>CM057457.1:417237500-418437500 GCA_016271365.2 Neoceratodus forsteri
GGCGACAGATGCCGAGGATAAGCAGGAGGCAGAAAATTTGTCTTTAACGAGATAGCTACCCTCCTCCTCTGGCATGCCTATCAGCTCTGAACAAGACATAGTTGGGTATGTTTACTTCTCTGTCAGTGGTGCTGGGTCTAGCCAAGTTTCGGAAATCACAAGTATGTCAGGAGAGGTATGATTTACCCAAGTTTGTATTAAGGTTATCTTTTAAGGAGACTACATACGTTAATATGCAAGAAGTATTCCTTTAAATTTGCTAGTTCTGCTGGCAAGCAATAGCTTTTGGGGGCCAGGTTGAGTTCACGTTGCCTGAACAAAGCAGGAGGATAAGTAGGATTTTCTAAGAGCACTAATTATAAGCTTGTAATTCTGCCTTCTCCCGCCTAGTAGATCTGATGTTTTAGGGACTGGAAAGCAGCCACCATAGAAGAGCTGATCTGTTGTAGCAAGAGCTAGTACCCCTACCACAATAGGGCGGAGAGGAGATAGAAGTCTGTGGTGGGAGGTGGGTCTTGTGGTGGGGAGGTTATAAGTACTACTGGTATGTGTGGTCCAAGAGCAGGGTTCGAGTACTGGTACTTGGAATCACGGAGGTATTAAGGATAAGTTGCCATGTGGTATAACAGCACAAGGTGCCATTGTAGACCAAACATGATGGTAGTTCAGGTGTCCAATGCTGGGCAGCTGGTATCAGCAGAAGAAGGGGCAGTAAAAGGAGCCATATAGGGCCCGACATGATGGTACCTCAAATGGAGCCACTCATTAGCCCAGGGGCCAGTGGGGTTGCTGGATTAATGCAGCTTATCAGTAGCTTTCCGATCCAGGTTGACCCAAATTTGATAGCATTAAAGATATTTAGTGGTGAAGGCGCAGCCAAGAAGAGCCTATGTGTTTTAGTAAGGCGAGGCCCTGAGAGTTGGATCCCGTAGGCTGGATAGAGAGAGGGGGATCACGAGCTAAGTCTCTATTGGTGGGGCACTGCGCCAGGGGACGTGGACTAATATTTTGGCAGGAGCTACTGTATTTAATAATCAGCAGAGGTGGGCTGTCGAAAAAGTTGCGGCAGTTGCCGTACCTTGTAGGGCCTTGGGTCTGTGTCTGTGGTCTCGAGCATCGGCTAGAGGGGCGCCGACAGCCCGGTAGCCGGGAATCCCGCGGCTTAGGAGCTGGAAGCCTGGGCGACAGTTTCTCGGCTGAGGGAGTGAAGGAGAGTGAGGGTTAATAAAGTGGATTCACATAAAGGGTTAGACAGAACAGCGGGGAGTCCAAAATTTGCAGAACAAAAGGACGTGTATGGTACCAGCAATGCCAAAAGAGGTAGTGACGAGTAGTAGTAGGTGGTTGCACCCCATGGTAGTTTGTTTGGTGTTGCTGGCCTGCTTAACTGCAAGCTGGTTTATAGTTGAAAGGGTATATAGTCGAATTAGGGTGAGGTGCCTAACAACAGGGCAGGTAGAGCAGTAATTGAGAGAAGTTAGATGGAGTGGCTGGAGAAAAGGTTGAGAGGAAATGTGGGATCCTGTGGGTGGGACAGCTTTAAAAAGGGGCGGTAAGAAAGTGGGTCAAGTCAGGTATTGAAGACAGGGAGGCCAATAGCATGAAAATGTGCAGCAGTGGAGTGACCAATCTGCTGCTAGGCTGAGGAAGGGGTGGAGTAAGGGTCTATTTAATACTGTGAGGAGGAGGAGGAGGGGGAGGGGGTGGGTGAAAAATTCAGTCCAGAACAAAGCACAGAAAGAGATTTCCCTGAGACCAGGAAGCACCAGGCGTTGGAAAATCAGCCAAGCAGTACAGCTGCCAGTCAGTGCCTGGTTCCTCCACTGGGCATCCAGTCAAAACAGTGGCATTCAAAACCACGAGTTTCAGAGGTCCGGTGTGTACCTGAATCTGTCCGGGGGTCAGTCGGGGTGGTCTGTTAGCTGTGGCCTGCTCGGAGAGAGCCAAGGCCACAGGAGCAGCTTGGGAAGCCCACAGATGGGCTGTCTGTGGAACAAGGAGAGAAACACAGAGGTTTAAATACAGCTAGAGCACAATAGCAAGCTCAGTGGGGGACAGGCAATGGGGAAGGACAAAGCATGAGGTAAAGAGGTGGTAAATGCAGGGCAATTATTTGGAGCTAGAAGAGGAGTTAATGGGGGGGTCATCTGTGCTTTGGCACCGGGAAGTCTGAGGAGAACAGCAGCAGCGGGGGGTGTAAGGAAAGGGTTTGTAGGTAAGGCAGAGAAGAAAGTAAGGTGTTTAGAGAGACAGCATTACAAGTGGGGCAGAGAAAGTAATAACTGGCAGAGTGACCAGTGTGGGGAAGGGGCAGAGTTTGTCAGTAGGGCAGAAATGGAAAACTGCAGCAGTCTTGCTCAGTAGCTAGGTCAAGCAGTCAAACATCAGCTACTATACAATACAGTTTGTCAAGCATTAAGTAACCCTGAGAGGCTAGACTAGTGGCTTGTACTAGACTAGCTAAGCTGGCAGGTAAAGTAAGACCAATTGATGCATAACATATGTAGATGCCAATGCCCTTTGGGGTAACCCTTGCATTAGTGCTTGCGTACTGAGGTTCTTGTCTTTTAGGTTTTTTGTTTTTATTGGGCTCACCACAACCCAACCCAGATAGACCAGCTTAGGCTGTCTAGTTAATTCCACTAGGGTATCATAGAAATAAGGCATACTGATGAGTCCAGGCAGGACGAAACATGTGTCTGTGTCTTCTGTTGGCACCCTTTGCATATTGTGTGAGAAGCCTTTCAGGACCATGCAGTTCTGCTTAAAGTTTAACCAGCATAATATTTTGTGAGATTTGATATGCAGCCCATGATGCTTAGCATTATGGGGTATGTGTAACTACATATATATATATATATATATATATATATATATATATATATATATATAAATATATATATATATATATATATAATTTGCAAAAATACATTAATGCATCAGTTAGGGTTTTATTAAAGTGAAAAAAGCTGGAAAATTTAATATTAAGGTTACCAACCACCACCCCCCACCTTCTCACACCAACAGGTGTTGTGGTGTGCCTTGGAGTCATTAGCCCTAACTCTCACTCCATTCTTTCTGTAAACAAGGTAAAATGGTACAAATAGGAGAATGGGGTAAGAGGCCCAATGACTCCAAGGCACACCCCAATGCCTGTTGGGATGTGGAGAGTGGAGAATGGGGTGAAGGGTTGGTAACCCTAATGTCGAATTTCCTAACTTTTTACATTTTCATAAAAAACATAACAGATGTATTAATGCAATTGTTTGCAATGAATTTCCCTTCTTTTTGAGAAAGTGCTATGTAACTGGCATGTGGTTGTAGGAGTACATGACCTCCAGGCCCTGCGCTCTCCTCACACTACCTATTGTTGCATAATGATATGCTTAAGTAGGAGTGCAATGCCCCTACTTACACATAAGTACGGACATACCACAACCCTATAGCCATTAAAAGTAACCATTGTAACACTAATCTGGCAATATCTCAGTAACTGTAGCAACTACAGAAAAGCATTCCAATGCAGTTGTAATCATGAGTTCAAAACCTCCAAAGGTGCTTATGCCATGTAAAGATGCAGGTAGCAAACAAATTTGTATCTTGAATAATTTTTGAGCAGGCGCTACAATTAAAGGGATGCACATAACTCAGGCATTTTCAAGATTTTTTCACCCAGTTTTCAACATGGCATTTTGGGGACCCCACCTCATGAACAATGTCACTGTCATTTCATTAATCTGTCACAAATGTTGAGTTTGCACAGCAAACATGCCATTCTGTGCCACCAGTGCAAAATCATGTTTGGACAGGATATGCAAAATTCCAGCTGTATACTGTTCAAGAGAAGTTGTGGAAAAGGGTAATGCTGAAAATCAGGAAAGAAAATAAGAAAAATTAGCAAAGTTATGAGCAAGTGTAGAAACTGCACAACGCATGCTCGTAACCTGCCAATTTCAGAGAATTTTTAAAAATAAATTTTCAACATGGGGTTTTTGGGAAATCTCCTGATGAACACTGACACTGTGATTTTGTTAATCCATCCCAAAAGTTAATTGCACACAGCGACTGCGCCATTATGCACCAGAGATGTGAAAACACATTTTTGGCAAGATGTGAAAAAAATGGCAATGAGGAAAAGCTGGTGTGAAAATATTAAAATCTGGTGAAGTAACAAGTGTGCGTAGAAACTGCGCAATGCACACTTGTAACACAGCTGTTTTCAGGATTTTTTGCAGCAGATTTTCAACATGGGCTGTTTAGGACCTCCCATCATGAACACTGGGACTGTCATTTCATTATTCTGTTCTGAAAGGTGATTCTGTGCAGTGACTATGAAATCACTGTTGGAGACTGAGTAATGAAATAACAGTGACAATGTTCATAAGGTAGGGCCCTAAAATGCCTATGTTGAAAATTTGGTGAGAAATACCAAAAAATGGCCGAGACATCCACATTTAAATTTTTTGTATCAGACCCATGCTAAGTAGGCTCTTAGTTTGTATGACAAGATACGAACTAAGATCCTACTTTATATGACTCACAAAATAGAATCCAAGTTTGTATCTTATCATAGAAACTAAGATCCTATGTCGTATGACATTGATATGAACAACGTATTTAAATGTTAAATAAAACACATTCTAGGGGGCATTTTCTGAGCAGTAAAGTGCAGAATGCACCTATGGGGTCCCAATAAGCATGATACACGTTTGTTCCTCCCCAGAATATCATTTTGGCAGGTTCCCAATTCTGAATTTTCCAGGCAAAACTGAAAACAAGATGGCAGCCACATGAAAGAGATTTTTTTTATACAATGCAGGATTTCTCTTGTATCATATAATTATATTGAAGTGTCTGTTGACCATGCTTATAGATTTTTTTGGTAATATTTAAATTGCAATAACTTAAAAATGGCTTATTGCTTTTTCACCAGACTAGCAAAAGGTACACCTGTGGGGTAGTCCCTTTCTGTCCTGAAAATGTTTTACAAAATAAACACACACTCTGGGCTGTAGGCAAGTTCAAAGAAAACCCCCTGCAAAGTCAATGGGTAAAAACATGATTTTTCATCTCTCCATAACTTGGAGACTGCATATCTGACTAGAATAAAACTAACAAGATTAAGAGATCTACCCCACAGAACATTGCATACCAAATTTTATGCAAATTCGTTCAATAGTTGCAAAGTTATTAAAGTGCAAATTCTTGAGTTTATCATTCAAGTGTCTACTCAACCCTAACTATAGGGGCACGACCACATGTATGATGAGCTGGGAAGAGTGGGCAGGATCTAACTGGTCAACACTGAAAAACAATCGGTTTCACTGATGTCTGTAATGTGCCTTACACCCCTCCTCTCTCACTGACAAATCTATAAAATGCAGACAATTGCCTGCTCGCTCACACCTGGAATCAGTCCATTCCCTCCTTTGTTCACTTCTCATGCCCCTGCTCTCTCACTGACCAAATGTTTATAATGCAGACACTTGTCTTCTCACTCATGTCCTAAATCAGTCCACTCTCTACCAAATGTTTACAATGCAGACACTTACCTGCTCATTGACTCCTGGAATCAGTCCTTTCTCTCCTCTGTGCACTTCTCATGCCCCTCCTCTCTGGCCAAATTTTTTTTCCCTTTTTCTTAGATCCCCTCTCCCACACGTCCCCAACATAACGCATGCGTGTGGAGGCATGTGTATGCATGTCTTATGGGATGCCTCCCACCTGACCTGTCTCACCGATACTGCCCATGCAGTCATCAGACCTTCATCTGGTGACAGTGGGACTATGGGCAAGTGATCCCCCTTCCTGGGAGAGAAGAACCACTGCTCAATCCTGCTCCGACCACCCCCCCATCAGCACCATGGTGGTCCGAGGTTGTTCCAGAACCTGGGTCATCAGTGCAGCATGATGTAAGGTGTCCAGTGCCTTAGCCCTCAGCAGCACTGGGCTGACCATGGTCAAATATTTATAATACTTAAAACTGACTGCAGATGCTTCCATCAACCTGTTTCAACAACTCTGTTGTTGACATCCTCTACAGCAACAATTGAATTACCGAAGTCAGTGTTTTGCCTGTCAGGATAACGCTGTTTTTTTGGGGGGAGGGGCTGTGCTCATGGGGGGATATGTCCCCACAACCCCCAATCTTTAGATAATCAATTCTGAGTCAGAGTTGATTTGAAACAAGCAAAACATCAGTGAATCTGCAGCTAGTGTACAGCAGGACCTTTACAGCAACAATCTTGAATCTGCTCGAAACTGTCACTGTAATGATCTTTTGTTGTAAGGGTTTCACTTCAATAATGTGATACCCCTGTTCACCAATGCCTAGAATCTATCCATTCCTCCTCTGTGCACTTCTCATGTCCCTCTGTGAAATGGTGTGGGATAAAAAAAAAAAGGTACTCGGACAAAAATTAGCAGAACAAACTTAAAAATGTATTACATAGAGCGAACTGGAAATGACAAAATAATAAACCAAGCCATAAAGTCCATAGTTTCCATATCAGAGTTAATACTGACTATCTCAGGACCGGGTGTTGACAGCTTCACACCCTCCCTCACACTGCTAGCTTCCTAGGCAGTTTTTCTTAAATAATAGTCCCTTTAGACATGTGACCTCATTGCTCCGCCTCTAAAGTTTCAGCAATTCAATCTTTCCCAAAATTCAAGTATTTTATTTTATTTAAACAAAAATTAACAATTCAGAAACACTTTAATATTCAGGACTTGGTTTTAATAATTTTATGAGTTGTCTTGATATTTTAATTTTCACAAGAGGTTACAGAAGGGAAGTTCCTCTTAGAAAGGGATAAAAATAGGGGAACTGGGGCCGGCCGGGTCATAAGTAATAGGGCAGAAGAAGAAAGCACCCGGCACGGCAGTGTTTTGGGTAACCAGAAAATCTCTAAACTGCAAAGGCTACCTTTTATTTTCACATTCTTTTATTGAAAAAAGGAAAAGGTAAGCCAAGTTTCACTTAATTCAGTCTTAAAAACACCAAAGTGTTTCGTATTATTGGTGTTGGTAATGCGAGTGTTTAAGCATTTAGCAGGGACACACAAGCCACACAAACAAAGTTCACTCGCATTACTAACACCATATTTTGACAGTGCTTTCAGAGTGTGAACTCCTTCTGTGCCCGGTGTGGAGAATCTACTTTTAATTTAATGGTATCGCTAGTGATATGACTATTGCACCCAAGACCAGTATTTTTCAGGCGGCATAATTCATTTTCTAAAGGACCGCCAATTAAATGGCAAAGGCAGACCTCAGCGGGAGTTTAAACAGCAGTGGTCTGAACTTTCCGCATCTCTCATTAAAAAAAAAGGCTTCACTACACTATATTGTTTTTTCTTTCATTCGTTCTGCCTACAATGCAAGCGGACACATTTACTAAACTAAAAATTAATTTCAATGAGCCTTTTTCTTTTCTGCGGTAGTGTGAGCATTTGAGCAGACACTTAAAGACGCTCTGCACTATCTCAACGCCTGACTTTCAGCGAGGAAAAAAAATCAAAGAAATCAAATAAAGACTTGGATCAAATAAAAGGCAGAATTTTTATCCCAAATTAATTTCTGTCTCACACACATGGCTTCCGTGAATTAATGGTGTTAGAATTCTGAAGGAGATCTGCGATGTACATGAAAAAAGGGGGGGGGGTTACACAACAAAAGACATTATAACACACAACAGATTGTGGGTGGCCAGCCCAACGAACATGACACACACCAAAAAAACAGGACACAGTGTACATCTTGAAGTCCTTCCGAATACCTGCAGTATTCAAATTATAAAAACAAAGGGGATAAAAAAAAAAAGAGAGGAGAGGTTCTTTAACTCTCTCTCTCTTACACCCTCCTATTTGAATGACCAAATGTTTACAGTGCAGACACTTGCCTGCTCACCCGTGCCTAGAATCAGTCCATTCCCTTCTCTCTTAATGACCATACCTTTATAATGCAAACACTTGCCTGCTCACTCACATCTGGAATCAGTCCATTCCCTCCTCTGTGCACTTCTCATGTCCCACTTCTCTGAATTACCAAATGTTTATAATGCAGATACTTGCCTGCTCACCCACACCTGGAATCAAGACCAAAGGCTGAAGTTTCAAAGGGTGATGCAGGGCTTGTATTAAGCCATGTGTTACACCTGATGTTTGGTGCAGTTGCACAGGTCTAAATACAAAAAAAAAGAAAACAAAGGCCGTACTTTTCTCACTTTCTGCCATAGGTCAAAAACCTTCCCTACATAGCTTAGCAGATTCTATCACTTTTGGGAAAAACTACTGAATATGTGACACAATTTAAATATCTGGGGCTTTGGATAGACCACAAGCTTACATTCTCTGGCCATAATGAGGACCTTTCACAGAAGCTAAGGTAGAGACTGCGCTTGTTCTCTTGGATCAAGCATCTCCTATTCCATGATGCCAAAAAAAGACTGGTCCAAACCACCTTTCTATCCTTATTGGACTATGCCGACTTCCTCTATGGCCAAGGCTCTGCTACCACACACACTCTAAAACTTGACTCACTCTATCACTGAGCTTTGAAATCTCTCTCTGCTGTACCATACCTCACCCACCACTGCTCTTGGTATGCCGGAGTAGGCTGGACATCCCACAAGTTCAGAAGGCAAAGAAACGCCGCCTTTTGGACTTTTAGTGCTATCACACATAAGCTTCTCCAGTATATCTCTAACTGTTTGCCCCATGCACTGTAGGCAATTACTCCTTGCGCAGCCTCTCGTTTATCTCCTTATACATTTCTAAAGTTAAGTTACATTTTGGTAGAGCGTTTATAAGCTACGTACTCACTCATCTACGGAACAAATTATAAAAAAACTCTGAGGCTGGCTGCCCTGAAAACCTTCTTCTCCTCCTTCAAAAAGCTTTTCTTTCTTTCCTTTATAGTATCCTATAACTGCCCCCCCCCGAAGGCCAGTGGAATAAGTGTCGGGCATCTGTCCACAGGCCTTGTGATTCCCTGTTTATCACTCCTTCTCCCTTCTTCTCCCTATCACCCCTCCTACCCCTTTACCTAAACTGTTCATGTACATACTGTATAATAATGTATATTTGCAATATTTTTCTTCTTAGCCTCTTGCATATTTGCCTGTATAGTAGACCTTGCCTAGTGCTGTACTATGTTGTATGTCCTCTTCCACATTGTATTTCTTGATTGTACACCCATCTTTTTCCTTTGCATATTGTTTACTTTTATGTGCATTTGTCCAGGTCCACCTTGCAAATGAGCTCGCTCAACAGTACTTCGCCTGGTAAAATAAAGATTGATTGATTGAAACTCCTTTGGCACAAGTGAACCTGATTTTAGCACAAAGGGCGAAGTTGTGACAGTTCCCACATTTTGCAGCAGCTTACACCAAAGATTTGTCTCAAGCCCCATAAAAACAATACCCCCAAATGGTGCAAGTTAGACCATGGAAAAGCTGGCCTAACTTGTGGTGTTTGGTGCTCAGGATTGAAAATCCCAATTGCTGGCTGGGAGAATGCACAAGCTGCAAGTGCCACATGCTCAGCAAAACAGGGGCTTGCAACATTCTCTGGGCTTTGAAAATAGAGCCCCTTGTGACTCCAATCTCAGTATAATCTCATATCAATTGTAACAGTAATATGTTTCTTTCTAAAACACTTACTGGCTTTACTCCTGTCAAGCTTTCTAACATTATAGCCTACTTGTAATTCCACACTCCCTCTCCTTCCAACTATTTTTCCTTTTCTTCCCAACTTCCTTGCAATCATAGCTGAAAGAAATCCCACTCAAACACATACTCTAGCCATCTATGATACTTACCAGTGGGAATGACTTCAAAGTGATCCTTCTGCTCTGCAGTATTTTCCACCTTCACATCAACAAAAGGGAGTTCGTCATTCCTCTCTTCCTCCTCCACATCAACAAAAGGGACTTCCTCATCCCCCTCTTCCACCTTCAAGTCAACAGAAGGCAGTTTGTCATTCCTCTCTTCATCTTTCACATCAATACATGGGAGTTTTCTGTCCCTCTCAGACAGCAATAACAATTGTTCATTTGGGATGTTGTAGCCTGTACATAAAAAAAAATCTCAATACAATACAAATGTTATTTATAATCAGAGCTACATAAAGGTAAAAGAAGACTTCCAAGAATATATGCATTGCACCAACTGTTGTTTATAGTCGAAAACTGATTGATGATGTTTCATAACCACAACTCTTTTTATGCCAGCAGCCACCTCTGAAGCCAGATTATCAATTTATATACTTACCTATTCCTCCACATCCTATCCTCTCCATACTACATATCCCCGCACTCCTGTTCTCTATATATTAATATATTTCTGAACCCCTTTTCTCTCCATACTAATGTATGCCTAAACCCCATTCAATTCATTCTTACATATTTCTGTACCTCCTGTTCTCAACATATTTACCTATTCCTGTACACACTATTCTCTCCATACTTACATAGTCCTGTGCCCCCAGTTCTCTCCATTCTTACATTTCTGCACCCCCGTTCTCTCTATATACACTCGAGGAGGGGGGGCATGATTGAAACTTTCAAGTACATCAAGGTAATCAACAGAGTCCAAGAGGGTAGCATCTTTCAGAAAAAGAGGTGTGCAAGAACAAGGGGGCACAATTTGAAGATATTGGGGGGGGCTCAGAGGTAAACTGAGGAAGTATTTTTTCACAGAGAGGGTTGTGCAGCGAAAAACAGTGGAGGAATTCAAGAATGCATGAGACAGACATAAGGCAATTCTAGTGGGGGGTAAGAGGAAGTATGCTTTTGGTTAACTAGGATCTGCAGGATATTCCGTGAGGTGGGCACATGGGGAAGGGCATTGTCCGTAAAGATGACTCCTTCCTGGTGTAATCCCTCATGGTGATGGGAGGGTAGGGTGACCAGATGGGGGGGTGGGCGAACTGGGTGACAGTTGCAGCCACTTTTATTCCATAAGTCACCAAACCTAATGCATAAGATACAGTAAATGTAAAAAAGTCCATCCTTAGAAGATGTTCCAATTTATTTAAATATCTATGTTTTGGCACTACAGAAGTTTGTAATGTTAAATACAGAATTCATTAGGAAAACACCTGCTGAAATGAATGCTGTATTAAACCTGAGCATTTTATACAAAAACTGAAGAGCAATCACTGGTTGAACTCCCGGTGTCGCTCTTTTGTCCTGCACAGTTTTGATCACATACTTGATTCTACAGACTGTAGCCTCTCAACCCCAGTACATCATTTCTTTTCCTTTCAGGTCTGGGCTAACACCAATAACAAAGGTCACTTTTAACACCCAGCAGCACTGGGGTATCCCTATTTAGTAAAATAACTGGAAATGTGGGCTTGAAAAGGGTCTGTATAAAACCCCCAACATATACATCCTGCATATTGCTTGATATGGTCCAAAAATACAAATATAAAGATACATTTCAAAAATACAGAAATGCTTCATTCTGTGCTATCACTAAACTGATACTCTTGCAAGTAATATATAGTACAATTAATTAAAAAATGAATACTGTTTGGAAACACTTAGCATTAACATGAAACCATAAAAAAGTACAAAATAGCCCTATTTTAAAACAAATACATTCACCAGTACACTGTGGAGATTAAATGAACTGTATAAATGCACAGGTGTTTAATTATACAAAAAAAAATACAAGGATTATGTGCCCTTTAGATGCAGTGAGAGTAAATGACCTGTTCATGGTCACACAGGGGTAACAGATTGAACTGAGGTCCTTTTTTTGTGTGTGTGTGATCTATTTACCTTCCTCCCACACACTCTGGTGTCCACCTCTACTTTGGGCCACCCTAGTGCTCCATGCCCTGGCAGTCCTCTTCTGGAAGCTCCCCCCTCTCACCCACCCATTGCAGCTGACCCCCGAGTTGTCCTCGGCATATCCCACCGCCGCCAGGCTGGTCCCCCTCCTCTGAGGGGGAAGGCACTGGGGGGGCAGGGAAACCCAGCACACTATTTTACTGTGGTCCGGGGGTGCTGCTGTGGCGGAGGAGGCCCCTGGAGGTTCCAGGGACATGGAGAATGGGGGCCACCATCTGGTGGCATTGAAGTTATTTTTCAGGCTTTCTTGATCCCGCCTGTGCTGCTATGTGCAGTTCCCCTGGTCTCCACCAGGGGCTACTACAGAGCCGAGCTACCCTCAGCCCTTCCCAGGAGAGGAGAGCAGTCCTTCGGATACTTGATCCTCTCCTTCCCCCCTGCCAGCCCCCGGCACCCGAATTTGTTCCTGAACCTGGGTCACCAGCATGATTCGAGGTGTGACGTCCAGCACCTCAACCCTCTGTGCCACCGGGTCAGCCTGGGGTCCTTTTTGATAGTTCAGTGGTGTTGAGTATACTGCTGAGTGTATGGGTTAAAATCCTCATGTTTATATATAAACTGGCAATGTTCAGCACCTCCATAGATCCTTCTTCTTTCAGGCTGGTGCAGATCTATTTATTTATTTTATGTTATTTAGGTGCAGATCTAATGTTGCAGAAGACAGTGTGAGCTCATCACTTGAAAGTGACCCGATAAAGAGTAGTTGGAAATGAACAGTGCACTGGTGCTGAGAACATCATTGCTACAGAGATCTATCAGCAACCTTGTTAGAAGTCCATAAGGTATTTGTTTGGCTTCATTTATCCTACCCCTATTACCCTCTCCCCCAGGATGCACCATAAGATGAGCAACTTGTTGTTCAGTGCGCCCATCCTGGTGAAACATTTTGATAAATAAATAATTTACATATTCCTGAACTCATTCTCTCCATTCTTACATATTCCTATCCTCCCTGTTCTATCCATATTAACATATTCCTATCCTCCCTGTTCTCTCCATATTGGCACATCCCTGCCACCCCTGTTCTCTCCATACTTGCACATTCCTGCACCACCTATTTTCTCCAAACTGACATATCCCTGAACCCGTTGTCTCCATACTTTCATATCCCTGCATCCCATACTCTCCATATTTACACATTCTTGCACCCCATGTTCTCTCCATACTTAGTATTGGTCAGCTGGACATGGCACGCACCACTGTGACTTGTTTAAACAGGTGGGATTGCTTCCATTAGAATAAAGGTACTTATTGCATTTTGGTACAGCTGTAAAAACCGGAACTCTCGATCTTGTTCCTTCATCACTTTATTCAGTTAAAAAAAACTGGATGACTTCCGTGACCTCAAAGAGAGAGCAGTATAGTCTTGTTGAGCGCTGAGGGAAGTCTACCTTAATTTTTCTCTAGTTTTAGCTGCAGCCTGAAAGAGGGGAGGTTTTTCTTTTCTGCTTTATTTTGAACAATTCTGCTGCAAAGTTATAGAGGGCTCAAACAGTAAGTGTCTCTGTGCTATTCTGCTGGGGAAGGAAAAAGATTACTGATTTCCTTGGGCATGTCTGCTGGGGATGGGACTAAACTGACATTTTCATTTACTTTTTTGATTTCATAAGGGGATAAAATACAGCTTTTTATTTGTTAGTTTGCTACTTGATATTCTAAATTGTCTTTGTTTTTTGGGTGATATTTTGCATCAGATTATTTAGGTACTGTTGGACTAATTTTTTGTTTGTTTAATTTCAGACATGCTGTTCAGTGGGGTATATTTGGCTCATACAGTGAGGCTCAGACTGCTACTGGCTAGTTTACACCAATTGGTTCTACAACACAGGGCCAGCTGGAGATGAAGAATGCAAGCCTGTACAAGGGAGACGGCCTATGTCTGTCCAGGGAGGGGACCATTGTTCTCAGTGAATGGTGTACCATCCTTACTGACAAGCATTTAAACTAACATGGGGGGTGGCAGAAGGAAGCAGGGAGAATCAAACTGCCCACTCCATCAGGATAGTGCAATCAACATGGAGGACCATAAAGTTATGATATTTCCAGCGGTAACTAAACTCATACGGGGGGATAGCAGAGGACGGGAGGAAGGAGGTTAAAACAGGAAGGACAATTGGAGGAGGCAAAAAGGGGGATGATAATAGGGAGAGGCATCACCAGTAGAAAACAGGAAGTTGTTGTCCCTCTGTACAGACAGCTGGTGAGAGTCCATCTGGAGTACTGTGTGCAGCTCTGGAGACCCCATCTCCGCAAAGACATAGCCAGAGGATGACAACTAAAATTGTGCAGGGTCTGCACCAGAAGACATATGAAGAGAAACTAAAGGAGCTTAAGATGTATAACCTCGAGGAAAGGAAGGACAGGGGGGTATATGACAGAAATGTTCAAGTACCTCAAGGGAATCAACAAAGTCCAAGAGGGTAGCATCTTTCAGAAAAAGAGATGTGCGAGAACAAGGGGGCACAATTTGAAGATAGAGGGGGGACAGCTCAGAGTAATGTGAAGAAGTATTTCTTCGTGGAGAGGGTTGTAGATGCATGGAACAGTCTTCCTGGGGAGGTTGTAGAGTCAAAAACAGTGGGGGCAGGGGTTGAAACTGGCACCAGCCCGCTAGCCAAATGCTAGCAGATTTTGTATCGGGTTAATTACATTTTCTCTTAACTAGTATTGCAGGCTTGTACTGGAGAAAGCAACACTTAAGTATGTTCACCAGCTAGGCCAGTTGAAATGATAGTGGGGCGAGTGGATTTTTCCAGTCACTAGCCCTGAAGGCTAATGGCTGCAAAACTTAATTTCAACCCCTTTGGAGGAATTCAGGAATGCATGGGACAGACATAAGGCAATTCTAGTGGGGGGGTAGGATGAAGTAGGCTGTTGGTTAACTAGGATCTGCAGCTTGGTCCTTCATCCCCCAGGCATCTTTCCTTGACTTAACCCTAGAATTCTTTAAGGATACTTTCCTCACAGTTTGGGACACCCACACTCCCCTCAGAAGGACGCGGGTAAGGGGTGCCCACCTGCCCTGGGTCTGTACCAATCTCATTGACCAATTCCATGTTAGGAACCATGCCTGGAAAATGTACAAGGCAGCAGGCACCCATGCAGCACTCCAATTATACTGAATACTTCGAAATTCCTGCACTAGGCAAATCCATCAGGACAAAACCAACTATTTCAGGGCATCCTTCCACACAAACCTAAATCACCCTACGAAATTCTGGAAAACAATCAAGTCACTTTTCTCTCCCCCGCTCAACCTCTCACCCCCACCCTAAATGTGGAAGGCTCCTTTGTCTCTGAACCAGGTGAAGTAGCTTCTGTTTTCCATACCTTCTTCACTAGCTGTGCAGCCTCTCTTCTAGCCTTTCTACTGCAACCTCTAGAGGATGCTCCTCTCCCACTGCCAACATCCTCCCAGGCTTCCAGCTTCTTTTTTCGATGGGTTACCCCACCTGATATGCTAAAAGCCCTGTTGTCACTCAACCCCTCAAAAGGCAAATGCCCCTCAGGACTTGATTCCAAAATGCTACACATATCTGCCCCGGCCATTGCCACTCCACTGGCCGCTCTGTTCAATCTCTCATTTTCACTTGCTGACATACCATCTGACTGGAAGCATGCCACCGTCATCCCCCTACCAAAAGGGGGTGACCCCTCATTACCGGTTAACTACCGTCTTATCTCCCTACTCCCTATCCTAGCCAAATTACAGGAGCACCAAGTCCTAGCCCAACTCTCCTCCTTCCTTGACTCCTCCTCCTTCTTCACACCCTACCAATCAGGATTCAGAAAATCACACTCCACCATTACCTCCTTGCTAAGGCTCACTGACGCCATCCTCACTGGCATGGATAAAGGACACACCACCTCAGCCATTTTCGACGACCTCACAAAAGCCTTTGACACAGCCTCCCATTCCCTACTGCTCTCTAAACTCTACTGCTGGCATCTCAGGTGCTACCACCAGTTGGTTTCACTCATACCTGGTTGGTAGATCACAATCAGTAAGAACTGGACCTCATACTTCCACCCCCAACCCGTAACTACTGGGGTTCCACAAGGCTTGGTCCTTTGCCCAGTACTCTTCTCTGTTCTAAGTGAACTAATCTCAGTCTGCCCACACACATCCATTCATCTGTATGCCGATGACACTGTATTGCATGCATCAGGCCCCTTCCCCTCAGAAATGGCCTCTATACCCCAGCAGGATTTCAGTGCGGTACAGCAATGGTTTCACACAAACCAGCTTTTTCTTAACCCCAAGAGAGCAGTCTTCCTAATGTTTGGGACAAGGCAAAGGCTCTCCCAGCTCTGCTCTACCCCTACTTTCCTCACCTCTGAAGGGACTCCTTTAGAGATTTGCACCTCCTTCAAATACCTCGGGGTCTGGCTTGACCAGAACCTTGACTTTTCCATTCACACTGACTCAATCCACAAGAAACTGCACCCTAAACTCGGAGCCTTATACCAGGGCAGCATCCCTCTGGCAACCCGTAAAGAAACTGTTCAGAAGATGATCCTCCCAATACTCGACTATGGGGATATCGTCTACAGCGCTGCTCCCAAGTCTGCCCTAGCCAGCCTTGATCCTCTTTGCACTCCTTCTGTTGCTTTGCCCTTGACTGACCCCTTTCCACTCATCACTGCAACCTCTACAGATCCCTTGATCTAATGTCGCTGCATGATCGTAGACACATCCTCAGCAAACTTCAGGGTACAGTCCCTTGTCCACTACCTCAAATCTGCCCTCTCAGCCCTATCAAAGTCCGCCTACTCCCTCAGGAGTGGAAACTCCTGGCTTCTCCATGTTCCACGTATGTCCACATCCAAGGGCCAAGCAGCGTTCAAATACCTCATGCCAAAACTCTGGAATGCACTGCCAGCACGCATTCATGACTTTACCAACACCTCGCATCTAAATCATCTCCTCAAGGCTCACTTCTCACTACATGTGCCTTCACATAGGGCCATCAAGGGGCAGGTGCCCTAGCCCCTTCTCGAAAATAAATAAATAAATAAATAAGGCCTCTAGCTGTGCTGCACCCCGTTCTCCTTGCCTAGTGCTCACAGCAGTGTTCCCCAGCCTTGCAAATGCCCATATAGTTGTTGTATATTGTGCCCCCTTTTGCTCCCAGACTGTTTTTTCTGCATTTATTATTTTTTATTCTTCATTGCCTTACATATCTATATATGCATATTTTATCTTGTCTACTATCTGCATATATCTATATCTGTATATGATTTAATACTTTCTTGTGTCTATTAATTGTATACTCCACTGTCCCCTTCCCCCAAGACACAGCTGGAATCAAGCAGTACCCCGCTCAGTATGCCTTCCTGGTAAAACTCTTAAATAAATAAATAAATTATCCATTAGGTAGGGAAATGGGCAGACTAGCTGGGCCAAGTGGTCCTTATCTGTCATCAGATTCTATGTTTATATGTAAAAGGAGAAATAGCAAAACAAGGAAGGCCATCAACACTAATGCCCACAGCCAAGAAAATAAAATTCCAGACCGGGTGGCCTTGATGATGGTGACTGACCTGGACATTGTGACTATTACTGAGATATGATACTGGAAACCATGACTAGGATGTAGCAATACCAGGTTATACTCTGTTTAGGGGAGCGACACGGAGGGTAAGAATGGAGGGGGTTGGCTTTTTACATCAGGGAGGGCATTAGACCGACTAAGAAACAGGGAATGCAGGGGGTCAGAGGCAATGTGGTTCACCCTTGAGATGGGCAATAGCACAGCTATTCACACGGGCATGATATACAGACCTCCCGCACAGGTGGAGGAGGTGGACAGGGCTCTAGTGGAATCCATCCACACCATGGCAGCTAAGGAAGCAGTGCTGTGGGCAAGTGATGTCAATCTGCCAGATATGGATTGGAGCATCCCAGCTGCTACCTCAACCAGGAGGAGGGACATCCTGTACTCCATGCAAGGTGCAGACCTCAGGCAGCTTGTACTAGAGCCCACCTGCGAGGGTGCAGTTTTGGACCTGGTACTTAGCAACAGGGACAGAATTGCAGAAGTCAGGGTGGGCAGACACCTAGGGTTCAGTGATCATCCTGCGGTGTGGGTCAGTATGGAGTCAAGCCACACAAACGTGAGGGTCCTGGATTTCAGGAGGGCAGAATTTACTAAGATGGGGATATGTCTCAAAAATGCCCTGACAGAGGGTAATGAATGGGGGAGTTGAGGAGCAGTGGGTCCATCTGAAAGGAGTCATAGTGGAGGCAAAAAAACAAGGGCAGGAGAAAGAATCACTATGGCTGTCAAAGGAAGTGGCTGGGAAAGAAAGGGCAAAAAAGATACATAGATACATAGACAGTGTCGGCAGATAAGGGCCTATGGCCCACCTAGTCTGCCCATTTGAGCTTGTAAGTTCAGTTTTTTTTCCTAGAAGTCTATTTCCCCTTACCCCTGACCTCTAGAATTCCTTTATGTCTATCCCATGCATTCTTAAATCCCGTGATTGTTTCAGCTCCCACCACTTCCTCCGGCAGGGTGTTCCACTTGTCCACCACCCGCTCTGTGAAGAAATTTTTCTCATGTTTCCTCTGAATCGTCCTCCCTCCAACTTCATCCCATGCCTCTAGTCCTGAAACATCTTTTCGCTTAAAAATAGTGTTTTCCTGCACCCTGTTCCTCCCTGTAAGATACTTGTATGTCTCTATCATATCCCCTCTCCCTCCTCTCCTCCAGGGAGTACATGTTCAGTTCCTTCAACCTGTCTTCATAGGACTTGTGATGCAACCTATGCACCATCTTTGTTGCCCTCCTCTGAACCTTCTCTACCCTGTCTATGTCCTTACGTAGGTATGGTCTCCAGAACTGTACACTGTACTCCAGGTGGGGCCTCACTAGTGTCTTGTATAGCGGAATTATGACCTCCCTTTTCCTGCTGGTGATGCCCCTGCCTATACATCCCAGCATCCTATTTGCTTTGGCAAAGATGGCTTTCAGGAAATACAAGGAAACACAGAAGGCAGAGGACAGGGTAGCATACCTGGGTAAACAGAGGGAGGTAGAGAAAGCAGTCAGGAGCACAAAGGCACAAATGGAGGAAAAAACTGCACAGAAGGTAAAAAAGGGGACACGACTTTTTACAGGAGAATTAGTGAAAGGAGACAATCAGGGGTTGGATTGTAAGGCTTAAATGGGAAAAATGGGAGCGTTTGGAAGGGGGAACTGGAAAAAACTATCAATACTGAACAAATATTTTTGTTCTGTGTTCACAGAAGGAGGAGGAGAGGGACCACAGTTAGGCAACATAAGCAAATATGGGGGTAGGTGGACACCTGTCCATTTACAGAAGAGAGTGTTCTAAAAGAACTCACAAAACTGAAAATGGACAAGGCAATGGGACCAGATAGGATACATCCTAGAACATTAAGGGACCTTAGGGTTACCACCTGTACTGATTTTCGCAGGGCAGTCCTGATTTGGGCAACTGTGTCCTGCAAAAAAAAAAAACATGAAAAAAACATGAAAAATACTACATGTCCTGATTCGGTGGATGTGGCCTACCTGGATTTCAGAAAGACCTTCTATACCATTCGACGTAGAAGACTGTGAACAAGCTGGGCAGCCTAGGAGTGAGTCACAAGGTTGTAAACTGGACTAGGAACTGGTTGAGTGATAGAAGACAGAGAGTGGTGGTAAATGGAGGTGAATCTGAGGAAAGGAAGGTGACTAACAGGGTGCCATAGGGATCAGTTCTGAGGCCAGTCCTGTTAAATGTCTTCATAAGTGACACTGGGGAGGGCTGGAAAGGAAGATGTGCCTCTTTGCAGATGATACTATGATCTGCAACAAGGTGGACATTCTGGGAGGGATGGTAAAAGTGAGAAGGGAGAAAGATAAACTGGAGGAATGGTCTAAAGAGAGGCAGCTGAGCTTCAATGTGAAAAAGTGCAAAATCATGCATTTGGAGCACAAGAACCCAGGGAAGAATTACATTATTTGTGTTGTGGGGGGGGGCAGAAACTGAGGGTCACTAAACAAAAAAGAAATTGGGGGGTAATCATATCTAATGATTTAAAGATGGCCAAGCAATTTGCCAAGGCTGTTAGGAAAATCAGTGGGATGCTGGGATGCACAGGGAAAGGTATCACCAGCAGACGAAAACAATAATAATAATAAACTTTATTTTTAAGCACCTTTCAAGTACCAAGGCACTTTACTATAATAAAACATGATTCCATAAAAACTATTACATTAATATATAAAACAGCAATTACAGATGGTAACAATTCACTGAAGGCCTTACCCCACAAAAAGTTTTAAGTGCCTGTTTAAAACCCCCATGGTCACACATTCCTGAAGCTGACAGGGCAGAGAATTCCAGAGGGTGGGGACCATGAACATAAATGCATGGGCCCCAGAAGATTTCAAAATTACCCTTGGAATCTCCAGCAACCCCTCGTCAGCTGAGCGGAGCTGTCACACAGGGTGTAGGGAATCAGAAGCTCTTTCAAGTAGACGGGACCAAGTCCATGTAGGGCTTTGTAGGTCAATAAACCTATCTTGAAGGTGATCCACCACTGAATCAGCAGCCAGTGCAGATAGCGCAGCACAGGAGTGATATGTGACCTCCGAGACAGCCCGGTTAACAATTGAGTAGAAGCGTCCTGCACTAGCTGCAAACAGTGGATATCAACCCCAGGAAGCCCGAAGTAAAGAGAGTTGCACCAGTCAAGGCGCAAGGTTACAAAGGTGTGGACCAACACAGGAGGTGGTGATGCCACTGTACAGTTCATTGGTGAAGGACAGAGACAGGGTTAAGGCAGTTCAAAGAAGGGCAACAAAGATAAAGTCATAAGAGGAGAGATGGGGAGACCTCAATATGTATACCCTGGAGAAGAGAAGAGGTAGGGGAGATATGATAGAAACCTATAAATATCTAAAGGGCATAAATAGGGTAGAAGCATAGAAAGTGTGTTGGCAGAAGGGGAGCTTGAGTCCACTGAGCCTGCCAAAATATTTACCTGGAGTTGCTCCAGACAGGTATTACTCCTTAAGGTGCCTTGGCTTTGCACTCAGTAGTGCTTGCTGACTGCGTCCGTAACTCATCCCACCTGTGCTTTAAACCTGCCACTGTGGTTGCACTAACCACTTCAGAGGGCAGTTTGTTCCATGGCTCGACCACCCTCTCCATGAAATAATACTTCCTGATGTCCTTTCTGAAGGCCCCCACCTTCAGTTTCCAGTTGAGACCACATGTAGACAAATGTATGCTCCTAGCAAAAGGTTCTTTGTATGACACTGTGTTTATGCCCTTATGGAGCTTATGTTTTTCAATCATGTCTCCTCTGTCTCTACATGTCTCCTGTGAATACATCCCCAGTGCCAAGAAACCTCTCCTCATAGGCTAACCGTTGCATGCCAAGAATCATCTTTGTTGCTCTCTTTTGGATAGTCTCCAACCTATCCACATCCTTCCTAAGTTGCAGTCTCTGGAACTGGATGCAATACCTAAGATGCAGCCTCACCTGGGATTGATAAAGAGGAACTATCACCTCCCTGTCTCTGCTATCTCTGCTATCTATATAGCTCAACATACTATTTGCTTTACTATAGGCCTTATTGCACTGACTCTGCTGCTTGTGGTCTGCACAAATGATGATGCTTAGGTCTCTTTCCTTTGTGAAAGAGGTCAACTTGACCTCATTAATGTAGTATTTGATTCTGGTTGCCATTCTTGTGTCCATTTTTCCAGTGTTCTGAGGTCCTTGATCATGTCCCAGACTCTGTCAATGCAGTCCACCCTGACACTGAGCTTGGTGTCATCTGCAAATAGGGCAAGGTTACCCTTTATAACTAAACATGTCACTGATGTACACACTGAATAGAGTTGGTCCAGGGACTGACCCCTGAGGCACTCCAATAATGACACACTTTACTGAGGATTTGACCCAATTAACAACTACCCTCTGTTTCCAGTCTGCTAGCTTGTTTCTCACCCATCTAACAATTTCCCTTGCTGTACCCAAGTCTTCCTTCTTTTTCAGAAGACGCCTATGTGAGACCTTATCAAAAGCTTTGCTGAAATTGAAGTAAAGTAAATTCACTGCAAGTCCTTTATACTGTTCCTTGGTCACCTGGTCAAAGAACACTAAGATATGTTTGACAGATCTACCTGTCACAAATCCATGCTGTTTGATGTTCTGTAGGTGATTTGCCTCTAAGTACTCTGTAAGATCCTGTTTGATAAGGGACTCCTACAATAGATGTTTGGCTAACTGATGTGTAATTTGTTATCTCTTCCCTGTCATCTCCTTTATGAGATGGCACTACACTGGCCACCCTCCAGTACAGTGGTACAGTACAACCCTTATCATGAGTGATCTACAGAATAAGTGTCTCACTGGGTCTGCCAGCTCTCTCAATATCCTTGGATGTAAGCTGTCTGGACCTGGGACCTTGTGTGGTCTGATGGCCAAGAGGCCTTCTTTTACTCTGGCTATAGTGAATTCCTGAATGTTCATCCTTGTGATTCCCTTTGCTGATGCTGTATTACCACTGTCTGGCAGTGGACCAGGCTTCTCCTTGATAAATACTGAACAGAAGAATTTGTTTAGGGTTTCAGCCTTCTGCTCATTGTCCTCCAAAACCCTGTCTTCATCATTCAGCCTTATGATCCCTCTTCCTTTCTTCCTTTTCTTCCTGATATATCATTCCTCCCCCAGTTTTAATCCCTCTCATGATCTGGAGTGCCTTGTCTGCTCTGCCCTCCCTCACTGCTCTTTTAGCTTCCCCACTTCTTTGAATGTATTCCTCCCATTTTACCTCACTCTTCTTTTGTCCAAATGCTGTATATGCCTGTCTTTTTGGCCTACTTGTCTCCCAACTTGACCCGAGACCATTGTGATCTCTCATGTCAGTTTCTCTTTGCTAGGGTTTTGATGCAGTCTAGTGTTTTCTAGGACTGTCTCTTTCATATTTTTCAATATGTCCTCTAATTCTGAGGTCTCCAAGATGTTTGTTGACTGTTCTTTCACCAACTGTATTGACCAGAAAAAGGGTTCAGGAGGACAGCATCTTTCAGAAAAGGAGTTCAGGAATGAGGGGGAATGACATGAGGTTGCAATGGGTAGACTAAGGTTTATGCAAAGAAGAATTTGTAAATGGAACGGGTAGTGGATGCATGGAATAGACTTGTCTCCCAGTGGAGGTGGTGGAGCCAACACAGTGGGGGAATTCAAAAATGCATGGGATAGGCACAGGAAAACCCTAGTAATAGGAACAAGAAGGTAAAGTCAGAGATCAAGTAGGGTCTATGGCTTTTGCAGTGGGTAGGGAAAATGGGTGGCTGGATGGGTCTATCAGTCCTTATCTGCCGTCAATTTCTTTGTAGCATCTCCACTCCATCATAATTTCATTATCAATTTCCCATTCCCAGGATGAACACCTCAACTGGTCAAAACACAATGTTTTACAAATCATCATCTTTTATACAATTCTCTACCTCTCTTTTTTTGAAACGTAATACGGTTAACAATGCCTCGCTGTTAATTGGCAATGTACCTGCTTCTCTAGATAGATATATTTGACTATGTATTTGTATATTTTTGGTTGTATTATTAGCTGAAAAAGCTAATATTCTTCAGGTGGAAGCTACCTCTAACTGAAAGCTGGAAAGGTGAAATACTGAACTTAGAATCAGCAGGAAAGACAGGTCTTGCTCACATCAGAGGGAGGTGTACCTTACTTTAGATTTTACATGTTATTGTTCTTTTGAATGAAGGGGCTTGCAATACTGCTTTGGAGATATGGGGTTTAAACCCAGAGGGATTGAAATACTGTTTACTGTTTCTTTCCTTGTGCACAGCTGACTAGTTTTGGGCTGATTGCTTTAAGAACAGAAATTACCATGCTGTATTGGGGCTGGGGAGATTTACCCGTGTTTGGCTCAGCTGCTTGATTTTTCTCTGTTTGTTTAGCACAGTATTTTCTCTATTAAATTGTTGTGCAGGTTGTCTTGCTGACAGGAAGGTCAACACTCATCATAGTGGTAGGTCACAGGTTTTAGACAATTGTTTTGAGTGGGCATAGTTTGGGCCAAAATCCCCACGCCTGGTGTCATTCCTTCATACCAGGGGTTCTGACATCATTTCTACATGAGGGAAAGGTGCATACCACTGTCATATCCTTACCAGCACACTGCACTGACAATATAAGCATCTACATATATATATTTATATAGAATAAAACAATAATAGGAAAAAACTTACACAGGATAAACAGGAAGGTAGACAGACATGTGGGAAGTACTGCAATGCACTGGCTGTGAAGCAACAGTCTTCCATGAGTCTTTCTTGAGGTTGAGATGCTGCCTTATTTTCAGGCAACTCTCTGCTCTAAGGGAGGAGGTTGCCCATCTTTAGGCCACACTGGACAATAGAAGGGCAACCTCCCCCCCAAGGAGCACTAGGGCCACCACCACTGCCTCAGAGATTGCCAAGAAAATGCAGCGGTTAGACCACAGTGGGCTCAGGAAGAGTGTGGGTGGTGGAACAGAGGCACACCCAGTCAGTTGTACTGCTCCATAATCCATACACCATTCTGGTGGAGCATAGTACCCCTATGGATGTGCCCACAGAGGAGTCTAAGGAGGTTATGGACAACTGTCGCAAGGGAGGCTCATAAGAAGGAGGCAGAGGACACCACAGGGAAAGGAAGCAGCTACTGGTAGGGGACTGAATTATTTGGGGAAGAGAACTGGGGGGAGGAGGGAAAGGTGAAGTAAGGTGCTTGCCAGGCACCATGGCTTGGGGTGACAGGAAGCGCATCCTCAGGATCATAAGAACAGCTGCACAGGAGATAGAGCTGGACATCACTGTCCACCTAGGGACAAATGACATATCTCAACATGAGATTAAAGTAGTGCAGGAGGAGTCTGTGGAGTTGGGGAAGGGCCTTAGGCAAGTAGCACACACAGTATCCTTCTCAGAGGTGCTGCTTGTCTATGGCATGGGTGAGGCGAGGTTACTCTGTACCAAGTGATTCAATGAATGGTTGAAAAACTGGTGTGGAGCACAGGAGTTTGGCTTCACTGGGGACTGGGGTTCCACCTGGAGGGATACCAACCTATACTGGCAGGATGGTCTGCATCTGTACAGGAAGAAAACAAGTCTTCTGGGCAATTGGTTTAAATGTTTCATTGGCTAGCTTTTAAACTAGTCAAGGAGGGAGACACTGACAAGCAGCAGGGAATTCCCAGCCTCTACCTATAAAATAGGGTACTAAATGAGGTAAAGACCATGGCAGAAAGGTCAGTAGGGAGCAGGACAGGGGTAAATGAAAAAGCAAAGTTAATGAGGACAGGGATGGCACTACAAGAGGTAAGGCCATCAATAAATGGAGAGTAATGAGTACCAATGCCCATAGTCTGGGTGAAAAGCTTCCTGAACTAGTGGCCTTGATGGAATAGGAACATCTGGATATCGTGGCAGTCATGAAAACATGGTACACACAGAACCATGACTGGGATGTAAACATACCAGGACACACTATCTACAGGAGGAACAGGGAGGGTAAAAGAGGAGGATGAGGAGCTCTCTACATAAGGGAAGGAATGAAAGCAACAGAACAAAAGGGTTAACACAGAGGAGAGTAAGCACTGTGGGTCAATTTGGAGATAGGCAATGGCACCACAATCCGCACAGGGGTTGTATACAGACCCCCATCTCAGGGGGAGGAAATGGACAAGGAAATGATAGAAGGTATCCTTAGAATGGCAGACAAAGGGAAGATATTATTGATGGGAGATCTGAATATGCCAGATGTTAACTGGAATGCATTTGCAGCAGCCACTTCCAAGAGTGGGGTAATTCTAGATGCCCTACAGGGGCATGCCTTAAACAACTAGTACTGGAACCTCCTTGAGAGGGAGCAATCTTAGACCTGGTACTCTCAAATGGCATGGAGAGAGGATCACAGATTTAGAAGTGGGTAGCAATCTGGGAACCAGCAACCATCGAACAGTATGGTTCACTATAAACACAGCAGTAGAGTCAAGCCATACAAAGGCAAAGGTACAGGACTTTAGGAGGTCTGACTTTGCCAAAATGGGTGCATGCCTAAGGAATGCACTAGCAAATGGGGAGGAAGGAGGGGTGGAAGAACAATGCAGAATAATCAAAACTGCTATCACAGAGGCAACAAGCCTTTGTGTGAAGAAAATAAAACAAAATTATGTAAAAAAACACTATGGTTCTCAAAAGAGGTAGCAGGGAAGGTCAGGGAGAAAAATAAAGCATTCAGGAAGTACAAGGAATCACAGAAGGAGCAAAACAGAGAACTGTATCAATTAAAGCAAAGGCCCAAACTGAAGAAAAGATTGCCAACTCAATTAAGAAGGGGGATACAACCTTTTATAGGTACATCAGGGTGTGAAGGAAGACCAAGGGAGGGACAGTGAGGCTTAATAAAGAGGAGCGGTGGTCAGAGGGTGACTGTGAAAAGGCAGAGATACTAAACAAATATTTTTGTTTAGTATTCACAAATAAAAAGGGGGAGGTACCTAAACCAAACAACAGAATCACTCTGGATATGGGGGTTGATACCAGCCCATTCACAGAAGAAAGAGTTCTCAAAGCACTCTTAAAACTGAAGGTGGACAAAGCAATGGGGCCTGATGGGATTCATCCCAGAATTCTAAAAGAACTAAGGGTAGAACTAGTGACATCACTGACTACCCTCTTTAACAAATCATGGCAGGATGGGGTGGTACCTGAGGACTGGAGAAGGGCAGATGTTATTCCACTTCACAAAAGTGGGAGCAGGGTAGAAGCAGGAAACTACAGACCTGTTAGTTTAACCTCAGTGATAGGGAAAATTATAGAATCACTTCTAAAGGAAATAATGATTGAGTACCTCGAGGCCAGAGGGGCACAGGACCCAAGGCAGCATGTATTCAACAGTTGGAAGATCATGTCAGATGAATCTAGTAGATTTCTTTAGGTGACCGAAGTAGTAAATCAGGGAGGTGCTGTGGACATGGCCTACCTGGACTTCAGCAAGGCATCTGACACAGTCTCATGCAAAATATTAATATACAAGTTAGCCATCCTTGGAGTGGGTCCCAAGATAGTAGCCTGGGTAAAGACTGGTTGGAGAGCAGGGCACAGAGGGTAATAGCAAATGAAGTCCACTCTGAACAAAGTGGGGTAACTAGTGGGTAACCGCAGGGTTCAGTACTAGGACCGGTCCTCTTCAATGTCTTTATAAGTGACATTGCAAAGGGACTGGAAGGAAAAGTATGCCTCTTTGCAGATGACACAAAGATTTGCAACAAGGTTGATATACAAAGTGGGGTAGAAAGAATGAGAAGGGACTTGGCAAGGTTGGAAGAATGGTCAAATGTATGGCAGCTTAGATTCAATGCTAAGAAGTGCAAGGTAATGCACCTGGGAAACAAACAAAATCCCAGGGGAAGAGTACAAAGCAGGGGATGAGATACTATCAATAACAAAAATGGAGGGACCTGGGGTAGTCATAACAGATGACACAAAGGTGGGCAAGCAATGTAAGAGGGCAGCAAGGAGGGCTTGGGGGATACTGGGATGCTTAGGGAAAGGCATGACCAGTAGAAAACAGGAAGTTGTTATCCCTCTGTACAGACAACTGGTGAGACCCCATCTGGAGTACTGCATGCAGTTCTGGAGACCCCATCTCTGCAAAGACAAAGACAGGATGGAGGCAGTCCAGAACAGGGCAACTAAAATGGTGCAGGGTCTGCACCGGAAGGCATATGAAGAGAGACGTAAGGAGCTTAATATGTATACCCTTGAGGAAAGGAGGGAGAGGGAGGACATGATGGAAACTTTCAAGTACCTCAAGGGAATCAACAAAGTCCAAGAGGGTAGCGTAGTTCAGAAACAAAAGGTGTGGAAGAACAAGGGTGCACAATTTGAAGACAGAGGGGTATTGGCTCAAGAGATAATGTGAGCAAGTATTTTTTCACGGTGAGGGTTGTGGATGCATGGGATGGCCTCCCTGAGGAGGTTGTGGAGTCAAAAACAGTGGTGGAATTCAAGAATGCATGGGACAGTCACAAGGCAATTCTAGCGGGGTGGGGTAGGAGAAAGTAGGCTGTTGGTTAACTAGGATCTGCAGCTTATCCATTAGGTAGGGAAATGGGCAGACAGGGCTGGCCAAGTGGTCCTATTCTGCCATCAAATTCTTTGTTTCTATGTTTCATTACTTATATTATTTGTCACATGCATCTTTTTTTGCACTATGTTATATGTTCTGGTTATATTACTTGTATTATTTGTCACATTCATGTTTTGTACTCTGTTATATGTTCAGGTTGTATTACTTGTATTATTTGTCACATGCATGTTGTGTACACTGTTATATGATCTGGGTGTATTACTTGTATTTGTCACATGTATGTTTTGGACTCTGTTATATGTTCTGGTTGTATTACTTGTATTATTTGTCACGTGCATGTTTTGTACTCTCTCCATAATTATGTAGTCCTACACCTCTGTTCTTTCCACACTTACATATTCCTGCACTCTTGTTCTCAACATACTTGCTTATTCCTCCACCCCAGATTCTCTGCATACTTACACATTCCTGCACTCCCTGTTCTTTCCATACTTATATATTACTGCGCCCTGTTCTCTTCATAACATATTCGTGAACCTCTGTTCTTAACATATTTATGTATCCCTACACCCTGTTCTCTCCATCCTTACATGTTCCTGCACTCCCTTTCTCTATAATTACATATTCCTGCAGTCACTGTTCTCTCCATATTTACATATTCTGCACACAGTTCCATCCATACTTACATATTCCTGCACTCCTGTTCTTCCTATAATTACAGACTCCTGTACCCCCTCTTTTCTCCATATTTAAATATTCTTGCACCCCTATTCTCTTCAGACT
This sequence comes from Neoceratodus forsteri, assembly GCA_016271365.2. Taxonomy (NCBI): domain Eukaryota; kingdom Metazoa; phylum Chordata; order Ceratodontiformes; family Ceratodontidae; genus Neoceratodus; species Neoceratodus forsteri. The sequence goes on from CM057457.1 coordinate 417,266,279, forward strand.
TACATTGCCCTACACCCCTATTCTATCCATTTTTTTCCATGGGAGCGCTATCTTTGAAATTCATTTATTTTTATCTATGTAGAAATACTCAACTCCCTATAGTCTTTACTGTGTATGGTCCTGTAACACATGTAAGTATCGTGGAGTACTAAATATTATTTTATATACTTCATGCTTTCTGTGACAGAGTAATTTCAGTTACAGTTATCCAAGGTGTGATTTGTTTACAAAGAGTCAGGCTACAGTTACCATACTGTGCTGTGTAATCAGAGGCTCTAGTGGGATTTAGACCTCCAGATACCCAGAGTGAGAATCACTCTGAGTGGTGGCAGTATTCCAAAGTAACCCTTTCAGGTGTCTGAAGAGCAGTGAAAAGTGGTAGCAGTGCCAAATTAGTTCTGGGAGAGAGCAAGTCTGTGACAGGTGTGTATTATCCTACAGCATATGTTAATACTGTTGAGTATTTATAAACATCATGCTTTCTGTGACTGAGTACTTTCAACAATAGGTAATCAGGGGTAAACTGCCAAGTCTGTGATCCATTTCCAAAGAGACATGCAGGCTACAGTTACCACGTGTAATTCAAAGTTTTCTCAGCTGTGATGAAAAGGGTTGGTCACTTGCCTTTTGGGAAACAGCACTAAACTGCAGTACAGTGGATCTGTATCTAGAGATACCTCAAGCGATACTATAGCTGGGTGGCATCAGAATACCAAGTTAACCCATTCAGGTGTCTGAACTGTTGTGAAATCTGGTAGCAGTGTAGGTTGAACTCTGGGAAAGAACCAGTCTCTGATAGCCACCTAGAGCACTGTATGCTGTTCTGCTATCATTACTTGAGGACAGGTGGTGATAGAGTGGAGTCAGTATACAGGAGGGCTACCAAGATGATTCAGGGACATCAAGATACACCCTACAAATAAAGACTGATGGACCTTAAGATATACTTGCTGCAAACCAGGTGTAAGAGACAGAGAGTTGGAGGACATAATAGAAACATTCACATTTCTAAAAGGGATAAAAAAGTGACAGCAGTAAATGGTTCATCTTCAGTGTAAACTCAATTACTTGCAGTAACATGAATAAGCTCGTACAAGGCAGGTTAAATAAGAATGCCATGAAGTACTTCTTTATGCAGAGGGTGGTGGACAACTGGAATAGACTGCCTAATGAGAACTGCATCAGTTAAATCAGAAGGAAGCAGGGAAGGCAGTCAGAACAGCAAAGGCCCAAACTGAGGAAAAGATAGCCAACTCAGTTAAGGAGGGTGATGAAACCTTTTATAAGTACATCTGGGAGTGAAGGAAGACCAAGGGAGGGAGGGACAGTGAGGGCTAATAAAAGGGAGGGGGTGGGTAGAGGGTGACTGTGAAATGGCAGAGATTCTAAACAAATATGTTTGCTCAGTATTCACAAATGAAGAGGGGAGGTACCTAAATGAAACAATAGAAATATGCTGGATATGGGGGTTGATACCAGCCCAGTCACAGAAAAAAAAAAAAAAGAGTTCTGAAAGAAGTCTTAAAATTGAAAGTAGACAAAGCAATGGGGCCTGTTGGGATTCATTCTAGGATTCTAAAAGAAGTAAGGGTAGAACTAGTGACACCACTGACTACCTGGGAGAATGGGTGGTATCAGAGGACTGGAGTAGGGCAGATGTTATTACACTTCACAAAAGTGGGAGCATGGCAGAAGCAGAAAACTACAGACCTGCTAGTTTGACCTCAGTGATATGGAAAATTATGGAATAACTTCTGAAGGAAAGAACTTTTGAGTACCTAGAGTCCAGAGGGGCACAGGACCAAATGCAGCATGGATTCACAGCGGGAAGGTCACCTCAGATGAATCTAATAGATTTCTTTGACTGGGTGACCAAAGTAGTATATCAGAGAGGGGCTGTGGACATGACCTACCTAGACTTTAGCTAGGCATTTGACACAGTCCCACACAAAAATATTAATATACAAGTTAGCCAGCCTTGGAGTGGGTCCCAAGATGGTAGCCTGAGTAAAAAACTGGCTGGAGAACAGGACACAAAGGGTAATAGTAAATGAAGTCCACCCTGAAGAAAGGGGGATTACTAGTGGGGTTCTGCAGGGTTCAGTACTAGGATCGGTCCTCTTCAATGTCTTTAAAAGTGACATCGTAGAGGGACTGGAAGTAAGAGAATGTCTCTCAGCACATGACACAAAGATCTGCAACAGGGTTGATACACAAGGTAGGGTGGAAAGGCTGGAAAGGATGAAAGGGGACATGGCAAGGTTGGAAGAATGGTCAGATGTATGGCAGCTTAGATTCAATGCTAAAAAGTGCAAAGTAATGCAGCTGGGAAAGAAAAACCCAAGGGAAGAGTACACAAATTGGGGGTGAGATACTAACAACAACAAAAATGGAAAGTGACCTGCAGGTAGTCATATCAAATGACCTAAAGGTGGGCAAGCAATGTGAGAGGGCAGTAAGGAGGGCTTGGGGATACTGGATGCATGAGGAGAGGCATCACCAGTAGAAAACAGGAAGTTATCCATCTGTACAGACAGCTGGTGAGACCCCATCTGGAGTAATGCATTCAGTTCTGGGACCCCTTCTCTGCAAGGACATAGACAGGACGGAGGCAGTCCAGAGAAGGGCAACCTAAATGGTGCAGGATCTGCACCAAAAGGCATATGAAGAGAGACTTAAGCTTAATATGTTTACCCTCGAGGAAAGGAGGGAGAGGGGGACATGATAGAAACGTTCAAGTACTTCAAAGGAATCAACAAAGTCCACAAGGGTAGTATCTTTTGGAAAAAGAGATGTGCAAGAACAAGGGGGCACAACTTGAAGATAGAGGGGGGATGGCTCAGAGGTAATGTGAGGAAGTATTTTTTCATGGAGAGTGTTATGGATTCATGGCACGACCTTCCTAAGGAGGATGTGGAGTCAAAAACAGTGGGGGAATTCAAGAATGCATGGGACAGACATAAGACAATTCTGGGGGGTAGGAGGAAGTAGCCTGTTGGTTAACTAGAATCTGCAGCTTATCCATTAGGTAGGGAAATGGGCAGATTGGGTGGGCCAAGTGGTCCTTGTCTGCTGTAAAATTATGTTTCTATTTCTATGTTAATGAAGCTGTCTGTTCAAAATCAGTGTTAGGGTTCAAGAATAATCAGGAGAGACACATGGGAATGGGGGTGCAATGAGGATAAAGAGAGGAGGGGGAAGACAAGTGACCACTACGGGACTCTTTCTCATTGGTTAGGCAATGATAAGGGCAGAACAGATAGATAAAATGGCCTTCCTCTGCTGTCAAGTCCTATGTTCTCATCTCCTGCAAATCCTTCCCTCAGATAACACAGACTATCCCAAAATGAAAGTGGAAGGCCAAGCCCACAGTGGTGGGGTTCAAGAATGCATGGGACAGGAATAAGGGAATCTTATGGGAAGAGAAGGGGGGTGAATGGGCTAAAGATGAAGCAGGATATGCAGTGATACTATAGGCAGAGAAATTGGGCCAGACCGGGTAGGCCAACTGGTCCTCAACTGTTGAAAAATTCTCTGTTTCTAAATGTCAATTTACTTTACATACTGCATTTTTCAAAACATGTGCAGAAGTGTTATAACGGAGCCCCTAAGCCACTCTTTTCATCCTTTCTCCCAACATGTTTTCAGACTTGAAGTTGCTAAAGCTAAGCCCATCCCCCTCAGAATAAAGATTCCTCTTCTGAGCCTAGGTTGACCCTTACCTACTGAACCTCCACTCCCTCTAATCCTAGCTTGTGCCTGCGGCTGGAGTCTCTCCTTCTCCTTAACTAGAAAAGCCCCTCTGTGGCCATCTTATTTACTCCCTTCATGTACGCGTAGGTTTCAATCACGTCCCTCCTTTCCCTCCTCTCCCCCAGGGAGTAAATATTCAACTCCCTCAGCCTGTTTTCAGAGGGAAAGTCTCCTAGCCCCTGGATAATTTTTGTTGCCCTGTGCTGCACCACATCCAGTAATGTAAAACTCTTCTTCAGGTATGACTGCCAGTAAAGCACACAGTACTCCAGGTGTGAACTAATCAGTAAACTATACAGCGGCAGGATCACGTCCCCCCCCCCGGAGGATAAGTCTCTGGCAATTCAACCTGGCATCTGGTTATCCTTTGCACAGTTAAAAACTCTTTATCCTGCTACTGAACCTTATTGTGGTGTTTTGCTTTCAGTACTGAACACATCATGCACAGCTAAAAACTCTGGCACTGCTACTGAACCTTATCATGGGGTTTTATTATTGCTTTCAGTTCTGTGCACGTCATGCACAGTTAAAAACTCTTGCACTGTTACTGAACCTTATTATGGTGTTTTATTACCGCTTTCAGTACTGACCACGTCATGCACAGTTAAAAACTCTTGCACTGCTACTGAACCTTATGGCGTTTGATTATTGCGTTCATGCACAGTTATAAACTATTGCACTGCTACTGAACCTTATTATGGAGTTTTATTATTGCTTTCGGTACTGACTACATCATGCACAGTTAAAAACTCTTGCACTGTTACTGAACCTTATTATGGTGTTTTATTAGTGCTTTCAGTACTGACCACGTCATGCACAGCTAAAAACTCTGGCACTGTTACTGAATCTTATTATGGTGTTTTATTATTGCTTTCAGTACTGACTACGTCATGCACAGTTAAAAACTCTTGCACTGTTACTGAACCTTATTATTGTGTTTCATCAGTGCTTTCAGTACTGACCACGTCATGCACAGTTAAAAACTCTTGCACTGCTACTGAACCTTATCATGGTGTTTTATTACTGCTTTCAGTACTGACCACGTCATGCACAGTTAAAAACTCTTGCACTGCTACTGAACCTTATTATGGTGTTTTATTACTGCTTTCAGTACTGACCACGTTATGAGCAGTTAAAAACTCTTGCACTACACTGAACCTTATTACGGTGCTTTATTATTGCTTTTGGAACTGACCACGTCATGCACAGCTAAAAACTCTTGCACTGCTACTGACCCCTATTATGATGTTTTATTATTGGTTTCAGTACTGACCACGTCAAGCACAGTTAAAAACTCTTGCACTGCTACTGAACCGTATTATGGTGTTTTATTAGTGCTTTCAGTACTGACCACGTCATGCACAGTTAAAAACTCTCGCACTGCAACTGAACCTTATTATATTGTTTTATTATTGCTTTCAGTACTTACCACGTCTTGCACAGTTAAAAACTCTTGCACTGCTACTGAACTTTATTATGGTGTTTTATTATTGCTTTCAGTACTGACCACATCATGCACAGCTAAAAACCTCTTCACTGCTACTGACCCTTTTTGTGGTGTTTTATTACTGCTTGCAGTACTGACCACTTCATGCACAGCTAAAATCTCTTTATAACATGGGGCAGATAAAGATTGGTCCCTGATGGATACAGATCTATCAGCTGACCGTTGATTAATCCATAATATAACTACAGCAAGTGGTGAAGCATCCATGCTGAGTGATCAGTGAGTGGACCAGATCTCGTTATTGTGCCCAAAACACAGTTTCAAAAGCAACCATTAATTCTGTCACTAACCAAGAGGGATGTCCTGAGCTACACAGAATAGAGGTGACTGTATCTGTGTATGGCAAGCTTACAGTACATGAAGGTGTACAGCAGAGAGACATCCTGAGCTACACAGAATGGAGGTGACTGTCTCCGTGTGCAGCAAGCTCACAGTACATGCAGATGTACAGCAGGGAGACATCCTGAGCGACACAGAATGGAGGGGACTGTCTCCGTGTATGGCAAGCTCGCAGTACATGCAGGTGTACAGCAGGGAGACATCCTGAGCTACACAGAATAGAGGTGACTGTCTCTGTGTATGGCAAGCTTACAGTACATAAGGTGTACAGCAGTGAGACATCCTGAGCTACACAGAATGGAGGTGACTGTCTCCGTGTGCAGCAAGCTCACCATACATGAAAGTGTGCAGCAGAAGAAATCAGCAGTACCCTCACAATGTGTCCACCACCAGAAATTAGCAGTACCCCTAGGCAACGGGTGTCTCCCCACCCAGCCACCCGCTCCGCAGAAATCAGGCTACCAAATGGAAACTGCGTCCATGCTCTTTATGATTCCTGCCCATTTTATAACATGTGTAACCCCTTCTACCAATCTGGCAATGTACCTCTAGCCCATAGCTCCTAGTTTGCTCTCCTACCTGGCGCCTCCAGAAATGCCTTTTTTTTTGTAATGGTCCCCAAGTTCTTATTTTTGCCCCTGTGCCCCAGAAAACAGTCCCAGAGTAATTCCAAGCCCTGCAGAGCTCCAAAATCTAGACCACAATCTCTCACTCTGCATATGTAGTCTAGTGCAGTGAGGAATACGCAAGCACCAGTGATACCTTTGATCTTTTGACCGCTCAACTTGCTGTTGATCGGGAGAGAGATTCCGCAGTCCCGGTGTCCTCACCAGCTAAATGGGACCCGGTGACCATGAGGAGGACCCTGAGAGCCCATGTATTAAATTAAATAAAGAGATTCACGAGCTGTCAAGATTTGGGCTCGTGAATATTAATGAGCTCAGAGTCCCGATATAATAAATATGCATAAGGGCGCTTCTGCCCTATGGAAAGCTGTGATTTGACAGCTGGCAAAAAGAAAAGAAATGTATTCTAACTGAAAATAAATAATGCAACTGCTTTGTGGGTATGGGAACAAATGTGAAAGGGGCAAAGGCCTGGATATTCAGACTGTGCCAGGCTGTGGCACAAGCCTGGGCGCAGCACAACTTAGCTGCGCTGGGGCGTTGACAGGGTGATATTCAATGGAGCTGTGCCATGGCACAGCAGTGTTGAATATCGCACCCTGGCCACACGCAGTGCACATTTCACAGTGGCCAGAGTGGAGCAGGGGGATGCGCTAGCACAAGTTCCGTTGCGCTAGGCACAACAACGGCGATATTCAAAAGTGCACATGCACTTCCTATCTCACAGACTTTTTCTGTCAAATTTCCACAATTATTAACAAACCGCATAGTGTTTCTAGGTTGTATAACTTATTACATAGGTTCCCAGAGACCCCATCGGGTGTCGGCCCTAATATTTGGCAAAGCCTATACTCAGACGCAGACATTAATTGGCAGAGTATATGGAAAGACCTACATATTTACCATACCCAAAATAGGTATAGGATTACACAATATTGTATATTAAATAATCTTTATTACAATCCGGTCAGATTGGCACAGATGAAACGTATAGCCTCAACAACATGTTCCAGGTGTAATAAAGAGGAGGGTACTGTGATACATATTTTCTGGTCATGTGCATCAGTATCCCCTCTTTGGGATCAAATAGAAACCTCCCTTGATCCGTTATTGGGGTTACAAGGCCTCTTCTCCTCTAAAACCTGCATTTTGGGTGCTTACTCCGAAATTCAAGTGAAAGAAAGGAGATATCATCTGGCATTAATATCAATGGCGGTTAAAAAACTAGTACTTAGACACTGGAAAGACAAATCTGTGTTAACCTATACAGAATGGCTACATGAGATCACCTTTACTCTCCGTGTGGAGAACCTGATAGCTCAGGTGAACCGCCGTCTACCTTCCTTCACTAAAAAATGGGGTAAGTTATATGCCTTGTATCTTAAATGAGGATATATGATGGGCTGTGGGCTCCTCCGTATTTTCTTTTCCCTTTTCCTTATTCTTGCATCCAGACCAGAATATTTGTATATCTCTAATACTTTCTGGTTTTCCATCTGGTTAACTCTCTGTGTCTAGTCTGGTATCAACCATATGATATGGCTAGGAGGGACGGTCCTTAGCTTTCTCAGGTAGTCTCATTGTCATGATGCCGACCCAACATATACTGCTTCTTTATATAAGTAATCAGTTTAGCCATATTAGTAAGAATTAATATGCACCATGGCGTAGGGAGGGGGGAAGGGAATGGGGAGGGGAGGTTAATTTTGTTATATTGAGTCTTAACAGTTCTCGATTAATGGGTTTATACAATCTTGCTCTCTGTCATTATCTCTCGATATATTAGGATGTTTTTTGGAATAATGACATATCAATATTATATTGTCATGAATAAATAATTAATAAAATATATTAAATAAAAAAAAAGTGCACATGCAAATGGGGCCATAATGCACACAAGTCACAAATGGGGCTATTTGCATGTCATTATGGCCTCATTTGCATGCAGGTGCACCAATCCCCAGTGAAGGCTGCAGCTGTCGGGGTCCGACGCCCCCTACACATCATAGCAAAGTGCCCGACTGCCCAATCACAGGCATATGTTGCATATTAAAATCATCCTATATCCCTGGTGGTCCAGTGGACTGCTCGCAGCCCGATTGCGGGCATATGTAGCAACAGAAATGTCTAATATGCCTGGTGGTCCAGTGGACTACTCGCAGCCCGATCACGGGCATCAGTAAATAATAACAACACCAATCCAACCCTGGTGGTCTAAGCGGTGCCCCCTCCCCACCCGCCCACTGGACCCCCGCCCTCCCCAGTCAGTGGCGGGGGCGCTCCACCACTTGCCGCCCCACCACCCGCTGACTGACACTGTATGGTAGGGCTGTATGCCCATTGGTCCACAGTGTGCAGTGGGCTTGCAGCCTGTACCCGTACACACAGTCCAGATTTGTGAATGGATCCATTCGCATATCTGGACTATAGTACGGTATGGTCTGCATGCCCACTGGCTCATGCTGTGGACCAATGGGTGTACAGCCCTACATGTAAGGTGTCAGTCGGGCGGGCGGCAGGGTGGCAGCGGATGGGGAGCTGCCGCCCACTGCTGACTGGGGAAGCGGGCGGTGGGGCTCCAGTGGGAGGTGGGGGGGTACTGCTAGACCACCAGGATTGGATGGTGTTGTATGTACTTTACTGACACCCGTGATTGGGCTGCGACTCCACTGGACTACAGAGATGACAGACATTTCTATTGCCTACACTAGCCCAACTCAAACCGGGCGGTCCACTGGAACACAAAAGAATATAGGACATTTCCATTACTACATATGCCTGCGATTGGGCTGCGAGCGGTCCACTGGACCCCCAGGGATATAGGATGATTTTAATATCCTGCATATGCCCACCATCGGGCTGCAAGCAGTCCACTGGACCACCAGGGATATAGGACGATTAAAATATCTGACATATGCCCGCGATCGGGCTGCAAGCAGTCCACTGGACCACCAGGGATTTAGGACTATTATTTGTATATGTATGCCTGTGATTGAGCATGGGGGGGGCACCACTAGAAGGTGCAGTCGGAGCTCTGGTGGCCACCCTCGGGTGGCCACCCACAGGTGGCAGCTGCCGTGTTGAGCCTTGCAATATGGTAGCTCACCTGTGGGTGGCCAGCTGTTGCCCTTTTTGGCTCACTCTGTTCAGCAGCACAGAGGGGTTGCGGCATGATGGGCTCAGCACACCCCAGGCTGAATATCGGGATGTGCGGAGTATGCATGGGCACGCTCCCCCTACCTGTGCTACACACATTACTGATGTGCTCTGGAGCATCGAGATTTGTGCCAGGCTCAATCCCCATTTGAATATCGCGCAGGGGCACATCAGTGGGTTACCCATGGCGCAACAGTGTTTCCCCATGTGCAACCCTTCTGAATATATGGGCCAAAGTGTTTCTATAAAATAAATGCTTCGATCTTGGCTGCACCAGTAAAATGTTGGGACTCAGAAAGATGGTCTGCCTGCTGCAAGGTGTCCTTAAATACTGGCAACAGCGACAGGCAAGGGGACTGAGAAATGTACTTGTTCTGGGCAGTGGCAGCAAGGACACACTAGTGGCTATTACCTGTTGGGGCATATGAGCAAATATTTTGTTTATTCTGGCTGCACCAGAACTTTATCTGGGACTGTATCAAATCTGCTTAAAGGACTGTGTGTTAAGCAGCCATTTTCAAGCAGCGACAGCCAATCGGAAAGCTAGAATTTTTAAGCTAGGACTTGTGGGGCATTAGCCAAAGCTCATGAGAAACTACCAAGTGTTCACGGGGAACTTCAGGAACCTCATTTTGGGTGCCAAGACAGAAAACCAACTGTGCATCAAGGGAGGTTCATACATAATTCAGTTTCTTGACTGACAAACCCTCCAGACAGTCAGAGGCCAAGAACCCAATAGCTTCAGCTATTTCAGAGCCTCAGGCAAGCCCCATAAAAGACTTTTTTCAGCATTTTTCCAGACTCAAGCAGAAGCCCCCCACAGGAGTGGGGGCTAAAGATTCTAGCCATGCAACTGGACCTAGTGATCCATTTAAACCCCTTGACCCAGGATGGGGCTAGTGACTTATTAGCAGTAACAGTTTAAAGTAATTTAGTTTATGCAGAACCTGCTAGCCTGGGGGTTGCCAGAATATCCTCCAGGTGCTAGGCCTCCCTTCCACATCAGGGAAAGATGTGGATCTGTGACAACATCAAGCCAGCTGTGAGAGAGCTGATTTCACTTCAGTTGTGAGAGAACTGAAGACATCAGGAACCTTGATTGTGGAGATCCTACCGTGAGGAGCCTGAGTGAATACTCTTGTGCCCCCGGTGCAAGAATGAAAGAAAGTGCTTAACTAAGGCTGCCAATACCCTTAGTGACTGCACTGATTGTACTGCCCATTTGGTCTGCACCCTGCATCCTGCTGCACCTAACCTTAGCCCAGCACGGGGGGACCCCTTATGGATCTTGTGCTGTTTTGAGACAGACCAACTGGCCTGCACCTTGCATCTGCTGTGGCTGACTTGCTCAGCGCAGGCAGACCTGACTATTCTTGGGGACCCCTGTGAGCCCAACGTATCATATAAACATGCCAATACATGTTGTCTGCTATAGAGCCTACAGAACTAGAAGGGGAACACTGAGTAGAGGGGCTCAACCTGACTTTGCCTGGGAGGTCCAGAATTTTCTGAAATGTTCGATTAAGCTATCTAGTGGAGCTGCAACCTATAGCTATGTACCACAAATAGAACTAAGACTCCAAGTCTATTGAATTGGACTACTGTAACCTGGAAATGACTTTTCTCAATCAAACAGACCAGGGCAACCATCCTGGCCCCTGGTTGAAGATACTATTCCTTTATTGATTGTACCAGATGTGTCTGAAACATAAACGTGCAGAATGTACCAGAACATATGTAACCCCTCTACAAATTGGGGTTTACTAAGATGTCTTCCTTGGCTGCCTAATGCCCACTGTCAGGATGGTGTCCTGTGTCTGCAGTAGCTGTATCTGTCTGCATGAGAGCTCTACAGTAAACTTCTGTGCCCATCTCTTTAAGAGAGTCATTATGCTGTGTTAGGAATTAGTCTGTGCTGAGTCCAAGTAGTTTAGGGCTTGTGACCGGTCATGCGAGTGGTATTTGTGCTCCACTCTGCAGTCGCTATATGAGCAGAGGGAGCTCTGTTAGGAACTGTGTTCATTTACTGTTTATATACCTTATTAATAATAATATAGAAGTGTGTTTAACCTGCTTTCTATTATAGCTTGGACTTTTGCATAACAGCCACCATTTCTGGTTCTGGACTGCAGAATCTGACCAATCAAACCTCAGGGGACCTAAAATAGAGACTATCCCCAGAGGTCTTGTGGGATTGAAATCAGTAGGAATTGTAGTTTTTAAGGTTTGATGCCTAAATGGACCTGGAGGAGGAGGAGCCCTTGCTGTGACATACAGTTCCCTCAGCCAATTAAACCTTTTAGATCCCAGAAAAAATTCCCAGAACTGCCTGCAGCAGAGTCAGTTGTGACCTACTGTTTGGACAGTGAACAGCTTGAGCCATCGAGCAGCTGCTTCTGTGTAGGAGCACAGGAGAATCGGCGGGAAGGCAACACTGGCCTGCTTGCCACATCTTTCAGTGTGAAGAACTGCTGTGAGTGAGAAAGTCGGACTTTATCCAATTTCCTGATTGTGTAATCGTTGCCTGCAAGTGGACTGAAGGCTTGTTCCAGAAGTGATCGACCTGCCAGGTACCGAAGTGAGTCATGGACTGAGAGGTTTGCGCAGAGACCCTGCTTTATTGCAACTGGACTGTTATCAGCATTTTGGCTAATTACTGTGTTGCTTATATATGTGCTGAATGAGCTGTATGGGGTGCAATTTGGTTCCTCACCCCCAAGTGTGTTATGCTAGCTGGAAGCTGCTCCAACATCTATCATGGAATGCATCCACAGTGCTCACTCTGTCTAGGCCTTGACATCCTGGGCTAGACTGCCGCTCCCACTGAAGAGACATTTCTGACAAAAGACCCGTTTGGGGATTCGGCTCCCTGCTCAACACCATCGATCAGGTTGCGATCATCACAGTGAGTCATGTCAGCCCTGCTTCCTCTGGCAATCCAGAACAAACATTCATAGGTCTTCATCTCATCAGTCCTGCCTCCTGGTCTGGGTAGCATGAGTACTAAACAGTGTAGCTCCCTTCAACAAAGCTGCAATCATTGTGTGATATCTGATTGACTTGTTTGGCTTTATTACAATTAACTAAACCATCTGGCTCCAGATTACAAATCCTGGGTCAATGTGCATGTAATTGTTTTCTTTCCTAAAGGCCTCAACAACAGCTGCAATGCCAGCCTACCTCAGGCAACGCTTCAGGCTAGCCTGCTTAACAACTGGGTACCCAGAGTGTGTGACTGTAACAAAGGGACTCCTTGTGCATGCATGTTCAGCCTGAATAAATCAGATCTAATAATCATCTGCTAGATTCATGCCCCGCCCCGTTCACATCCCCTGAATAAATCAGATCTATTAATCATCTGCTAGATTCATACCCCGCCCCATTAACATCCCCTGAATAAATCAGATCTATTAATCATCTTCTAGAGTCATGCCCCGCCTCTGTTCACATCCCCCTGAATAAATCGGATCTATTAATCATCTTCTAGATTCATGCCCCACCCTGTTCACATCCCCCTGAATAAATCAGATTTGTTGTTTCTGTATTTAACCCAGCTAGTGTATACCTTTTTGGTGGGGATATTGCAGGGTTTTAAATAATTGATTAGCAGTTTTTTTCTTGAGACTATAGTAACTGCACAGAAAGCATTTATATAGATTTTCTGGAAGTGCTGTGTTTGTTAAACACAGTGAGGCATGAGTTATGTATTTTCACAAAGATTTAGCACTTTTATGAGCAAAACGCTAATCAATTTTTAGAGTTAAATAAATCCCTGTATTGTACTGCCATTGAGCTGTTTCATTACAGGTGTTATTTTACAGGGGGTCTCCAGGGCACTTGCAGCTGAGCCAGTCCTGGTGGTAAGTGCAAGGGGTGTGCACAAGTCATTACTGGCATACGGTCCATGTGAATGTTTTGTTGCTATACTGTTTAGGCCACTAGAGGGGTTGGTGGGGGGGTGGTTATAGCATCCTGGAGGGCTATACCAACAGCAGTTACACTACCCCAGAACCATTCCTCCAGGTGGAGGCACCCGTTCAATGAGCTCAGGCCCCTCAACCTGCACTATGTTGCACAGGCAGGGGTAGTAGCCCTTAGGATAGCACCACCTAGGGGGTTACACATATAAATGTGATGGACGTTCAGAAAGAAACAACTGATTTCCAAATCCAGTGTACCTGGCTGGCTACACCTACTGAGTGTGTCCAACTGCAACATGCAGAGAAATCTCTGCACACAGTCTTGGATTCGAATGACTGTAAATAGTTTTATCTGCCTAAGTATTTTCAAGTTCAAACACTAATTCCTACTTTAATCTAGCTGGCCAACAAACAGCTGCACTGCCCACCAAGCCTTCAACAATCAAGGGAAGGTCTTGGTATCTGGGTACCCAGGTCTAAATGTGTGATATTGTGGTGTCTCATGCCAAGTCTGGGGAACTGGTCCCAGACTGCTAGTAAAATTATACTGACGTTCCATCTGATTAAATGCAGTTAGTTAAATATCCAGCACTCTGGTCATCCAGGTTGGCATAATGTGATTTCTGTCCGATTTGTCTACCAGGTATCCACCCAACTGGAGGGTTTTCATCAGCACAAACCCCAAACTCTAAATCCTCTGTACATACTGTAAATAATAATGATACTGATTGCACAGCCTCTTCTCCTCCTGTTTCCCCATTCTTACGTCCTATCCACCTGTAAATAAATTGTTGTTATTGTTAACTGCAAATGATGGTGTCATGAGCATATTATTAGAGAGAGTCATTAGGGAAATGTCTATCGGGTCATGTGTTGGGGTGGCTAATGGCTACAGTGGGTGGTATGACATCTCAAGGAGTTGTACCAGGTAAGAGCTAGCTCACTTAAAAGCTAAACTTAGGGTGGAGGCGCTGCACAAAGGTAATAATATGGAAAAGAACAAGTTTTTAAATAAATCTGGGAACCCAGACCCCTCAACCTTGTATGGGCCCACAAGGCAGGGGTAGTAACTCTAGGAGTAGCGCTGCCTAGGGGGTTACATATGCAATGCCACACAGCATTTTATTATCCCTGTCTGTTTCTGCTAGTATAGCCATCAAGCGCACTGTGGCACAGTGAGGAGCGCACCTCCAGGGAACATGTTGCTGTGCCTTACTGGTGTATGAGGTCTGTCACCTACATCCCCGTTGCTCATAATGGAGTCATCTGTGTGTGTCTTTGCTAACCCCCAACCCCTCCAAACTCCACTACCCAGTGGTAATGTCCCAGCAGAAGCTGGTGGTGCCAGGCAGTGTGTCTATGTACCACATACATCCATTCAGTTAGTGGCACTCCAGCAGTCAGTGACCCAGCACCACCACAGGGTTACCCACCCACCCCTCAGATCACTGTCATTTCACTGCATAGGTACAGAAATGCGAGCATGCCACCTTGTCCATAAATCACCAAATGTTGCTCACAGTCCTATCGCCCCACTCACATGTTACCTGGTCAGAGTAGGAGCCATGGACTTCAGTGACTGTGTGATGCTGTGCTCGGCATGCAACCAGAGTTCATTGCTTCCCCCTTCTGACATCGAAGCAGTGTCACCAGAGGGAGACACACAGTGGGGCATCCTGCAGCTACCCTCTGTCAAGGCCACCCCACGTCGAGCGAGGACCACAGGATGTGCAGATACAGCCACAGGTTGTAGGAATCCATGTGGGCCTCTTATGCAGTGAGTCTCTCTGAGTCTCAGTCAGTCAGTCTCTCTCTCTCTCTGTATTGCTCCCTGGTACACAGTCTGTGTGTGTTGCTGCTGACCGGAGCAGACAGTGATTCAGGGAGAATGCTGCTGAATTTCTGTATTCTGCAGAGAGTGACACAGACACACATAGACACAATCACACAAGACATTGCAGCAGCTGTGGGACATTAAGTGTCTGCATCAGTGCTATGTGACAAGGGCGACTGAATGTCAGTGACTGGTCATAAGGGCACAAAACCACCAGGGTGACTGAAAAACAGTATGTTGTTTAATGTGGGGGGCTTTGCCCCCCGCACCCCGCCTTATGGGGGGCTTTGCCCCCACACCCTCCTTACTTAGGATTCCTACTCAAGGGGGGGGGCGCAACTCAGGGAAAGAGGGGAACTCCAAGGTCGCCCACATTGTCGGCGCCATTGTGCCATTGCCCGTATGACCAGTCTCCGACATACAGTTGCCCACATCACAGGCTACCTCTGCATCTCCCTGTCCCATTGCACTCTTGCTCTTGGTTTCTCTCTCTGTTTCTGTCTTGCCAGATGAATGGCTCAGTACAAGAGTCAGTTCTCCAGACACAGGAGATCACAGCAGCTGTGCTTCACAGTAACTCTCCGTGAAGCCATAGTGAATTGTTCCTGTGATACATTAGTAGTTTTTTTTTTTTAAATATGTGTGTGTGTAGTGTGCAAAACTTCTTGAGGAGTTGCTTGTGCTGACTCAGGACTGAACTGACTGAACTGCCTGCTGGTGCCCTTTGGCTTGACATCACTTTACTTTATAATTTGTTTTTTAAATCCCTTAACAGTTTGAGATTACTATCACAGCACAGTGTACAGTATCTGATCTCTCCCTTTTTGTAAATTATTGCTATACATTGGTGTGGGGGGTGGATTGTTTTTGGGTTGGGAAACTTGTGGTCTGTGGGGGGAGTGTTTGGAGTCAGGTTATAGAGGGTGTATGTATGTGTGTGTGTGTGTGTGTGTGTGAGTGGTATATTTGATTAGGTAGTT
This sequence comes from Neoceratodus forsteri, assembly GCA_016271365.2. Lineage (NCBI taxonomy): Eukaryota > Metazoa > Chordata > Ceratodontiformes > Ceratodontidae > Neoceratodus > Neoceratodus forsteri. The sequence goes on from CM057457.1 coordinate 417,282,394, forward strand.
GTTTTTTGTATTAGTTCAGTTGTATGTGGTTTTGTTTGGTTTATAACAAAAAGCGAGTAAGAAAGTAGTGGTTGTGATGCTGGTTCCATGGAATGTGCTAGGGCTTTGGACCCTTGCAGTCTGTCTATAATGCTTCTAAGCGGTGTGACCTCTGACCTTCCTGTGTCAGCTACGATAGAGAGATGCTGTCAGGAGCATCACCAAGAGGTGTGGAGGCTGTCAGTAGTGGGAAGCTGTGGCCCCAGCAGAGGTGAAAGAAACTGGAATGGTGAGGTACAGGAAATGCCCTGGTTTTACACAGGCCTAGGGAGAGGCCAGATGTGCTTGGTCTCCATCCCCAGGGTCTCCACTAGATCGAGTGGGCAGATAGGCAAAAGGACTGCAGTGCCTACCAGTCCCCTGCAGACAGTGATATGCAATGCCAGACTGATGAGTAACAGGACTCCAATTATGGTGGATTTGATTTCCTCGGTCAGTCTGGCTTGCATCACAGACACCTGGTTGGGTGACGATGCCAGGCCGATGTTGGGGGCTTCGGTCCCTACTGAGTACTCTGTGGTGCACTGCCCATGGTGGGAATGCAGGGGTGATTAAGCAGCCATTTGTTTTAAATATGACCTAGGACTCACTGTGCACCCAATGGAGACAACCAGGCCTTTTGAGTGTATGGCAGTGTGTGAAGCAGGGGAAGAATTCCTGCAGGAGGTGACGGACTTCAATGTTGAAGGCATTGGAGTCCCCTAGATGTTTACTACTGGGTGACTTCATTGCCTGGGTGGTTCCCACCTCTTCTAGTTGATGTCATTACTGGGGCTGTCACAACCAGTTACTTCTGTAACTCATCACCACGGCCACACACTTGACCTGGTGTGCATACTGGGGTTCAAGGTAACTAACCTTGACATTGATCAGGTTGTTTGATCTGATCACGGCATGGTGAAATTCCTGGTTGCCCCCCCAAGAGAGATCTTCCCCTGTGGAGATGGTCAGTTATCGCCCATTAAGGTGATCATCCACGGAGCGACTATTGGTGGTAGCTGATCTATCTAGTATAGAAGCTGCATGTGCAACGGGCACAAGTGAAGTGGTGGCTGTACACAACAGGGTGGTCTCCAGGACTCTTAATACCCTTGCACCGGTCTGTGTATGACCCAGATCCTCCCACTCGAGATCTCCATGGTTTGATGGGGATCTCAAAGTAATGAAGATCAGGGGTTGAAAGTTGGAGCATTGTTGGCAGAGGACCCGGTCGAATGTGGACAAGCCGGTTCTGTGTATTCATTATTCTGATTACCCGAGAGTAATAAACTATGAGAAGGCAGAGTTCCTGTCTAGGGATATTGCTACCAGAAAGAACGGACCTGCTCAGCTTTTTAGGACTGTCAGACTTCTTCATCCTGTTTGTCTAAAGCCCAAATAAAAAGCCTTTTTGATCACTTTATGTGAGGAGTTTGTTCGGTTCTTCTTGGAAAGAGTGTCCTCTATCTAACAGGGGATCACATTGGCAAGCCGCACTGTGACTCACAGTGGACATTTTGGAGGGAACAGGGGCCCTCCACTTACCTGGGACAAGTGCAAACCAGTGGAGGTGGCTGAGATCTCTGAGGTCATCTTAAAACTGAAGCACTCATACTGTGAACTGGACTCAGCTCCAACTCGTTTCTTGGTGAGATGCACTGGTTCTATTGGCCTGGTGTTCACCAGGACAGTCTGGTGTTCATTGTCAGAAGGGGTCTTTCTGGGAGCCTTGAAAGAAGCTCTGGTGAGGCCCATTCTGAAGAAACCACCTCTCGACTTGTACACCCTGGTGAACTACCGTCCTCTCTCCAACCTCCCCTTTTGGGAAAGTTTGTTGAGAACCTCATGGCGCAGCAGCTTGAGGAGCACCTCATAGAAACATAGAATTTGATGGCAGATAAGGACCGCTTGGCCCACCCAGTCTGCCCATTTTTCTGCATACTGGATAAGCTGCAGATCCTAGTTAACCATCAGCCTACTTCTTCCTACCCCTACCCCCTAGAGTTGTCTTATGACTGTCCCATGCATGCTTGAATTCCACCACTGTTTTTGACTCCACTACCTCCTCCGGAAGGCCGTTCTATGCATCCACAACCCTCTCTGTGAAAAAATACTTCCTTAAATTACCTCTGAGCTGCCCCCATCTTCAAATTGTGCCTCCTTGTTCTTGCACACCTCTTTTTTTGAAAGATGCTACCCTCTTGGACTTTGTTGATTCCCTTGAGGTACTTGAAAGTTTCTATCATGTCCCCCTCTCCTCCTTTCCTCGAGGGCTATACATATTAAACTCCTTAAGTCTCTCTTCATGTCTTCTGGTGCAGACCCTGCACCATTTTATTTGCCCTCCTCTGGACAGCTTCCATCCTATGTCTGGCGAAGACTGGGTCTCCAGAACTGCACGCAGTACTCCAGATGGGGTCTGACCAGCTGTCTGTACAGAGGGATAATAACTTCCTGTTTTCTACTGGTGATGCCTCTCCCTATGCATCCCAGTATCCCCCCAGCCCTCCTTGTTGTCCTCTCACATTGCTTGCCCACCTTTAGATCATCTGATATGACTACCCCCAGGTCCCTTTCCATTTTTGTTGTTGTTAGTATCTCACCCCCCATTGTGTATTCTTCCCCTGGGTTTTTGTTTCCCAGGTGCATTACTTTGCACTTCTTAGCATTAAATCTAAGCTGCCATACATTTGACCATTCCTCTAACCTTGCCAAGTCCCTTTTCATCCTCTCCACCCCACCTTGTGCATCAACTGTTGCAGATCTTTGTGTCATCTGCAAAGAGATATACTTTTCCTTCCAGTCCCTCTGCAATGTCGCTTATGAAGACATTGAAGAGAACCGGTCCTAATACTGAACCCTGCAGTACCCCACTAGTAACCCCCCTTTCTTCAGAGTGGACTCAATTTACTATTACTCTCTGTGTCCTATTCTCCAGCCAATTTTTTTACCCAGGATGTCCTTTGACATCTATCTATACACTGCTGTAATCAGGGTTCAGAGCTAGGCACAGCAGCTTGAGGAGCACCTCGTGTCCTTTGACATCTATCTATACACTGCTCTAATCAGGGTTCAGAGCTAGGCACAGCAGCTTGAGGAGTACCTCGTGTCCTCTGACATCTATCTATACACTGCTGTAATCAGGGTTCAGGGCTAGGCACAGCAGCTTGAGGAGCACCTTGTGTCCTTTGACATCTATACAGTGCTCTAATCAGGTTTCAGAACTAGGCACAGCAGCTTGAGGAGCACCTCATGTCCTCTGACATCTATCTATACACTGCTGTAATCAGGGTTCAGGGCTAGGCACAGCAGCTTGAGGAACACCTCGTGTCCTTTGACATCTATCTATACACTGCTCTGATCAGGGTTCAGAGCTAGGCACAGCAGCTTGAGAAGCACCTCGTGTCCTCTGACATCTATCTATACACTGCTGTAATCAGGGTTCAGGGCTAGGCACAGCAGCTTGAGGAACACCTCGTGTCCTTTGACATCTATCTATACACTACTGTAATCAGGTTTCAGAGCTAGGCACAGCAGCTTGAGGAACACCTCATGTCCTTTGACATCTATCTCTACACTGCTCTAATCAGGGTTCAGAGCTAGGCACAGCACCAATTGGTGATAGTGTGCATAATGACCTCCTCAGACTGAGAGATAGAGTTGAAAAGTCAATTCGTGTGCTCCTCGATCTCTCCTCACCTTTGACACTGTAGATCACATTGTGCTTCTTGACTGCTTCAGAGAGTAATGCGGCCTCAACTGCACTACCATCAGCTGGTTTGAATCCTTTCTCTCTGGCAGAAAGCAAAAGGTGGTGATGGGGAATTTCTCCTCCTCCCCAAAGTTCCTGCCATGTGAAGTACCTCAGGGGTCAGTTTTGTTGCTGATGTTATTTGCAGTGTATATGCACCACCTGTTTGCACTCATTAATGTAGGATTTTACTGTTATGCACATTCTACCCAACTGTACCTGTCCTTTGCACCAGGATCAACGGATGCTGTGGAAGTGCTTGATATCCAATTGGCCAAGATCAATGACTGGATGTTCTCCAGGGCGTTGTGACTAACCCGGGCAAGACAGAGGCATCAGTGATGAGGCCAGTATGAGAGCATGATGGGAGCGCCTCCAACGAGGTTACTGGATTATCTCTGGGATGCACACTGTTTACAGCCTCCCCTAGGGTGTGAGATCTTGGCGTGATCCTGGATGACAGACTGACACTTGAAACTCAGGTGTCGGCTGCCCTGAAAAGTGTTTTCCAATACTTAAGGAACACTGCCAAGATCAGACCCCTAGTTCTGCCCAAGAACATGCCCTTGTTGGTGCATGACTTTGTGACATCCAGACACGACTAATTTAATGCTCTCCACTTTGGGGACCAGGGTCTCTGCAGGTACCCTTTGCAGGCTACGGCTGGTGAAAACTACAGCTGCCAGGCTGCTGACTGGCCTTCCTAGGTTTAGCCATGTAAACCTGGTGCTGTGACCTCTGCATTGGCTGCCAGTCAGGTGGAGGGTTATCTTCAAGGTGAGTTTACTCACCCTATAAGACCCTACATGGGTTCAGCCCTGGCTACCTGGATGATCTTCTGATGCCATCTACCTCAGCCCACTCCTTCCATTCCTCAACCAGGGGCCTCCTTGAAGATCCCAGGACTAGGTTAAGAGCTTCCAGTGACCAGGCTTTCAGTATAACCGGACCGGTACCATGGAACTCATTAGCAGTTGATATCAGAGAGGCCCCATCCATCGAAGGGTTTGAGAGGGGCCTAAAAACTCTGGCCTTCCTAGGGTTGAGAGCTGATCAGCCCAAAAATTCTGAAGAAAATCTGCAGTTTATGTTAAGACTGTTTTAATATTTTAATATTGCTGCTGTTTTATCATTTTATATATGATATTTTATCTGATACCCTGCTTGTTGTTTGTTTTATGTATGACGCCCCGAGCCTCTGGGATTGGGCACCTTAGAAATAAACTTTGCCTTGCCTTAGTAAATACCTTAGGGGTGATTGACAGGGGGTGAGTGGAGACCCAATGGAAAAATACTGAAGAGGGATTAGCTAAGGCAATGACATGATGTTTGAAGGAAGTAAGTAAGGGAAGGAGGAGGACAAGGCTGCTTTGGTTCTCAGAGGAGGTGGCTAAGGTGGTGAAGGAGAAAGAAAACTGCATTCAGGAAGTACAAGGACACCTAGATGGATGTGGACAGAAAGATGTTTTTGGAAAAACAAAGAGTGGCAGGAAGGGGGCTGTGGACAGCTAAGGCACAAACACAGGAGAGGATCGCCAAGGAATCAAAAAAGGGAGTAAGAGCCTCCTCAGATACGTGCACGAAAAGAAGAAGAAAGGGTGGGATAGGGAGAATCAGGAGGGTGGGGGGATGGACCAACATGTCTCAACAGGCACTGGAGGGAGTGGAGACAAGTTCATTTTTGGAGGAAACAGTTCAGAATGGACTGGAAGCCCTAATGGAGAAAAAGGAGACAGGACTGGATGGGATTCACCAAGGGTTCTAAAAGAACTGAACAAGGTGCAAGCCACCCCTCTGGTAACTGTTCAGCACCCCCACTGAAGATAGAGGCAGTTCCAGAGGACTGGAGGAGGGCTGATGTTGTCTCTCTGCACAAGAGTGGCAGCAGGGAGAAGGCTAGCAGCTATAGACCAGTCAGTCTTGCATCAGTGCGGGGGAAATTAATTCAAGCCCTACTGAAGGAGAGACTGATGGTGCACCTGGGGGCATAGAGGCTGCAGAACCACCACCAGCATGGTTCCACAGGGGGGAAATCATGCCAAACAAATCTCATAGATCTTTTGACTGGGTGACTTGGGAGGTGGATCGGGGAGGGCAATGGATGTGGCCTACCAGGACTTCAGTAAGGCCGTCAGCACAGCCTGGGGACTGGGGAGAAAGAAACATAGAAGTTGACAGCAGATAAGGACTGCATGTCCCATCCAGTCTGCACATTTCTTTTTCTACCTTATAAATGTGCCATCGACCTTTGCTCCATCAGTGGCCTATCTATTCATACTCATTTGTATTGCTCCCTTATGCCTATCCCATGCCTGTTTGAAGCCCTGCACTGTATTCACAGCCACCACTTCTTGAGGTAGGCCATTCCATGCATCCGCCACCCTTTCTGTGAAAAAGAATTTCCTCACATTCCCCCTTAATCAGCCCCCCTCTAATCTCATGCTGTGTCCTCTTGTCCTGCTATTTTCTTATATTTAAACATGTTAGACTCTTTCACCTTGTTAATGCCCTTAAGGTGTTTGAATGCCTCGATCATATCACCTCTCTACCTCCTTTGCTCAAGGGTATACATATTGAGCTCTGTTAATCTGTCCTCATATGTCTTCTGATGCAGTCCCTGCACCATCTTGGTTGCCCTTCTCTGGACTGCCTCAATTTGGTTAATGTCCTTGTGAAGGTATGGCCTCCAATACTGCACGCAGTACTCCAGATGGGGCCTAACCAGTGTCTTGTAAAGAGGGATTATTACCTCCATCTTACGACTTGTGATACCCCTACTAATACACCCTAACACCTCCCTAGCCTTACCTACTGCTTTAGAGGTCTGCTTGGATGATTTCAGGTCATCAGTGACGATGATGCCCAAGTCTCTTTCTTCCTTTGTGACTGAGGTAAATATTAAATTAGTTGAAGGCTAGGAGGCAGAGGGTGGTGGTAAATGGCAGACACTCAGGGGGGAGATGAGTGACCAACTAGTGAGGTACTACTACAGAGATCAGTGCTGGGACAGATCCTCTACAATTAATCAAACTTTATTTAACCAGGCTGTTACCAGGCTCTTCAATGTCTTCATAAGTGACATTGATGAGGAATTGGGGGGGAGGTGTCTGTCTTTGTGATGGCACACAAATCTGCAACAAGCTCGATACTCAGGAAGGGGTAGAGAGAATACAAGGGGATCTGGGTAACCTAGGGAATGATCTATGGAGTGTCAGCTAGGTTTCAATGCCAGAACAGGCAAAGTCCTTCACTGGGGGGCAGGGAAACCCAAGAGCTGTGTAAAAGATGGGGGGTGTACTAATCATCATCACACACGAAAGAGACCTCATGGTACTCCTCTCTGATGATCCAGAAGTGGCAGGGCAGAGTGACAAGGGAGTAAGCAAGGCTAGTGGGATACTAGGGTGCACAGAGAAAGGGACTTCCAGCAGGAGATGGTAGGCAGTGTTGCCACTGTATCACTCACTAGAGACACCCGACCTAGAGTACTGTACTGTATCCAGGTCTGCAGGATGCACCTCTGAAAGGACAAAAACATGGTAGAAGCGGTCAAGAGGAAGGCTATCAGAATTGAGGAGGGGTTGCACAAAAAGCCATATAACGAGAGGTTGCATGATTTCAACATGTACTCCCTGGCAGAAGGGAGAATGTGAGGGGACATAACTGAGATACGTATTTCACAGGGGTGAAGAATGTGCAGATGGAGAGTCTCTTTCAGGGAGAAGAAGTACCAGAATGGGGTGGCATTTAAGAGGGATGTGAGAACATTTCTTCACAGAAGGGTGGTGGACACCTGGAACAGGCTGCAAGCAGATTAGGTGGGAAAAACAATTTTTAGGTGCTAGTGACCCAACCCTGGTAAGAAATAAACAAATATCTCACAATTATTAATTTATGGTTTCCAGTTGAACACTTTCCTGTAACTTATTTTCTGTACACACTACCTGATCCCTTTTGTCTTTTTAACGTTTTCCTTTGGTTGGCTTACACAGCAGCTCAGTGTTCCTTAACTCCAACTTCATGATCCTCTGTTTCAGTCTCCAACACCACAGGCTGCACTGTTCAGAAACACAAGCAGTTACTGCTGCCCTTCAGAGTTTGGGACAAGAACAAAGGCCATCTATCCACAGAAAACCAGTTCCCAATCCCTCTGCAGCTCCCCCGTGTGCTCAGCATTCCTTACCTCTAGCTTCGTGATCCTCTGTTTCAGTCTCCAAAACCACAAACTGCACTGTTCAGAAACACAAGTATCTGTTGCTCTTCACAGTTTGGGACAGAAAAACAAAGGATGTCAATCCACAAAAAAACAGATACTGCTATGCTCATTTCTCCAGCAGTTTTCAGAGGCTAAGGTTTACTTACTGTCTTCCTCTGTTATGTGTCCCTCCCCAAACACACCAACCACTCAAAACAACTCATTAATATTCATAATGTGCAGCAGCAAGAGGAGCGAGAGGAATGGGTTGCTAAATATTTACAGTTACATGCTAGCAGATGCTGTTTTGACTTGTCACTGTTGGAGAAAGTACTTTTATTTTTATTCAGAATCTGGTGGTTACAAGGCACATTGAGCCAAACAAAGCTTATTTCCAGGGATATCCTGGAGCTTTAAACTAGGAGATGTAGGTCAGCAGTGTCAGTCCTTTTAAAACAACTGAGGACTTAAAAAATATTAGCATAAACAATCTTTACATTCAATTCAGATTATATTACCTTTTCTTGCAGTTTACTGTTTATAGTATCAACTCTCAGACTACCTCACTATAAACTAGGAGATGCAAGTCAGCAGTGTCAGTCCATTTATAGTCAGCTGATGCCTCAAAAATAATTAGAAGGTACAGTCTTTACACTCAAGTATACCATATTTTCTTATAGTAGTTTACTGGTTTTCAGTATTTACCGGCCTGTTAATGGCTGGAGTTGCATAGTGTGGAACACATTTCAGAGTCGGACAGGAAATGACAACACACTGATAGCAGCTACAGACAGAGCGCCACAGGTGCTGCAGATTGAACTGTGGATATTGTTTGTTCTAGTTCAAAAGGATTCTGAGTGCTGAAGAACTGAAGCTACTTAAAACTTCCTTATGGTTTTGAACCTTTATCAGGCGGAAGTGTTGGAGACTGAAACACGGATCGTGAAGTTGGAGGTAATTACTGAGTGCAGGGATTACTGTGTCAGAGTGTGTTTAAAAAGGCAGAAACTGGGCAACTTGGGATCAGTTTGCAGTGTTTCAAATCAAAATAACTTAATTTCTACAAAAACAGAAATTATTGCAAGGCTTGCTGACAAACTCCTTTCTTTGTTTTGTTTTTACCTTCTCTGACCGGTGTATTCTGGCTGCATTTGTGATCCTTACCCTCACTCTGCCACCAGTGGTAACCTACAGACTGCAAACAGGGGAGCTGCAAAGGAACCTTGTTTTCTGTGGACATGGTGCCCATTGTCTCCTGAATCCAAAGGATGTCTAATGATTCTGAACAGTGCAGTTTTTAATTATCAGGAGCTGGAGTTAAAGACTGACTGAGGATCATGAAGTTGGAGATGAGAAGAAAATCTGTTTACCTATGTTGAAAACAAAAGGCAAAGCAGAAACTGCGCAGAGTAGGGTTATTTTATGCATACAAGCAGGCAGTGTTATTTCAAAGGCTTTTTGGTCTTTGCCAAACAGTTTTGTTTGTTTATTATACTTTCTTTGGGCTCCAGATTCTGGTTACATTTGCCATTACCCTCACTAACCTCCATCTACAAAAGGCAACCTTTACTTTTGTGTAGGTGGTGGAGGTGGGCCCAGACCCTCCCAGCATGTCTAGGGGTATCACTAGGGTTATGGTCACCTGGGAGGGGTCCTCCATTAAGAAACAAAGTACATTTACTTGGAGCCGACTCCATGGCACCAGGCGAAGGCATTAACCTGGCCCACTGGCGACTTGGGTTCACTCCCGAGCCCAGGACATCAGGAGCAGAAGCCGGCAGGAAGATATCCAGAGCATCCTTTGGACGCTTTCCTCCCATGGGGGTGGGTTGGAGCACATCGCTATCTGGCTGCTCCTTGTGGCTGAGTTCGGCCAAGACATGCTTTATGGCATGGATGACCACATGCCACATGCACACCTATGCAAGGATGCCACAGCGTGCACTCGAGGTGGGGCAACAGAACAAGGAAAAGGCCACCCAGCTGCCTAGATGATGGCAACTCTCCCTCCTCACTGCTTCATAGTCAGTTAGCCCTGATGCTACTAGCCTGCACCCACCCCAGTAAATTTGGAAGCTGGTGTCATTGGGCACCGACGGAGTCTCCTACCTGGCCCCCTGCATAGGGAGCTCCCACCAGTGATTGGATGCACCAGGACAACCAGGGTTAGGATAGCAGCAGCTGAGAAGTCGGAGCAGTGGAAAAGGGCTTAGCTGCCTGAAGGAATGTGTAGCTGGTCTGCACATCAGGGCCATAAATAGATGGGGGGAAAAAATAAAGTAAATTTACTTGACCTCCCAAGCACTGTGGTGACCTCAGGGCATCCACAAACACATGGCAGGGCTGCCTAGACTGTGAATTTAAGGGGGTTAGCATAACTTAGAAAAAAACAAATGAAATGTCCAAACAGGAAATATTTGTAAAAACACAGAGGATCTTTTCTTTTCTTGAGCTCAGATGCTGTTATCCTTTTTCCAGCTGACACAGTTCATTTGTCAGTTACTGTAAGGTGGTATTTTACTGACGCTTCTGGGTTGGAAACAACCCTGATGGGGTACTTTATTTACATCTTTCTGGCCTTGAGGAAGCCCATTTACTCCTGGGGATCCCCACTTCTGAGATTGAGTGACAACCTAAACGGACTTTCGGTAGCCTATTTTCTTAGACATAAGCCACTGAGCTAATTCACAGTCTCTCAGCTGTCAACATTTTGGTGCCAGTTGATCCAGTGAGGGTTTCTTTGGGGATATACTCTGTCCTTCACAAAGCACATCCTTTCCTGATCCTCTTTTCCACTTCTTTATTTTACTTCTCAGTCACAGACTCTAAGCCCAACTGGGCATAGCTGAGGTGCCTACTGGTCACAGCACATCTTCATTATGGGAAGAATGGCCCACCCAAACATTTTTTGAGGTAGCACTCCACTGCTGACTGGAACTGGCACCCTGTCAGGGATGAGTGTGGGCACTGCAGAGTGCCACCCAAACCTGTACATCAAGTAAAGATTAAATATCACCTCAGATCTTTAGTCCACAGCACTCTCTGGCACACTTTCCCTCACAGACAGACATCTGAACCATTTACAAAATGGATTTTCTCCCTTTGCAGAGGGCACTCCCCAAGGCCTTTGTTTGATGGCATCTGCCACAAACGAGCACATATTCATGATGACAGCCTCTACTGAGAAACTTACAGACAGTGGGTGCTATCACTGTGTGTCAAGCACTAGCCTCCCACACTCTGGCTCAGTAGAATCCATGCCTTCCAGCAGACAACACTGACTCCTCCCTTTTTGGAATGCCAGGGCAGATCAGCTGACCCTGTCCTTCAAGGGCATAAAAACTGGCATCACACTAGAGGCTGAGAGGCACCCTTAAAAGGATCTTCACATAACCCCTAAGGGGGTACATTTGCTTTGGACATTCCTCCCCTTATCCCATTCACTTAACCTCCTCCTCCTGGTGGGCACTGCATTTCTTGACCAGGATGCAGACCTCCTTCCATCACTAAGTAGATTCATAAAATAGATTCATAGATCCATAGAAGTGTGACAGCAGAAAAGGATCGACAGGCCCACCCAGTCTGTCCATTTGTCTAGTTATCTGCTAGGACATGCTCCCTCCACCCTCAACATTCCCCTGTGGCTGTCCCATGCCTTTTTGAAGCCTTCCAGTGTTGCTTCTCCAACCATCCCATCCGGGTCCCTATTCTAGTTATCCCCCACCCTCTCTGTGAAATAGTACTTCCTAAAGTTACCCTTGAACTGCCCCCCATCAGTGTTCCCATTAAGGATGCAGATCTGGAGGTGCACTGCACCATCTCCAAAAATGTTGAGGGGTACAAAATAAATTACAAGGGTTCATTCTACCATTTGTACATTTTTGTGGGGTACATATATGTCAGACAGAATTATGGGGGTACAGTGTACCCCCTTCACACAAAAATGCTTGAATTTCATAATTTGTACGTGAACCAAGTACAGTTGGGGGTAAATGGGAACACTGCCCCCCATCCACCTGAAAGCTATGGCCCCTCGTCCTCTTATTTCCATTCAGCTGGAAGATGCTTTCCACTGGCACCTGGTTTATACCCTTAAGGTACTTGAAGGTCTCAATCCTGTCCCCCCTCTCCCTCCTCTGTTTCAGGGAGTACATGTTTAAATCTCTCAACCTTTCTTCACAGGACAGGTGGTTGAGGTCCTTTAACATCTTCATTGATTTCTTCTGAAGTGGTTCCAGCCTCCCTACATCCTTTTTGAGGTATGGCCTCCAGAACTAGACTCCATATCCCAAATGTGGTCTAGCCAGATGGGTGTACAAGGGTACTGTGACCTCCCTTTTTCTACTGGTGATCCCCCTTTTGATGCATCCCAGCATTCTGCTGCCCCTAGCCACTGCACTCCTGCACTGCCTTTCCACCTTCAGGTCCTCCGATATCGTGATGCCTAGGTCCCTTTCTTGTTCCGATACCTTCAGATCTGTACCCCCATGCTGTACCCTGCCCTCTGATTCCTGTAAACAAGATGCATGATTTTACACTTTTCTGTGTTGAATGAAAGCTGCCACTGCTTTGATCATGCCTCGATCCTCCCCAAATCTCTTCTCACTCTTTGTACCCCTTCCTGAGTGTCTACCCTATTGCAGATTTTAATATCATCTGCAAACTGACTCACACCCCCTTAAGGCCCTACACAATGTCCCCTACAAATAGATTGAACAGTAGGGGCCCCAGCACCGATCCCTGAGGGACCCCGCTTGTGACCATGCCCTTTCTGGATGCCACCTCATTTATAATGACCCTCTGCCTCTTGTCCCCCAGCCAGCTTCCCACCCATTTAACCAGCGCCAGGTATGAAATTTTATACAGCAGTCTCCTGTGAGCACGGGGTCAATTGCCTTTTTGAAATCCGGATAAGCAACATCTACACCTCCCCAATCTAGTTCCTTGGTGACCGTATCAAAAAACTCAATCAGATTTGATTGACAGGATCTGCCCCTTGTAAAACCATGTGGACTTGGATCCATCAGGCCTCTTTCCTCCAGGTAGTTGATGATCCTGACTTTCAGTAGTTTCTCCATGACCTTGCCTACCACTGATGTCAAGTTCACGGGCCTGTAATTTCCCACCTCCTCTATCCCCCTCCCCTTATGCAGCGGGACCACATTCGCTTGCCTCCAGTCTTCCGGTACCACCCCAGACTCCAGGGACTTATTGAAGACTCCAGTCAATGGTATTGCCAGCATCTCCTTTAGATCCCTTAGCACCCTTGGGTGCATCCCATCTGGCCCCATTGCCTTGTCAGCCTTCATACAGCCCAGTTCTCCCCAAATTTCCTCCACCCGGAATGGACTCTTATCCACTTCCCCTGCCTTAGCTTTTCCTGCTCTGCTGCCTATGCCTTCTTCTTCCTTAGTGAACGCAGAGCAATAATAGTTGTTTAGTAGTTCTGCTTTTTCCCTGTCTCCTTGTATCAGCTCCCCTTCTTTTGTTTTTAACTGGTGTATTCCCTGCCTAGTCATCCTCCTTTCATTGACGTATCAAAAAAAGTTTTATTCCCTTTTTTGACCCTTCTAGCTGTGTGCTCCTCTGTCTGTGCCTTTTTCCCTCCTTACCTCCACCCCAGCTTCTCTCTGGCTCACCTGGTATCTTCCCCAGTGTACTTCTGCCTGCATTTCCTTGAACTTCCTGAAGGCCTGTTTCTTTGCCTTTGCCTTTTTTGCTACATCCCTGGTGTACCAAGAGGTTTCTTCCTCCTCTTATTTTTGCTTGCTGCCTTGGTGCATAGGTCAGTGGCCTCCACAATAGCTTCTTTTATCCTCCCCCACATTTTCTCCACATTCGACAACTCCATACAAGTGCCATACATTCCTTTGTCTTCCCTGCACTCTACCTTTTTGAGCTGAGTTAATCCTTCCCTGACTTTATAACCTCTCTCCCCACACTGTTTTGTACTTGCTGTTGTTACCTGCATTTCCTTGTCATTTCCATTTCCTACCATCAGGTTGTAGTCAGCTAAGAGGAAACAGCCCCCTCCTGTGGGTAACAGAGGCACACCCTATCTAGCTGAGCAGTTAAAAGGGTCTCTCCTATGACATGAAAGCCTGCTGCTCTCACCAAAACACCAGTTGTTGCTACCTCCACGGGAACAGCAAGGCACAGGTGAGATCCTTGCCAGTTCATCCAGGGTGAGTATCCCTTCAGGCAAGCGAGGGCCATTTCTGTTGGTGTCAGTAGTTAGCAAGGTGTTTTTCTATTGGTTGTAAACTTTTCTTCAGATTGGTAGCAGAGGCTGTCATTCAGCTCATGGGGAACATTGCTAGGTACTCTCTGCACCTGCAAGCAGAGACTTTGTGTTTCCCTGTAGGGCCAAGTCATGTAAGTAATTTCTGTTTTTTCATTTTGGCCCGCCACAGGGCAGCAGTCTTGTCATGCATGGCCTGCCACAAGGCAGCGGTCTGGTTATGCATGGCCTTGTTGGAAAATAGCTTCTCCAGTGGTAATTGTTTAGTCCCACTCTAATGATAGCAGCTAGTGATGTAGCAGAAAGCACCAAGCCTAGTGGTCACAAGGGCCTTGGTTGTGGATTCTGTGTGGCTGAGATGGTGATGTCATGTGCTGGCTCATTTTGTCACTATATACTAAGAGGCATTTAGACAGTAGTAAAAAGAGCAAGACAATTTACCATGGGGGAGAGGTGTTTTCCTGCCACTGATTCATCAGTCAGGCTTTCTTCTTATTCATGGAAGATAAGCCACACATGATGTCACGTATGGGATGGAGGAGGGTAGACATGATCCACATCTTATGGGATGGAGGAGGGGCAGGCATGATCCACATGTGGCACTTATAGGATGGAGGAAGGGGCAGACCTGATCCACACATGATGGTACTTATGGGATGCAGGAGGGGGCAGACATGATGGGAAGAAGGCAAGCTCTCCACTGTAGAAACCCTTCTACTGTCTGAGAGACCAATGATGACAGAAAGGCATCAGGTCTCAGAGAGCTGGGCAAGTTGTATGAAGTAGACACTTCATAGAGAGTGAGCTGCGATTCCTTGCTGGCAGGTGCCTCTGTGCTGCTGAAAAAGCTGAGTGAGAATCATTGTGTTTCTCAGTTTTTTTCTCAAGGTTACTGGCTGTGTCTCCAGAGCGGGAGAGGGTTGCTGAAATATCTCCCCTCCTCGCCCTTTTTATATATTTATTTCAAAAGTTTCACCAGGAAAGACATACTGAGCCAATAAATGCTTGTTTCTAGATGGACGGAGGGGTTAAAAGAGGGACATATGGCAAGTTACAGACAAATATATGTACAATTGGAGAGGCATCAATACCAGGTAGACCATTTGTATAAGTATTATATACAATTAGAATGAGATATTGCACAGAAAAACTTCCAGGTGTGTAGCAATAGGTTTCCGTTAAGGTACAGTGTGCATTAAATGTTTATGAGTGGAAACTAAGTTGGGGGCAGGAGAAGGGATGCAGTATATGAAGGAAGTGTAAGAGTGGAACAGAGGCAGGATAAGATGCAGTTGCAGGAGTGAGACAAGACATTTAGGAGGAACAAGGAAAGGGCGTGTAGAGGCAGAGCAGGTAGGAAATGGAAGAGAATATCAAAGTTTGGGGAAATGATAGGAGAAGAAAGCCTGTCCTGCAAAGCAGGACCTAGACAGGAGTGCCAGGGAATGGAAGCCAGAGCTGTAAAGGGAGTAATGAGAAGGAAGGAAGGGGGAAGGAAAGAGGTGGATGTGAAGGGAGAGAGCCTAGCCAGTATTTGGCTACAAAGGAGGAACAGTGAGCGAGGTGCCTAACTTTTTTTGGGGGGGAGGAAATAGTGAGAGATATAAAGGGAGCAATAGTGGGTGCTGGGTGGGGCTGTCCAGAGCAAAATGACAGAAGAAGTGGAACAGAGAATCCAGTCTGGTCAGAGTGGACTTATTTAGTTGTTTAACCAGGAGTAGCACATTAAGCTGAAAGCTTTTTTACAGCAGTGACCTGGGAGCACAGGGAAGTTAAGTGACTTGCTCAGGGTTACACAGTATGCAAGTGGAAGCTGTGGGATTCAAACCCAGGTCTGGTCTGCTGGATGTCACCAGATTTGAAACATAGAATGTGATGGCAGATAAGGACCGCTTGGCCCACATAGTCTGCCCATTTTCCTACCTAAAAGATAAGCTGCAGATCCTAGTTAACCAACAGCTTATTTCCTCCTACCCCCCACTAGGACTGCCTTATGTCTGTCCCATACATTCTTGAATTCCCCCACTGTTCTTGACTCCACGACCTCCTCAGAGAGGCTGTTCCATGCATCCACAACCCTCTCCATGGCAAAAATACTTCCTCACATTACCTCTGAGCCGTTCCCCTCTCTATCTTCAAATTGTACCCCCTTGTTCTTGCACATCTCTTTTTCTGAAAGATGCTACCCTATTGGACTTTGTTGATTCCCATGAGGTACTTGAAAGTTTCTATCATGTCTCCTCTCTCCCTTCTTTCCTCATAAGTATACATATTAAGCTCGTTTAGTCTTCGTATGTCTTCTGGTGCAGACCCTGCACCATTTTGGTTGCCCTCCTCTGAACAGCCTCCACTCTGTCTATGTCTTTGCGGAGGTGGGGTCTCCAGAACTGCACACAGTACTCCAGATGGGGTCTCGCCAACTGTCTGTACAAGGGATAACAACTTCCTGTTTTCTACTATTGATGCCTCTCCCTATGCATCCCAGTATCCCCCCCAGCCTTCCTTACTGCCTTCTCCAGGGTTTTATTTAACTCTAAAAATTGATTAGCGTTTTGCTTATAAAAGTTCTAAAACATAGTGAAAATGCATAGCACTTACCTTACTGTGTTTAACTAACATAATGCTTCTAGAAAACCTATACAAATACCTTCTGTACAGTTAGTATTGTCCTAAGAAAGAAACTGCTAATCAATTATTTAAAACCCTGCTTCTCACATTGCTTACCCACCTTTAGGTCATCTGATATAATTACCCCCAGGTCTCTTTCCATTTTTACTGTTGTCAGTATCTCACCCCCCATTGTGTACTCTTCTCCTGGGTTTTTTGTTTCCCTGGTGCATTACCTTGTACTTCATTGCATTGACTCTGAGCTGCTATACATCTGACCATTTCTCCAACCTTGTCAAGTAGCTTCTCATCCTTTCCACTCCATCTTGTGTATCAACCCTGTCGCAGACCTTTGTGTCATCTGCAAAGAGACATACTTTTCCTTCTAGTTTCTCTGCAATGTCATTTATAAAGACATTAAAAAGGACTGGTCCTAGTACTGAACCCTGTGGTACCCCGCTAGTAACCCTCCTTTCTTCACTGTGGACTCCATTTACTACTACCTTTTGTGTCCTGTTGTCTAGCCAATTTTTTATCCAGGCTTCCACCTTGGGACCCATTCCAAGGCTGGCTAACTCGTGCATTAATCTTTTGTGTGGGACTGTATCAAATGCCTTGCTAAAATCTAGGTAGGCCATGTCCACAGCCCCTCCCTGGTCTACTACTTTGGTCACCCAGTCAAAGAAATCTATTACATTCGTCTGGCACGACCTTCCCATTGTGAATCCATGCTTCCTTGTGTTCTGTGCCCCTCTGGCCTCTAGGTACTCAATAGTTCTTTCCTTCAGAAGTGATTCCACCATTTTCCCTACCACTGAGGTCAAACTAACTGGTCTGTAGTTTCCTGCCTCTGTCCTGCTCCCACTTTAGTGAAGAGGAATCCCCTCCTCCAGTCCTCGGGTACCACCCCATCCTCCCATGATTTGTTAAAGAGAGTAGTCAGCGGTGTCATTAGTTCTACCCTTAGTTCCTTTAGAAATCTTGGGAGAATCCCATCAGGCCCCATTGCTTTGTCCACCTTCAATTTTATTAGTTCTTTCAGAACCCTTTCTTCTGTATATGGACTGGTATGGACCCCCATCTTCAGAGTGTTTCTCTTGTTTGGTTTAGGTACCTCCCTCTCCTCTTCCTTTGTGAATACTGAGCAGAAATATTCGTTCAGTATCCCCTGCCTTTTCACTATCACCCTCTACCCACATTCCCTCCCCTTTATTAAGCCTCAGTATCCCTCCTTTGTTCTTTCCTCACTCCCTAATGTACCTATAAAAGGTCTTATCCCCCTTCTTAGCAGAGTTGGCTATCCTTTTATTGGTTTGGGCCTTTGCTATTCTGACTGCCTTCCCAGCCTCTTTCTGCTTTAACTGATGAAGTTCTTTGTCCAGCTCCTTCTGTGTTTCCTTACATTTCCTGAATGCATTCCTTTTCTCCTTAACCTTCCCTGCCACCTCTTTTGAGAACCATAGTGTTTTTTTTTCCTTCATTGTGTTTTGTTGTTTTGCTTTACACAAAGGCTTGTTGCCTCTGTGGTGGCTGTTTTGATTACTCTCCATTATTCTTCCACCCCTCATTCTTGCCTGTTTGCTAGTACTTTTCTGAGGCACTCTTTCATTTCCCAAAGTCATCCTCCTAAAGTCTAATACTCTGGCTTTTGTATGGCTTGATTATATGGCTGTGTTTATCGTACCACACTGTTTGGTGGTCGCTTGTTCCCAGATGGTTACTCACTTCTAAATCTGAGATTCTTTCTCCATCCCCATTTGAGAGTACCAGGTCTAAGATTGCTCCTCCCCAGTGGGTTCCAATACTAGCTGTCTGAGGCATGCCCCTGTAGGGCATCAGGAATGACCATGCTCTTGGATGTGCCTGCAGCAAAGGTGCTTCAGTTAACATCTGGCATATTCAAGTCCCCCATCAACAATATCCTCCTTTTTCTGCCATTCAAAGGAAGCCTTCTATCATTTCCTTGTCCATTCCCTCCCCCTGAGATGGGGGTCTGTATGCAACGCCCATGCGGATTGTGGTGCCATTTCCTGTCTCCAGGGTGACCCAGAGTGCCTCATCTGCTCCCTGTTTACTCTTTAGTTCTGCTGCTTTAATCCCTTCCTTTACATGGAGAGCTACTCCTCCTCCTCCTCCTCTTTTACCCTCGCTGTCCCTCCTGTAGATTGTGTATCCTGGTATGTTGACATCCCAGTCATGGTTCTCTGTGTACCATGTTTCTGTGACTGCCACAATATCCAGGCAACCCTCTTCCATCAAGGCCACTAGTTCAGGGAGCTTGTTACACAGACTACGGGCATTGGTACTCATCATGCTCCACTTTTTGATGGCCTTACCCCTTTTAGCCCCATTCCTGTCCTCACTGCCTTTGCCTTTTTATACATTTACCTCTGTCTTTGTCCCTAATGACTTCTCTATCTTGGTGTTTACCTCACTACTTACCGTGTTTGTGGGGGGAGGCTGGGATTTCCCCTGCTCCTTTTCAGTGCCTTCCCCCTTGGCTAGTTTAAATGCTTGCCAATGAAGCATTTAAACCTCTCACCTAGGATCCTGGTTCCCCCCTGGACAGATGCAGACCATCACACCAGTATAGGTCTGCATCCCTCCAGGTAGCTCCCCAGTCCCCAGTGAAGCCAAAACCCTGAGCTCCACACCAGTTTTTCAACCATTTATTGAATTCCCTGGTGAGGAGTATCCTAGCATCACCCTTGCCATAGACAGGCAGCACCTCCGAGAAGGTTACCGTATGCACTACTTGTCTAAGGCCCCTTCCCAACCTACAATCTTCTATTGCACTGCTCTGATCCCATTCCTAGCCAGGTCATTTGTCCCTAGGTGGACAATGACATCCAGCTCCCTCCCTCGTGCAGCTGCTCCCACGATCCTGAGGATTCGCTTCCTGTCCCTCTAAGCTGTGGTGCCAGGCAGGCACCTCCTCTCCCCTTCCTCCCCCATTTCTACCCCCTAATGATTGAGTCCCCCACCAGGAGTTGTTTCCTTCCCCTATGGGGTCCCCATTTGCAACTCAGAGCCTTAAACCACTCGCTATACTGCCTCCCAAGGGTGGACATAGGAATTGCACGGTAGACAATATCTCCATAGTCAGAAACTGGGGAATCATTTTCTGGATATGACTCTACGAGCCTGCAGGGAGATGCAACCACAGTTCCTGTACAGGGTTCCCTAGCTCAGGGTGCAAAGTTGAGGTGCTGGTTGAGTCAGACCCAGAGGTACTAAAGGATGGCTCGTTGTTGGTGGTGTCCCATCAAGGGTGTGGAAGGATGGGAGGGCAGCAAGCCAGTAGAGCTTCTTCTCAAGCCAAGGTCACTGAGACCTGTGTTTTTGTTGTTGTTGAAGGACAGATGATTGGAATGGAACCTGTGTTGGACATTACCATAGTCTGGCTGGAACTTGACCATCAAATCAGAGGGTTGGAAACAGAGGTAAAGAACTGCATCATCTGCATACATATGTATGGATACAGAGATACAGGCAGCAGGAGGTCATTCAGAAAAGTACAGAAGAGTATAGGGCCAAGAGGGCAGTGGTGGACACCAGCACTGATGGGGAGAGGAGGAGATATGGAATCACCAATTCTAACTGATTGAGTCCTACCCTCAAGGCAGCACTGGAACTGGTTGGTGGTGGAGCTAGAAAGCACCACTGCTTTAAGTTTGTTGAATAGTAGACGGTGGGCAACCATGTTGAAGGCTTTGGCAAGTCAACAAGTATGGTAGAGGTAATAATGCTTGTCGCAGAGTGGCTCTATGAAATTTGGAACTGAAAGATGTGGTAACATGGGGCTGGAGGTTTTGTTTTCTTTCTGTGCTGGAGTGTTAGGTTGATCTCCTTTTTAAGAGAGAAAGTTAAGTGGAATTTGGAACTGGTAAAATACCCCCTTTTATTTACAAGATATTTTCCTTGTTGGGAAAGATTCCAAGTGTTTGGACCCTGTGAGTGGTGTATTGTTCGCTGTTTGTACGATCAAGGGTACGAACTGAAGGACAGTGCATGTTTGTGCTTGGAATGTTGTTCCGGCTTTTGTGTTTGGAAGTAGTGGTTTTCTTTGCGTCCTGGAGATAGATGTCCTCCTGGAATCGTGGATGTTTCCTTATTAAGGAGAATGTAGTTATTGTCGAAATTAGCCCCATTTTAGTAGTAAAAATGTTCAGTCAATGGCTTAATCTTATAGAAAGGTTAACGTTTTTTTTGTATGCATATCAAAACTAAATATTATGTTGATATTGGAATATTGTTTTGGTGGGGGCTAAGTGGAGACGTCATGAGCGTTGTCAGCAGAATCCTGGTAAGATGGAATTATACCCACAAAAGAAAATACTTATTTTGAGACCAGAAAGTGTATAGGCAGTCTTCCAATTCTTTAGTTGTTCTCCATTGCATATAATTGGTAAGAACATAAAGGAGGGTGGTTGTTTGTACAGCGGAGTGCTTCTGGGGTGTCGGGCGGCAACATGGATTGCCGGTGAAATTGTTGTGCTGGTGTGTGCACCTTAGTGAGGGCATTCCTTTTCTGGCTGTGTTGTTTTTTGGTTGCAGAAAAAAGGGGACCCCCCTCTTCTATTGAATAGTACTGCAGAGTCTGGAATTACAGTGGAGCCTCAGGTAAAATGTATGTATTTAGCATTTTCGGGGTATTAAAAATAAAGATTGGCTGTGGCATAGCTGTAAGATGTTTCATTTGGGGCTGTACGGCTGTGAGCTCTGATTTTCGGCTGCTGCTTGAATGCGTCAGTGTGAGTATACGAATGGCTGTGCTGGCTCATTAGTGCGCACAGCCGTGAATGCATTTAGTTCTCTAAGTTCTAGTGACTTTAATTATTCTTTACTGAAAAGATATAGAATATTTCGTCTTACCCTCCAGGGGCGAACTCCTTTGGTTTAGAGTTGATTTGGTATTGGTCTTGAAACGAAGGGATTGTGAGCATTGTGGAGCTCTGGCGTTCCTGTATTTTCGGGTGTGGCTTGAGCTTAAGAGCCAGCTGGACGATTTTTCCTGTTATTTATGCTGGGAAAAGGGCGTTGCTTCTTGGGATTAGAAAATACATTACAAAACCTTTAAAGAATGAGTGTAATTTATTCTATACAGAATTAAGATATTATACTGTATTATGATGTTTAGACATGTTCTATAAATTTAAAATAGTGTATAGAAATACTGTTTAAATTGAAGTATAGGGGAGGGGTTTATAAGTCACCTGACCCCTTTAGGGTATAAAAGTTGAACATATGGTTCAGTTAGTTAGATTAACTTTGGGTCTGGAGGTGAACTCCGGAGAATGCTATTAAACTGCTGATTAAGGTGCTCTGAGGAGTGAGAATGGACATATTACCTGATGGAAGACTAAAGGTGCAGGTTCTAATTTTATGAGATAAAATGTGACTGTGGCCTGCAAAGCACTATTAATTGATGAAGAAGTGTGCTATATATTGACTGCCTTCAAAATGTTTGGAGTGCCACTGATGATCGTTGTAAGAAAATGCACTCTGCTAATATGAAGAATTTTTCTGTTATTTAATAACACTTTGAAGCATCTAACAGCTGCTATGGTGTCATGTTACCTGATTGCCCACCTATACCTACCTACACCTAATCCATTCCAGAGAATGAGTCAGTAAGCCTGAGGAGGAGAAAGTGGTGAAATGGGATTTAGGGAACCCAGACTGGAAACGGATGAAAAAGGAGGTTGAGTCAAGGAAGGGGGAAACTGAGAGAGTACATTATGCTTCTTCATTTTAGCAAGGGTGGGAGCTAGGAGGAGAGAGGGTGGTGTTTGCAAGTGCAGGGGTCACCACCTTTGGGAAGAGTAACAACAGAAGCATGATTTCAAGTGTCAGGAACAGAGGCCAAGGAGAAGCAAAGGTGGAGAAGAAAAGTGATTAGCAGAGCTATGGCTGGGGAAGAGTTTAATCATCATTTTATTTATCAAGTGTAGGATTACAAATACCTTTGAGCCATGGCTCTTTTACAAAGTTCACGTCAGAGAAATACAAATTATGGGGAACATCAAGACAGGCATTACAACAATGTGGACATTGCAAACAGAGTACAGATTAATACAGTTCAAGGGTAGCATTGTAACAAGGCAGCCAGCGGCATTTGTCAGAGAAAATAGACAACAGATAAGAAGTGCTAGAGTTATGGGGAGAAGGAATGTAGGAAGGGTGGCAAGAGGGTGGAAAGTGCAGCATTGGGTATACCAAGATGTGAGGGTAGAATCTAGTGGGGGGGGACAACTAGAGCAGAAAGGGAAGTGGAGAAACAAGGTTAAGTCATGAATGCTGACAGCAGCTACTGTGCTATGCACTGATCAAGATGGCGGCCACACTGGGCTAGCCTTCAGCAGCAGGAGTCGAGTTGAGTTCTTTCTTCTAGTTTTTTAGTTTGTTTTAGTTTTTTAGTTACCTATTTGAGTTTGTGTTTGGCTATTCCATTTTCGTCGTTAGTCTATTTAGTTCCCGTTCTACTATTATTTCGGTCTGTTTTTATCTTGGTTTGGATTTGCGAACTGTGCCTGTTTCCCTTTTAAACAATCTGCTTAAGGATTGAGTGCGATTAGGAACTGGGAATTAAGGAATCTATCATCCATGGAGTCCTGATACTGTGTGTGTGCAGGGAGCAGAGTGTGGAGTCCCAGTAGCGGATTGAGGAGTAGCGTGGTGCAACTCGGAGTGCTTTGGGTGAGCAGCGAGGAGTGAGGAGTGTTTTTTTTATGTCAGCACTGAACTAGGAAGAGACTCTGGTGACTGTGGAAGAATCCTTTCCCGACCCCGACCTCGAGTCAGTGGTGTGCTGTGGTGCGCCGCCATAGGGCAGCCGTAGTTGCAGCTCTTCTGTTTTCACTGCTCGGTAGCTGGTGGGTAGTCATAGCGGGGAGCGGGTCTGGAAAGAGGCATCGGGATCTGGGTGGGACCTTCCTGAGGTCATGGAGCTTAGGTTGAAACTCAGAGCTACCTGGCATTGGAAGCGCTGCTGTCTGCTATCAACTACTCGGTGGAGTAGAGGAATTGAACTTTGGTTTCCTGGGTGCCCTGTATTGACTTTTCCCTGCTCCCTGGTTTCTGGTTTGCATAGTGAATTTTGGCCCTAACTACAGACTGCGTCTATGTTTTCCAGAATTCGAGATTTTTGTTTGAGGCTTGCTGTTTTCAAATGAAGGTGAGCGCTCATTTGAAAATTTGATGACTGCCATCATTTCTTGGAGCTATAAACTCCTGGACTTATTCTGAATTTAAATAGAGCGGTGTGCAACATGTTACTTCTTTGAACTGGTTTTTCACCCGTGAGAGGGGTGAACTATCTTCTGGCTGACCCTGTGCTCCGGTGAACTTGTGACTATTATGAATATGTGACTCTCAGATTTTAGCTCTTTTTAACTTTATAGGTGATATTTCCTCATTGCAGAGTTCTGTGAGAGATTTCTCTGAGGGGAAATTATTATTTTGAATATTTTTATAATATAGTTTTGTCTTGTTGTGTTGTTAAGTAGCCCAGGTTGTGAGAGGACCGGTGGGCTTAGTTTATTTATTTATTTTATGTGTTAGGTGGGTTAGGTTTTTTATTGTTTAAGTTATATATTTTAGTAATTTAGTTGTTTGAAATTGGTTTGATTAGTTAGCTGGGTGGGGTGGGGCGAGTAAAGATTTGGTTGTGTTTTGTTTTTTTTTCTAATTTGTTTACTTAGGTTGTTAGTTAGCTTGCTTTAATTTTGTAAGGAACTCTTTATCTATTTATATCGCTTCGAGGATTTACTCTGTTTGAAATGTGGCATTCTGTGGCCCCCCCCCGGTCGTACGTTACTCAGCCTCTGCTCTCCACTCCCTTTCCCCTTTTATACCCCCCCGGCTTTTTCTATTTACCAACACTGTCGGGCTTTAGGTTTTGCCCGCAGGAGGGGGGATGAGAGTGGGGGGGTGAACAGTGGAGGCAAGATGAATGGAGCACTCCCATTGGGGTGATTAAGCCCAGGAGATGCCCTGGGGTGAAGTGGAGCCTAGAGCACAGGCCATAATGTTTGGTCCCCATACCCAAGGGCACCATCCTTAGTGATGGGCAGGTGGTCGGGGCAGTCCAGGAGACCTGTCCAACCTGGGCGATGTTGTGCAGTACCAGGTCTGTCCAGAATAAGACAGCAATAATCTCAGATCTTGTTGCCTCGCCGGACCTGGCATGCATCACGAGACCTGGCTGGATAATAATGTAGGACCAATATTGGAGCCGCAATTCCAGCCGGTATACGGTGATACATACTTAAGTTGGACGCGGTCTGCTTTAAGACCTAGTTGGATCTCACCAGTGTACCAGTTGAGGAGACCTCTTCTTTTGAATATGCTGTTGCAGCAGGTGTGGGCTATCAAATTGCTGTCATCTACCGTCCACCAGGAGATGAGAAGTAATTCCTTAAGGAAGTAGCAGACTTCATTGTCGACCTGACATTTGAGTCCCCCAGGCTGATGGTCCTGGGTGACTTTAATCAGGGATTTATATAACTCTAAAAATTGATTAGCGTTTTGCTCATAAAAGTGCTAAATCTTTGTGCAAATGCATAGCTCTTGCCTCACTTTGTTTATCAAACACAGCACTTCTAGAAAATCTATATAAATACTTTCTGTACAGTTTGTATAGTCCCAAGAAAAAAACTGCTAATCAATTATTTAAAACCCTGCTTTAATGCATGGATCGACAATGAACTCTCGCATTTTGGAAAACACTTCCTTCAGTTAATGGATTCGCTGGGCCTAACACAGGTAGTTACCACTGCTACTCATAAAGCTGGCCATTCGCTTGACTTGGTCTTCCTCCTGAGGATCGAGACTTCTGTTGTGGGGGTGGAACCAGTCAGTTGGTCAGATCACTACACTGTGAGATTCAATTTTTGCACCCCCCCTTATAGGCCGACCCCTGTGGAGATGGTCAAGTTCCGCCCTTTGCGAAATGTTTCCTCTAATGGCCTTGTGATGGTTTTTGACCTATCAGAGGTTCCTGTGCATAACAATGATCCAGAGGCATTGGTTGTGGCTTATAATTCTGCTATTACCTCTGTCCTGGATTCTGTTGCTCCAGTTCATGTGCATCCTCTCTCCCTCTGACCTCGAACCCCATGGTTTGATGGTGTTCTGAGGGAGTTGCGGCGAATTGGATGCAGGTTAGAACTTTGCTGGCGGAGGGCTGGCCTGGATGCCGACGACCTTAGACTGTTAGAACATTATCAATTTTACCAGTCAGAAATCTCCCATAAGAAGGCAGAGTTCCTGTCCGGGGAAATTTCTGCGGTGCAGAACCGACCTGTTCAGCTTTTCAGAACTGTGGACAGATTGTGCAACCCAACCTGTCTACAGCTCCGTAGAGCATTGTCACAATCACAGTGTGATGGGATTGCTTGGTTCTTCGCGGTTAAGATGGCCGACATTAGGGCAGACATCGGCTCTGCACGTTCTATGCTAGTTGCAGATGTCCAGGACAGGGTCACTATCCCTCTCTTTTCCTGGAGTACCTTTGACCTCCTGGAAATCGGGGATGTTATGCGGATTGTCCAGGGGCTGCTTCCTACCTCCTGTAGTTTAAATCCAGGTCCCACACCCCTACTTTTAGGGTGTGGAGATTCTATTCTACTGGCTCTAGCACAGATTGTCTGGTCCTCTCTTGACTTGGGTGTATATCCCCTGTCCTTGAAAGAGGCAGTAGTGACACCCTTGTTGAAGAAACCATCTTTGGATCCAGAATGTCTGGCTAACTACAGACCTATCTCGAATCTTCCCTTTGCAGGGAAGATAATCGAGAAGGCGGTAGCAGCCCAATTGGAGAACCACTTGACCATCCATAGCATCTGAACCTCTCCAATCAAGTTTCCGTAAGAGGCATAGTACGAGACTGCACTGGTTCGGGTGCTCAGTGATCTCCTGAGTGCGAGAGATAAAGAAAGCGGTCTATCCTGGTGTTACTGAATCTGTCTTCAGCATTTGACACTGTCGACCATAGGGGTCCTGTTGGAGCACCTGAGATGTTTTGTGGACTCTCTGGGGTTGTACTCAGATGGTTCACATCATACCTCACCGGAAGATCTCAGAGGGTGGCATCAGGTTTTTTTTTCCTCTGATCCCTTCTCGCTCTTTTGTGGGGTTCCTCAGGGCTCTATATTGTCCCCCATGTTGTTTGCAGTGTACATGCTCCCCCTCGGAGACATTGTAAGATTGTACGGGTTGGGTTTTCACTGTTATGCAGATGATACCCAACTGTACCTGTTCTTCGCACCCAGCCAGGAAAGAGCTGTCTCGGTATTTAATAGCTGTCTGGAGGAAATCCAGGATTGGATGAGGTTGAGCTGGTTGAAGTTGAATTCTGGGAAGACTGAGGTGTTGGTTTTGGATCCGGATCGCCAGATAGGGGGTACTGTGGCTAGCGCCCCTTCTGGAGTGCTTTGTGGAGATGCAGGGTTTTAAATAATTGATTAGCAGTTTTTTTCTTGGGACTATACTAACTGTACTGAAAGTATTTATATAGATTTTGTAGAAGTGCTATGTTTGCTAAACACAGTGAGGCAAGAGCTATGCAGTTTCACAAGATTTAGCACTTTTATGAGCAAAACGCTAATCAATTTTTAGAGTTAAATAAATCCCTGAGATGTCGAGTTACTGGTCTCTGAACGGGTGCAAGATCTGGGGGTGATCCTAGATGATGGGCTGACCTTAAGATCTCAAGTGTCAGCAGTGGTAAAATCTTCATTTTATCATCTGAGAAACATCACCAGAATCAAGCACCTTGTTCCATCCTGTGATCTGCCAAATTTGATCCATGCCTTTGTGACCTCATGCCTGGACTACTGCAATTCGCTTTACCTTGGGCTTCTGGGGGTTGATATCTGCCACCTTCAGCTGGTGTGGAATTCCAGCCTCAGTACTTGCAGGTACTCCTAGAACATCACATATTACTCTGGTGCTGCGGGATCTGCAGCTGCCAGTTCAGTGGCGGATCACCTTCAAAGTTGGATTACTGACTTTTAAAGCCCTGCATGATCTGGGCCCTGACTACCTGAAAGATCTCTGACTCCCTATCTCCTGGTGAGGTTGCTCTGCTCAGCTGATGAGGGGTTGCTAGAGATCCCTAGGGTGACACTGAAATCAGCTGGTGCCTGGGCTTTTATGTTCATGGCACAACCCTTTGGAATTCTCTACCTCGTTGGTTAAGGGAGTGTTCGACCGTGGGGAGCATTAAGCAAGCGCTTAAATCCTCCTTATGGAATAAGACATATGGTCTTTATTAATATTTCTTGTTTTAATAGTTTTTATATTATTGTCTGTTTCTTATATTTGTATTTAATCTTTCTGGAATGCACCTTGGTTTTGGAAAGGCGTAATATAAATAAAGTTTTTTATTATTATTATTAGTTCCCAGCACTGACTTGGGCCATAGTGTTGGCTGAGAGTGAGGCAGGCTGAGGCTGTATTCATTGGGGAAGGGAAGGTTTCAGTTCCTGATACTCATCTGGTGCCTAGCATTGGCTGAGGGTGACGCAGGCTGTAACTGCATGCATTGGGAGAGGGAGGGTTTCAGTTCCTGACACTCACCTGGCATAGCATTGAATGGAGGTGAGGCAGGCTGAGACAATATGCATTTGGGAGGGAGGGTTTAAGTTCATGACACTCACCTGATGCCTATTGTTGGTTGGGGGTGATGCAGGCTGTGACTGCATGCATTAGGAGTGGGAGAGTTTCAGTTCCTGACACAAATCTGGGCCCCTAGTGATGGCCCTGATGAGGCAGGCTGTGTCAGTGGCTCAGTAGGTAGCACACTCGCCTCTGAGGCCAGGAGATCAGAGGGCTGTGGGTTCAGTTCCCACATGTGACATTTGGGTTAATATCCCAGTACTGACACTGTAGTGCAGCATGAGAGGGGTGCTGCACTTCTGAGGTGCCGTCTTTCAGATGAGGTGTTAAACCAAGGTCCCATCTGCCTGGATTGGTGGTAGTTCAGGTGGATGTTAAAGATCCCATGGCACTTATTGGAAAGAGTTGGGAAATTTTTATTAGAAACAGAAACTAAATACAAAGTAAACATAAACACACACACACACACACACACACACACACACACACACACAGATATATATATATATATATTTTTTTTATTTGTTTAGTTGTTTAACCAGGTATAGCACACTAAGCTGATATATATATATATATTTTACCTGTCCACATTGTTGTAAGACTTTTCACTGCTGTCTCAAACACTCTAAGGGCTGTATGTATCTTAAAGTTCAGCTCTTGTTGCTTCTCCCTAAAAAATGTGCTTATTTTGAACAAGTCACTCTGTGCAAATAAAAACTTAATCCTTTTGGTGGTGGTACCTGTACTAGAGTTTGCAGCTATTGATTCTTCTGGGAGGTGAAAAACATTGAAACTAAGGAGCCAATATTCCTTAGTTTCTCAATGTCTTTCACCTCCCAGAAAAATCAACCTTCTGCTAATCAAGGCGCCACCACCAAGATCAAGATTTTGTTACCTGAAGTGACTTAAAATAATACGACCACAGGAAGCTCACAAACTGAACTTCAAATCCCAAGTTATCCTGGTCACTGACATCTGACCCACAAAGTCTTCGTTCACTGCCTTTGGGGGCACTTACCTTCTTAGTTCTGCTTCTGCACTGTCTCTGATGCGGCCTCCTCTGGTGACCTGTGATGTGGGGGCAGGCAGGGTGACTATGCCGGCATTCACTCTCTTGACAGTACCTCCCGAGTCTGACCACTGCTTGCTCCATCCTCCCGCTGTCATCATTCGATGATGATCGCTTGTGGTCCAGCTCCAGATCTGATCGGGCTGGGCTAGTCCTCGGTCAGATAACAGACTAAGAGTTCTCTCTCCTGAAAACATCCGTCCCGACTCCCGCCAAATTAAGTTCACAGGGGAAAGACAGGGTGAGCCGTCGCTGCGCAGCACTCTCAGCTGCTTAAGTTCCAGGGGGTCACACACAGCGAGCATCGAGCCCTCTGCCGGTGGTGCCACAAAAGAGCAGGTAGTGTAGAGGCACTGGTAACCATGGGGACTGTCGGACGTTGTCCCCGCCTCAGACTGAGAGTCAGCAGTCGGCTCATGGAGTAAGATTTCAGGGGACAAATTAAATTATTTAAGGTCGGGAGGCAACAAAATAAAAATTTGGTAGGGCGGAGCTTCGCATGACTGCAGGACGTCAGGATTCCTCATGCTCTGTTCCACAGCCAGAAAATGAATTGACAAACTGCCTGTCCAAGGGACAGACGAACTTAAAAACAGCTGTCCCAAATGAAAACTGGCTGTCTGGGACGGTGGACAGCTGTTATTTAGCCCTGTGTGTATGTATGTATGTATGTATATGTGTGTGTGTATATGTATATATATATATATATATATATATATATATATACACACACACACACACACACACACACACACACACACACACGTCAAATCCATATATCCCCCAAAAAAAGATCACGAAGAAAAGGAAAACCTTAAAGGAAACAATAAATGAATATCACCCATGCTAATGGAACCTTCAAAAGCATACCTAAAAACAAAATGTGCTGCACCTTAACACAGATTTATGTATAAATCACAAAACACAGCTAGTACAACCTTAATGCAGGAGAAAGAAAGAAAAAGAAACTATCCATCAATTGACTGCATAAAAAAGAAAATAAAGAAAAAAAGTCCAGCTGGTAATTAAGTAATGGGGCATCTGAGTCCATGATCCAAGGTAGGCCTCGCCATTTGGCTAACCAGGTAGTTTCCTGCATTGATTGTCTTTCAGTCATACAAATCTTTTTTAGATCTTAAGTTATTTTCCCCAAAATGTATAGGTGTGTAATCTGCTTTTGCTGTAAAGTAAACAAACATGGGGCTGTCCATATTTGCCGCTTACACACAGTAAATATTATTTCTAATGTCTCACCAACCCATGCTTGCCAGGTTCCAGATACCTCACCATACATTAGGTTATCCAGGGATATGACAGCAAAGGTCGGAGCCTGCCATGTGTTAGCCAAAAGATCCCAAAATCCTATAATAAAAGAACATTGGAAAAAAAGGTGTTCTACAGTTTCAACCTGAGTAATACAGTCCAGTCGACTACAGTATCTGTCACAAAGCTGTTTGTGCTTCTGGTTCCCCTTGACATTGAGTTTGCCATGGCAGCTGAGCCAGTGCAGATTCCACATATGAGAGGGGATCCTAGGATTTCGTAAAAACTGAAGAGTCCTCATTCTCTTATCCTCTGGGCAGCGGTCAAACACTACTGGTACCTGTCAGACTGTACCCAGTAGCTCCACATACACATGTTGATAATCCCCAGGGTTGTCACCTTCCATTGTCTAAGTCTAGTAAATGTCTCTCTCCAATATATAGGGGCTGTTTGTAACTGTTTTACCACCCTCAAATTCCCCTTCCCATACCAAAACCACATCTGAATTGTCTCGTAAACCCAAGGTTCACATCCCTTACCCATATGGATTAGAATGGGGCACAAATTAGCCATAAAAAAATACTATTGAAAAAAATAAAGGATGGAGCATGCTTAATCCCCCCTGATTAATGGGTAAATACAACTTATTTCGTTGAATGGGGTTGAGCCGACTTCCCCATACAGCCTGGAAAAAAATACTCAGTAATCTTATTTCTAACGTTTTTGGTGGTGGAAAAATATAACTTATAAACAAAAACACTGGCACCAAGTAAGTTTTAACTAAATAAACTCTTTTCTTTTTCCCCATTTTCCATCTATTTCAGCCATTTACTTTTTGTTGCGCTATCTCTAGTTTCTCCTCCCAATTAAAAAGGTCTGGGCATTCCATTCCAAAATGGATTCCCAAATTTTAATTGGACCTGTTCGAAATTTAATGCCCCCAATATTTACTGGGGTGGGGCTATCCTGTCCTAACTTCTGTCCTACACATTTGTGTAGGTTAAGACATGCTCCTGCCACTGATCCAAACGTGGAGCGTAACTGCAAGGCCTCCAGTATGGAGGCTTTATCTTGTACCAATAAACAAATGTCACCTGCATAAGCCAGAACTGGGCTTACTTGTAATGGAGAGGATGAAACAGTAGGGGAAAGGGCTTGGGAGTACTGTAACATACGCAACAAAGGATCCAGAAAAAAGGCATATAAAATGGGGCTTAGGGGGCACCCTTGTCTTACCCCTCTCTTAATCCCAACCAGTGGGCCACACCATCCATTAACCAGTGGAAAAACTGTTGCGGTTCTATAGAGCAGTTTAAGCCACTGTATGAAACCTCCTGGAATTTGAAATTTAGCCAAAACAAGCCATAAAAAATCATGTTGAACAGCGTCAAAGGCCTGTTTTTGATCCAAGGATAAGACATACCCATTTAAAAGATTGGAATGACCTCTCTCGAAAATTTCTCTTATCAACAGCAGATTATCTTGAATACATCGTCCAGGAATGGAGGAAGTCTGACTGGCCGAAATTACCTCTGTGGCTACCGACAGCAAACGTTTCGCCCATATTTTAGACAGTATTTTAAAATCAGTATTTAATAAACATATTGGTTTCCAATTTGTTATGACTATTTTATCCTCTTTCTTAAAGAGATATATCAGAGAGCCCATATTTAAATGTAACGGCAAAGATGGACTTTTTAACAGACAGTTATAAACTTGGGTCAGTTCTTCCCCCCCCAGTATGGAACTAAAAACTTATATAACTCGGATGGCAAACCGTCTGGGCCTGGGGCCATATTCACTTTCAGAGTCCGAATACCCTCCACCACTTCTGCTAGACATACATCTGTAACCAGATTTGCACTGTCCTGTAAAGAAATGCCAGGAAAATCAATGTGGGATAACACCTCAGCAGTTTGTGTAGTATCAAAAGCGATTGGACTGAACTTTCCCCCAGTATAGGTAGTAACTACCGCCATAATCCCATCCTTAGTTTGTACTATTTGACCCTGATCATCATATAAGGACAACATTTCTTTATGACTAATACAGGAATGACATGCTTCAAAAGGGCATACTGAGTCAGTCGAACTTGTGGTACCAAACTGTTGTTGGTATCAAATAAATTGGGATTTTTCCATATGGAACTGTTGCATTTTCTCCTTAAAAATTTGAATCTGTGGGGTGTAATTGTGTTTAGTGGTAATAGACAATGTAAATAATCTCTGTAGGTGAGCCCAAATCACTAAGTATTCTTTATATTTGGTCATGCATACAGTTTTACTATATTGTTTCAAGAAAAAACCCTTTTCCCTTTTGGTATCTAGCCACCACTGTACTGCATCCTCATATAAAATAAACACTGATTTTCTAGCCACTACAAATTCAGTCAGAAGAAGTTTAAAACTCATATCCACTATTATGGATGTATTCATTTTCCCAGTACTCGGTCCTTTCTGAACATTACTAACATCTCCAATTTCAACAGACAACCTCCTATGATCGGAGAATTCTGCTGTCTGCACTTCAACCCTCTTAATGCATAATTGATAAGATATAAACAAAAAATCAATCCTAGTGGCTAAGTTTCCTTTGTAAAAAGTTGGTGTGTGTTGCTCCGTATATGAAGAATAGGAGTCAATGAGTTTAGCTGTCTTTATCATGGAGGACAAAAAAGGGAATCAGAATATATTTTAACTGTTTTAGAAGTATGTGTTTTGTCTTTAACAGATAAGCCGCAATTAAAGTCACCACCAAAAATAACAAACTGCGAAATGTGTAGTGAAAAAAAAAAAGGCTGGATAATTTTTAATGTCTCAACCTGAAGCGCTTTAGTTTGTGGGTTTGTGGAGTATAGTAATTAATTAATCTATAAGAAACCTGCTGAAATTTAATATCTAGAATAAGAACCCGTCCCGGAACTACATCATATAATTTCACTGATACTATTTTCGTACTGTGGAACAAAATTCCCACCCCTGAAGCTACTTCCTGGCCTATTGACCAAAAAGATGGACCTGGGTACCATGCCCTAGTGGCTTGCATTACTTCAGGCAACGTGTGAAATCTAACATCTTGTAAAAAAATAATACTGGCAGCAGACAGTAATAAATAAGAAAAAACTAAATCTCTTTTAGTTGGGTTCTTGATACTAGTTACATTAATAGTATGAAAAACGTGTCCTGTGATCAGCATTCAGGAAGAGAATAGAAAAAGAAAATGCCATTATTACTTTAATCTACCCTTACGAGTAGTAGACTTCTTATGTTTAGTTTGGCTTTTCTTTTCTGAGCTCCAGTTTTTTCCACTAGTGCCTCCATATCAGTAGTTTGGTCTGGTATAGAAGACTGCACAGATGAAGAATCTGAAGACTCCTCTGTGGACTGTAATAGCTCGTATTTGTTCAAAGGGGGACTGCCACTGGACATGGCTGTGAGTCTAGCAGTTTTCTTCTACAGGTCACCCAAGTAGTAAATTATGATCCTGTTTGTTGAGGTGGAAGGGTGGCCCCATTATTTACATTCCAGGCTTCTTTGCAACCTTAAGTCATAAGAAGACAACACTGTGGTTTGAGGCTTCTTAGCACTGTCAGGGCTCCTATCTGTGGAGTTTCTTCAATTAAACTCCTAACTCCATTGTCCATCGTTTTACTGGTTGAGACACGAGGAGGGGGGAGGAATTCCCTGGAATTATCAAACTGTGAGTCTGGTTTGAAGTTGTAGGAATATTTAGTGCCAGTGTGTCAGGAATATCCCTCTCCTCCCTTCTCTGTTCAGCCAAATCCTTCTCTTCACCCCTTCCCCTTGATGCTTCTGGGCAAAGATTCTCTGTTTTTGGGCTAGGGTTATATATAGCCTTTGTTCCGTGCCATCTGCAACTCAGGCACATTGTGCATAACCCATTGGCAAGATTGAAAGTTATAGCCAAGTGCATCACATAGGTTACATCTTTCCTGTTTAACACAGTGAAAACCAATGCCCCAGTTCCCACAGACCGTACATTTATCTGATCACATGCACTACTTAAATGTGCTACTGACCCACAGCGGTAGCATGCTTTGGGCTGCCCAGAATAGAAAAGGACCCTCTATCCCTTACCCAGAAAGAAACTATTGGGGATATGAGCCAACCCTGTGTCTGTTATTTTGAGCATGACTCACACCTCCATCCCCAGTCCATAACTGTTCAGAATCAAAATTGCTTCTGGATCTGAAAGTACAGTACATCGTGCTTTAAGCCAGTGTGTCAGGTCATTCATACTGACTCCTCACTTCTAAATAAAACAGTTATTGTCTTCTGGGTGGGCCTGATAGGGCAGAACAAAAAGGGTGTCCAAAATGGGGTCTTTTGTAATTTATGGTATTTCAGCAAAAATCGTTCCAGCCCTTGCTGTGTCTTGAAACTGACATCAGATGTCATTTCCCCGGACACATGAATCAGTGCATATACTTCATTTGTGAAAAAAATTCAGTGAATCTTTCAGTAGTTTTCTAGCAACATATAACCTATCTGGGACTTCTGTTAGACCTCCAAGATAGCGAAGTCTAACCGCATTATGCCGTTTAGCTGGCTGCATAGGGCCTCGTGGAGGCAATCCCTTAGGTTTACTGATGGTCCTATGACATTTTATTTACTCTAGCTTGGGGTCCAGTGACAGGCGAGGGGTTTCGGTGTTGGGTTATGCAGCAACAAAGTTGTCGATGATCCTGGTATGTTTAAGATAGGATTTCAGGTTAATAACAACTCCTCTGGGAGTTCCAGAGGTGAAGGGGTCTCTCTGTGATGAGTAGTTGCAGGAACCTCAGCCTGCCTAGTCTCCTTGTCCTCAAATGTTCGTATTGGGGAAGTCTCCGAGACCCATTGCCCATTTGTATGGTTTCTTTCCCAGTCGGCTGCAAGTAAAGCCTTTTCAGCCGACCAGGTTTCATCTTGTCCAATTTCTAATGTTACTGCTTCATCCCAACTAAGACCAAGCTGTAAATCTATTTTTTGTTTCTCTGTACCTTGAGTATTTTCACCTCCAGCGAGTGCATCAAGATCAGGTAAGCTATCTGATGTTACTGTGGGCTGTCTTAGGCTGGGTTGTGCACCTACAGTTGCCATTCCTGACATGTTCCTCACAGACATTTTCACTGAGTTAGTCATACAGTCATTGTCACTAACCTGCTGCTCAAATCCCAAGTCTGGGTGAGCAGTATTTTTCAGGTTCTGAGATGTATTCAGCTTTGTCGTTTTCATCTCCTTATCTGTTAATGCCTGTGATATTGATGCATCCTTTGTAGAAGTGTCAGCCATTTGTGCCAGCAGTATCCGACGGGCCTGTAGATACCGCTCCTCTTCACGCTGCAACAAATCCAATACAGTAGGCTTCAAAACTTCTGCAACTGTCTCCTGTTGTCCAGGTAATTTCTCCATTTCTGTAGATTGAAGCTGCACATACTGTAGACCCTCAGTAGGGCTAACATACTCCTCAGATTTCTGTACTGACCCAGAAATATCCATAAAAGTCTCCATACTTTGTGATGCAGGGACTGAATCCATATCCTCTGTCTCCATAGTCTCCTCAAAGTTCTGTTCCAAACTGTGGTCAGCCATCTCTCCTGCTACATCAGCACTTCCTCCTTGGTCCGGCTTCAAACTGTTGCCTCCATTCCTGCACACAGGAAGAAGAGCCCCCTGGTGGAGTAGGGGAATTTTTTTATTGAAGAAACAAAACAAAAAACAATATGAAACAATAACACTTAATATTTTTTCAAAAAATCCTATAAAACATAAACATTCTAAATAAGGTTCACACACTTATATGACTAAAATAGTTAAACTCTAATAAAATATCCAAAAATCATTAAACAGAGATAAAGCCTTAACAAAAAAAACAGAAAGCAATTTTCACCTATTTCATTTAAGCCAAACAATATGTTTCCAAAGATTCTGAAAAACTTTATTCTCCAATGTTCGCTGCTCAAACATTTTTTGTTTACCTACTGCTAATTCTATACGGTTAAAAATAGCACTATTAGGAAGAAGAGTATGTTGTAAAGAAAACTGGCATCTAGCTTGCCACAGGTGATATTTAATACATGCAAAAATCAAATTTAAAGTTCTTGGGTGATATCTTTGCAAAAAACCTGAATAATCACCCAAAACAAGGCTCTGATAGGTAATATGTTTCAAAACTCCCCAATCCTACCGAATAGCTAAATCTGACCAGAAAGTTATTACATATGGACAACGAA
Organism: Neoceratodus forsteri; assembly: GCA_016271365.2. Taxonomy (NCBI): domain Eukaryota; kingdom Metazoa; phylum Chordata; order Ceratodontiformes; family Ceratodontidae; genus Neoceratodus; species Neoceratodus forsteri. The sequence goes on from CM057457.1 coordinate 417,319,395, forward strand.
GCAGGAAATGTTCTAACATTTCAATTTGATCTATACTACCTGGTCTAATACACATTCTATCCATGATCTGTTTATGTTTTAAATTACCCCTAACTCCCAACCTCCCATGACAACACAGCCACTGCACATCCCACATATTTGGGGGTATCCTATGAACCATTAAGAGCCGAAGGGTTAGTAACAGTTTAGTAGGGGTACACAAGGGAAAATCCACTTGAACATAGAAAAAATTAACCATAATTTCTGAATAAAAGTCTTTCCTAGGAATGTCATGTAATTGAGCCTTTCCTAGTTTCCATTCCTGTAATTTCCTTACTGAAGAATCCACATAGGAAGGGGCCAAGGCTGCCTTACTTTTAATAGAAAACCCCTCCTTCCCAGTTAGACATAAAAGGCAAAATAGCAACTGCGTCCAAGCCGACCATGGTGATCCTGAGGTTTAATCTCTGATTGAAAAGCTGCAATCATAAAAAGGAATGAAAAACACAACCGGGTTTATCATCCCCAGTCCCCTTGATCTAACTTCAAATAAGTAACCACCCATTTAATAGGATTTAAACGACTACCCACACCATTTGAAAGAAAACACTATATAGTCTTGTTTCTAATGAAACAGGCACGGAAAATGGAAGACACATGTAAAAAAGGTAATAAAATTTTTTGATAATTAGTACCCTCTTCTTTTTAAAAAAACTCAGGATTTCCATTGTTGAACCTTCCTTTCAGCAATAACCAAAACTTTTTCCCAATTTAACAATGCTAAGTCCCCTTCACCAAACAGAAGGCCTAAAATGGTAATGGAATCCCTAACTATGATACCCCCAACATTCTGGAAACCAGGAGTATCCCCAATAGCCAAGCATTTACATTTATCTAAATTTAACTTAGTGCCGTTTAAATCTGCAAATCCATTAATCACTTGAATAGCCTCAACACCTGACTGGGCATCTTCTACCAACAGACAAATATCATCTACATATGCAGAAATCTTCTGGGCCGGTAAAATATAAGATGGAGATAACCCCTGAATTGCCCTGTTGTACTCAATTTCTCTTAACAGAGGGTCCAATACAAATGCATATAATGGGGGACTGATAGGACAACCCTGCCTAAGCCCACATTTCATCCGGATTTCAGAGCCTACAACATTATTAATACTTAGGCAAGAACTCGCCTTGTAATATTAGGTATTAAGATACTTAATAAACACTTTCGGAAACCCATACCTATCTGACACCTGAAAAAGAAAATCATGGGACACGGAATCAAAGGCTCTAGCCTGATCTAACGCCAAAATAAAACCTGACAATTTTTTCTGTAGTCCGAATTCACATATATCCCTTAATAATTTTAAATTCTGTTGAATTGAACGTTGGGGAATAACACATGTTTGTGCAGGGTGAAGCACCCCCTTTGCAACTTCTTGCAGTTTTTTTACATAAAATAGTAGAAAGAATTTTGTAATCAGTATTCAGGAGGCTAATTGGTTTCCAATTACCAAGATCTGTATTATCCCCTGCCTTAAAAATAAACATTAGAATGGCTAAATTAAATTTCATATCTCCAAATCCATACTGTAGGATATCATTAAAGACTTCTGTCAGTATACCACTCATATCTTCAGAAAAGTTTTATAGAATTCATTAGTTAACCCATCTAACCCAGGCGACACCCCACCTGAGAGAACTTATCACCAGTTGGACCTCCTGCAATGTAATAGGCCCTTGTAAAGCTCAACATCAGCCTGAGAAATAGTAGGAGCGAGAAGTGTAAGACATCCTCCCAAGCAGAGGAAGGAACAAACACCTCCAAACTGAGAAACCACCCTTCCTCTGCCACCACCAACATTTCTGCAACAGAATTTTTAACTCCCGACAGAGTCTCGTAGCCCTGACATAAATCTCTTTTCAATCTTATTTTTACATGCCCTGTAGGGATCCTGAAAGGGTTGTTGCTGTGTACCAAACTTTAAACTGGCATGAAGGGTTGCTGCCCTCAGATATTGATAATTTAACATATATTCTTCTTAACCAACTTAATCTGAGACTGAATCTCTATATCTTTACATCGGTGTGATTGTAATTTGTAGTACTGATTTCGAAATTCTAAATACTGTAGATATTCCAACAGAACTTTCATTTCCCATAGGCTATAAAAAAATCCTTTAGAGCTATATTAGTATCCGACCACCATGAAATCCAGTCTGGAAAAAACACTGCCACTGATTTACGAAGAAACATAAATTTCTTCAATTGAGCCAAAAATACAACTTCCGAAAGTAACATGGAATTTAACATCCATCTGCTGGCAAACGCTGGAAATGAAGCTGGAATCTGATGTAAACTTACAGAACTACATAAAGCATTATGGTCTGAAAAATCATACGGCACCACTGAACACACCAAAGGTATTAAATAATTGGAAAGAAAAAGATAATCAATTCTTGTTTGAAAAGTGGCCCTTTTATAAGTAAAACCCGAAGATAAATGCAATTCTCTAAAGGCATCTTTCATCTTTGCAGCCTCTATTGTCTGAGAAAGGGCATGAGAGTCACAATAAGTTTTTTGTTGAATCCCATTTTTTATCCGAATATCTAAACTACAGTTCATATCCCCTCCCCAAATTACATGCTTGGACGTAAATAGATATGGTTTTACCAGATTAAACAAAGCAATCCTTGCTGTTTTAACTTGGGGGGCATAAGTATTAATCAATCTGAAACAAACACCATATACCAAGCAATCCAAAATCAATAACACTTGAGCAGGACATCTAACAACCTAGTTACCTGAACTGCAGGGTTAGAAAATAATATACCTACCCCATCTGCCACGTCTTCCCCAAATGACCAAAAGGAAGGGCCTTCCCACCACAGTTTCTTTACCTGAGACACCTCCATTCAAGAAGAGAAATGTGTTTCTTGTAAAAAAAATAATGTCAGCTTTAAAATCTCTACATTGCTGCAGACCAATTAGACGCCTCTTGTATCTCTTTAAGCTACAGCAATTTAGTGATATAATTTTCAAACAGGCCATATAAAATATAATTCATCCAATCAGGGTTTCTCTTCCGCTTTCTCCCCTTTTTCTTCTTCCCTTCCAATACTTCCATCCCATCCTCCTCCTCAATTTCCATACACGAATTATCATCCGTTTTCAACAAATCTGACACCCCTTCCCCCTCTAAATCCGACAATACTGAAAAAGAATTCTGAGTCGGACAAACCCCTCCAGAATGACTACTTGCTCGTGTAACCCTCCAAGGGGTCTGAAAAGGGATTTCTGTCACAGTTTCCATGGCTGAGTCTTCTATAGACGTAGGCTGGGCAGAGGATTCTGCAATTAAAATGGGGGGGGGGACCAAAATCTGTTGTGGGGTCAAAGATGTGGATTGATCAACCACATTTCTTTTTTTATTAAGGTTACCATCTGAAACCTCCGGGACTGATGCCCGCTCTTTTTCCACCCTTGACACATTCCCTTTACTACTTAAATTTGACTGGGAAGGCCATCCCTTAACCTGGGCCTGAGCAATCAAATCCTCCTTATTTAAACCCCCTGTCTGTTTTGTTCTGCCCAAGGACACTGGTGATAGGCATGCCCCAAATCATCACACAAATTGCATTTAAATTCGTTCCTACATACCTCACTATCATGATCTAATTCACCACATAAGGGACATTTAACTTTGTCGCATGCACTACTTAAGTGCCTACGGCTACCACATCTGTAACATGCTTTAGGCTGTCCTGGATAAAAGCAAACTCCACGATCTCTACCCAAGAAAAAACTATTCAGAACATGCATAACTTCATTATTCACCACTTGCAGTTTGACTTTAAATCTCCATGCTCCGGTCCAAATACCCTCTGAGTCCAGAATAGGCTCCGGCGGACCCAGAACCTCACATTTTTGTTTCAACCAGTATAAAATATCCCCCACATTCGCCTCCTCATTCCTAAACATAACGTTCACAGTTTTAAATACAGGTTTCGTAATTGGAATAGCCAGAAAAGGTAACCATAAAGGCAATAACTTGCAACTATCATATTTATGCCAAAACTTTTCTAAACTGGCCATTTGTTTAAAACTAATGTCAGAGGTATCCTCCCCTCGAATATTAATTAATGCATAAATATCAATAGGTAAAAAGTTCATAGAGTCCATTAACAACTTCCTTGCCACATATAGACGATCAGGATGCTCAGGTAAACCCCCTCTATATCTCAGCCAAACTGCATTTCTTCTTTGGGCTTGCTCCACTTTATTTTTTTTAAAGAGATCCGAAAAACGTGGGCCCCTCCTCACCTCTTGCTCCTCTACTAAAAGTTCAGCCGTGCTATGTGCAGGAGAAATCCCCCCCCTGCATATTTCCATCCGATAACCCATCCTGAATTAAAGTCTGGCCTTCTTAGACTGTTTGGCTAAAGTCAAAGACTCACCCTCCTTCACAGTTCTATTTAGGGACCAGTTTCCATTGAGAAAAGGATAACCATTCTGGATCAGGCACCCATTTACCGTCAGCTTGCTGAATCCATCCCGCTTGCAATAATGCCACTTCTTCGACCATTTCAGTACTCGGACCCTTCTCCAGGCCTGTACGTCCTGTCCCAAACTCTATTCCGGTCGACCTCGTTCCTTCCTCTGTTCGCACCGCAGCCCTCACGATATCCGACGACTCACCCTGACTGCTGTGCCTGTGAAGCTCTGAAGCGCCTCCACCACGATCATCCTCCGAAAATGACTCCTTCCTGGACCGACTCTCTGCTTCTGCCTCTCGATCGATAACCACAGCAGCCGCCTCCTTCTCCGCACTACATCCAACCGAGCCTCCCTGGGCCCTCATATCTATTAAGGATCTCTCGCTGGTAAGCTCCGTCACAGGCCTCGCCTGCTTCTCTGTATTGGAAAACTCAATGTGCAGTTCTTTTGACTGCGAGTACACCTCAACCTCCTCAGTCTCCATTGCTCCGGTCTCCAGCTCTCCGATTGCCACTCCATCTGCACTCACCAGTGCTTCTGCTCGAGCGGCCATCACGCAGGTCAGCAGCTCCCCTACTGACCACAATGCTGCAACACCGCAGCAGCCTCAGAGTAAGGGAATTTCCCCGGTGTCCTGGCCAAATTTCCCTCATTCACTAAAAATACCACCAACAGCTTAATCTGGTTCAAGATCAATTGGCATTGATCTGTATCCCCCTCCCTTGGGTCTTGCCTGAAAATAGGCAGGATTTGTCTAGTGCACTTACCTAGTCAACAAAAACTAAAATAAAAAAAAATAAAAAGGGCTGAGACTGCATGTATTGGGGAGAAGGTTTCAGCTCCCAGCACTCACCTGGCCCCTAGCATTGGCTGGGAGTGTAGTAGGCTAAGACTGCATTCATTGGAGAAGGGAGGGTTTCAGTTCCTGGTATTTGTGAGATCCTAGCATTGGTTGGGGTGAGGCAGGTCGGGACTGCATGCATTGGGGAGGAGGGTTTCAGTTTCTGGCACTGACCTGGCCCCTAGCATTGGCTGGGATTGAGGCAGGCTGAGACTGCATGCATTGCTGGAGGGAGAGTTTTATTTCCCAGCATTTTCGAGGCACCTAGCACTGGCTGTGGGTGAAACAGGCTGAGATTTATTTATTTAGTTTTTGTTGACCAGGTAAGTGCACTAGACTAATTCTGCCTATTTTCAGGCATGACCCGGGGGAGGGGGATACAGATGAATGCCAACTGACCTTGAACCAGATTAAGCTGTTGGTGGTAATTTTTTATTTTTAGTGAATGAGGAAATTGTGCCAGGACCCTGGAGAAATTCCCTCTTCTCGATAAGTGCCATGGGATCTTTAACATCCACCTGAACTACCACCAATCCAGGCAGATGGGACCTCGATTTAACTTCTCATCTGAAAGACGGCACCTCAAAAGTGCAGCACCCCTCTCATGCTGCACTACGGTGTCAGTACGGGGATATTAACCCAAGTGCCAGATGTGGGAACTGAACCCACAGCCCTCTGATCTCCCAACTTCAGAGGAGACTGTGCTACCTACTGAGCCACTGACACTGCCTGCATGCATTGGAGAAGGGAGGGAAGGTTGGTTTCAGTTCCTGGCACTTGCCTGGCCCTTGGCGTTAGCTGGGGATAAGGCAGGTTAGGACTGCATGCATTGTGGGAGGGAGGATTTCAGTTCCTGGCACTCACCTGGCCTCTAGCATTGGCTCGGGGTGAGGCAGGCTGAGACTACATGCATTGGTGGAGGGAGGGAGGGAGGGAGGGAACGAGGGAGGGTGGGTTTCAGTTCCCAACACTTGCCTGGTCCCTATCACTGGCTGGGGGTGAGGCAGGCTGAGACTGCATGCATTAGAGGGAGGGTTTCAGTTCTTGGTACTGAACTGGCCCCTAGCATTGGTTGAGGGTGAGGCAGACTGAGATGGCATACATTGGGGGAAGGAGAGAGGGTTTCAGTTCTTGGCTCTCACTTGGCCCCTCTTATTGGCTAAAGGTGAAGCACACTGAGAATGCATTCAGTGGGGGAGGGAGGGTTTCAGATCTCAGCACTCGTCTGGCCCAAGCGTTGACTGGATGTGAGGCAGGCTGAAACTGTATTCATGGTGGAAGAGAGGGTTTCAGTTTCTGGTACTTGCCTGGTCCCTAGCATTGGCTGAGATTTAGGCAGTTTGAGACTCCATGCATTGGTGGAGACAGGATTTTAGTTTCTAGCTCTCATTTGGCCCTTACTTTTGGCTGGAGGTGAGGCAGACTAAGACTGCATGCATTGGTGGAGAAAGAATTTCAGTTCTTGGCACTCGCCTGACTCCTAGCATTGACAGAAGGTGAGGCAGGCTGAAACTGCATGTATCGGGGGAGGGATGATTTCAGTTCCTGTCACTCACCTGGCCCCTAACATTGGCTGGTTATGAGGCAGGGTGAGACTGCATGCATTGGGAGAGGGAGGATTTCATTTCCTGGCATTCACCTGGCCCCTAGCATTGGTTGGGTGTGAGGCAGGCTGAGACTGCATGTTTCAGGGAGGGAGGGTTTCAGTTCCCAGCCCTTGCTTTCCCCTAGCATTGACTGGGGAAGAGGCAGTCTGTGAATGCATGCATTAGGGAGGGAGGATTTCAGTGCTCAGCTGTGATCAAGTAGGGTCTGTGATGACACTATAGGCAGGGAAAAAAATGGGCACATTGTGTGGGTCAAGCAGTCCTGACCTGCCATTAAATTCTGTATTTCTGCATTTCTATTTTTACTAAACAAGCTTTTGGGGTCTCACAGGTCCCTTCTTCAGGTGAATAACACAACTGAGCAACATAAGCAGTATTTATATGCTGTGGAGCAATGTATAAAAATAAGTGAAGAGAATTACAGGAAGGGTAAAATGGTCGACAGTGTGAAGCTCAGAAGTGAAGAAAGGAATACAGAGCAATAAAGCCCTGATATAAGAGTCTGTACAAGTTACAAAGTAATAAAAACAGGATGTGTGAGAAGGACTAAGGGGAGAGGTAGCAGTTACTAGGAACAGATCATATAGCGATGAAGGGATGCTAGGAAGAGGTAATAAGAAGGTGACCAGACAAGAACACAGATAAGAAAGACTTGAGATTCAAGGTGTTTATAGTAAGCAGGAAGGGTAGATAGGTAGGAAGTGATAAGAAATGATTGGAAGCTATGAAGAAATGAAGGAACACAAAACAACAAAGGCCCAGGGCTCTGTATTCAAAACAGGTTGGATGCACACACAAAATGATGTGCCGCACAAATAAATTGGGTTGACTGGCTCTGGTGCTGTATTCAGATAGATTCTGTGAGCCAAACAGATTGTACAGTCTGTTTTGAACAATCAGACCCTGGATCTTGTAGACATAACACACAGTACTAAGGTCCTTGCAAGCCATCCAGGGTGTGGGGTGAAAATACCCATAGCAGAATGTGTGGTGCATTCCTGTATGTGCTGCAGCCCCCATGGGTGATATTCAGCCCAAACTTGCAAATAAGCCTATTTGGCACACATGGCACAAAGAGGCGATTCACATGCCCATTATGGGCTCATTTGCATGGCTCTGCCTGGCAGAATGTGGCAGGCCAGCCCCCTTCCCAGCCCTGTTCACTGTACAAAAAGTAGAATCTTATAACCCCATTTCCATAGTGTAGGGACCCCCTTCCCCAACCCCGATCAGCATAACATAAAATCCCCTCCCCGATCACCCTGTTAGTCTAGTGTGACCCTCCACCCCAGTCATCATGAAATTAAACATCTGCCCCAACTACTTGGTAGTGAAGTGACGCCCTTTCCTCAACCCCAGGCATCATGAAATAAAACATCTGTCTGATCTCCAGGTGGTGAAGTTTGTCCCTGCCCCGATTGTGCATGTCAAACAAAAACCCACTCCCCATTCCTTAGTAGTCAAGTGGCCCTCCACCCCATTAGCCAGTGACCCACCACCCTACTCCCCTCAACCTGGCCAGAGCTGGTGACTGGTACTGTCCACCTCACACTGCACCAGCCAGCTGCTGACTGAACTGTGCGTAGTGCTGTACAGTATATAATACCGCCTAGTGCTTGACCCGTTACCCAATGAATGTATACTATATACAGCACAGCACTCCTGTATGGTTCAGTCAGTGACTGTCACGTCCCTCCACTGCACCAGCCAGCTGCTGACTGAACTGTATGACAGTGCTGTACAGTATATGATACACACCTAGTGCTTGACCAGTCACCCAATGAATGTATACTATATAAAGCACAGCACTCCTGTATGGTTCAGTCAGTGACTGACACAGCCCACCTCACACTGCACCAGCCAGCTGCTGACTAACTGTGCGGCAGTGCTGTACAGTATATAATACACGCCTAGTGCTGGACCCATCACCCAATGAATGTATACTATATACAGCACAGCACTCCTGTACGGTTCAGTCTATGGCTGGCCGGTGCAGTGTGAGGTTTATTTATTTATTTTTCTTCTTTATCTAATGAAATGTTTCACCATGACGGCATACTGTCAGCAAGTTGCTCATCTCCTGGTGCGACTGGGTGGGGGCGGTACAATTGGATGAAGAATTAGACATACAGTTTAACATTTAACATATCTGAGAAATTAAACATTCAATTACATTTGTAACAAGACATACAGTTGAAAAATATAACTAATCATACAATCGCATTTATGACATAACATAGTTAAATATATCATACCTGTGGAATATGCATTTAATTACAAGTGGCATGTCTGAGGAACATGGTACAGACATTTAATGTAGCCTTGGAGCCAACTCCTTGCAGAATGGATCACAGTTAAGAGGCAGATTATTTAGCAGTTATTGAATGGATGCAGTGCAGTGTGAGGGCAACAAGGAGGGTAGAGGGCAGGGTTTTATTTAACTCTAACATTAGCGTTTTGCTCATAAAAGTGCAAAAACTTTGTGAAAATGCATAGCTTTTGCTTTACTGTGTTTAATAAACACAGCATTTCTAGAAAATCTATATAAATACTTTCTGTACAGTTAGTATCGTCCCAAGAAAAAAACTGAGAATTAATTATTTAAACCCTGGAGGGGAAGACAGGGGAAACCAGCTGGGAGAAGGAGAGGATTAAGATGGGGGGACATTACCAGAGCAAAGTGAACAAAAAAGTCAGTTGCATGGGGCAAGTTAACACAGGGCTAGTGCAGTCTGGGAGCACCTCAGACAGAACAAAAAGTGCACGTTATTAGCTCAAGTGAAGTAATTCCTTTAACTGCAGAGGGTAGAGAAGGGGACAGGAGAGAGGTGGGGGTAAGGGATAGGGTAGGGAAGGACGAGCCCTAACTGGAACTGGCCCCTTCAGATTGTGGAGATCATTGGCACTGGTGGAATGAGGTGAGGATTTATAATAAGGGACAGGAGTAGGCAAGGGCAAGTTGGGTGGGCTGTGCCAGTTTACGGCTCCGGTCGGGTTGGGAGGAATGAGGTGGTGGGTCACTGACTAACAGGCTGGGGGGCAGATGACTACCAGGGAGTAGGGAGTGGGGTTTTGTTTGACATATGTGATTGGGACTGGGGAGGGGTACTTCAGTACCAGGGGATCAGGGCGGATGTTTCTTTTCATGTTGACAGGGGGGCCCACTAGACTACCAGGGTGATCATGGAAGGGATTTTATATTATAGCAGTCAGGGCTGGAGAGGGGGGACACTTCAGTACCAGGGGATCGGGGCAGATGTTTCATTTCATGTTGACAGGGGCCCACTAGACTAGGGTGATCATGGAAGGGATTTTATAGTATAGCAATCAGGGCTGGGGGGCACTTCAGTACCAGGGATCAGGGCAGATGTTTCATTTCATGATGACCGAGGGGCACACTAGGCGACCAGGGTGATCATGGAAGGGATTTTATAGCAATCAGGGCTGGGGGGGGATCACTTCAGTACCAGGGGATCAGGGTGGCTGTTTCATTTCATGATGTCCAGAGGGCACACTAGACTACCAGGGTGATCATGGAAGGGATTTTATATTACAGCAGTGAGGGCTGGGGAGGGCGTGGCACTTCAGTACCAGAAGATCACTGCGGATGTTTCATTTTGTGATGTCCGGGGGCACATTAGACTACCAGGGTGATTATGGAAGGGATTTTATATTACAGCAGTCAGGGCTGGGGAAGGGCGTCCCTACACTATGGAAACAGGGCTACAGGATTCTACTTTTTGTACAGTGAACAAGGCTGGGGAGGGGGGAAGTGTACCCACCCCTAGACAGTGCACAGGGCACAACCTGCCCCATGCATAGTTAAAGTGGGTTTTGAAAGTTAATTATGCACCAGTAGAACTGGACATAATTCTACTTTGGTGTGTGTGTGTGTCAATATTGTGATGCATGAGGGACCCCTCATTTGCATAGATGCATCACAGTATTGTGCACAGCAGTGTAGCGGGGGGGTGGCGCATTGGTGGTCTTTGAATATAGCCATGCCTCCGACAGCCCATGCAAGTCCAGAGATGCGTGGTACATCCAGGAATTTGCTGTGCATTTCGTCTGAATTTGAGGGCCTAGATAAACGAAGTGTAAGGTTTGTATACATAGTGATATGTGAGAAGAACTAATCAAGGGGTGGGGTATTCAGCACTGAAGCTGAAAATATATTTATAAGAGAGGCAGAAAGGATGCTAGGAATAGGTATATAGAAACAGCTGTCAGGAACAAAGAAAAAAAAAAGCTTGGGTAACAAGTAACAGAAGAGTGTGTTATAAATCCAATGTCCTGATGTAGTCCACAAATATTAGATTTTAATTGTTTTATATATTTCAGTTCCCATGTCCTACTCTCCTGTGTGTTTTTGAAGTTGCTTCTTAGTAACAGGACAGATACGTCAGTGAGAGAAAGATTTGTTTGTGAAAAATGTTCTACTGGTGTGCTATTAATCTGATTTACTATTGTGTGTCGGTGGTGGTTCATCCTGGTTTGCCTTGGTTGCCTAGTTTCCCCGATATAGCATCCATTTGTGAATGTCATGCGCTGAATTAGGTAAACCACATTGCTGGACTGACAGGTGTAGGATCCATTGATGTTTACTGTGCTGTCCTGGCTTGTCATGATGGTGGTCTGTGAGCATATGTGGGTGCAGGTCTTGCATCTTGCCATCCTGTAAGGTGGTGTCCTTCTTGCTTCCCAGTTATTTTGATCTGCTGGGAGTTATGGACTATTATGCTGGAGAGGTTGGGGGTTGCTTATAGGCAATTACAGGTGGTTCTTGGAAGATGTCCTTAAAGAACAACTGACACCATCTGGCTAAAAGTGCTACATTACAGAATTAGAATAAGCATACCCCAGTAAATCTCATACCAAAAACTAGATTTCTCCATTACTTCATGTTAAAGTTATTTGCTATTTTGTATCCCTGATTTCACTGCCTGTTCAAAAAAAAAAAAAAAAAAACGGTTTCAGTAAAGAGCTGCTGGTGATGTCATCTAGGGGATTCACAGTCTAGTACTCCCTATCAGCAAGCTGACATGACCTGTTTATCCAAAGCTGTAATGGTTTTCACAAGTAAAACAGGCAGCACCAGTCAGTAAACACTGCTTTAAAAATTAAAATGTGTGCGTTTCAGGTTTTGTAGCAAAGCTAACAATATTCTGTGTGGGTGCTTTTTTGTTGTGGTCCTTTTTTCCAGGGTTGCTGGATGCTGGGTTATAACACACTGTTTCACTTTCAGAAAAATAAATGTTTCTATGTAAGTGTTGTGAGGTTTGCAGACTGAATATGCGTCTGATGTGGTGAAAGGATGAGATTATTCACACCCATCATTCAATTCAGGTGATTTCTAAGAATAGCACTTTAAAACAATTATTTCATCTCCTTGTAAATAGGGGTGGGAGAGATAATGCTGTTTTGAAACCTTACTAATAGTTTCTAATTTTAGCCAGCACATTGTTTTCTCCCTGTTCAGCTATTTTGTCCTACATTCAGGCTCATCTGTGTTCTACTCTAAATTAAACTGATCATTTTACCAGAGCTACACTTCTACCCCTGGTGGGAGTTAACACATATAAGGCCCCTATTACAACATATTGTAAGGGAGACACTGACAAAGAGCAGTGAAGTTACCAATATAACAATACTAACATCAAGACAAATTCCTAACAGTCACAGTAGAGTAGCACTCCAAATGGCTTCAGCAGTGTGGAGGCATACTGACTCAGCGTCCAGTAACCCTGGAGAAATGAACCACACCAGAAAGGCATTAAACAATACAATTTTGTCAACTTTGCTACAAAACCTGAAACACATACAGTTTTTTTGGCAAGGTTTTGTATATGGTGCTGCCTGTTTTACTTTTGATGACTATTTCACATGATCTCAATTCACAACTTCAGAGAAACAGGTTGTATAAGCTTACTGACAGGGAATACTAGACTGTGAGACCCCCTATATGACATCAGCAGCAGCTCTTCACTGAAACAGCCTGTTCTGAACAGGTAGTAATGTCGGGGGAGCTACAGCATGTTTTACTCTCCAGTGTTGTGCCTTGTGGCAGCATTGGTAATGCAGCCTCAAGAAAGAAATGGCACATACTACCGTGCATGCAGGAAACAAAACTACATGCAGTAGCCTGTTCTTGCTTGCACTGGAAACAGGCTGGGTATGTTAATTTTGACCCTGAATCTTTACAACTTCAGAAAGAGGTCCTATAAGCTACTGACAGGAAATACTAGACTGTGAATCCCTAGATGACATCAGAAGCAGCTCTTCAATGAAACAGGCTGTTTTGAACAGGTAGCAAAATCAGGGTTATAAAATGGGTAATAACTTTAAAATGATGTAACACAGAAATTTAGTTTTGGTATGAGATTTACTAGGAAATGTGTATTCAGATTCTGCAATGTAGCACTTTCTCATCAAGGGCTCTTTAAGTATTTTATCTTCACTCGGCACCTTTAATAATTTGCTGAAGGGGTTTTATCATAGGGCTGTGAGTGACAACTAGGGTGTGTGATCAGTTGGATCTTTTTGCCTGTATTCAGCAGATTTTCTCATGCTATTTGTATGGCCCATTCAATTTCTTTGTCAGTTTGTCATGGGGGTGTGTCTGCTGGATTAGGAATTCTGAGAGAGGATAGCTGACTGCTCTTGTTCTCTCATCAGATTGGATTTGATGGTATGGAATTGCCTGACTGTAGATTAAAGATTTTTGTATGCCTCGGATGGAGGCTGGAATCTTCCAGGTAGCGATGTCTGTTAGTGGATTTTCTGTGTTTTGTTTACCAAGCTCAGTCTACAAGTGAATGAAATCTTGTTAGAATGATCTGATTTAAAGGGCATACTGGTAGGAATGCAGGCATGGGTTCACCTGTGCCTCATTTGCAATTTTCCCAATATCTCCTAATATGATATTAATAAGTTTAGCCATCTAACTACAGGTGGTTACAGAAGTGAAGTTTTGCACCTACTGTACATGACATGCATGCCAGTCTCCCTTCATGAATGAGTTTAGCTGTCTAACTACAGGAATTACAGAAGTGAAGTAATGTACCTACATGATATGCACACTGGTCTCCCTTCATGAATGGGTTTAGCTGTCAAACTCCAGGGGATTACAGAAGTGAAGTAATGCGCCTACATGATATGCACACCGGTCTCCCTTCATGAATGAGTTTAGCTGTCTAACTACAGGGGATTACAGAAGTGAAGCAATTCACCTACATGGTATGCACACCAGTCTCTTAATAAATAGCAGAAAAGGTTCTTATCTCATAGACAACAACAGAACGTAAAAGACTCTGTTACAGTTTTACATGCTTAACTTTCCTTTTTCATTTATTTTTCCAAAATATACACACATAATGATTTGTAAAATCAGAATGGGAACTTTCATATCATTATTTGTGAAATGATATTGCAGGAAAAAACTTAACCATGGTAATGTAGATTTTGGAACTACTAATCATTGCTAAAGGAACTAAATCTGTGTGTTGTGGAGATGCAAATACCCAGTGAGCCTGTGACTGTTTTCAGATTTCTGTAATGGGAGATACTTGACATAAGGGTTACCTCTGTAAAAGATGCAAATCAGCCCTCCAGTGTAGCAATAATTCACCATAATAAGGTTCTATAGTAGTGCAAGAGTTTTTGACTGTGCATGACGTCAGTACTCAAACCGGTAATGAAACACCATAATTAGGTTCAGTAGCAGTACAATAGTTTTTAACTGTGCATGACGTGGACCGTACTGAAAGCAATAATAAAACACCATAATAAAGTTCAGTAACAGTGCAAGAGTTTTTAACTGATTATGATGTAGTCAGTACTTAAACCAAAATATGAAACTCCATAATAAGGTTCAGTAGCAGTGCAAGAGGTATTAACTGTGCATGATATAGTCAGTATTAAAAGAGGAACAAACCTGTTCTATGTTTATATGTTTTTATGTTCCAGGAAACAGAAGGGAAGTAGACACCTTTAACAGACAGCAGTGAACATGGCAGCAACTAAAGAGCTAGAACTACTGAAAAATGAAGTTCTGTGTCCCATCTGTGTGGATTATTTTAATGATCCTGTCATTATAGATTGTGGGCACAACTTTTGCAGAGCCTGTATCACAAGGTACTGGGAGTATGTAGATGGAAATGCCTCCTGTGTTGAATGCTATGATGTGTTAGAGCAGAAGGTGCTCAGAGCAAACAGGAAACTTGCAGTGATAGTGGAGATTGTAAAACGTCTGACTAGAAATGAAGAGGAGCCTGAAAATAGTAACACCTGTGACCAACAGCAACAGCCACTGGGATGGGTTTGTGAGGAATCAGATGAACATAAACCTGGCCGTGCAGCCTGTGAAAAGTCTCCTGTGCACGAGTGCCACAGTACTGTTACCAAGGTAGAGCCCCTAAAGGTAGGTAGAGAAAGGAAATGCTTATTTGAATCACGTTCTTTTTGACTAGTTTATGAAATGTATTTATCTTAAGTTTTGCAGCACATATTTAAGTAATAACACTCGGTTTGCTGGGGCATGCAAAAATACCCAGGTGATGAGGGTGGCTTAAGACTGAAAGGCTAAGGCGTGTTACTTTCCTTGTAAAACAGATGGGGAAAATGCTGCAATCTGATTGGCCCACAGCCATGCATTGTTTGACCACTACCAACAGTAAACAAAATCTAGTCAGATCCACCATGGCTGCATAATGAAGTTAGTGAAGTTGTTTGGAATTGTTAAGGAGGTATGGAGAAACAACACAATGTTTTTTTAAGTAGTAAGATTTGTTTTAGTTTCTGTTCTAAGGAAGGCATAGACATTATTAGGAAAAATATATGGAGGTGTACATTTTAATGGAAGGAATAAGAAGCTTACAAAAGAACTCCAGAGCAAATGCCACTGATTTATGCATTATACCGGATGATATTGGCCAGTCAAATTAACAAAAAAAAAAAAAAAAACACAATTGCACATATCCCAATAATGCAAAGCATCAAGGGAAACATACGCAAATCCCCATGATGGTACAGAATGTTGCAGTTCATGAAAAAGTAATGGCTGGCATATGTTCAGCCTTGGCATTATTTACACAGTGTTTTTTTTTTTTTTTTTTTTTAAGAAAAACAGAGTTTTTGTCCATAAGGTGATGTAAGTTATATTTTAGCAATGTGTTGAGGTCAGGAAGTCAGGTGTAATGATGCTGGACTGTTAAGGAAAATGTGATATTAACTTTCAGAGGGGGGCGCTTTTGATAAGGGCAAGGTAGTTATGCTTGTGATAATGGGAATATTAGGAAAGTATGAGGTCTACGTAGAAGTGGAATACAAATATGCACAGTTTCATAAGTATGTGCTCAGAGTGCAGGCAAATGTGATGTGCAGATTTGTTTTAGAAATGGGTAAAATTACGATACATGCAGTTAATAGAAAGATAGATAATTACATAAACATATAGATAGTGAAGAGAGCACATACACACACACACACCCGCAGAATAGGAATGGCAGTGAAGTACTGAAGTGATGCCAACCCCACCCACAGACATGGACAGGCATTGGGGTGTGCCTTTGGGTCATTGCCCATAATGCTCACGCCATTTCACCTCACCCTACCCTGCAGTCAAAGACAAGAGTCGAGGTGTGTCTTGGGGTTTTCAGACTTTACACTCACCCCATTCCATAAGGAAGTACGCTAAAATGGGTACAGTATAAGAGAATGGAGTGAACTTTGGGGCTGAAGAGTCAAAGGCACACCTCAATACCTGTCACTGGCTGCAGGGTGGGGATGGGGGTGGAATGGCCTGAGTATTACTGTTGACGATCCCGAGTCGCACCCCTGATGCCTTTCAGTCCTGCAGTGTAGAGTGTTATGGTCAGAAACTCTAATGCCCTGGGCGTTTCTTGTTATTTTCACTCCAAGTTTTCAGCATGTGCTTTTTGTGATCCCACCACATGAACACTGAACATGAATAGTGACACTATCAGCTCATTAGCCAAAAGGAGATTTTGCACAGCGACTGTGCCATTTGGCACCACAGGTGCAAAGACACATTTTGAACAAGATGTAAAAAATGACAGCTGTAAATTTCTTGCTTCAGTAACTGCTCAACACATCTGTTACATGACCTGCTTATTGACATTTTATATCTGCTATACAATGTACTGCTGCTATGTCTGGGGAAGTACCTTTTCTAGGTTGCAAGAACAGCCTCAGAGGAACACACACACACACACACACCCAGCGAAATGATTAGATTGTCTACAAGCACTGTTTTCCATGTAAGACACAAGCAATTGAATCAAAACACACCCACACACACACCAGTACACAGTGGCAAAATGATTAGATTTGTCTATAAGCACTATCTACTATGCAAGTTGGAGCACGGGGGGGGGGGTTAAGGCTGGAGATCAGTTATGGTCCATAACATAACCACATGGTCAGAATATTAAATATTTTAAAATAAACATAAATGCAAAAGTAACCATTTCAAGAAGAAAATGCAGAATGTGACACTTAACAGTTATAGGGTAAGTTAGCACATCTGGACTTATTTGCTGCATATGCATCTCAATTGCAAAGGGGTCCTGACCATGTTCACCCTTCCTCAAGACAAGCTAGCTACAGTATGTCTAGCAATAACATGGATGGAAAAATTATGCCATATTTTCAACAAGAAGTTAGCATTTTAAAAAGACAGTTCTGTAGACTGAGATGCAGCTTGTGTAGGTGCATTCATGATGCTAGCCAAGATATGTTCTGGTTGTGTTCCATAAGGCTAACCAGTGGGAGAAATAGGGAAAGGGATATAAATCTAAAATAGAACCATTTAATCCATTGGTGATTTAAAGTTGCATGGCAGAAATGCGGCTTCCAGAACTGGACACCAGATTCCAAATGAGGCTTCACCAGTGATCTACACAGTGGCATCACCACCTCCTTCCTTCTGCTGGTAATACCTCTTCCTATGCACTGTAGCATTCCACTGGCTTTCATCACAGCTTTAGTACATTGATAAGCCATCGTTGGGTCATCCAATATGATTACCCTTAAATCCCTTTCCATTTTGATGACCACCCTTCCCATAATCATTTCCTGAGTTGCTGACACCCTTCCTTATTAAGCAGGCAGGTGTTCCCAGGGCAGAGGGAATTTGCATTCAGGGATAGGGAGGAGATACCTATCATTTCTACCTTCCTAGGATTAAAGAAAAGCCTCAGAATACACACACACACATATACAACACAGCTGCGAAATGATTAGATTGTCTACAAACACTGTTTTCCATGAAAGGCACAAGCAATTGAATCAAAGCACACACACATATCAGAACATGCCAGAACACAGCGACAAAATGATTAGATTTGTTTACAAGCACTATCTTCTATGCAAGTTGGGGCACGGGGGGGTTATGGCTGGAGATCAGTTATGGTCCATGACATAACGACATGGTCAGAATATTAAATATTTTAAAGTAAACATAAATACAAAATTAACCATTTCAAGAAGAAAATGCAGACTGACACTTAACAGTTGTAGGGTAAATTAGCGCATCTGGACTTATTTGCTGCATATGCATCTCGATTGCTAAGGAGTCCTGACCATGTTCACTCTTCCTCAAACCAAGCTAGCTACAGTATGTCTAGCAATAACATGAATGGAAAGATGATGCATATGAAAACTTATTAATTATGCTGTACATACCCTAAGATTCAAAGTGTGTCTCCTTTGGCAGCCATGATGTCTGTGGTTAATATGAAACAAAAGACAATGTAACAAGATACTGGCTTTCACACTGAGCTATTAAATAATAGAGCAAACTGCACTCTGGGAAGATTGCCTGGGACAAGATGCAATAAAAAAAACAACTGAATAGCAGGTTCCAGGGAGTATAAAACCACCAGGAGTGTTAGAAAAACTCCCCCTTCCCACTCATTTACAGGTATCAATCAATGTATTTGTTAACTATGCTGGTTCACCTTCTTGCTTCCCTCATAGTAAAAATGTGAAACTACATTTGTGTTATTTTAAATGAGTGATAAATGGCATGTCCATGGGGATGGCAGCTCTGATCAAATCAAAATTTATTTGTAGAGCACTTTTCAATAAATCAAAGCACTAGTACATAACCAGAATAATACATCAACTATGATAAATAATAACACAAAGCAGTAAAAACAACCATAAAATAATCTATCCAAATGCTAGTGCAAATAAATGGCTTTTCAGAGACCTCTTAAATGATTCCACAGACAGGCACTCTCTAATCTGATGAGGTAGAGAATTCCACAGGTTCAGGGCCATAAAAGAAAAAGTCCTGTCCCCAGATAATTGAAGATGAACCCTGGGAATCTCTAGCAATCCTCGCTGAGTGAAGTGGGTGGAGAGGGCAGGATGGCTAAAGGAGATCTTGCAGGTAGCCTGGTCCCTGATAGCTATTACAACATGATAGATCCACCTCATGCCCCCCACAAAAATGAAAGCATAGTGCATGCAAAGACCTTAGAACATCACATTTTTTAATGTGAGCTCTGATCTGTTCAGTCTTACTTTTTCCTGGCTCAGTTTATAATACCAGTAAAATGAAAGTAGGGAAAAACACACATATATAATACATGCTTCTCAAACTAAAAGAAAAAGACAGACTTTATAATCAGGACCCTATTTACCAAGTACTGTGCCCATGATTAAAATAATTTGATCCCTCTCCCCCCAAAAATGTGCCCTCACATGAAACTGCATGTTTAACTGTAAAGACAATTAAAAATGTATTTCTAAATGCATTACTAACACCAATGCTTTCAAAGCTTTGAAACTACTAAATATATAATATATTGAATATAGTAAACCTATATTGTTGATCCCAAAAGCTGAACTTTGTTTTTAGTATAAAAAATGATTAAGAGAAACCTGTGGCTCTTTCAACTTGAATCAGAACACTGTGTCTATTGTTTTCCTTGGGAGCTGTAGTTTAACTTCTTAATTACTCTTTCCTTCTGAGGCCCCAGGTGGCTGTGATAATAATTTGTTCCAAGGGTTTTCTCCTCGTCCTTAATAAAATGCAGGGGCTCCACAACTCAGTCACTCCACAGACTTGTTCTGTTGCTTCATCCAGGTCCCAAACTAGTGTGTCTTGTTCCAGCATGATATATCCACCTCATGCCCCTCCCACATGAATCAAAAAAGAAGTGGGGGGATATTTAGGATCTTCTTGGGTGGAGGTGGGGTGGATCTTACTCCCCAAAAACTAATGCTGACTCCCACTACTCAGGTTCCAGTTCTTGTACCGTCCATTTAAGAAAGAAAATAGTACTCTGCAACCATTG
The DNA here is from genome assembly GCA_016271365.2 of Neoceratodus forsteri. Taxonomy (NCBI): domain Eukaryota; kingdom Metazoa; phylum Chordata; order Ceratodontiformes; family Ceratodontidae; genus Neoceratodus; species Neoceratodus forsteri. Next base: position 417,339,649 of record CM057457.1, read on the forward strand.
ACTGACTAACATGAAAGTGTGTTTATTTGAGGGCGGAAAACATTTCTTGGAGGAGGGTAAGGTGGAGGAGACTATTTACACCTTCAGTCCATTCCACAGACAGAAAACATGACATCACTCCTTTTGTACATGCAAAATGTCTGCAGGCTCCACCTACTGCAACCATAAAAAACAACTGTTGCCCATAATAGTACTACAAGGGTTAGTTTATCAACAGTGCCATCAGTAACAGGACACCTGTAATTGCACTAATAAAGGTTTACTGTGGCTTTAAATTATCTAGCTACATGTTGCAGTGAACACTGATCCAAGCCTCCTCTAGAAGTGTGTTTTGGTGTGAAATGTTTGGTGGTCTGCCTCCTGGATTGTTGTTTTAAGCTGGTGCATGGGTGTTTGCTATAGTGCAGCCCAACAAGTCATGCCATCAGCCAGTTTGAAATGCTGAATCACCATCATTTAGATGTGGCACCACTGTGCATTGTACACCAATGCTGTTGTTCCACATTCAAGTTCCAGTGTAGTCACTTTTGTTCTGGTTGCAAGCCATGGGGGGTGGTTTGAAGTGGAGGGACCTCTGCCTATGTCGCATCCTGTCAAGGTAAAGATAGGAAGCGGGTGATTTAAACTTTAATCACTGCACTTTCACGGTGCTTGCCACATGTTTGTACAGCATCTGTTAGGCCTGAAATAGTACCCCAAACCCTCCGGTACTGCCCAATCGGTGTACGATGTTTCATTCATCTTATTCAGATTGTTTACCACTGAAGTAGGAGAATAACAAGAATTCATTTTTATGACCACCTGATTTCCTTCTGCAACAAACAAACCCTCGCCACAGTCTCTGACCATCACAGCAGCTAAGGACTTACATTTCAATCAGCTGATCCTTGCTGAGTCATTGGTAGGAGCACATTTACATATATATTTAAATTTCCATGCTGTTAGTGCCAGTTGGGGATGTGCAGTTCTGCCAACAGCATGCACCTGGGTGCCCCTCATATGCACAGTATCAGACCACAGGGATGAAGCAGTGCTGCATTTGTGTGCCCTTAAATTGGGATGTAAGGCCTGTGTGTTTTGATGTGGGCTGTCCGCATCACTGTACCATTATTTATTGGGCATCTCCTGTTTCACTGTAGCAGCCATCAGCTGTAATATATGCTTTTCCTCAAGATCGCTAGCTACTCTATCATGTGCCAAGTACATATTCAGGATGCCTTTTGGCTGTTCAATGTACTCCTTAAAGTTGCATGCCTTGCATGTAAAACTATATACAGATGCATGACTCCGCTTGTCATATGAGGGCTGGTGTAGCGTGTGCATCTGGAATTCAGTCTAGTAAGTGCCATTGTGTAGTCCTGGACCACAGCCATTTTAGGTAGGCACCTAGTGGTTACACTGGTGGACTGATTACAATCAACTCCAGGCCGTTTGTTTTACTCTCCAGTGCAGAATGTGCATTCTTGTCTAGTCACTTGCTCAACATGTATGTGTAGAGGAGGATGTGCATAGGGAGCATAGTGGTGAAGAAGCAGGGCTTGGCTGTGGTCACCAAACAGATAGGAGGCCCAGAATTTACTGTGGGGTGATGATGGTGCGACACTTGCCTAGCTTTTAGCTGTGAATTTTCTAGCCAGTGTTTCTTAATGTTTTAATTGAGTCACAGTGGCGGAGGGCATTGCAAGTATTGTAACTCTGTGACAAAGGACTGAATCACATGCCCAATGCATATATTAGCCACCAAAGCAGATGTTAAACAACTGCACAGTGCCTGTGACTGGGATGGAACAAATAATTAATGAGCCTACATGCCCGAACAAAAAAACCCTGAATAATAGTACCCTTTTAGATGTCATATTAGTTAATAAGCCCTGCCTGTTCACTCATTCTGGCACCTTTTTCACTGATGTCAGTGACCATTGTTTCATTGCTGGTATTAGATCATTTCATAACTCAGTACCATCAGCTAAATTTAACACAAAAAGGTCACGGAAGAACTTCGACCAGTTTGCATATGTCAATGACCTGAAACACTCTTTACTCTAGTAAGACTTCTTCTTAGCCAACACGGTAAACTTAGCATGATATATTTCATGAAATTCTGATCGGGGCACTAAACAGACATGCCCGGTGGTAACTATTTATGTAAGAAACAAAGTTTACTCATTGTTTTTTGCCGAACTGAGGCTGCATTGGTAGCAAGAGACAAACCTCGAAAAAGGCTTGCAGAACCAAGTTGGACACAGACTGGTGCCAGTTCAGGAAGACTCAGAATTTCTGTGCAAAAATGATCAGAGTAGCGAAGGCTGCTTTCTACTGTAAAGAACTGGACTCCACCACTAAATTCCCCTCTAAATTCTGGAGTTCTATTAAGGAAATGTCGGGGCACACACCTGGCAACTCCCTACCTACAAAAATCACTTCAGGGAACACTACCATATGTGAGAAAAAGGGAATTCTTAACTCCTTTAACAATCATTTTGCTATAGCTGGTCTTGCGTTTGACAACTCTCCTGCATGTCTGACACACTCACAATTAGGAGTACAAGATGATGACTATGATGTCCCTGCTCCTGATTTCTGCTTCCAACCTGTATCTCTGAAAGAGGTCGAAGACCTCCTACTTCAGCTGGACTCAAAGAAAAGTGAGGGCGCTGATTCACTAGATCCCTACTTCATTTAGATTGCTTATGTCCTAGCCGTGCCAGTCACGCACCCTTTTTTTTTTGAAATAACACTTTTTTATTATATCTTATCATAGAAACAGTACAGATAGTACAGGTTCATTTTCATTTTACAAAAAGAGTTAATGTATATCTGGACCATATACATTTGATAATTAGTCAATCTATCTGGCGTATTATAACTGGACATCCATGCCCTCTTTTAGTCTTTTGCGAACACAAACAAATATCCAGAACACTTTATACCAAATACTAATAGAGGCAGATGAGGTCTCCCCTACATACAGAAATCAAAGGAGTGGAGACCCATCTAGAAAAAGGAAGAGAAAGAAAGGAAAAGAAGGAGAGAAAGACAGACTATTATTGTCTTTGCTTTAAGCCTCTTAATTTGAGGAAAAAACACAGTGGAATTCAAAAATCTATCATTTAGGGGGAACACCCCTGACCTTCGTGCTATCTTAAAGGAGGCTACACATTCGATAATAAGTTGCCTCTAAGGAGTATTCTCCCCCTTGAAAAAAAAAAAAAAGGAAGAATCAGGAAAAATCAGAAGATACCTTTTATCTTATCACTGACAGGTATATTTAGCTAAAATTTCTAACGTGCTAATTTGCTCCCTTTGAGCCTGGAAATTTAAAAAAAGGCAGCCATCTTGACTTAAATTTATCTTTTTGCAATCTCACCTTAGCCATGAAGTATTCCATGTCCAGGATAGACAAACAGTTTTTATACCACAAATCTGATGTTGGACAGACTTTAGACAACCAACATTGAGTAATTGCCTTAAGAGCCGAGGCCTCCAGAATATTAAACAAGTAACGCTGAGATTTTAGTTTAACCTGGTTAGGATACTATCCAAGAACCCAATGTACAGGATCGTTAGGTATAGATACCCCAAGAACAGCACTCACTTGGTCCCTCACCTGTACCCCAAAATTACTAATGTGAGGGCATTCCCAGAATATATGGAGGTGCGTTCCTTTTTTACCACATTCCCTCCAACAGAGGTCTGTGAAATGTTGACCAAAATGTTTAGTAATTACTGGGGTTCGAAAATATCTGGAGACCATTTTCCACCGAAACTCACGCCAACTGTTAGAGGTGGTGGTCGAGTGTATGGCCTCCCATATCATTTCCCATACTGAATCAGTAATATCTCTCCCAAGTTCCAGGGTCCAACTTGTTTTAATAGAGACCGAGCAGTCTGGTTCCAGATCAGAGAATAGGCCCACCATCCTTGAAATAAAACCTTTTGATTCTATTCTGTTGGCCTCTGCTCTCAGGGCATCCACCAGATGGTTATAAACTAACTATCTGGACCCCCCCCCCAAAGTCCTTATCTTGTAAAAATGTCTAAATTGTATATATCTAAAAAATCAGAGTCAGGGAGGGAGAATTCTTGTGAAAGCCATTGAAAAGTTTTAACCCTTCCCTGAGTATAATTGACCAATTTTAAATAAGCCTGTCGGTTCCATCGCATAAGTCCCAGGTCCCATGATAGGGGTTGAAAATCCAGGCAAGCTTTAATCGGGAGTTCATTCCCAAAGACAACTCCATACCTAATGTTTTATTAATCTCTTGCCAGGAAGACACCACCAGACTAGACCAGGGATTGCTGCTGTACAACCTTTGTATTCCACCATAATCCATATATATTAGATCTCTGATATCCCCCTAGAAGACTCCGGTCTCTCCAGTTCCACCATAATGGAGGATCATTATCCCCATAAGGAGGATTAGTGGCTGGTCTGTGCAGCCCAGTAATATTTTCTAAGGCCTGACAAACCCAATCCCCTTTTTTATTTTTGAGAAGAATATTCCATCTTACTCTGGGTGGCCTACCAGACCAAATGAACCTGGTTAAAGAGGATTTAACTGCCTTCCAAAAGGGGCTGGAGGTTTAAGCGGCAAGGACTGAAACAAAAATAAAAAACATGGAAGTATATTCATTTTCACTCTCAGCTCTGCCCAATAGTGTAAGGGAAATTCCTCCCATCTGTGCAGATCCTCTTGGACTGACTGCAACAATCTATTATGATTAAAGGCATATAGTTTAGAGATATCTCTGGTTATTCTAACCCCAAGGTATTTAATATCTTCCTTCCCATTTGTATTTACCGATTATTGAAGTGTACCATCTCGTGACCGCCCTATGGGTAAGAGTTCTGATTTAGAGTAATTATTTTGAACCCAGATACTACACTAAACGATTGTATCATGGAGTTAATTAAAGACATCTGTCTCTCCAGATCCGTGATATACAACATAGTGTCATCTGCATATAGCGACACTCTGACCTCAACTCCCTGTACTTGTATACCTATATAATCTTTCGATTGTCTTATGAGGGCTGCTAATGGCTCAATACACAATGCAAATGTTAAAGGCGAGAGTGGGTATCCCTGTCTGGTCCCCCTATTAATCATTATTTTATCCGAGATTACCCCATTCACCTTCACTCTCGCCCAAGGGTTTCTATATAAATTTGCTATCCATTTTTGAAAGTTTTCCTAATGCCAAATTTCTCCCAAGGCCTGATCTAAAAAAAAATCTAACGGTCAAATGCTTTCTCCGCATCCAGTGCCATCACCACCCTAAGGGTATCAGGGGAATGACCTGGAGGCGGACAAAACGATGAGCAGCAGTCTTATATTATCTTGAATATGGCACTTGGAATAAACCCTGTCTGATCTTTGTGTACCAATTCTGGCATAAATTCTTGTAACCGAGAACTCAGAATCTTAGCATATATTTTGGCATCCTGATTAATCAGCGAAATGGGTCAGTAACTTCCACATTCTGTCAGGTCTTTGCCTGGTTTTGGTAGTAGAGTAATCACCGCCTTATTCCAAGAGGCCGGAGACTCCCCCTGCTCTTGCGCTACATTACAAACTCTAGCAAATAAAGGGGCCAACTCATCAGCAAAAGCCCGATAAAACTCTCCCATAAACCCTTCCCCCCCTTAAGGTCTTTAATAATTTTCCTTACTTCTTGTTCAGAGATTGTCCTATCCAACTTATTTCTTTAAGATTCTTCGAGCCCTGGTAGTATAATATTATGCAGGAAGTTTTTAACCTGCGCTGGGTGATCTGGTCCCATCTCTTGAGAATAAAGTTCCTGGTAGTATTGACAAAAACTACCTGCAATCTGTATTGGGTCAGAAGAAATGGTCTGGGTACCATGCTTTTTCAACCAGGAAATATATCTTTCGGCCTCTTGTTTTCTAAGTCTAAGGGCCAATAAACGAGTCACTCTTCCCCCTGATTCGTAGTATCTTTGTCTAGTATATCTCAAAGAATTTTCGGTTCTGTTAATCATTTCCTTATTATATTGTTCCCTGGCCTCTTGTAATTGCTCTAACACCCGAACATCTTTGTTCTTTTTATGTTCCTTCTCCAGAGAACTTATAACTCCCAATAGGCTCTGCACCTTAGCTTGAGTACATTTGTATTTATATGAGGAATAGCTAATAATGTGCCCCACAGGACAGCTTTTAAACCGTCCCATATGAAATGTACATGAGTATCCTCTTCCTTATTCTCTGCTATATAAAGCTTAATGGATTCTTTTATTTGATTAACAAACCCTGTGTCATTTAAAAGGCCAGGATCAAATCTCCAACTCCCCTTAGCCTTCATCCCTGGCCATCTTACCCTAGCACTGATCATTGCATGATCCGAGAAGGTCACTGGGTGTATTGTTAAATCAGTTAAGTCATTAGCAAATTTTATTTGAGTATAGAATCTGTCCAGTCTAGAATTTGTTTTGGCCACCGCCGAATAAAATGTGAAATCTTTAACCAGTGGATTTTGTTGCCTCCACAGATCCGCCCACCCTCCCTCTGCTATCAGGGCTCTGAGGAGTCTAGAGCAGGCTGTCCGCCCTCCCTTTCCCCCTGCACTCCTGTCTAAAGCATTATTTTCAACACAATTCCAGTCTCCCACCATTATTACTCTACCTGAGGGAAGGGAATCCACTATGGTAAAAAACTGTCTAAAGAAAGTTCCCGAAGGGGGGTGGGGGCATATAACGTTGCCAAATGGAAGATATGTCCCATAAATTCTCCTGAAATTATCACAAAGTGTCCTGATCCACCTATCTGTACCCGGTGAACTTTGAATGGGAGACCTCTGAGAATTAATATGACCACTACTGCTCTAGAAGCCTCGGAACAGGAGTCTGCGTACACCCCTCCCACCCAAATTCTCTGTAACTTGGCGTGTTCATGGTCAGACAGTTTGGTATCTTGGAGACAGGCCAAATCACACTTCAACCGTCCCAATTCTTGTAGAATTCTTGCCCTTTTAACCACACCATTTATCCCTTTAACATTGACAGAAATTATTTTAAGTGAAGCCATATTGATATTTGAGGTGTCTCTCAATAATTTTTCCTCTGGTCCCTTCATACCAAGCAAGTACCTTAAATAACTCGCATGTATATATGTCTGTAGAATAGAATCGATAAGATAGTAAAGAGAAGAGAGAAAAAGATACACAACTACAACCAGCTAAAACAGCATTAAACCTCATGCATTTCAGTTTAACCATGGGTGAAAAAGCACCATAAAATCCAACTTGAGTAAAACCCTTTAAAATAAAGATGAAAGAAAAAAAGAAACAAATCAAAAGAGAGAAAAAAAACTGGGCAGCAGTCGTTGGCTGGATACCCACTAGCTCAGTCAGAGCTATAAATAAACCTGGGGGTTAGGGTGTTAACTCCCCAGATGCTAGGAGCACAAAGCCCTAGATTAATAGGAGAAAAAGCATCTACTGATGCTAAAGGGCAGGCTCTTGGGAACCCCAAGGGACTAACCCTCTCCTACCTAGAATGGGTCCGGTTTGGCCAGCCCTTGAAGTACAGCACCCCGGGCACAATACTTATCGCTAAAGTAACAAACTAAACTGGGGATAGCAGATACGACAATTTCAAGACAAACCCCACTATGTTTAACGAGATAGGGCTATATGATTTTCTAGGAAGGGAGCCCATCACAAACAGGGACTAAAGTTTCCCTTCCCCGAGCTGGGACAACCCCCCCCCCGCACTACGATAAATACAAGATCCAAAATTATATTCCACCCCCAACTCAGCACCTTTGAAATCATTTACTCCTTTCGATCATCGTTTGGTTTTAATCGTAACTTTATTATTTAATAAATCAACTTATCTGCTGTCTAATTCCCCTCAGTTCGAATATAGTCTGTTTACCAGAGGGACTCTTATCGTTGGTGCCACGGTCATAGGTCCCATCTGAAAACTCTCCCACTGGAAACACATAGCCAGCTCTATTAGGATCCCTTTTGTCTTCCAAGGGAACATCTGAAAAAATAAAGTTTCCAGGTATTACAAAGACCAATACCGGAACTTCATAAAGGGACACTCTGCGAATGAAAAAACAAAGCGAAAGAATTTCCCTCAGGAATAACACACAAACCCCCCCATTCAGTCTCCATTCCCAGCTCTTCATCTCGAACAGAATAATTGTCCCAGGCTAGGTGCCTTCAAAGTTTGTAAAGCTGCAAACTGTCAGCATTCCCCTCAGGTCTCCTTGGTATGCAACCATCTCACCATATCCACGTGCAATGGGAGCAGGGCTTCTTCTCGCCTCCTCACACACTTCCTTGGGCCTGGGGCTATAGACCACAACAAGTCCTCAGTCTCTTTCTCCACCTGTTCCTCCTTCGTGTCTGGGATAGTTACCTCCTGGCTTGTGAGGAATGGAATGGCAGCAAACAAAGAATCAAAACTTTTTACCCCACCTTCATTCTGAACCCAGAGCTTCACAGGATATCAAAGGTGTGCTTTAAACCCTTTATCTCTCAGGGCTTTTACCACCTGCAGCACTTTTTTTCTTTGAGCGAGCATTGGAGAGGGGGAATCTTGATCTATGTATAGCCTCTGGCTGTCTAGATTGAGATTTTTCTTCGCCAGGCCAGCTTTACAATCTTTTCTTTTGTTGTGTACCTCAAAAACATTACAATTATCAACCTAGGAAGCGCCCCCTCTTTTGGTCTAAGGAGCGATAGACCTGTGAGCTCTTTCGATTTCAGTGTTAAAGTCTTCTTCCAAACTCAGCTCTGTTTTTAACCAGGAATCAATGAATTCTTCCATACATGGGGGATCCACCCCCTCCGGAATGCCAAAAATTCTGATATTGTAACGGCGGGCTCTCGCCTCCGCATCTTCCGCCCTCGCAATTAACTCTTTTTCTCTTCTGTGGAGGTAGGCTAAAGATCTGCCAAAGGCCATGTGTTCTGCTTGTAAGGTTTCAACATGAGTCTCCACAGATGTCATGCGAGCTTCCAGTTTCTTGAAATCATTTTGTAAGCCCATAATTCTGGCATCTATTCTATGAAGTATTCTCAGCATTCTGTGCCCATCTGCTTTTGTGAAAGTGGATGTTGCTTCAGATCCTGAACCATCGGTCTTCCCAGGGGCTGTAATTACTGAGGAGCGGATCCGGATGGACTCGTAGGCCTCGAATCGGTCTGACCCCTTAAACCACATTTTTCTTCATCAATGAGCTTTTTCATTCACCCATTTTGCAAATGGCTACAAGGACGGGTAAAGTACAGGATAGAAGCGTTTAAACCCCTCAATGATGATCGATTCACTTGAATAGTGTGCCCGAGTGCCAGAGCTCCAAATTGGGCTGTCATCAGTCTCGTGATGTCACCGAAGTCCGTCACTCACCTTTTAATCTATCTTAGCCAGGGATTATTCTCTCAATATGGAAATTATGCGATGTCATGCCTTTATTCAAGTCAGGTGACCCTTGTGACCTGAACAATTACAAACCAATATCTCTCTTGCCAGTTCTATCAAAACTTATAGAAAAAATAGTGAGTACCCTGCTCAGAAGTTATCTTAAATCAAAACAAAAAACTCTTAAATCCCTTGCAGTCTGGTTTCAGAACAAGACACTATTATTTCAGCACTTGCTAAAGTTACCAATGATTGGAACCAGGATCTGGACAGTAAAAAATTAATCTGTGCCATATTTTTAGACCTAAGCAAGGCTTTTGGCACTGTGGATCACAGCCTGCTTCTCTCATCATTGGGAGCATAGGACTGGACACATTATTACTGCTTTGGTTCACTGATTACCTCTCTGGACGTTTCCAGCAGATTAAGACTGAGGGTGAGCTCTCCTACTAAAACCTCTCCAGAGAGAGTGCCACAGGTGTCTATACTTGGCCCCTACTGTTTGCTATCTATATTAATAATATCAATGATAGCATATCAAGCAAATATACACCTGCTGCAGATGACGGTTCTGTACCTTAGTCGCCACGACTTCTGAAGCTGCCTGTGCAGACCTCCAGGATGAATTCAGCCATCTTCAGAATCAGCTCCTATTCAAAAACTCCTCTTAAATGCCAAATAAACAAAAGCAATGCTTTTTTTTGCCCTATAGTCATGCTGTTAACATAGTTAGTACTGCAGCACTACCTCAGATCACCACAGTCCTCGGAGAAAACCTGGAGTTTGTCACGAAATTCAAATACCTGGGAGTGTGGCTGGACCAAAATCTTTCATTTTCGGAGCATATTGATGACTTGCTTAAGAGGCTAAGGGAGGCTGGGCCTCTTCTTTAGCGATAACCAGTTCTGGACTACAGATGCTAAAAAGTGCCTGGTCCAATTCCTATCAGTGGTTGACTATGCAGACTTCTTATACAGTCAGTGCCCAAGCTTCCCTTGCTAAACTGGACACGCTTTATTACAGAGCTATTAAATTTATAATGGGCCTTCCTTTTTACTCACCACTGCTTGCTGTATGCTGCCATAGGGTGGTCATCTCTTATGTTTAGAAGAAATAGAAATCGGTGTTTTGGACTCTTAGAGCTGTCACAAAAAGCTTCCCATTATATCTCTGACTGTCTCCGCTGAGCACAGCAGGAGCTTATGCCTTAAGAAGTGCCTCTTCTTCACATTTTGTATTCCCATGGTCTCTTCCACTTTGGTAGAGCAGCATTTAGTTTTGTACTGCCAACCTTATGGAATAAATTGCAAAAATCTCTGAAATTGAGTGCACCCATCAACTTGGATTCCTTCAAGACCTTATTTGATTGTACTGTGATGGAAACTGTAACTGTTTCCCTCGCTCTATAACCTATCCTGAGTCCTAGGCTCCCAGCTCTCAGCTGCCTTCAGTGTAGACTAGAGTACTGCTGGCCCTATGGATCCATCCCAGTTTGTGAGCAAACCCTTTAATTTCTTGCTGCCCAAGTAGGCTGCAACTGTACACTAGCTACCTGTATTCTGGCTTAGGCCCCCTGCCTCCCTCCCCTCTGCTGTCCTGTACCCTCCCTGCCCTCCCAGCTCCCTCACCATTATTTTTCCCTTCTGTTTTACTCTGCTGCTGCATTGAACACCTACCTTGTATTATTGTTTCATATGATGCTCTGTCACTGTTGTATTTAAATCTATTGTGTCCTGGTGTTAACCAGGCCATCCTATAAATGAGTTTTGTATTTAACTGTTGCCTTAATGCTGTACTGTCACTTTTGTTTTTAACTTTATTTTTGATTGGCCTTAACCAGGTCCATCTTGTAAATGAGCTTTGCTCAACGATGTTCGCCTGAATAAATAAAGATTTGATTGATTGACTGACTGACTGTAGGGATACTGAGAGGCATCACCAGCAGAAAACAGGAAGTTGTTATCCCTCTGTACAAACAGTTGGTGAGACCCCATCTGGAGTACTGCATCCAGTTCTGGAACCCCATCTCCACAAGGACATAAAGAGGGATGGAGGCAGTTCAGGAGGAGGCAACAAAATGGTGCACGGTCTGCAAGAGAAGCCATATGAGGAGAAACTAAGGGAGCTTAATATGTATACCCTTGAGGAAAGGAGGGAGAGGGGGGACATGATAGAAACTTTTAAGTACCTCAGTTGAATCAACAAAGTCCAAGAGGGTAGCATCTTTCAGAAAAAGAGATGTGCAAGAACAAGAGGACACAATTTGAAGATGGGGGGGATAGCTCATGGGTAATGTGAGAAAGTATTTTTTCACAGAAAGGGTGGTGGACACATGGAACCACCTTCCTGAGGAGGTTGTGGAGTCTAAAATGGTGGGAGAATTCAAGGATGCATGGGGCAGATATAAGGCAATTCTTGGAAGAAATAGGCTGTTGGTTAACTAGGATCTGCAAGCTTATCCAGTAGGTGGGAAATGGGAGGAATAGGTGGGCCAAGCGGTTCTTATCTGCCATCAAAGTCTACATTTGCTATGTAAGCCATCCTGTATTTATTCTAAAGAGCTTAGTTCCTGGCACTCCTTCCACCCTCCAACATTTCCTAATCTGGTGGAATATCCTCCATCATGACTATGTTTCCAGAGTGGTTGCCCTTCTGATATGGTCCTTCAAGTGCCCTGCAGCCTCCTCAAACTGATTTGCTGATGTTTATGTACCACCACCAGCATTCTTCGGTTCTTACCTACTTTATCTATCAGCGAAAACTAAAAGTAATTCTTCCCCACTCCCAAGATTCTTATCTTCTATTGCTTTTATGCAGGCTCAGTGTATTATGTAACCCCATCTCCTGCCCATTTTCTTGTCCATTTGGGATATTGTGCTGCCCACATTTCCATGATGACTGTGTCCAGCTGGGCTTGAATCACCACTGCCTGTAGGTCCCCATTTCATTCCCAAGATGCCTGATGTTCAGGCAGATGACTTCTACTAGCTAGGTCTCTCTCCCTCACTTGGCTCACTCCATCTCCCCTTCCCAATGTCATTATTCCATCTGCCTCCCTTTATCTGGCCTACATTACAGTTTCTATCTATCTTTACTTGTTGTGGGAGTGCCAGCAAAGCCCCTTAGTCTTTTAGACTATAACTTTTCCCATCCCCATCCTGTTCAGTGTGTATTGTGTTGAAACCAAGAGCAATTAAACATGTTTCATGTCCTTTCAGGTACCAGAAACCTTTGAAGATGTTACTGTTGATTTTTCTGAAGAGGAATGGAAGATGTTAAACAAACAGGGAAAGAGCTTCACAGGGAAGTGATGGTACAGAACTATGAAACCATGGTTTCAGTAGGTAAGAGCCAACCTAATCTCAAAGAGGGATCTTTATTCTGAGGGGATGGACTTACATTTAACAATTTAAAGTTTGATGACATGCTGGGAAAAGGATAAAAAGAATGGCTTAGAGGCTCCATTGTAACATTCCTGTACCTTACTAAAAAATACAGTTGTGAATTACATTGACCATAGAAACATGACATTTGGCAACAGATAAGGACTGGTTGGCCTACCTAGTCTGTCAATTTCCCCGCCTATATTATCACTGCAGATCCTACTTGGTCTGTGTTCCATTCATCCTACTTCCCTTACCATGAGATTCTCTTATGCCTATCCCCTGCATTCTTGAACCCCTAGCCTTCTGTCTTCATTTTGGGACACACTGTGTTATCAGATGGAAGGACTTTGTAGGAGATGAGAATATAGAACTTGAAAGCAGAAGGCCACTTGAACTATCTGTTCTGCCCTTATCATTGTCTAACTGATAAAGTCCCCTAGTCATCAATTGTCTTCTCTGTCCTGTTTTTATCCTTGATGCCCTCCTCACTATACCCAAGTGTCTATCTTAATTATTCTTTGGCCTTTCACTGACCACAGGAGAGGGGAAGAGGATTGGAGGACAGGTGGAATTTCAGATGTTTAACAGCAGGGATATATGTACAGGGAAGAGGAGAAGATATTTTATTAGGTAACCCCTGAAATGGGTGACTCAATTTGAGCACCTGGGTTAAGAGTGACTGTGAGAACAGTGAGGATAAATAAAAGTGACTGGAAAACATGCTAGAGTACTGTATGGTGACTGAGAGCTAGTGAGAGAAGGATATGAGGTTTGTTTGGGGTAGCGGATCCAAGCTGGCCATCTGGCATGGTGGTTAAGGCTACTGTCTGCAGCAGTGGTGATCTGGAGTTCAGAACTGGTGTGGGGTTTGTTTTTATAGTGGTTGGTGTTGTTAGGATTTTTTTGGGGGGGTTATTTATTCCCGACTTTGTTTACCCCCTGCCCACTGGTTTCTTTCCCCCAACATTGTCCTCCTGCACACTGCTACTCCACTGAGTAGACTCCTACCATGTTTGCCTCTTTCCCCCAGTGTCCATCTCCCCTGAAGTTGTTTATTTAGAAATGGGGGTGTGGGGGCAAAGCCCCTCTTCATAAAAAGTAAATTTAGGTATCTCCCCCACATGTTTTGTGTTGTGCCATCCCCCCCCGTGGCTATAGTGCTGATCGCTGATTTTATATTCATTGATTTGTGCTCACTCTTTTGCAAGTCACGATTAAATCTCAGCTTTTATCACATGGCACCATTTTACTCTGTTGGTTCTATATTTTTTGTTGCATTTCAGTTAACAGTCCATCTAAAATAGAGGAGCAGAAGTGAGTTGGAGGACAGGCCACTGTTTCAAACTTTCATTACAGGAGATTGCTGTGCTAGGAAGTGGAGACAACATTTTCTTTTTTCACAGCTAGAATCTTTCAACTGCATAGAATGGGGAATGTGGTCAGCACAGCACACCTACACCTTATTGTTCTTTTCCTCATGGTCAGAGACAGGAAGCCTTAGCTTGCAGTGATCCACAGAGGTTGCAGGGCTAACTATTCTCTGCTGTGAATATTTTTGTGTGGTGTTTAAGTGGCTGGGATAGCTAACCAGCTGCAGCAGTTTTCATGGAGGTTGTAGAGAGGAGCTGTGGGCAGCAGCTACTTGATATACACTACTGTGTCCTTTTCCACAGCTGTAGTAGCTAATATTTAAAATCCAGAAGTCACTCTTCACTCACCATGCAAGCATGAGAGAAAGTAGTAGGTGTTGCAAAAGTTTTTATTTGCAGCCTGCCCTGACATGCATTATATCTCCATTCAAAATACTTTCTTGCTCCCAGAACTGATGTCTCCACAAACTGAACCTTCTCCCCAGTGCTTCAACCAGGGGGTGGTCTTCCTCATGGGGTGGAGACTTTTCAGTTAGCCTTTCCTTGAATAGTCATCATGAAGAACACTTGGGGTGCCACCTGTGTTCATCTTAATATATTACAAGGATAAACTTAAATTCTTTAAGTGGATCTGGAAGGCTTCCAACCTGTGGCCTTATCTAACATGTTTTTAATATTCTTATTATCAACATTGTTATATCAAAAAGGGAAAATAAGGTTAAAGAGTAGGAACTATAAAAGGGTGCTGTTGAACTGCTATTGTAGTTATAAATTGCCATGCCTCAAATAATTTAAACTACTACTTTTTAACATACTAACTTTCTAAGTTGCACTCTACTTTGAGTTGATTATTATTAAATATAATAGGATACAAAGAAGATTGTTTTACGAGACAGGTCTTTTTAACCCTCACTTAAACAGGTTACATATTGTGGATCAAAATTAATGTTTTTAGATGCCCTTCTTGTGGCTATCTGTAAAGAATTTTGATTCCCATAACTCAGCAATTTTGATTTCAGGTTAGAACATGCAATACAGATTGCAAATACAAGTTTCAATGCATTCCAGATTTCTGATCTTGTATTTTTTTTTATTGTTAGATGGTTTGCACCAAAGTCCTTCATTACTTTTTGGAATTCTGGATGGGTTTCTGGGCCAAGGTAGTGATCACATCCTTCATTTATTTCCAATGCATATTTTAGGGATGGGGGATCTACCAGTCCATAGATTCCACAGAGAACTGAAAAAAGAAAACAGCTTGGTGGAATTTAAGGCATTACATTTTATCTACGTTTTTTTTTTTTTCCAAAAATGGTTTTAAATCCCACTCTGATTTTAAATCTCTAGGTTGTAATGTGTTCAGCATGAAATTCCAAAAGCTTTCCCACCCTTGGGTTTACTTTTAGCTTTCTATATGGCCATGAACTTAATGCCCTCTATCCTATTATTGTGTTTCTCTAGGAAATGTCTCACTCAAGTTTATTTATCAAGCCACCTTTAATGTTACAGATGCATTCCTGTACTCTGTTTCCCTGGTCTTACTGTTCTCCCAACATACATGAAGTTACAGTGACACCATATAGCACACATGTGCTGCTACATTTTAGAAAGCTTTTGATCTTTACACTGTGCTCTTAACTATCTACTTCAAGTGTTTCCCTTGATTGCAATGTTCACAGAGACTGCATCTCCCACATTTGAACATCCCTACTGGGTCGGGGATACCACATCCTCTGAGTCTCTTTGGGTGACTTAAACCTACTGTGAACCAGTTTGTTCTTTAAATTTTCAGCTTTTGAAAAGGTGATTCTGGCGCTTCCTCCAAGTTCATCTGATAAAATGGGGTCATTTAACAGAATGGACAGTATTTTCTCACTGTAGCCCCTATTTGGATTGGTTTGTCTAGTCTGATCATTATTGATTTTCTGGTTTTAGAAGAGTATTCCTATCCTCCTTGCTAGCTCTTTCTAATGCTGAATCTAGGCTTTCTTTCTTGTAGCCTCTATCCACAAACCTTTGATACATTTCTAATGACTGTCTCTCAAAATTGTAATTTTTTGGAACAATTTCTACATAATCTTAAGAATTGTCCATATGGCTTTAATTAAGGAATTCAGATGTGAGCTATCAGTTCTTAATAAGCCATTTGTTGCTGTTGATTTTCTAACATTTTTAGAGTGTACCTTATTGTTTTCATCTATAAAGAGGGTTAGGTCCAGCACATCAGCAGCTGATGTACTCTTCGTGTACGTAAATTTTCAATTGATGTTATTTTTATTTAGCCATTCCATAACATTTGTCATCCCTTCCTTTGATCCCTCCAAAACACACAGTATATCATCCTGTTCCATCATGTAATATTTTTTAAAAAGGAATTTATTTCTTCAGAAAATATATTGGTGTTTTCACAGGACCCCAGGAAGAGTTTGGCATAGCTTGGGCCATTGCTGCTCCCATGGCCATGCCCTGTAGTTGTAGACGAATATTCCCCATCAAATTCAATTAAAATAGTGAGTTAGGACAAACATTAAGGCCTCCAGGAGAAAGTCCGTGGGAAATTCTATGTTTCTGAGGTATTTGGTCATAAATTCAGAGCATGCTGCTAAACCATCACTGTGTTTGATACTTGTGCATAGTGATTCTATGTCAGTGCAGATCCAATTATATTTTTATCCCATTCAAAATCTTTATATTTTTCTAGCATATCCATTGTGTCCCTTGTATGAGGTTATGTCCATGAGACATTTTTTTGAGGAGAAAGTCTATGAACAGGCTTAGTTTGTTTATAAGGGAGTCCATCCCTGATACTATGGTGTGTCCATGGGGGTTCTGTAATTGTTTATGAATTTTTGGAACAGTATATAGTGTGGGTGTGACTGGGGTATTGTTCCAAATGTATTTTAATTTTTCCACTGATATATGAGCAACAGTTTTCCTCTTTTTAAAAGACCTAGCAACTCTTCTTTATAATCATATGTTGGATTTTTAGTGAATTTTCTATATTTACAGATGTCTTCTAGTATTTCCTAACACTTCTGACGTATCTTCGGGGTCCATCATCTCCACGTTACCCCCTTTATCTCCCTGCTTTATAACTACCTTAAGTTCACTTCGTTCCTTCAGTGCTTTCCTTTCTGGGCCACTCAGTTTATTTCTATTGGGGCATTATTCTTTAAGTGTTTTGTCCACTTCCTTGAGTACCACAGTTTCAAAGCTCTTAATGGGCTGATTACTAGTATTTGGTCAGAGATAGGATGGTGGTTTGAACAGCTTTTTCTGTAATTTCTTAACACATTCATTGACATTCCCTCATCCTGTCCCTCATTTTCACTATCATTTTCTGTTTCACTCAAACCCGCCTGCTCTCCAGTATTTGTAAATCATCATTCATTTCACATTCTGTTTCCACATGACTTTCACTTAAATCAGTTAATAGATTTACCATATCCAAGTCAGCATGTTCCTCCCCCGGCCCGCATCAAGCTGCACTCTACAGTTTATTGAACCCCATTTCTGCTAGTTGCTTTCTCCTGTGGTATTCTCTTAGCCTAACATTTCTGAACAATTTAAATAAATCAACCTGTGTCTTGAATCTGTCAGAGTTCTGGCTGGAGCAAAATGTAAACCTTTCTGCAGAATTGTTATTTTCAAGTCAGTTAATTATGTTTGCTTCTTCTCGGTACTGCTCCTTAGCTCTTGATCTTGGCCTGCCTTTCTACCCCTCCTTGTTTTCTGAATGTTTATTTTTCCATTTTGTTCTTGTTTTGTTGTCCACCTAAAGGTCTTTGCTATCCCCTGGTTTGGGGCTGTGTTCTCTTTCCTGTTGTTTTCAAAGTTCACACTTTTCAGGGGCCTTGATTGCTCTCTGCTCTATGATCTGGCTCTCCATGGCCAGGGAAATGTGCTCCCAAGTTTATAGATATTTGGGTCTTTCTCTAATTTAGATTGCCTTTTCCTTATACGACCTTGCTCATATTTATCAAGTTTATTTTTCAGGCATCTGACAGTGATTAAAATCAGTATGGCTTTTAAATGTACAGTATTCAGTTTCTGATGAATCTTAGCTATCCCCGTCTCACTTCTTCATATTTCTCCCCTTCCTCTGCCATGCTACTTCCATCCTCCCTTCCCCAACCCACCTGCCCCTGGGTACTCTACCTTTATAGGCTGCCATCCAGGATAATGGTTTGGACTTCCTGCTCATAGGCAAGATGGGTGGATACACTTGCTATATATATCAATATAACTAGACCAGTTGAGGATTGGACTCTTGCAGGGGGGACAGAGAAATAAAGAGAGGAAAGAAAAGCAAGAGAAGGAGCCAAAGCACAAAAAAACAAAACTGGACTAGCATCTAGCAGGTCAGGCAGATCTAGAAGGGGTCAAAAATAGTCAGGCGAACAGGAGTCAGATGGTAGGATAGTCCCTTAAAAGTAAGGAGGAGTCACCAATATTGGGAAACTAGTGCAGCAGGAGGCCTGGATAGACCAGGGGAACTGAAGTCGTGAGCGTGAGTGAAGATACAGGGAGTCGTGTAGTATAGTTGGTGCAGGGCAGCAGGTTTTAGGAGAGCATTTTGGATCCTGCGATGCTGCCCTGAGTGCAGAGGTTGCCTATCTCCAAGTCAAGTTGGCCAGGATTCAGGAGACCACTACCCCCTCCCAGAGGTCTCTGTGTCTGCATTCAACACCTTTGAGGTTGCCCAGGAGGAGGAATGGATGTACCACAGTGGGCTGAGGGAGGGTGTAGGACATGAGTCTAAAGCACATCTCCTAAGCAGTTCAACTTAGGAACTCCTAGGCTGTTTTGCAGGAGTGGTAAATCCCCACAAGGGCACCAGAGGTAGAGACCAAGGAGAATGAGCTGGTCTTCCATATCTGAGCCCAAGGGGTGTGGGTTAGAGGACCCCAAAGGAAGAGGAAGCTACTCCTGGTGAGGGACTCAGTTGCCCAGGAAGTGGACTCGTGGACAAGTAGCGGGAAGAGAGGTAGGTGAAGTGCCATCCAGGAGGCACAGCATGATGGAAAATGAATCCAGAGGATTTCAGAGGTGGCAGTAAGGAGGGAGGAGTTGGATGTCATTGTCTGTCTGGGGGCAAATAACCTGGCCGGGGAGAAAGTAGAGGTAGACAGAATATAGGAGTAGATTAAGGTTCCCGAGGAGGGGCCTAAAGCGGGTAACGCACTCTGTTTGACCTTCTTGGAGGTTCTAGCTGTCCATGGCATGGGGGAAACTAGGTCACTCTGTATCCAGAAGTTCATCTCATAATTGAAGGAATGGTGTGGAGATCAGGGCTTTGGCTACATGAGGGTATGGGGCCCCACTTAGGGGATGTGGACCTGTATAGTGGTGATGGCCTACATCTATCCAAGGAGGGGACCATGGTTCTTGGTGATACGTTTAAATGCTTCATCAGTAAGCATTTAAACTAGCCAAGGGAGTGGTTGGAGAAAAGATAAGAATATTCCACCTCTTAGGAGCACAAGAACTACAAGGGAACTCTAGAAAATGAAAGACATACAGAAGGCTCAAGTCACACAAGGACAGAGAACAAAGTGGGTTGGATCAGAAAAGAGAAAAGTATATGGGAACAGAGCAAGGGATGGACAACACATCCTGGAAAGCCATGTGTACAAATGCTTGTAATCTGAGTAACACATTAGGTGACCTAGGTGGCAAAGTTCTGTTACCATTTTGTTTTGTGCTTACAGATTTTTGTTTTGGGTTTAGAGGGCAAAAACAATAAGGACAGGGGTTAAAAGGGGTAGGACCATTAAAAAATGGAGGGCGATAAGTACCAATGCATGTAGTCTGGGTAACAAGCTCCCAGAACTAGTGGTCTTGATGGAAGAGGAACATCTGGATATTGTGACAGTCACAGAAACATGGTACACAAAGAACCATGACTGGGTTGGCAACATACCAGGGTATACAATATACAAGAGGAATAGAGAGGGTAAAAGAGGAGGAGGAGGAGGAGTACCTCTCTACATAAGGGAAGGGATCAAAGCAATGGAACTAAAGGTAAACAGGGAGGAAAGGAGGCACTGTGGGTCACCTTGGAGACAGGAAATGACACCACAATCTGTATGGGGGTTGTATACAGACCTCCTGTCTCAGGGGGAGGAAATGGACAAGGAAATAATAGAAGGCATTCTTAGAATGGCAGAAAAAGGGGGAGATATTGTTGATGGGGACCTGAATATGCCAGATGTTAACTGGAGCACCTTTGCTGCAGTAACATCCAAGAGCAGGGTTATTCTCAATGCCCTACAGGGGGCATGCTTCAGACAGTTAATGTTGGAAACCACTCAGGAGAAAGAAATCTTAGACCTGGTACTATCAAATCCGGATGGAGAGAGGATCTTGGATTTAGAAGTGGGTAGCCATCTGGGAACAAACGACTACCAGTGTGGTTCACAGTAAACAGAGCCGTGAAGTCAAGTCACACAAAGTGAGGATATTGGAATTTGGGAAGGCTGACTGTGGCAAAATGGGGAATGCCTCAGAAAACATTAGCAAATGGGCAAGAAGCTGGACTGGAGGAACAATGGGAAACAATCAAAGCTGCCATCACAGAGACAATTAGCCTTTGAGTGAAGCAAATAAACACAACAAAATAAAGGAAAAATCACTATGGTTCTCAAAAGAGGTGGAGGGGAAAGTCGGGGAGAAAAATATAGCATTCAGGAAATATAATGAAATGCAGAAGGAGCAGGACAGAGAACTGTACCATTTTTAAAGCAGAAGGAAGCAGGGAAGACGGTGAGACTAGCAAAGGCACAAACTGAGGAAAAGATAGCCAACTCAGTTAAGAAGGGGGATTAAACCTTTTACGAGTACATTAGGGAACGAAGAAATATCAGGGGAGGGATAGTGAGGCTTAATAAAGGGGGGAGCGGGTAGAGGGTGACAGTGATAAAAAACAGAGATACTGAATGAATACTTTTGTTTAGTATTCACAAAAGAAGAGGATGGGGAGGTACCTCAACTGAATAATAGAAGCACACTGGATGGGGGGTCGATACCAGTCCAGAAGAAAGGTACAGAAAGTACTCTTAAAACTGAAGGTGAACAAAGCAATGGGGCCTGATGGGATGCAACCCAGAAATGTAAAACAACTAAGGAGAGAAATAGTGGTACCCTGACTACCATTTTAACAAATCATGGGAGGATAGTGTGGTATCTGAGCTTGAGTTGGGCAGATGTGATTCCCCTTCACAAAAGTGGGAGCAAAGCAGAGGCAGGAAACTACTCACCTGTTAGTTTGGCCTCAGTGGTAGGAAATGATGGAATCACTTCTGAAAGAAAGAATTGTTGAGTACCTAGAGGCCATCGGGCACAGGACCCAATGCAGCATGGATTTACAGCAGGAAGATGTCAGATGAATCTAATAGATTTCTTTGACTGGGTGACCAAAGTAGTAGACCAGAGAGGGGCTGTGGACGTGGCCTACCTAGATTTTAGCAAGGCATTTGACACAGTCTCACACAAAAGATTAATAAACAAGTTAGCCAGCCTGGGAGTGGGCCCCAGTGTGGTAACCTGGATAAAAAATTGGCTGGACAACAGGACGCAGAGGGCAATAGTAAATGGAGTCCACACCAAAGAAATGAGGGTTACTAGTGGGGTACCTCAGGGTTCAGTACTGGGACAGATCCTCTTTAATGTCTTTATAGGTGACATTGCGAAGGGTCTGGAAGGAAAAGTATGCCTCTTTGCAGATGACACAAAGATCTGCAACAAGGTTGATACACAAGTGGGGTTGGAAAGGATGAGAAGGGACTTGGCAAAGTTGGAGGATGGTGAAAAGTATGGCAGCTTAGATTTAGTGCAAAGAAATGCAGGATAATGCACCTGAGAAACAAAAGCCCAAGGGAAGAGTACACAGTGGGGGGCAGCATTTACGGCAACAAAAATGGAAAGGGACCTGGGGGTAATCATATCAGATGACCTAAAGGTAGGCAAGCAATGTGAGAAGGCAGTAAGGAGGGCTGGAGGGATACTGGGATGCATAGGGAGAGGCATCAACAGTAGAGAAGCTCTGGTCAGAGCCAGTATGGCTGTGGAGAGCTTTTAGGAGTGTCAAGAATGGTGAAAAGAATATGTGGTTCTCTTGCTGCACCGATGTTATCTGTAATACTGCAGCGATTACAGTACTGCACATGTGTGATACTTGCACATTTGCAGTTCGCCCCAGAGTCGGGCTTGTGCAACATGATGGTGCTGACAAAACTACGTGTAACAACCCAGTCCCCTGGGGTCACTAGAATCCCATTATACTGTTCTTAAGCAGGTAGAAAAAGGCAGCTGGTTGGGAGCTCATTAGGGTCATTCTGCATAATGACATCATTGTTTACTCAACTAGCCTGACTGAAGGATGATTGTCATTTAGAAGTCTCACAGCAGCATAACCATTCTAAAGTCAGTTGCTCTGGCACGGTGTCTTAATGTCGCAAGACATTATGCCACATGGCAAAATCGTGCTGCCAATACAGCATGATATTGCCATGCACCCCCCAGACCCCACCCACTAAAGATTCTCAACTCCGGTGGATTCCAACTTGGGGAGTGCACAATTTGTGGAAAAAAAATAAAATGTCTGGGACCTGGAATCAAACACAGTCCCAGACACAGCACCTAGGTTCCAGCTACTGCGGCTCAGTCCAGTGAGCCAAGGAAGCTGCTTGCAGAACCCTCTCCAGCAGAGGTCTTATCCTCTGCCTGGGAATGTGAAATGGTGCAATATCGTGTACAGCAGTATACAGCGGTATTACACCATTTGCTGTCATGGGGCGCTGTTTGAGTTAACTATAATGTCATACGCTATTAAGCATACAACATTATGACCTGGTAGGAACTGCTCTTGGGAGCTTAGAATATTTATCAAGTAAGTTCAAGTGTGACAGTCAGAGTGGCAGGAGGTCTGCCACTGGGACTGTTTCAAATGGAGCCTGGTATTTCTCACCTAGTTTGGTAAAATCGTCAGTTTGCCTGTGAAGTGGTGGAGACTGTTTGCCTGCAGGACTCTTTAGTTTCACTCCAGGGGGAGTGAGAGGGACTACAGTTCTTATGGATTCGAGGGGCAGTCCCCTGAAGGTCCTGAAGTTCCCAGCTGCCTTAAGGAAGAACAATGAGTAGACTCTTGACAGCTACCAGAGAAAGAAAGGTACATTTTGTTCTTTCCATGACTGAGAGAAAGGAATAACTAATCTGTGAGTACAGAATTTGAGACTGTTCTTTGAGTGAGATGTCTGAGGTGTGTGCCTAGATAAGGCCAGATCACACCGGTCAGGCCCTTTCACCACAACTGTGCTGAATTTAAGGTTAAAGTTGGGAGTCTTTAGCAATTCATTGGGGATTGGAGACTCATTTGGTGTAACACTGAAGAAATGGCAGAAATTGTTTGAGGCAAAGGGTGGGAGGACGCCATCTGGAGTTTCAGGCAGGGCTAACTGGTTCATGGATGGGCACCAGTGTTCCTTGAGTAAATACCATACACCAGGAGAATTTTAAAGTGTCTGACACATCCCACAGATATACACCTTTGGAAGAGAGATACAGATGTTTTGTGGAAAACAGTACTGCCTAGCAGAGTGCCCTGCAAAGGAGAGTGTGCCTGTAGTGCAATGGCAAACCTTTGGGGAACCACTCTTGCTTTAAGTAACATCTGTAAATAAAGCCATACTGCAAAATCCCAGTTGCTGCTTTGAACATTCCACTTATTGCTTCTAGTCTGAACAGTATTGGGGCTTCTCAGCAGTTAGGTCTAACATACACCTAGCATCCTGTTTCCCAGACTTGTGTGTAAAGAACCACCACCCCCATCTTCTAGATAATGAACCTAGTATACACTCCAACACTAGAAGTAGTACCATGTGTGTAGTTCTGTCAAAAGTAAATTATATGCCATGTAGTTGGCAGCAGTTCTTTTAAATGGGGAGTCAGCTAGCCAAAGGTGGTGTGGGGGTTACATATGTATGTACGATACCCATGCATGCCCACTTTAAGTCAGTGCCACCATGTTGCACACGGCTGTCATCACTTCTGTAGTTGCAAAAAGAAAAAGTAGTGTGCCAGGAAGTGGGTATGTGTATGCAGCCTGTGGAGGGGAAGGGCTGCATAAACAGAATCGCTGGAAACTATGCCGGAGCATGTGGCAGAACATCAGATAGCAGTCCAGTTATGTGTTTCCACAGTGCTCTTAAAGAAATTTGATGATGGCATAACATCTGTGGAGCTTGGCCCACACAGCTGTAAAAATCAGACTCTGGAACAGACCATTAACAAACTAAAGATCTAGTTGGGGACTTGCTTGTCATTACAGTCACTTTCTCATTTGTCTCTAAGCAGTAATTTCTGGAAAATGTGACTTAGTCATGTTGCTCTCAGTGCTGGTAGACTACGTCTAGTTTTACCTGATTGTATTAGGTGGGGGTAGTTGCTGTCTTCAAGTGGTAGCTGCCAGTGGTGGCATGCTCTGAAAAAAGTGGTCCCCATGCTCATCTACACATTTTAGAAATGACCCCTTTTCTTGTTTTTGTTATAAAAAACTGACCTCTTTAACACAAAAACAAGGAGCCCCTTTTAGCCTCCACCCCACCCCCTTTCAATCAATCAAACTCTTTATTTATCCAGGCCGGCAACATTGAGCAAGGCTCATTTGCAAGGTGGACCTGGTCATGAATACATCAAAGTACAGTACAGAAGCAGGTATACAAAAAGCAATTAATATACAAGGAAGAAAAAGTATATACAATGTATACAGTACAGTACAAGGTTGAACTAAATAAAAAATAAAGCATTATTCTACAATTGAAGTCAGCAGATGTACAATCAACCATAGGCATACAGGGGTTATAAGCAGAGATCTTTTGACTGAGGTAGCTGGCAACTACACATATAGGGGAAAGAGGCCATGTATGGGGTGGCAGGTTAGAGAGGTAAAGAAGAGGAGGGACATATTACCAATGACTGGGAGGAAAAATTGGGCTAAAACCACAGAAAGTGACAATGGCTGTCGTGTACTTGTTTATTATGATAATGATGGAGGAGGGGTAAGATAATTGGGACAATACTATGGATGGGGTGGAACTTTAGCCAGGCTGGAGCAAACAGGGAAGGGTGGGTGTAGCAGGAAGAGTTAATAGGGAAAGAGTGAGAGCCAGGGGTAGAAACATCGTGAGTGTTAGGATGGAAAGGGGCAGTTGCGGAATTAGTGGGCTAGCAGTGAGGAAAACATTTGCAAGGTGCTTTCATGTAGTGGTCGTGTAGCGCCTTGAAGATATTCAGGCTAACAGGGCAGCTCAGCTTCAAGTTCCTTTGTAAACCATTCCACAATGTGGGTAAAGAGAAGCTTAGAGCAGCTTTGCCAAAATGAATGTTGACCCTTGGAACTTGGAGGGCAATTAGGGAATAGCTCCTTAGAGCACAGGTGCCTAACACACTCCGGGGAATACAATCTGAGATGTATGAGGGGAGCTTATTGGTCACCACTCTGAAGGCCCATAGAGCGGCATTTCTATTCCTTCTATAGTGAAAGGAAGTCCAGCCTAACAATGAGTACAGGGAGCAGTGGTGTGTGGAAAGTGGAAGGCCAGTAATGAACCTGATAGCTCTTTGGTAGAAGGTGTCCAACTTAGCCAGTGCAGAGCCTGTAGAGCAGGTCCGCGTAATCTATTAAAGATAGGAAGGTAGCTTGGATCAGTTGAATCTTGGCCTCCTTTGTGAGCAGGTGGTTAATTCTGTAGAACAGTCCTAATATTTGCCTTAGTTTCTTCTGTAGTTCTTTGAAATGGTCGGTGAAGGAAAGTTTCTGATCGTGCCAGACTCTTATTTGAATTTAGCTACATACTCTAGTGTTTCTCCAAGAACAGTGGTAATTTGTGGGATAGCCCCCCCCCAAGCAGGATTTGCCGCTTCAAATCAGGAATGACATTGTTATGGATTTTCATCAGATGTACAGTGGCAGTCATAGATGCATAATTATGTTAAACAGTAATCAATTTTATGTAAAAGCTTTTTTTTTTTTGTATGTGTGCTTGCTTAATGTTGTCAATACCACTCCATCCGTTTTGTTTTCTGCCTCTGGATTTCTGTGCCCAAAGTGCATTCATTATTTTACATTTTGTGTTCAGGACAAAAATGCATTTCAAATGAGGGTAGTCACTAATCTAATTTCTTTGTAATTTATTTTTAAATAGCCAGAAAAACAAAACTGGAAATACAGGTAATAAGATGACCATATTTTATAAAATATAAGGAATTCAGATTAGTGACTACCACCATTTGAAAGGTATTTTTGTCCTGAACAACTTTCAGGCTGGTTGTGTTTGTGCACCTGGAATAGTTTTAAAGAAATCTAGATTTGTTTGGAATGTGTGCACATTTCCTAAGAATTCTGCAGAGTGTCACAGGAAGATTCTCAAAGGAAAAGCAGTCTAGAATTCTGTCTCCAATGTTCTAAACACACTATGGGTCTGAATGAGTTAACAGGACAGGAATGGATTACTTATGTGCAGCTCTTTGAAATGTCTATGTTTTCATAAAGTATATTCATGCCTCTAAATGATTCCTGTTTAACTGTGCCTGAATAAAAGCTGAAGCTGTCAGTTGTGTTTTGTTTTGGTTTTAGATTGGTAGAACTGTTATTTAATACAACAGCAGATTAGGTACATATGGACACATGTTGATAAATTTAGGATAACAGTATCTCAGTTGCAAGGGGGCCTGTGTTACATTTGGGGTTGAATGTACACAAACTAGTCACATGTTACAGAATTGCAGATATATCATGTTTAAGCCAGTATACATTTGATTATTCATGAGTAGTATGGACTTATTGTACACAGAATTTAAGAAAAATGTATCTGAACAGTACTTGCATTGTATAAAATTTGACTGACACCACTGTGTAAAACAGCTGGTGAATGCTTAATGTTGCACTACGGCAGGTTGTCTTCTAACCTATTTTTACTTAACACATAGATATTTTCATATTTTAAGACTTAACATTGTTTACTATGTATTGCTTAAGCTTGTTTTCTTTGTGGTTTTAATAATTGTCATTTACTAATGCTAACACAGACACACACACACAGATGGTTTTAAAATGAAGCTTCAGTTGGTTTATAGCTTTTCTCAGGGAGCAGACTTTCAAGTCAGTGACATTTGACCTTGTGATAGCTTTCTTTTGATGGAACTTTTGCTGTCTTTATATGTTTATGTTGTTTTTTTAATGCAGTTTTAACCAATGAGGTCTTTAACGTTTCATCTTTTTTTTTATGATCTGGGTTTTGAGAAAGTATGTTCTTTTAAAACAACTGCCAGTGTTTTATCATGAAGGATTCTGTGTAATCTGAAAGTTAAAATACCCTGTGTTCTTCTGTAACAAATTTTTTTTTTCCAGTAAAAAGTATCAAATCAGGAGGTCACGTGATGGCGGTCTGAAGAGCAACAGCACGTCTCCGCATCTCCGTACCTCGCCCGCAAACAATCGCATTAAATACCACTAATTCATGCCCACATTTAGATCTGCAAGTGATAATTCGTTACAGGAGACTTACCCGTCCTGAACCATGTGTAAAGCATGGAGGTATATTTGAAGAAAGCCCCTCCACGGCACTCCCCTCCTCTCACACCTGAGAAGGACAAGATCACTAAACAGCCTAAACAACAGGCCTCAGGCTCACCTCAAAATCCACCTGCGCAGACAGCACTCTCAGAAGAGAGAGAGATTCCTGGAGATCATGCAACCAATGCAGGGACCATTTTTACCATATCGGTAGATCTTCAGCAAATACGATCTTCAGTGGAAGTGCTAACAATTAGAGAGGGCAACTCTGAAACTAGACTTGTTTCTCTGGACAGAAAGCAGGGGAAAGCTGAGCAGGAACCCATGAACATTAACCGGAGGCTTAAGACACTTGAGGAGAAGCTTGAAGATTTAAAGAGGCGCAGCAGGCACATTAATCTCTTAGTTATTGGCATACCTGAAAAAGAGGAAGGCAATGCACCCATCTTATTTTTACAGAAAATCTGTGAAAAAATAGCCAGCCCTTCACGAAATGGAGCCACCTATATCATTGAAAGGGCTCATCGTGCTCTCCCCCCCCACCACCACTCAGCTCTCCGCCCAGGTCCCTCATTTTTAAGTTAAATAATTTCCAGGATAAGCAGCACATTTTGGCTAAAGTTAAAGATCTTCAGGAAGTGCAATGGGAGGGTTGTAAAATGTGTATAACCCAGACCTACCCCAGTCAGTCAGTGTCAAGCAGCAAGAATTGCATCAGACTGTGTGAAAGTTAATTGCTGCCGGAAAACCTTTCAGAGTTAACTATCCAGTGGTTTTACAAGTAAAGCACTGTGATCAATAGCTGATCTTTGATACCCCAGAGCAAGTGATGCAAGATCTTAAAACTCTGCCACTGGACCTATTCAAGTGAGGTTTTACTCAGCGACTGGGAGTTTATCCTTCATGCTGGCATGCTGTGAGTATGCAACGTTTTGTTTAAAGCATAACTTCTGAAGAGGTTTCTCTTGTGGTCCTCAAAGTGCCCTGAATCTCAAAACATGACAGAGGTTTAGCTCAGAAGCCTTGTAGTTCGTAAAAGAAGATGTCTACCTCTTTCTAGTGTTGGAATTTATCCTGCAGTGCCGATGAATTGTACCTAGCTAAGGAATTTCCTTTTTGAATGGTGCTGAGGGTCTGCCATTGGAAATCACCTGATGTAGGCTGGTCTTTATCCCAGTACCCTTGTTCAGAAGCTTATAAAGTGGCACCAGTGACTTTTGCATGACTGCATTTCCTTCTAACAGGAAAATAATTGTACCTTGCTTTTGGTGGAGACCTGATGTTGATTTATGTTGGGGAGGTCACTTGTAGGCTTTATAGACTCAAGGCCTAGACTTACTAATTCTGTTGGCATGTGTCTTAACCCCCCATCATTGAACTACCAGTGCTCTATTATGGTGGGCCTAGTTTTTCACAAACAGCACCGGACTTTATGTTAAATGTAGCATGCCCACCATTTGCATGTTTTTTTCCTATTATTATCTTAACCTGATGATAGGAGTCTTTGTTTTCTGAGTGCTTTGGATGCAGCATTAAGGATACGACAGTGCCCTGAGGTATATACGCTGGGCTGCTATCATAGTGGTTATTAATTTATACTATAATGTTAAGTTGCATAAGATGTTTGTGGGGAGGAGGCTAAGCTGGTGGCTGTTTTCAGACTTGCTTAGAAACATCACTTGATGGTGTAATTGCAGTAGTGTGGTTGATAAGAACTGGGGGTTGTAATTTTGGGTGGGGGTGTTCATGTTAAATGTGTTAGAGTTTAGGGGCGGGGAGGGGCATTGGGGTATGGGATGATACTCTTGGTGTTTTACATGATTCTTTATTGCATACTGGAGGCATGCCAAGTACTATCACTTTATCTTTTCTAGGGTAAATAGGGGCATTTTACAGAGGGCGTTGGAGTCATCTGTGCACATATCCTGTGACTCTTATGTAACCTAGTAGCATGGTAGGTCCTTACCCTTTTGTAAGTTGGAATGTTAGGGGGGCTCATGATCGATGCAAAAGGCAGATGATATTAAAATATCTTTCCCACCTTAAGGCAGGGATTGTCTGCCTGCACGATCTCTCTCTTTCTCTCTCTTACTAAGAAGTTGGGCAGGGTAGGCCTTTGGCTTGGGGATATCTACAAACCACAGAGCGGTGGAAATCCTGGTTGCAAAGACAGTCTCATTCAAATTACACCAGGAAATGTGAGACACCAATGGTTGCTACATCTTGCTTCAAGGGACATTAGAATCACACCTGGTGTTACTGGGAGCTATTTTTGGTCCAAATACAGACTCACCTCAGTTCTTCACCCATCTTTTAGTTGTACCCTCCCAAATTAACAGTGTTGGGAGGGACTGGAATGTTGTTCCCCAAACAGAACTGGACAGATCAGACTGTAAAAGAGTGGACTATCCCCAGCTCAAGGAGCCTTAAGAGATCTCATGCATAGACATCTGGCATGTATTAAATCCCACAGATCAGCAATATACTTTCTTTTCTCCTCCTCACTGTACCTACTCTCACATAGATTATTTTCTTATAAACTCATTTGCCTTACTAGGCATAATTGACTCGGTCATACATGCCAGGGTTTTGTCTGACCATTCCTCTATAAGCATCACCTACCTGCTGGGACCTGGAATTAGATGGGATTTTCTGTGGCATTCAAATAACCAATTACTCCAGAGGCCTGCATCCCTCAGGCACAGAAAAAAACCAGATATATTTGTATGACTTAGCAGACCTTGAAGCTATGAGAAGTCAGCTAGCCGAATGGGACTGGGACACTGAGTTTTGTGGCTTGACCGTACATAGAAAGTGGGAACTGCTAAGTTCTAAAATAAAAAATCTGGTCCAGAAGCATGTACCCACTAGAAACAAATATAGTGGATCAAAAAAAAACCCTTTTCCCGCTGGTTAACTGCAATAGTCAAGAAGTCCATCAAAAACAAGAATAGGTTGTTCAAAATGGCCAAATTAAGCAGAGATGAACAAAGTTGGGACAATTATAAGAGCTGCCTTAGGGACACAAAAAAGAAGATCGAGAAAGCAAAAAGGGATTATGAACATAAATTGGCAGTTAAGGTTAGGGATAACTATAAGTCCTTTCATATGGATATCAACAACAAAAGGGGAACCAATAGAACATTTGGCCCACTGGTGGATCAAAATATGAGACTGATAACAAATAACACTGAAATGACAGTAGAGTGTAATAATTACTTCGCTTCTGTTTTCAATCAGAATACTACCAATATCATTACCAATCACAAGGACCCCGATCTTAGCATTATTATTTTGAAAGAGGATGGTAAGAATAAACTAAAGCAGCTGGACCAGTATAAGGCCAAGGCCCCAACCAGATGCATCCCAGGGTACTTAAGGAGCTGGCTGAGGAGTTGGCAGGACTGGTAGCACATCTTTTTCAGAAATCGGTAAATGAAGGAATGGTCCCTGAAGCATGGAAATTGGCTGAGGTCATTCCCATCTTTAAAAAGGGCTCAAGGCATGAGGCATTAAGTATAGACTGATTAGTCTGTCCTCAATATTGGGAAAAATATTGGAAACTTTCTTAAAAGATTACATTACCAGTTTCCTATACATTTTGGGTAATATGGACCTAACACAGCATGGCTTTGTAAAGGGGAGGTCCTGTCAAATCAACCTCTTAGAGTTCTATGGGAAGGTCAGCAAGACTTTGGCTAAGGGAAATCCCATGGATGTCATCTATTTGGACTTTGCAAAAGCCTTTGACAAAGTCCACCATGACAAATTAATAGAGGTTATGATAAAATGGGGTTTACCGGGAAATATTACCCTCTGGATTCAGTCATGGTTAAAAATAGGAAGCAGAGAGTATGTATAAAAAGGAAATATTCAAATTGGGTAAATGTGACCAGTTGGGTCCCACAGGACTCAGTTTTGGTCCCATACTGTTTAATTTGTATATAGCAACTATGAGCCTACTACAGGATGTCTGGTTATCTAAATTTGCAGATGATACCTGCATTTGTCACATAGTAAGAAATAGGGAAGATGCCGATGTACTGCAATCTGCCCTTGCAAGCCTAGAAATGTGGGCTCACGACCATGTCTCAGTATTCAATAATACCAAATGCACAGTTATACACCTGGGGAAATACAACAATAAATACCAATATCAACTAGGGAATTTAGGCCTAAGTGAGGTATATGAAGAGAGGGACCTTGGCATAAAAATGACAAATGACCTTAGTTTTAGATCCCATTACAATCCGCTTATAAAAAAAGCCAGCAGCATATAATTCTGCATAAATAGACACATCAGTAGTAGAAGCAAAGAGGTGCTGCTGCCCCTGTATACCTCACTGGTGCATCCTCATCTGGAATACTGTGCCCAATTATGGGCCCCTGGGGGCAGTGGAGACATAAAAAGCTTACAAAATGTACAAAAAAGAGCCACACATAGAATATATGAGGCACAGGGATTGTGCTATGAGGATCGGCTCCAGACCTTGGATTTATACTCATTAGCATATAGAAGAATCAGAGGAGACATGTGCGTTGTCTTTAAGGCATTAAATGACACTGACCTATGGGAGCAATTCAATTTGGCATTAAGGGACCAGGTATCTAATACCAGAGCACACCCTCTACCCTCTACAAGTTTATAGTGAGAGAGTAAACACAGTTAGGAGAAAATATTGGCTAACTGTGAGGATTACAAAAATTTGGAACAAACTACCACTGGATATAATGACTAGTAAAACAATGGATGAATTTAAGCATAATCTGGATGGATACCTGCTCAGTAATAAAATCTTTGGGTACAACTGATTTTGTGGTGAGTATATGGATCTTTGATCTTCTAAATTGCTCTGACAAACCTATGAAAGCCAATTTGGGTTCAGTAAACATAATAGACACAGTGTGGGTGGCCCTTAAATGCTCCCTAAGGGGGGAGTGTATTTGTCTGGCAGCAACCAGAACCCACCAATCCAGGGCACAAGTTGAAGTATTGCTTAGTTCAATTCAACATGTGGAACAGTCCCTAACTCATCAGTCCTCTGATAAGGAATGGGCCAATTTACATGAACTACAAGCTCAGTGCTCAGACTTGATGGCTTAGAGAGCCAAGCTGTCTCTTCATCATATAAAACTTAAATATCTTGACTATGGTGAAAAGGCTGGCAAGCTTCTTGCAATTTGACTTCGACAGGCAGAAGCCACTTGGTTCATTCCAGGTCTGCACCTTACATGTGATGGCCTGTAAACACCCCAGGGATATAGCCTTGGGCTTAGGGAAATACTTTCAAGAGCTTTATTCTGTAGATCTTACCTCGCAACCCTCTGACAGAGACATTACTGAATATGTTAATTATCTTGACCTCCCTAAGTTATCCCTTCCCCACACTGTATCCCTGGTTACACACATTTGTATAAGGGAAATACAACAAGCCATTGAGCAACTTCCCCCAGATACATCCCCAGGCCCAGATGGCCTATCAAATAATTGATATAAATCTTGCCATTCAGTGTTAGCCCCTGTATTAACAAATGTTTACAATCTCTGGTGTGAAGAAGGAGTCTCTGATCCTAGTTTTCTGGAAGCCCTGATCCCTCTCATCCCGAAACAGGGAAAGACCCCTTATACCCCAAGAATTACTGTCCCATTTTATTAATTTGGATCTTAAAATCCTAGCTAAAATTTTGAAACCATGAAGTGATGTAGTCAAAACTCTCTTTTGGTTCCATGAAAGGAACTGCACAGAATGTTGCCCATACAAAGAAAAACAATAGTAAACATGACTGGCAGCTTCAGCTTTTATTCAGGCACAGCAAAATAGGGATCCTCTAGAGGTATACATATAATTTATGAAAATAGACATTTCAGATAGCTGCACATAAATAATCAATTCCTGTCCACTTTAAATTAAGCAGGACAAGAGAGGAACAAGTTGGTTTGGTCTAGAATTTCACTTAATTGGCAGAGTAGTTTGCAAAACTGAGGCTGTTTAGAAGTGCAATAGGAGTTATGCCAAACAAATGTAAATATCTCTAAATGTATGCAAGTTAGAGATAAAAAGCCAGCATGAAAGTTGCTCAGGACAAAAAGACCTTTTAATGAGCCTATTCATTAAGCTGCAGTAATTATATATATTTAAGCTATGGCCATCTGATTACCTCAGTTTTCATTTTTCATAGGAGTTATGCCAAATGGATGTTACTGTCTCTGAAAGTATACACATTACTCATAAACAAGCAATATGAAAGTTGTTCAGGAAAAAATACCTTTCCAATGAGCCTATTCATGAAGCTTCATTAATTATAGTGTTTAAACTATGGTCATCTGATTACCTGAATTTTTATTTTTCTTCACAATTTTCACCTTTTGGATGACTATATTTAAGAATATCTGACAAATTCAAATTAGTGTCTGCCCTCATTTGAAAGGTCATTTTGGCCTGAACAACTTTCATGTTGGTTGTGTATTGGTAACTTGTACACTTTCTGAGATATTTACATTTATTTGGCTTGACTCCTCCTGTGTTCACTGAGAGGGGAAAAAATGAGGCTGTTTGGAAGACCATATTTTACAAAATATAAAGAATTCAAATAAGTGACTACCTCATGTGAAAGGTCTTTTCATCCTGAAAACTTTCCGCGGCTGGTTGTTTCACACCTTGAGTAGTTTTAAAGACATTTAGATGTGTTTGGAAGGTGTGCACATCTGCTCTCAGAGAAAAACAGCTTGGAGTTCTGTGTCCCATCATTCTAAATGGAAAGGCAGGAGTATTTCTTTAACTGTCATAGAGATTTGCAGTCATGGAAGGAAACACTGAAAAGTACTAAAAATGTGTTCCATGGCAATCCAATTTTTCTAGCTGAAGAAATATGGCTGTACGCCCTGCCCACAGACATAAAAACAGGACATTATTATCTCTCTGTACAAACAGTTGATGAGACCCCATCTGGGTGACTACATGCATTTCTGGAGATCCCATCTCCACAAGGACATAGGATGAAGGCAGTCCAGTGGAGGGCAACTAAAATGGTACAGGGTCTGTACCAGAAGCCATACAAAGAGAGAGACTAAAAGAGCTTAATATTTATATCCTCAAGGGAAGGAGGGGGAAGGGGGGCATGATAGAAATTTTCAAGTACCTCAAGGAAATCCAAAAAAGTCCTAGAGGGCAGCATCTTTCAGAAAAAAGAGATGTACAAGAACAAGGGGCACACTTTGAAGATGGGGGGACAACCCGGGGCAACGTGAGGAAGTATTTTTTCACAGAGAGAGTGGTTGACACATGGAACGGCTTTCCTGAGGCGGTTGTGGAGTCAAAAACCATGGGAAGATTTAAGAATGCATGGGACAGACATAAGGCAAATCTAGTGGGAGGTAGGAGGAAGTAGGCTGTTGGTAAAACTAGAATCTGCAGCTTATCCAGTAGGTAGGTAAATGGGCAGACTGGGTAGGCCAAGCGGTCCTTATCTGCCATCAAAGTCTGTGTTTTTATATAGAAAGGGGTAGAGGAGCAGTGGACAACAATCAAAGTTGGAATTAAAATGGCAACACACCTCTGTATCAAGCAGATTAGCAAGGGGAAGAAAAAGAAGAGACCACTATGGTTTTCACAGGAGGTAGTGGACAAGGTTAAATCAAAAAATATAACATTTTAGCAATGCAAGCAGACACAGGAGGAAGAGGATGGGGGAGTTACCAGGTAAGGCAAATGGAGGTGGGAAGGTGGTTAGGGAAGCCAAGGCACAAGCAGAGGAATGCACAGCTAACTCAGTGGTAAGGGGGAACAAAACCTTTTATTTATTTATGAGCACATCAGAATTGCAACCCTTTGAGTCATATACTGGTTTCTAAAGGCTCCACACCATGATACAAAGATTAAAATACAGATAGTAATGAAAATTGAAGGAATAGGTAATACATACAATGGAGAACATTGAATACAGTTAGCAGGTTGATAGTGTCATTCAGCAGATGAACTTCAGTCCCATACAAATACTTGCTATGCAGTTGTTAACATGTGCATTAGCTGAATGAGCTGTATTCCTATACAGTCGGTAGCTAGGCATTTGGTAACGTACAAGCACAGTAACTATTATAGGTACAAAATGTGCTGTCTCAAGAGACATTGTCAAGGTTGGCTAAGTACAGGTATATCAGTGAGAAAAAGAAGAAAGGGAAGAGTTGTGAATCTGTAAGGGGTAGATGGGAGGGTAGAGGATGATCACCAGAAGGCAGAAATACTGAACAAATACTTCTGTTCATTTTTACAAGGAGGGGCCAGGAAATAGGCCAGCATTAAGCAATAAGGGCAGGGAGATCACCTAAATGAATCCAGTTCCCTTTGCAAATGAAAGGGTCCTCAAAGAACTGGAGTAATAAGACCTGATGCCAAAAATGCAGAGAGTTGAGAAGAGTTGATAAGGCTATGGGTCCAGATGGGTACACCCCAGGATACTGAGGAGCAAGGAGGTTTTGATAGGGCCTCTGACTACCCGGTTCAACCTGTCACTGAAGACAGGGGATGCACCCGGGGATCAGAGGACAGCTGATGTAGTCTCTCTTACAAAAGTAGTAACAAGGAGGAAGCAGGGAAGTACAGACCAGTCAGCCTGACCTTCGGAGTGGGTAAAATCATGGAACTACTACTGAAGGAAAGAATAGTGGAGCATCTGATTTTCAGTAGTCTACAGGACTCAGGGCAGCATGATTTCATGGGAGGGAGATTGTGCCAGACTAACCTCATTGAGTTGTTCGACTTGGTTACCAGGAAAATAGAGTGAGTGTGTGTGTGTTTCTGTATGTGGCCTACCTGTACTTCAGCAAGTCCTTTGACTCCATGCCTCATAAAAGCTGTTAAACAAGCTGGGAAACATGGGGGTGCACAAGAAGGTAGTAAAGTAGGGTGGAGAATTAGCTGAATAATATGTTACAAAGGGTGGTGGTAAATGGCATACACTTTGCAGAGGGAAAGATGATAAGTGGGGTACCACAGGGACCAGTGCTGGGTCCAGTCCTTTTCAGTGTCTTCATCAGTGACATTGCAGAGAGTCTGGAAGGAAACATTTGCCTGTTCACTAATGGCACAAAGATCTGCAACAGGGTGGACACACCAGGGGGAGAAGATAGAATGAGAAGAGATCTAGAGATCTAAAGAAGCTGAAGCACTGGTCAAGGGATTGCCAACTGAGTTTCAATGCCAAAAAATGCAAGATAATGCATATAGGACAAAACCCCTGAAGTTACATATAATCAGGAGGGGGGAGATATAACATGCTTTGAACAGGAAAGAGTCCTAGGAGTGATTATCTCTATGACTTCAAGGTAGGCAAGTAGTGTGACAAGGTGGCAGGAAAAGCAGGCAGAATGCTGGGATGCATTGGCAGGGGTATCACTGGCAGAAAAAGGGAGGTGATGGTTCCACTCTACAGAACACCAGTGAGGCTGCACTTCAAGTACTGTGTACAGTTCTAGAGGCCTTATCTACGAAAGGACATAGATAGGGTGGAGGCTGTTCAGAGGAGGTGGACAAAAAATGGTGCAGGGACAGCATCACAAGCCTTATGAGAAGAGGCTGAAAGATTTCAGTATGTACTCCCTGGAGGAGAGCGGGGAGGGGGGGATATGATTGAGACTCTTAAGTATCTCATTGGGAACAACAGGGTGCAGGAGAATACTATTTTCTGAGAAAGAGATGCTCAAGGACAAGGGGTCACAAGATAAACTTGGAGGGAGTGAGGTTCAGAGGAAACATGAGGAAATGCTTCTTTACAGAGAGGGTGGTGGCCAAGTGGAATACCTTGCCAGCTGAAGTGGTGGGGGTTGAAATGATTATGGCTTTCAAAAATGATTAGGATAGGCATAGAGGTGTACTGGTACTATGGTACTATGGAGAAGGGTACAACCTAGTTTCAGCAATGCATAAAGGATTAGGGATAATGGACAGACTAGGTGGGCCAAAGGCCCTTATCTGCTGACAGTTTCTATGTTTCTGTGTTACTGGTTTTAAACAGACATCTTCCTTGGGCAATCTGTTCCAGCTGTCCACCACCCTCTGCATAAAATCAGTCCTTCCTGATGTTCTTATTTAACTGACCCCATACCAGCTTCTTCATATTACTGCTAGTGATTGTGTTTATGTTGAAGACGAGCCATTCACTGCAGTCAACTTTGTTACCCCCATAGAAATGTGAATGTTTTAATCATGTCTTCTCTTTCTCTCTCTCTCCCCCCAACCTGGTTTGCAGCAACTACATCTTAAGGTCCACCAGCCTTCTGTGTAGGATGTATCTTGATATCCCTGAATCACCTTGGTGGCCATCCTGTGGACTGACTCCTCTATCCCTGTCCATCCTCATGTAATGATAGCAGAACAGCATGCAGTACTCTAGGTGGATGTCACAGATTGATTCTCTCATGGAGTTCAGCCTGCACTGCAATCAGATTTGACAACACTTCAAATACCTGAATGGGTTAACTTGACATGCCGCCACCATCCAGCTGCAGTATCGCTCAGGGTATTTCTAGGTCCAAATCCACAATACTACAGTACTGTGCTCTTTCCCAAAAGGCAAGTGACCCACCCCTTTCATCACAGCTGCAGAAACTTTGAATTACATGTGGTAACTGTGTCCTGTCTCTTTGGAAACAGATCATAGGCTTGCCAATTTACCCTGATTATGTATCATTGAAAGGACTCTGTCACAGAAAGCATGAAGTATATACAAGTAACATTTAATACTTCACATTATTTGCATATGTTACAGCATAATACACAAATGTCACAGACGTGTTCTCTCTCAAAACTCAGTCTGCACTGCTGCCAATTTTCACAATCCTTCAGATGCCTGAAAGAGTTATCATAGTATGCTGTGGTATCTCAGCATAACTCTCACTCAGGGTATCTTGGGGTCGAATCCCACTATAGCCACTGCTCACATAGTAACTGCTCTTTCCCAAAGGGCAAGTGACCCATCCTTTTTCCCACAGCCAAGAACACTTTGCATTAGATATAGTAACTGTAGCCTCTCTCTTTGGAAACAGATCACAGACTTGCCAGTTTAACCCTAGATGCCTATAGCTGGAATAACTCAGTCACAGAAAGTATGAAGTATATAAAAATAACATTTAGTACTCCATGATATTTACATATGTTACAGGACAATACACAATAAAGACTATGGGAAGTACAGTATTTCTACAGAGTAGAGCTGTGTGGAGTATAAAATTCTGTCTGTGGAATCCCTGTGGAATTACCATTCCAATTCCTTGGATTTTCTTATATAATTTGTGCAAACATTCTGTGGAATTTTTAATTTCGGTTATGTGGCATTTTTAAAACTATGCATCCAAGTGACACCGAAATTAGTGGAGAGTTAGCAATGCTTACATATGTGTACCACATTTCAGGGTTGTAGTCTGAAAGGGGGAAGAGTTATGAGAGGCCAAACATTTAATCAGAATTTATTTTTATTTAATATGCTTTATTCATTTTTTCTAGCATCCACAGTACACTGTAGGTTGAATGGCACAGACACTGTTACACAAGGACCAAAACATGTCCTATTAGCCTTATGGTTACATCAGCTAAAATAATCACAATTCTACTATTATATCTACAAATTTATCATTTAATCAGAATTTAATTTTAGTTATTTCAACCTAATTTAAAATTTCTGATTCAAATGTATCCAATGTTTCAAGATTTACGGAAACTTACAATATGAGAATGTGCACTATCGTTTAAGTCTCAAGTTTCAACAGGGGCCAAGTCATAGGTAGCCAGAGTTTGCTAAAATTTAGAGTAACTTTGATAGTATTCATTGAAAGGTTATAAAATATGACAGCTATACAGGTTGTCACTTCATTTATATATGTACATAGTTTCACATTTCTAGCTTCAAATGAGACTGAGCTGTAGCCTGCAAACATGTTGCCAAGATATAAATCTCAGTCATTTCCCACCAGATCTGAAACATTAAAACAATTATTCCACATAGTAATTTCTGACAAAGTTAATATTTACAGCTATAAAGGAGACTGAAATAAAAGTAGTCAGATGTTCACAAACTGCAGATTTATAAACTCCTGATACTTAAAAGCTAGAGAATAGAATTCTATTAAATCTGGTAGGTTCTTAGACCGTACAAGGAGATTGTGTGTGTCAATTTTATTAATTGCTTGCTGCCCGAAATTGCAAATTAACATCTGTACTTAAAGTCAAATTCCATTCGTCTTTTTGAAAATTGTGGAATTTCATGAAAATGTCATAAAACTGGAATTTGCTAATTTTATTTCACCTTATTGGGGGATTCAAATTAAAGGGTAGGGACATGAGAAGCAGGTAATACAGTGGGGACATCAGGTTCAGGAGTTAGATGCATAGTTTCATGGCACAGCAGTGGCAGGCCTCTGAGTTGGAACAAGGAAGCACAGAGTGTCAACAATTCCAACCTGAATGCAGGATATATATGGGTTACACCTAGTAAATTGATGATCCAGGGAGCCTGATGTACATGCAAGTCTGGGACTAGAGGTACTTAAAAAGATATAGTGGGAAGAGACAATGTCTGGGGCACTAGGAAGGAAGAATTCTGGCAATTCCAACAGGCTAGGTTGATAGGAAAATGAGTAGGCGACTCTTGTTTAAGGAATTTTGTCACTGTAAAGAACAAAGAGGATATCAGTGGTCTCAGTAGTTCTACTGAGTCAGTCTGGCTATGCTGGGGGGTGCGGGGCAAATAGTTACCCAGAGAGGAACAGCAGGACTGCAAAATGCTCAGCCTTGCTTATCAAATGAAGTAGGGATATATGCCTTGTGAATGTTAAATTTGACAGAGAGAATTCTGAATGATTCTTCTATATGCTACCATAAATACCTCAGAAAATGTTACCAGAATTTCTTTTACTATAAATTTAAACCTGCTAAACCAAATTATCCAGTTGTGTTGGACAACTGGATACACATCAGTTATGCATGTCGATGTTAAGTCTGTGCCTGCAAGAGCAGAGAAGTTACAAACATCCACATTTTTGAGAGTTTTCACAACATTTGCAAATATTTACACAGCAAACATTTGATGCCCCATAACTTAAACATCTCTAATCCAATTCTTTCCATATTTAGATGGTTATATAACCATTACAACAGGGTTAGTAATGCTAATTTGCAAATGTCTAGCTCAAACAGTGCCTGAGGTATATGCAAATAAGTTTTCATGAAATTTCCCACAAAAAATATAATGACAGATTTTGAGCACCAATGATCCTGAGGCATTCCATCCTAATGTCATGCAATTTGGCACATTGTTAGAACTCATACCATCAAGTACTCCTACCAAACATAACATCTCTGATCGAGTAGATGGCTGAGGTATATGCAAAAAAAATTAATGAATTTTGCAGGCCCACAGGTGCAGCAGTACCGCTACCACTACTGATGCCAACAACTCAGGTTCGGTAGCAAGCCCTGGTTGCTGAAGGGCCAGCCAGGTGGAGGAGGACTGAGCACCCAAAGGGCTACTCTCCTCCGGGGGTGGGCTGCTGTCTTTGCTGCAATACCACCACCTGGGTGTCCACGGTTGGTGCTGCAGCAGAAGGATGCAGAATGGCAGGGAGGGGCAGATGTTGGCAGAGGACCAGAGTGAAGGCATGTCTCTGCATGCCTACATCTCATTGATCCTTTCTGAGTGCTGACATCTGCAGGGGACAGGGTCCAGAACACTGGGAAAAAACATGTCTTGGCCAGATGATGGGCTCCCTCACCAACAACTGAGAAAAGTCAGGGTGCAGCTCCAGTTGCATGCTCCCTTGAGGTTTTGTAGGGGAAAGGAGCTCCCACCACCCCACCCAGGGGTCACCTGGAATGATGAGAATACTGGAGTGGGGCACTAATGGAGCAGGTTCCTCCAGTCCTCATGGCGCAACTTGTGTGGTGCATTGGGGGACCCTAAGGGAAGAACAAGATGTGATGATGACGGGAGCATAAATAGAAAGTAAAAAAAATAAATAAAATCATGAATTTTCCCACAACAAATAAAATGACAGTGTTTGAACGCCTATACTTTTGAGACAATCCATTGTACTTTCATGGCATGCACATCATTAGAACTCCTCCCAGACATGACACATTCCAGATTTCAGAGCTCCAGCTCATTAGACAGCCAAGTTATAACCAAATTAACAAAGTTTGGACACAGTTCTGTGGAATTTCACACAATTCTGTGGAATTTCACAAAATGTCATTGAA
Source organism: Neoceratodus forsteri (assembly GCA_016271365.2). Lineage (NCBI taxonomy): Eukaryota > Metazoa > Chordata > Ceratodontiformes > Ceratodontidae > Neoceratodus > Neoceratodus forsteri. Next base: position 417,381,616 of record CM057457.1, read on the forward strand.
TTCAGAATATTCTCATTTTGTACTGCTCTAATAACAAGATGAACATAAATGCATCTGAAGAGATGACGATCATACAGAAAACAAATTGAGAAAATAAGGGTGTAGGGCTCTTGTAAGTTTGAAGAGCACAGGGGTGCAAGAATATTTAAGTATGGCGAGAACAGGGAATGCAGGAATATGTACAGTAAGAATGGATAGAACAGCGATGCAGGAATATGTAACTGTAGAGAGAATGGGAGTGCAGGAACATGTAAATATGGAGAGAACAGAGTGTGTAGGAATTGGTAAATAGGTTGAGAACGGGGTGCAGGAATATGTAAATAGGGCGTAAATGGGTTCAAGAATGTGTAAGTCTGGAGAGGACGGGTGCAGGAATGTGTAAATTTGGAGAGAACAGGGTGTGCAGGAATATGCAAATATGGAGAGATCATGGAGTGCAGGAATATTAAGAATGGAGCAAACTAGGGATGCAGGAATATATAAATATGGAGGGAACATGGGGTGCAGTAATATGTAAATATGTTGAATAAGCGTGCAGGAATATGTAAGTATGACTAGAATGGGGGTGCATGAATATGTAACTATGGAGAGACAGGAGGTGCAAGAATATGTAAGTATGAAGAGAATGGTGTGTAGAAATATGCAAGTATGGAGAACAAGGGATGCAAGAATAGGTAAGTATGGAAAGAACAAGGGATGTATGAATATGTAAGTGGAAAGAAAAGGGTGCAGGAACATGTAAGTAGGTAGAGAACAGGAGGTGCAGGAGTATGTAAATATGGAGAGAACATAGGATGAAGGAATATGTAAGTATGGATGGAACAGTGGGTACAAGGAAATGTAGGTATGGAGGAGATAGGAGTGCAGGAAATGTAAATATGGAGAGACATGGAAGCAGGAATATGTAAGGCAGAGAACAGGAGTGCAGGAATATGTAACTATGTAGAGAATATACTGCTGGAATATGTTAGTATGCAAAGAACATGGGATGCAGGAATGTGCAAGTATGGAGAGAACAATGTTGAACATATATGCAAGCACGGGCGACAGCAGGGGTGTTGGAGTATGTAACAACTGAAAGAGCAGTGGTGTAGGATTATGTAAGGATGGAGTGAACAGGGTACAAGAATATGTAAATATGTATGGAACAGTGAGTGCAGGGATTTAGGAATATGTAAGAATGCAGTGAACAGGGAGTACAGGAATATGTAATTATGGATAGAATGGGAGGTGCAGGAATCTGTAGGTAGGGAGAGAACGGTGTGCAGGAATATATCAGTATGGAGAGAACTTGTGCAGAAATATGTAGGAAGGGGAGAACTGGGTGCAGGAATGTGCAAGTATAAATAGAACTGGGGATGCAGGAATATGTAGGTAGGTAGAGAACAGGGTGGTGAACAATATGTAAGTTAAGAATGTGGGCAGGAATATGTAAGATGGAGAGAACATATGGTGCAAGCATATGTAACTAAGAAGAGAACATGAGGTGCAGGAATATGTAAATATGTAGAGAATATGGGAGGAAGGAATATAAAAGCATAGAGAGAACAGTGGTGCAGGAATATGTAACTATGGAGTGCAGGAGTATGTAAGTATGGAGAGAACAGGAGGTGCAGGAATATGTTAAGTATGGAGAGAACAGGGGTGTAGGAATATGTAAGTTTGGAGAGAACAGGGGTACAGGAATATGCAAGTATGGAGAGAATAGGTGCAGGAATATATAAGCATGGAGAGAACAGGAAGTACATGAATAGGTAAGTGTGGAGAGAACACAGGGTGCAGGAATATGTAAGTATGGAGGGAAAAGGGGGTGTAGGAATATGTAAGTATGGAGAGAATATGAGGTGTTGGAATATGTAAGTGTGGAGAGAACACGGGGTCCAGCAATATGTAAGTATGGAGAGAAAAGGCTGCTGCAATTTGTTTGTTTGTTGTTTTTATTTAGAGTTAGCGTACTGCCTAAAACTAATATTAGATTTTAAAAGCAGCCAACCATTATCTTTTATATCTGAGGTACTTTTTCTTTTCTATTTGTTCAATTGGAAGGTTGCTTTCCTGATGTTAGTAGGTGTGATGTGTGGAACAGCACTCTGCCTGGCAGTTACCATATCTTCCCCCCACTACATCACCAGCACTGTGACCTCATTGACTGTGACATCACTACTGCTTAAGAACAGCCACTAGGTAGCTGCCAGGTCAGTCACCTGTGATGTCACTGTTAGTGAAATTACTATGCTGATGATGTAATGGGGGACAGTAGAGCTAGATATGTCATCTGCCAAGCTAAGAGCTGCTCCACACATCCAGCAAAATATTATGACACAGAAGATGTTCTGATGAGCAAAAGGAAAACAGAAAATACTTTAGAAATAAAAAGTTACAACTGACTACTTCATAACATTTGTATTATTTTCCTATCTGCCTGTTTTGTCTTCACTAGCTCTTTAAAATCTGGTAAGACCTTCGATCAATGGTCCATTCACAAGGGCAACTAGAACATATAACAGAGTATAAAACATACATGTGACAAATAATACAAGTAATACAACAATAAATATACAAATACACAGTCAAATATGTTTATCCATAGAAACAGGTACATTGACAGTTAACAGTGGGGTAGTGTTAAGGCATGTTTAAAACTGTTAACTATTGTATTACATGTATCAAATAAAGACAGAGGTAGAGAACTGTGAAAAGATGGCAATTAGTAAAACATTGTTATAATGGACACGATGGAATTGATCTATTAATTTCTTTTGTTAGTGTAGTTATGATTCTTTTATAAGTTGTACTATTTGAATGTGGGTGCAAAATGGCTTCCCTGTCACATGTCCAGGCAGGTCTTATGGGAAATACTGCCAGCTGCTTGGTGTAAGTTTCCCCTGAGCTCACTTGAGCTACAGACCCTGGCAAATGTGAGGGTGCATTTTTAAACACATTAACCATCCTGCAAACCAGGGTCTAAAAGCTTAACAAGGGATGTTCTAAGTGTAAAGACAGGCCAGTTGGCTCAGATGATGTCATACAAGTACACACACTCTCTCACTCATTTGGGGTGGGGTGGTAGAAAACCTTTACTCCTAGGGCGAGGCCACTCCTCACAGCCAAAGGAAATAAATTAGGGAGCTGAGGGTCATCTCTCTCTCTCTCTCTCTCTGTCTCTGACACTCAGCATCTGCACTAGGGGGCCCTACTGCAGGTAAGGAAGTGTCTTCTATAGCTAGCAGTAGGTAAATAGGTTTTAAATAAAAAAAAAGTTCAGATTTTTCTATGCATCAACTGTCTGAGTAACTTGCTTTATTTTCTGTTTCCTAGTAGAATTGAAACCTTTTGTATGACTGTAAATATATCCTGTTTGTAAAAACTTGTACTTCTTTTAGTAAAGAATCTATTTTTGATAGAACAAGTGATTGTTTTTTTAAAAGGTCATTTTATATTTCTGCTGAAATCTGTTAGTCTGTCTCTGAAGGGCACTCTGTCAACTGTCATTGTGTTGACCTTCCTAACCATGAGAAAGAGGGCAAAATGGTGGTTTCCTGTTTCCAAGTAAAAGTGGGTGGTGGAAAAAGGTTTAAAGAGCAAGACAGAGAACTACCCTGTAAGCAAAGGGCTCAAGGGGAAGTTTTTGTCTCAGCTGGTAACATTGGTGAAGGATCTGGGTTACAGTTGTGTTTTGACTAATTGATGTTTTCATCCTGTTAACAGTAAATTGATAATGAAAAGATTATTGAGTGAAGATGCTACTAACGTGTTTTTAAAAAATTGAATGACATGATGAAGAAATGAGATTGAGTAACATTCTTTTTGAAAGTACCTAAATACAATAAGTAACTTTTTTCTGATGGAAGCTGTCCCACCTGTTCATACAAGTCACAGTGGTGAGTGCAATGTCCAACTGAGTAACAAAGAGGAAATATGGAGAGAACATGCAGTGCAAGAATGTATAAGTATGGAGAGAAAGGGAGTGCAGGAATATGTAGTATGGAGAGAACATGCAGTGCAGGAATATAGAAGTATGGAGAGAAAAGTAAGTGAGGAATATGTAAGTATGGAGAGAACATGGTGTGCAAAAATATATGTGTGGAGAGAACAGGGGGTGCAGGAATATGCAAGTATGGAGTACAGCTGTGTGGAATGAGACAAATCTGAATTTGTGGAATTTAGATGAAATTTTGTGAAATTTCTCAAAATGTTGTTGGACTTTCGTGGAATTTTAAAATGTATTAATCTGGTCATAACTCATAAGAACACAAGACTTTGATGGCAGATGGGGAATGAGTGGCTCATCTAGTCTGCCCATAAACCTAACCCTCCTCCCCTGTATTTTACTGTTTCTGTTGTTGTTGGTTTTATTGTAGTACCGGTCCCATGCGTGTCTAAATGCATTCACTGTCTTTGCAGCAACCACCTCTGGGTGCAGGCTGTTCCATGTGTCTGTCACACTTTCTGTAAAAAAAAAAAGTACTTCCTGATTTTGCCTCTGAGCCTTCCCCTCAGGTGTAGGTTGTGCCTCTTGTATGCACCTCTCCGCTTGCATGGAAGAGGTTGTCTACCTGAACAGTGTTTATACTCTTTATGAATTTGAACATTTTTATTATATCCCCTCTGTCCCTTCTTTGTTCCAGGGAGTACAGATTTAGGTCTTGGAGTCTAGACTTATATGGCTTGTGATGGAGGTCCTGCATATCTTTGTGGCCCTTCTCTGAATTGATTCCAAGCACTCTGTGTCCTCCTTCATGTGGGTCCTCCAGAACTAGAAGCAGTACTCCTGGTGTGGCCTCACCAGGGATCTATAGAATGGAATGATCACTTCTTGTTTTCTGGTAGTCCTTCCCATGCCTATACATCTGAGGATGCTGCTTGCTTTTCATGCTGCCTTTTCACACTGATTCCCTACTTTAAGGTCATCCAGTATGATTACACCTAAGTCCCATTCAGTCCTGGTCTCTTCAAGTTGATGCCCAGCTAAGAAGTATCGAGTTCGTGGGTACTGTTTTCCCATCTATTGTGCTAGTGCTCTGAAATTTGGCATGCTTAGTTTTTGGGAGGTGTTCTAATAACATGCCATGAAAGTAGGCTGGATTGTCTCTTAATCATTGGTGCTCAAAGTTTATCATTTTAATTTTTTGTGAGAAATGTTATAAAAATGTTTATCTGCATCTACCTCAGCCATCTATTGGGCCAGAGATCTTAAATTGGTGTGATTAGTTGATGATAAGTGTTCTAACAATGCGTCAAATTTCATGACATTAGGATGGATCTGCTCAAAATTATACAGTAGGTGCTCAAAATTTGTAGCTTTATTTTTTCTGAGAAATTTCTTGAACATTGTATCTAAATATACCTCAGCTATTTAATGGAACAGAGACCTTAAATTTGGCATGATTACTTGCTGATTGGTGTTCTAAATATGTGCCAAATTTCATGACATTAGATGCATTGTCTCAAAATTATATGTGCTCAAAGTCTGTCATTTTAGCTGTGTGGGAAATGTAATGAAATTCATTTCTGCATGTACCTCAGGCAGCTTTGTAGCTAGACATTTGTAAATTAGCAAAAATAACCTTTTTTGTAGTGGTCATAGAATTATCTAAATATGGAGCGAATTGAATTAAATTGGAGGTGTTCAAAACTTTATTATGTAAATATTTGAAAAATGTTGTGAAAACTCTCAAATGTGGATGCTTGTAACTTATCTGCTCTTGCTAGCATATACTTAACATTTTACACGTGTATCCAATGTCATTGTATGCTGGTGTCTAACATAACTGGATAAATTGGTTTATAGTTTTAAATTTACAGTGGGGGGGCAGTGAAGCACAACAAAATATTCATAATAGTTTCAATATTAATACAAATTTTGACCCAGGTCCACCTTGCAAATGAATCTGTCTAAATGGTGTTTCACCTGGTAAAAGAAAGATGATTGATTGATTGATAATAGTTTACCAAATATTTAGGGGTGCATGTAGATGAAGCATCCAGAATTCTTTGTGTGGAATTCGGCATTCACAATGTGCTTACCACTACTTCATTTGATAAATGTTTAAATATTTCAAATCTGGTTATTTTTTTTTCCAAAGTTAAATTTGGATATGTTGTTTTAAAATTAGAGGGAAATATCTGAAATTTTAATTTTGGCAAACTGCTTGGCAAGCTAAAGCTCCAGCCCATTTGAAGCTAGAAATCTGAAACTATGTACATGTATAAATGTATTGATTTCCTGTATACTTTTACAATTTCTTAACATTTCTATTAATAATTTCAAATTCATACCAAATAAATAAAAATTTTGGCAAAATGTTTGGCAACCTATAACTTGGCCCCCTTTAAAGCTTGAGACTTAAAATATGGAGAACCTACCCATGTTGTATGTTGCTCTAAATCCCAAAACTGTGGAGAAATTTGGCTAATACATTTTAAAATTAGATCAAAATAACTGAAAATTAAATTTTTATTAAATATATGGACACCCATAACTTCGCTCCCTTTCAGTGTATGACTTTAATATTTAATAAATTTATATAGGCTGGTACTAATTGTCTACACACCTTATTTAGTGTCAGTTGGATGTAAACTTTTAAAATTGGTGCAAAATAATCAAAATTTAAAATTTGGCAGAATTACTTGCAGTCTTCACACAAACTCAATGAAATTCCTCATAATCAGAATGGTAACTCCATGGGCATTCAGCACGTAGAATTTTATATTCTGCACAACTCTAGTATGGAGAGAACATCAGTTGCAGGAATATGAAGGTATGGAGAGAATGGGATGCAGGAATATGCAAATATGGAGAGAATGAGTATGCAAGAATAGTAAACATGGAGAGAATGGGGACATAAGATTATGTAAATATGGAGAGAACAGGGGTTTAGGAATATGTAGGTATGCAATGAACAAGGAGTGCAGGAATATGTAAGTATATAGAGAACAGGGATCAGGAATATGTAAGTATGGAGAGAACAGGGGTGCAGGAATATGTTAGTTTGTAGATAACAGGAAGTGAAGGAATATGTAAGTATGGAGAGAACATGGCATGCAGGAATATGTACAGTAAGTATGGAAAAAATATGGTGTACAGGAATTATGTAAGTATGGTGAGAACAGGGAGTGCATGAATATGTAAGTGTGGAGAGAATACTGGGTGGAGGAATATGTAAGTATGGAGATAGCAGGGAGTGCAGGAATATGTACAGTATGGAGAGAACATGGCATGTAGGAATATGTCAGTATGGAGAGAACATGTCATGCAAGAATATGTAAGTATATAAAGAATATGGTGGGCAGGAGTGTTAGTATGGAGAGAACAGGGAGTACACGAATATGTAAGCATGTAGAGAAGACTGGGTGAGCGGGTGGAGGAGTATATAAGTATGGAGGGAATGGGGGAGCAGCAATACATAAGTATGGAAAAAACAGGGTGTGCAGGCATATGTAAGTATGAAGAGAACATAGGGTGCAGGAATATGTAAGTATTGAGTGGACAGGGCATGTAGAAATATATAAATATGGAGACAACAGGGAGTGCATGAATATGTGAGTATGGAGACAATATGGTGAAGGAATATACAGTATAAGTATGGAGAGACAGGGGTTGCAGATACACGCAGGTATGGAAAGAACTGCAGCATCTCCAGACGTGAACACCATGGGGATTGAGGGGTCATCCAGGATGGAACCCAAGGGCAGATACAAGGAGCACAGAGGAGGAGGAGGAAGCAAATCCTGGTTGGGGACTCCATTGTCTGGGGGATTGAGCTGGGGTCAGGTAGCAATGGTAAAAGGGAGGTAATGTGTCTACCTGGAGGCACAGTTTGAAAGGAAGGCAAGTGAATCCTTAGGATTGCAAGGGCAGTAGCAAGGAGGGAGCTGGATGTCATTATTCACTTGAGGACTAATGACCTGGCTAGAGAGGGGACAGATTTAAGAAGAGTACAGGAAGAGTTCAGGGAGCTCTGGAGGAGTCTTGGGTAAATAACACACTCTGGCATTTTCTCTGAGGTCCTACCTGTCCATGGCAAGGGGGAAGGGAAGGACAGCTGCATCATTGAATTCAACAAATGGCTGAAGAAATGGTGGGGAGTGATGGGGTATGGTTTCTTTGGGAACTGGAACCTCACCTGGAGGAATAAAGGACTACATTTTCCAGGTGGCCTGAATCTATCCAAGGGAGGCAAAGGTATCCTGTCTGAGAAGTTGAAGTGTGTCCTTAGTGATCATTTAAACTTTCCAAGGGGAGGCATAGACAGTCAAGGGGATTATCATTACGCCCCTGCCCCCACAGGACATAACTGGAAGCCCTGAGAACCTAATAACTAGCATAATATCTAACCATAAAACTACCATGGTTACAGTGGGGGAGAGAGCAGCAGGTACATCACTGATATGGCACAGGGCAAAGACTAGTAAACAAGGAACATTAAGGTGGTACACAGAGTGGAAGGTCGTGTGCACAAATGCCCGCGGTCTGGGAAACAAAATCCCAGGCCTAACGGCACTGATGGCAGACGCAAACCTGGACATTGTGGCTGTTACAGAGACATGATATGCAGGGAACTATGACTGGGATACAGCCATACCAAGGTATACAATTTTTAGAAAGGATAGGGAAGGGGAGAGGGGAGGAGGGGTTGCTATGTATGTAAAGGAAGGGAATAAAGCCACAGAGGCTCAGGGATCCAGGGAAGAAGCAGAGGCATCGTGGGTCACTCTGGAGTCGGGGAACAAAACAACCATCCATGCTGGAGTAGTTTACAGGCCTCCTGTGCTGGGGGAAGATACAGATTTAATATTAGTGGAAGCCATCCATAATATGGCAGCCAAAGGGGAAGTACTACTAATGGGCGACTTCAACATGCCGGATGCGGATTGGAATACCCAGACTGAAAGTACATCAAGGAGCAGGGACCTCATGTCTGCCATGTATGGGGCAAACCTAAGGCAGCTGGTGGTTGAGCCAGCTGGGGCTGTACTGGACTTAGTGCTGACAAACAGGGACAGAATCATGGGTGTTGAGGTGGGCAGCCCTCTTGGTACCAATGACCATAGAACTGCGTGGTTTAGAGTCATCACATTGGCAGAAGAAAGCCATTAAAAAATTAAAATCCTAGATTTCTGGTGGGCCATGGAGATGGGGGACTAGTTCAGAATTGCCCTGGCAGCAGAAGATATGGGGGGAAGGGTACAAGAACAGTGGCTTAGGCTCAAGAGAGCCATAGCAGGAGTGACAAGTCTGTGTGTCAGACTGCTTAGCAAAACCAAAAGAAAGAAGTGGCCACCTTGGTTCTCCAAGTCAGTAACCAAGAAAATGTGAGAAAAAAGTAAGGCATTCAGGAAACACAAAGAGACATAGAAAGAGGAAGATCGACTAAAATATCTGGAGAAACAGAGAGAGAAGCTGGGAAAGCAGTCAGTGGGGCTAAGGCAAGAATGGAGGAAGGAGTAGCAGGGACTATTAAGAAGGGGACAAAACCTTCTTCCATTATATTAGTTAGAGGAAGAAGACCAGAAATGGTATTGTTAGGCTGAAGAAGGTAGAGGGAGGGTGGGTGGGAGGACGAACTTGAAAAAGTTGAGTTGCTGAACAAATATTTATGCTCAGTATATACCAAGGAAGAGGCAGGGCAGGGGCCAAGACTTACATGGAAAGATATATGGGGGAGAGGTGGACACCAGCCCATTTATGGTGGATAGAGTCTTGGAGGAACTAGGAAAAGTTAAGACAAACAAGGCAATGGGGCCAGATGGGATTCACCCTAAAGTGTTGAAGGAACTCAGGGAAGTTCTAGCAGGTCCTCTGACAACCCTCTTCAACCAATCACCAGAGATGGGGGGGTACTTGTGGACTGGAGGAGGGCAGAGGTGGTCCTTCTTCACAAGACTGGAAGAAGGAAGGAGGCAGGCAATTACAGACCTATAAGCCTGACCTCAGTGGTGGGGAAGCTGATGGAGTCCCTGCTTAAGGAGAGGGTAGTGAAGTTCCTGGAATCAAATGGTGCAAAAGCCCCAAGGCAGCATGGATTCACTGAGGATAGGTCCTGTCAGACTAATCTTAACAATTTCTTTGACTGGGTGACCAGGGTGGTGGATCAGGGAGGGGCGGTGGATGTGGCCTACCTGGATTTCGGTAAGGCCTTCAACACTGTTCCTCATAGAAGGTTGCTTAACAAATAGGGGAATCTGGGTATGGTCTCTAAAGTAGTAAAATGGGTTGGTAACTGGTTAAAAGGCAGGACCCAAAGGGTGGTAGCAAATGGCATAAAATCAGAAGAGGGGAAGGTGATCATGGGTTCCACAGGGATCGGTGCTGGGTCCGGTTCTGTTCAATGTTTTCATAAGCAACATTACAGAGGGACTGGAGGGTAAAGTATGCCTGTTCACAGATGACACCAAGATCTGTAACAGAGCTGACACACAGGAGGGGTTAAATAAAATAAAACACAACCTAAGACTACTTGAGGAATGGTCAAGGTTTGGCACTTGGGTTTCAACACTGAGAAGTGCAAGATAATGCACCTGGGACACAGAAACCCAAGACAGGAATACAGTATGCCCCCCAGGTTCTATCCACACAAGTCAGGAGAAAGACCTGGGGTTATTATATTCAATAACCTGAAGTCAGCCAAACAATGTAAAAAGCAGGGGAAGGCAAAGAGAATGCTGGGTAGGAAGGGGCATAACCAGTAGGAGGAGTGAGGTGGTGTTGCCACTGTATTAATCACTGGTGAGGCCTCATCTGAAATACTGTGTCCAATTCTGGAGACCGCATCTCAGGAAGGACATAGAATGGAAGCAGTCCAGAGAAGAGCAGCAAAAATGATACATGGACTGCACCACAAGCCTTATAAGAAAAGAATCAAGGAACTAAACATCTATTCACTGGAAGAGTGAAGGGAGAGAGGGGATATGATAGAGACTTTCAAATACCTTAGAAGATTAAACGGTACAGGGAGGAGCATATTTCAAAGATGAAAGTGCATAAGAGCAAGGGGACATAATATGAGACAGGAGGGAGGTTTGGGGGAATGCTAGGAATTATTTTTTCACAGAGAAGGTGGTGGATCCATGGAACAGCCTACCAGCAGAGGTGGTGGAAGTGAAAACAGTACAGGTATTTATAAGTGCATGGGATAAGCATAAAGGCACCCTGCTGTACAGCAGAGCAGGGGAAAGGCAGTCCATATAAGAGTAGGGCTTGCCAAACCAAGGAGGGAAATGGGCAGACTACGTGAGCTGTATGGTCCTTATCTGCTGACAGATTCTATGTTTCTAACAGGGTGTCAGGAATATGTGCATGGAGAGAAGATGGGTGCAGGAATATGTAAGTATATTGAGGACAAGAGTGCAGGAATATATAAATATGTGTAGAATGGGTAGAATTATGTAGGTATTGAGAGAACATTGAGAGCAGGAATCTGTAACTATGGAAAGAACAGCTGGTGTAGGAATATGTAAGTATCGAGAATGGGGTGAAGGAATATGTAAGTATGGTGTGAACAGGGAGGGCAAGAACAAGTAAGTATGGCAAAACAGGAGGTCCAGGAACATGTAAGTATGGAGAGAGCAGGTCACACTATATATGCAGATATGGGGAGAACAGAGGCGTAATATGTAAGTATGAGAGAACATAGGGTGCAGGAATATAGAAGTATGGAGAGTACATTGGTGCATGAATATGTATCTGGGAGAACACCTGGTGAATGAATATGTAACTTTGGAGGGAACAGGGTACTGGAGTATGGGAGAACAGTGGTGCAGGAATATGTACATTCAGCAAGAACAGGTGTAGAAATATGTTAATATGGAGAGAACCTTGCAGGAATATGTACGTATTGAGAGAACAAGAGGTGTAGGAATATGTAGGTATGGAGAGAATATGAGGTTTAGGAATGTGTAAGTATGGATAGAACAGGAGGTGCAGGAATATGTAAGCATGGGGAGAACAGGAGTGCAGGAATATGTATGATAAGTATGGAGAGAACATGGGGTTTAGGAATATGCAAGTATGGAGGGAGCAGGGACTACAAGAATACAAAAGTGGATAGAACAAGTGTGGAGGAAGATATATGGATGGATGGTGAGCTCAGTGGGTAGAGGAATAAATAAGTCTGGATATTTGTCATTTTGCCTCAGATGATTCCAATCTTTATCCATAACTTTGTGATAGAATCCTGCTGTGGTTATCCATCAGTATTCAGTAATGAACAGCAACAAGTAGAATGCAGAAATTCTTGAGAGGGTTTTTTGTATAACATGGGCACTGCTTTATTTTGGGTCCCCACTGGTCTGTTTCCCATCACATGGCACTACATTAAAATAGAACATACCTCTGCTGCATATCATCATTAGTACATTAACAAAGAACACAGTGTTTCAGGTCAAATGTCATTATACTTCCAATTATACTGCCTTTTCAAGCTTTCAGGCTATGGTTATTGTGCCTTCACCACACTACTAATGTTCTTCTACAAATGCAACCAAACCAACTGCTTCCGTGACACATTGTCCTACCAGCCAATGATTGCACACACTGGCCAGCATGTTAGGTAGCACATTATCCACAACATCCTGAACAAGTCCTCCACCAGACTCCCCAGGAGTATGTGAAAGATGCAGAAGCTCACTAAAATGTTCACCACCACTCACCAGCATGTCCTAAATGCTCACTTACCATCATGGTGTTGACTACTCACCAGAACAATAGGACTACAACTACTAACCAGCAAGACCCGACTGCTCCTGGCACCTGGAAACTGACCAAACATTGCAAGATACAGTCACTCCTAACATGACGGCAACTGCTTACCACCCACCACCCCATCACAACCTTAAGTACACTTTGAGAAAGCAGAGACTGCAGTGCTGTTCGGTAATGTAGATTGCTCTCCTTCCTCTTCTCCCAGAAAGATACATGAAGTCACAGAGACAGCAGAGATACACCCACTCTTTGGGGATTATTTTGTAATGTTCCTCAGGGTGGTTGTTGAAGCCCTTTGGGATCGGGACTTGACCCATTCCTAAGTACATTAGCATAGCATAATCACACCTCTGTCATGCCTTATTCCTTACTTGTCTAGCTCTGATTATAAATGAAGGCTATATTACCTTTTTATAGTACATTCCGAGCATAATCTCCCTCTGTCATGCCTCATTCCTTACTTTTTTTTTTTTAGTCTTTGGTAACGGTAAGGCCCACTAGGCACAAGTGCCTGTTTTCAGGGGTGACCTGGGAGCACTGGAGGTTAGTGACTTGCTCAGAGTCACATAGTATGCAAGTGGAGGTTGTGAGAATCAAACTCGGGTCTGGTCTGCTGGATGTGTCAAGCTCATTCATAGCTCGTTCCTCTAACCTCTAAGCTATACTGCCAGCAACTGCTAGCTCTGATGATGAATGATGTCTGCATTACCTTGGTACAGTACATTACCGTAGCATAATTCCTCCTCTGTCATGCCTCATTTCTTACTTGCCTAGCTCCGCTTATAAATTACATCTGTATTACCTCGGTGCAGTACATTACTGTAGCATAATCCCCCCTCTGTCATGCCTCATTCCTTACTTGTCTAGCTGTCATTATGAATAACGTCTGTATTACCTTGGTACAGTACAATACCATAACATAATCACACCTCTGTCATGCCTCATTCTTTACTTGTCTAGCTCGGATTATGAATGACGCCTGTGTTAACTTCGCACACTACAGTACCATAACATAATCCCAACTCTGTCATCCGTCATTCCTTACTTGTCTAGCTCAGACTTTAAATGATGTCTGTGTTACCTTGGCACAGTACATTACCATAGTATAATCCCACCTCTGTCATGCCATATTCCTTACTTATCTAGCTATGATTATGAATGTCTGTATTACCTTGGCACAGTACAGTACCATAGCACAATCCCCCCTCTGTCAAGCCTTATTCCTGACTTGTCTAGCTCCAATTATAAATTATGTCTGTATTACCTTGGTACAGTACAGTACCATGGAACAATCCCACCTCTGTCAAGCCTTATTCCTTACTTGTCTAGCTCTGATTATAAATGATGTCTGTGTTATCTTGGTACAGTACATTACCATAGCACAATCCCACCTACAGTATGTCATGCTTCATTCCTTACCTGTCTAGCTCTGATTATAAATGATGTCTGTGTTACCTTGGCACAGTACATTACCATGGCACAATCCCACCACTGTCATGCCTCATTCCTTACCTGTCTAGCTCTGATTATAAATGTCTGTGTTACCTTGGCACAGTACAGTACCATAGCATAATCCTGCCTCTGTCATGCCATATCCTTACTTGTCTAACTCTGATTATGAATGACGCCTGTGTTACCTTGGCACAGTATAGTACGTGAGCATAATCCCACCTCTGTCATGCCTCATTCCTTAGTTGTCTAACTCTGATTATGAATGACATCTGTGTTACCTTGGCACAGTACAGTACCATAGCATAATCACACCTCTGACATGCCTCATTCCTTACTTGTCTAGCTCTGATTTTGAATGACGTCTGTGTTACCTTGGCACAGTACAGTACCATAGCATAATCCCACCTCTGTCATGCCTCATTCCTTAGTTGTCTAACTCTGATTATAAATCATGTATGTATTATCTATGTACAGTACATTACCATAGCATAATCACACCTCTGGCATGCCTTATTCCTTACTTGTATAGCTCTGATTATAAATGATGTCTGTATTACTTTGGTACAGTAGTACCATTGCATAATCCCACCTCTGTCATGCCTTATTCCTTACTTGTCTATCTCTGATCATAAATGACATATGTATTACCTTGGCTATTTTTTACTGTACAGGCTACAACATCTCAAAGGAACAATTGTTATTGCTTATTGACATGGATGAGGAAGTTCCTTTTGGTGATGTAAGGTCAAGAGATAGCAGAAGAGGAGGATCACCTTGAAGACACTTCCAGTAGTAAGTAGATGGCTGAATAATGAGTTTATGTGAGAATTTTCCAGCTGCAGTTGAGGGGGTTAGGAAAAATTGGGAAACAGTTACAAACTGGAGGGGTAGAAATTATAAGATTACAAATCAGCAAGGAGGATAATAGCTGGATAAGAAGGAGAAAAACAGTAAGAACTGTTAAAAGAAATGGGTCAATGTTATAGTGGATATGGGATGGACTGGGAGCTGGAACACATGACAGAGGTTTGAATTTGTGGGGTCTTCAGTCCAGCAGTGGGTGAGCAGCCAGGAGTCTGCATAATAAACACTCTGTTACTGGGAGAAGAGGGACTTGTTATGTCCTGAAAGGAGTGAATTACTGTAGACATGACGAGAGGAGATAAAGGCTAGAAAAAGGGTTTCAGCAGAGAGATCTAGCGCTAGGGAGTGATAGTAAATGTAGTATTATAGACATTTTATTAAATCAGTCAAGGATTCAGAAATGAAAATAGCTGAAGAGATTTTTAAATACTGCTAGTGATAGCAATTATTTGGACACGTGTCTATATTAAAAATATTTTACAAATACATCTGAGGAAAGTGAATAAAACTCTAATCCAAAGTCTGGAATACCTTTGTATTAAAAAGTGCACTACCTCGGAGGCTCTTGGTGTTATACAAAAATAATACATAGAATAAAATACATCATCCCAAAATTAAAACAAAATAGGGTATCATACATAACAAATAATGTATGATCAGTCTAATAGTAACTGAATTAATGTAGACTCATTAAGAATTTCAGTAAGTCAGTAGTTCAAAGAAACTGCCTGCTTAAATAGGTAATATTTAGACCCTTTGAAAGGATTCCACCCAGGGGGCCTCAAAGACCTTGGTAGTGAATTCCACCTGTCAGACAGGCAACTGAAAAGCACGCCACCAGATGATTTCATTTGGGTCCTGGGAACTGCCAGGGGCTTTTCTCAGAGGAATGGAAAGGGGCTGATAGGGAGACAGTAGATCACACAGGTAGCTAGGACACAGGCCATGCAGGGCTTTACAGGTCAGTAAGCTAACCCTGATGCCAATCTGCCACCGCTGGCAGTCAGTGAAGACCACGAGGACCGCCTGATATGTGAGAATGGAGAGAACAAGGGGTGCCAGAATATGTAAGTATGCAGAGAACATTGGGTGCATGAATATGTAAGTATGGTGAGAACAGTGTGTGTAGGACAATGTAATTATGTAAAGAACTGGGGTGCAGGAATATGTAAGTATGGAGAGACAGGGAGTGCATGAATATGTAAGTATGGAGAGAATGGGTGCAGGAATATGTACATGTGGAGAGAACAGGAGTGCAGGGATATGCAAGTATGGGGAGAAATAGGGGTGCGGGAATATGTAAGCATGGTGAGAACATGGGGTGCAGGAATATGTAATTATGGCAAGAACATGGAATGCAAGAATATGTAAGTATAAATAGAACAGGGAGTGCAGGAATCTGCAAGTATGGAGAATAGGGAGTGAAGGAATATATAAGTATGGAGAGGCTGTTGGGGCTAGTGGTATTCTTTGTGGCTTCTCACCAGAATAAACTTGCACCTGCACACTTACTTCTAAACACAGTGCCGATTCTCTTTCTTAGTAATAGTAAGCGTGAGGAACAGGAGTGCAGGAATATGTAAGCATGGAGAGAACGGGTGAAATATGTAAGTATGAAAAGAAAATGGCCTGCAGGAATATCTTAGTATGGTGAGAGCAGGGAGTACAGGAATATGTATGTGGATAGAACTGGTGTAGCAATATATATATAGATACAGAAGTGCAGGATATGCAAGTATGGAGAGAACAGGAATGAAGGAATATGAAAGCATACAGAGAACAGGGGTGCCAGTGCAGGAAAATGTAAGTATGGATAGAACTGATGTTTAGGAATATGTTGGCATGCCATCAGCACAATGAAATTTTGATAGTGAAGACCACCACAGTGACAGAACTTGCCTGGTTACTGTGATAGTCTCGCTCACACTGCCGCTCTCTTTTTGGGTATTGCGCCCCCTCCTTGAACCAACTCCAACTTGGGGTTGGTTATCTAGAGATGGGGGTTATGGGGGGGGGCAAAGCCCCCTGCAGAAACACACTTGGTTCCAATGGGAACAATGCCTACTGTCAGCCTGGTCCCTGTCTGTGTCAGGGATGTCAACAGCATTGCTGTCATTGTTGCATGGTAGAACTGAATATGTTAGTATAGAGTACAGAAGTGAAGGTATATGCAGCTATATACAAGTATAAAGAGAACCGGGAGTGCAGGAATATGTAAGTATGGAGAACAGGGAGTGCAGGAATATGTAAGTATGGAGAGAACAGGGGATGCAGGAATATGTAAGTATGGAGAGAACAGGGGATGCAGGAATATGTAAGTATGGAGAGAACAGGAGGTGCAGGAATATGTACATGTGAAGAGAACAGGAGTGCAGAGATATGTAAGTATGGAGAGAACAGAAGTGCAAGAATATGTAATTATGGAGAAGATAGGGGGTTTAGGAATATGTAAGTATAAGAATGTAAGAACATAGGAAAACAGCCAGCAGAAGGAGACCTATTGGTCTAGTGTGTCTGCTCGAGATAATAAGGATTGATTTTGGCTTTAAGTTTCCAGCTGTGCCCCCAACCCCTCTCTTTCCCCCTGAATTTCCTTGTCTTATTTCTGATGCCATGTGGCATTCCTATATGTTTGCCCCAGGCTCTGATGAAGGCTACCACTGACCTTGTCTCTACCACCTTCTTTGGCAACTCATTCCATGCAGTCACCACCATCTCTGTAAAGAAATGTTTCTCCGTCCTCTTGAAATTTCCCCATTAGTTTAAGCTGTGCTATCTAGTAGTGGCATTGTCCCTTTGTTGAATAGGCCCATGCATTCCATCCTGTTAATTCCTTTCAAGTACTTAGAAGTCTCAGTCATATCCCTTTCTGCCTCCTCTTCTCCAGAGCATACGTCCCTAGATCCCATAACCTCTCTTCATATGATTTATCCTGCTGCTCTTCTGGACCCCCTCCAGCATGTTTATGTCCTTCCACAGGTGCGGGTGCCAATATCTTACTCCATACTCCAAGTGTGATCTCACCAATGACCTGTAGAGTGACAGAATAACCTAGCTCTTTCCATTCTAATCCTCTTGCAATACACCCCAGCACTCTATTTGCCTTTGCTACTGCCTTTTGATTGAGACAAGTGTTTCAGGTTACTAGAAATGACGACCACAGATTATTTTCTTCATCCGATGGTGTAACCTGAACCTTCCCAATGTAGTACTCCACTCGGCTCCTTGCCCATATTTGCATCACTTTGCACTTCTGGTATTGAACCTGAGCTGCCATATCCCTGACCATCTCTGTGGTCTATCTAGTTCCTCCCTCAGCTTCTTTATCCCATCCTGGGTGTCCAACCTCCCACAGAGCTTGGTGTTGTCTGCAAATGCATCTTTCCCTGAATGTCTTTCCCTGTTGCTAATAAAGATGTTAAACAACTGTCCCTAACACCGACCCTTGTGGAACCTGGCTAGTAACCTCCCTGGTACTTAAGAAACCCCCACCCACTACCACCCTCTATGTCCTAACGCTCAGTCAGTTATCAACCCATCTAACCAACCTTTCCCCACCCCAAGTCATTCAGCTTCATTATTAGCCTTGTGTGGCACAGAGTCAAAGGCCTTGCTAAGGCTTAGGTACATGATATCCACTGCCTAGTTTTTGTCTACTGTCTTGGTGACCCAGTTGAAGAACTAAATCAGGTTTGTTTGACATGACCTGCCTGCTACGAACCTATGTTTGTTTACTGTCCTGCAGATCATTTTCCTAAGAACTTGATTAGGCTCGGTTTTAATATTGTCTCCATTAATTTACACACAGTTGAAGTTAGGCTGATTGGCCTGTAGTTTCCAGGGTCCTCCTTAGGGCCACTCTTGTGGAGTGGCATGACATGTGCTGTCCTCCACTCCCTAGCAACACCCCTTTATCAAGAGATTTATTGACTAGAATTGTCAGTGGCCTGCCAGCTCTTCTGCCAACTCTTTAGTATCCTGGGGTGTAAGCTATCAGGCCCTGGAGATTTCTCCACCTTCAGTGCCATGAGCCCTCCTCATCCCATTCTATCCATATGGCCCCTGTTGGGTCTTCACCAGCCCCCACCCTTCTTCCCACTGTATGGTACTGGCCCCTTTTCTTTGCAGAAGACGGAGCAAAAGTATTTATTTAATACTTCCGCTTTTGCCTCATCTTCCACCACTGTTTCTTTTCTTGAGGATGACTATGTCATCCTTCCTGTCTCTCTCTCTCTCTCTTTAATGTAGCTGAAGTATGGTTTGTCTCCTGTTTTATCCCTTCTGCTATCTGTAGTTCCTTCTTTGCTTTTGACTGTATTACCTCCTTTTGCTATCTTAGCTAACCTTTGTACTCCTTGTCCTCTATCCTGCTGTCTCTACTTTTCCTGTATGCTGTCTCTTTATTCTTCACTAGCTTTGCCACCTCCCTGTTAAACCAGCTTGGTGTCTAGTTCCTGCCTTCTTGTCCTTCATTTTTATGCAGCTGTTTATTGGTATTTTTATAGCCCTTCTGATTGTGTCCCATAATTCGTCTACCACAAGCCTTCTTGTATGTTCCCCATTAGAGAGTACCAGGTCTAGAACTGCTTCTCCCTGATTGGACTGGCCACATACTGCATCATGAATCCATCCTGGATCACGTCTAAGATTATTTGGCTTCTGATGCCAGATGTGGTTGGTTTGACTCAGTCCATTTTGGGCAGGTTGAAGTCTTCCATCACTACTATCTCCGCCTTCTCTGCTGCACTTGTCAACTGACTGAACATTTATTGTCCTTGTCCTCTCCTTGACTGGATGGTCTGTGTACGACACCTATTCTTATTTTCCTACCTGTATTCATCTGGAGTTGGAGCCAGTGCCTCAGTGCCCTCTTTAAATGTCTTCCTTTCTTGCACATACAATAGCTTCCTTTATGTTGCCTGTCTCCCTGTCCTTTCTATACAGCTTGTAACATGGGATCAATAGGTCCCAGTCATGGTGTGCTGTTGCCCAGATATCTGTAATGGTGGTGATATCCACCCTGCTTTCTGCTATGAGTGCCCATGGTTATGCCATTTTTGTTCCCAAGACTACACCTCCACTTTGTCCCTGCTGTACATTTTTCTGACCTAATCTGTCCAGTCTTTCTTCCCCACCTTCTTCTGTTTTGAGTTCCATCACTAATTCAGTTTGTTTTCTTTGTTAATACGGGGTAGTTGCTTCAGCCTCGCCTTTTCTGTCCTCCCCTTAGCAGTTTAAACCAGTTCCTTTGCCATATACTCCTCCATTTTAGCTTTGATTTTTTATTCCTTCCAAGTTCAGGTGTAATCTAGCTCTGCCATAGAGTCCCTTGTCCAACCATGTATCTCCTCAACCTCCTATAAGACCGACCTTCCTTATACCACTAGCCTAAGCATCCATTAAAGTCCTGTATCCTCTCTTTTCTAGCTGTGCTGGCCCCTGGTACAAGAATGATCTCCGAGAAGGTCAATGAGTTCACAGATTGCCTGCATTCTGCAGCTAAGTCCATAATCTATGTTGCACCACCCAATCTCCTCCCTGTCTAAACTATTGGTCCCAATGGTTAGTACCAAATCCTCCTCCCCTTATCAGCTCATTTATCTTTGTGTTGCTTTACCTGCCTCTATTCCAGGTATGCACACAACTGTTGTCCTCCTATGGCTCCTCAAATCTTCCCCATTGTATTCCTTTTATTATTGAGTCCCATAGACTAATTTTATTCTTTCCAGAGTGACCGTTTCCAAAATATGAAGAGAGCAAGGGTGTTGGAATATGAGTATGGAAAGAACAGGGTACAGGAATATGTAGGTATGGAGAGAACAGGAGTGCAGGAATATGTACAGTAAGTATGGAGAGAACAGGGTGTAGAATATGTAAGTATGGAGAGAACAGAGGTGCAGGAATACATAAGTATGAGAGAAATGGGGTAGGAATATAAAAGTATAGAGAATAAGGAGTGCAGAAATATGTGGTAAGGCTAGAACGGGTGTAGGAATATATTGTTATGGAGAGAAAAGGGTGCAGGAATATAAGTATAGAGAGAACAGGAGCACAGGAATTTTAAGTGTAAAGAACAGAGGGTGGAATATACATATGGAAATTAGTAATTTGACTTCAGAGGTGGCTGATTTTATCTGTAATTTTATGATGAAACATTTTGTGGTTATGGACCATCCTCATTCAGTTTTCAGCTATAAGCAACTACTCATACAATGCATATATTCTTGGAAAAGTCTTTTTTTTACCTGTATGTAGCCCTGATTATAAATAACCTGTGTATTGTATTGTGATTTTTTTAATGTTCAGGCTACAACGTCCCAAATGAGCAATTGTTATTGATGGCTGAGAGGGATGAAGAACCCCCATTTATTGATGTGAGGGTGGATGAGGGGGATGAAGAACTCCCTTTTGTTGATGTGGAGGTGGATGAGGGGGATAAGGAACTCCCTTTTGTTGATGTGGAGGAGGAAGACCAGAATTACAAACTCCCTTACGTTGATGTGAAGGAGGAAGAGACTGCAGAGCACAAGGATCACGTTGAAGTCATTCCCACTAGTAAGTATCGTAGCTGGCTAGATGATGTTTATATGGGATTTTTTTCAGCTATGATTGAGAGGAATTTGGGGGAAAAAAGGAAAAATCTAGAGTTAGAAAGCAGGCTATAATGTCAGAAAATATGAAAAGAGTAAACCAAGTGAGTATTTTAGACATAAATATACCAGTGTTATAATTGCTATTGGTCTTGATTCCAGGCTTGGGTGAGCAGGCAAGTGTCTGCATTATAAACACTTGGTCATTCAGAGAAGAGGGACATGAGGAGTGCACAGAGGAGAGGATGGACTGTATTTAAGCCTTGGAAGTGATGATGACTTAAGTGGTGTTTTAAAGGTGATAGTGAATCAATCAGTCACTTTATTTTATTATAATGCATTTCCATTAAAATGTTCAAGGCATGGTACAGTATTTTAAACAACAGAAAAACTCTACATTGACATACTGTCAAAATGAGAGGAGAAGCCAGGCAGAAAAAGGTTTTAGCTGCAGAGGAATTTAGGAAGTGATGAACTATGTGTGTAAAGAAATTAGTAAATTGATGAATTATTTTTATCTCAATGGGAAAAACTCGGACCGTGCCATTTGGACCCAGAAAACTGAGCACGGATAGAAATAAAGTCTTGCAGAATTCCTTTGTGTGTGCCTAGTTGGAAATAGTAGACACAGTAAAGTACTTTGGTGTCTAGCTTCACCAAGAGCTTAGTTTCAGACACATAGTGAGCAAGCTGTAGAACCATAGAAACATAGACTTTGATGGCAGATAAGGACCACTTGGCCCACCTAGTCTGCCTATTTCCCTACCTACAGGATAAGCTGCAGATCCTAGTTAACCAACAGCCTAGTTCTTCCTACCCCCCACAAAAATTGTCTTATACGTGTCCCATACATTCTTGAATTCTCCCACAATTTTAGACCCCACAACCTCCTCAAGAAGGCTGTTCCATGCATCCACCACCCTCTCTGTGAAAAAATACTTCCTCACATTGCCGCTGAACTGCCCCCTCTATCTTTATATTCTGCCCCCTTGTTCTTGCACATCTCTTTTTCTGAAAGATACTAACCCTCTTGGACTTTGTTGATTCCCTTGAGGTTCTTGAAAGGTTCTATCATGTTCCCCCCCTTTCCTAGAGGGTATACATATTAAGCTCCTTTAGTCTCTCTTCATATGGCTTTTAGTGCAGACCCTGCACCATTTTAGTTGCCTTCCTCTGGACTGCCTCCATCCTGTCTATGTCCTTGCAGAGATGGTGTCTCATTAACTGTCTGTACAAAAGGATAACAACTTCCTGTTTTCTGCTTGTGATGCCTCTCCCTATACATCCCAGTATCCCCCAGCCCTCCTTACTGCCTTCTCACATTGCTTGCCTACTTTTAGGCCAACTGATATGACTATCCCCAGGTGCCTTTCCATTTTTATTGTTGTTAGTACCTGCCCCCCATTGTGTACTCTTCCTGGGTCTTTGTTTCCCAGGTGCATTACTTGCACTTCTTTGCATCGAATCTAAGCTGCCATACTTTGACCATTCCTCCAACCTCCAAGTCCCTTATCATCCTTTCCACACCCCTCGTGATCAACCCTGTTGCAGATCTTTGTGTCGCCTGCAAAGAGGCATACTTTTCCTTCTAGTCCCTCTGCAATATCACCTATAAAACATTAAAGAGGTCCGGTCCCAGTATTGAATCCTGTTGTACCCGCGAGTAGCCCTCCTTTCTTTGGAGTGACTGTGTCCTGTTGTCCAGCCAATTGTTTACTCAGGTTGCCATACTGGGACCCACTCCCAGGCTGGCTAAAATGTTTATTAATCTTTGTGTGGGACTGTGTAAACACATTGTTAAAGTCTAGGTAGGCCATGTCCACAGCCCCTCTCTAGTCTACTACTTTGATCACCCAGTCAAAGAAATCTATTAGATTCATCTGACATGACCTTCCCAATGTGAATCCATGCTGCCTTGAGTCCTGTGCCCCACTGGCCTCCAAGTACTTAACAATTCTTCCTTTCAGAAGTGATTCCATTATTTTCCCTATCACTGGGGTCAAACTAACAAGTCTGTAGTTCCCTGCCTCTGCCTTGCTCCCACTTTTGTGAAAGGAAATCCCATCCACCTTCCTCCAGTCCTCAGATGCCACACCATCCTCCTGTGATTTTTTAAAAAGGTAATCAGTGGTAGCCAGTGAATTCTGGGGTGATTCTCATCAGGCCCCATTGCTTTGTCCACCATCAGTTTTAGGAGTTATTTCATGGCCCATTCTTCTGTAAATGGACTGGTATTGACCTCTATCTACAGTGATTCTATTGTTTGGTTTGGGTACCTCCCCCTCCTCTTGTGATATCTGTGAGAAATTTAACCAGGCTACAAGGAGATACAGCAAGCATTTGGTTGAGGGAAACTCAGTGGACATAGCCTTCCTGGATTTTACAAAGGTGTTCAATAAACTGCCTCATAAACAATTGATAACAATACTGGAATCTATAGGAATACCAGCAAATATAGTGGCCTGGGTAACATCATGGCTCTGTCAGAGGAGACAAAGTGTGCATAAAGAGGGCACTTTCAGATTGAGGCTGTGCCCAGCAGAGTACCACAGGGGTCGGTGCTGGGGCCATGCCTGTTTAACATATATGTTTCTACATTACCATATAGTGATGAGAAGGTGGCTAACTAAATGTGCCAATGACTGCTGACTGGGGTGAAAATAAAGAAGATAGCATAACTTTACAGAAAGCACTGGATTACATAAATACTTGATGCACTAACTACCATCTGCACTTAAAGACCGCAAAATGTACCATTATGCACCTTGGTTACAAAAATCAGCAAGCAAACTATCAGTTAGGAAACATAAACTAAAAATACAACAGAAGAAAGGGATATGGACATAACTATATCAAACAACCTCAAATTTGGCCAACATTGCACTAAAATCAGTAGAAAAGCAAATGGTTTTAAACTGCATTCTTAGGCATATTGCCTGTAGAGAGAAATCGTAATGATCATGCTGTATGGCTCATTGGTAAGGTATATACTGGAGTATGGGGCCTAGGTCTGGTCACCATATCAGAAGAAGGATGTGGCTAGATTAGAAGGTGTACAAAGAAAGGCCATGAGACATATAAAAGGGATGGAAACAAAAGATTAGCCCACAAGACTAGGTAGCTTAAACATGTTCACACTGAATTATAGAAGATTATTTTATTTTTATGTTCTTTATTTACTGTATAATCAGAATTACAATCCTTTGAGTCATAAATCTTTTGCAAAGGCTCCACATTGTTTACAGGGTGGAGGGAGAACCAAAGTACAAGGAAGACAGATGGAACAAGCAATTATATACAGGTTTCAGTACAGACAGTTTTTATACAATGGCTCCATGGTGGTTACAGGGGTGGAGACAAAGACAATATAAAGCGTTAAAAGAAACACAAATTTTTTTTTTTTTGCACTTTGATTTTTTCAGGTTACAGAATTGACATGGCAGTTGAGAGTCGCTTTTAAAAAGCTTATGGGAGGCATACATGTGGGCCCAAGACAGAGCTAATGCAGAGGGAGGAATTGTGACTAGGAAGTCCCTGAGTCAGTTATGGGGATGAAGGAGGAGAGAGCAGGCCTTATTGGCATTACATGAGAGTTTTCAAGGAGGTGTTCAAGGCCTGTTTTGAAAAGTGCAATGCTGTGGGGTCTGGGAGAGAGTAGGGGAGGGTGTTGAGCCATTTGGGGCAGCGGTAGCGAAGGATCTCTGCCTCAGAGACATTCGCACATGGGGACCATGAAGATGAGGTAGCCGACAGTCTGGGTAGTCCACCTGTGAGGGCCGGGCTGACGATGGGGAGTAGTGTGGCTGGAGTAAGCTGGAGGTGGATCTTTTTGCTAAGATGCAGGTTTGATATTTGAGTCTTTGATGGAAATTAAGCCAACCTGTTAGTGTGTACAGATCGCAGGTGTGGGTGAGTCTGTCACAGCCAGTAACGAGGCGGCAGGCTTTATTAAGCACTGTGATTATGCTACTTAGGGTGGAGTTGTCAGCAGTGCCATAGATAACAATCCCATAATCGAGAAGTGAGAGGATGGAGGAGGTGACAGCTATCTGCATGGCATGGGCAGGCAGGCTGTTCTTGATCCTGTAGAGGGTACCAATTCTGGAGTTAATCGCTGACGAGAGGAGGCATACATGTCTGTGGTAGGAGAGGGAGGTATCTAAGGTTACACCTAGATATTTAAAATTAGTAACATGTTCCAGATGGGTACCATCTAAGTTTGTGATTTGGAGTGTCATCTGGCTGTGTGGGCTTTACGATGTACAAAGATCATGGACTTAGTTTTGGAATAGTTAATGATCAGGTGGTGTACAGTAAACCAGTTTTCCAGCTTCCTGAAAACCCCTGAAGGAGAGCTGGAGGGTGTCTGGCTGTGGGTGTTGCCGTAAAGAACAGCATCATCAGCATAAAGTAGGAGATGATTGCTGCAAGCTTTGGGGAGTGAGTTAAGGAAGAGTGTAAAAGCAGTGGGCCCAGAATAGACCCTGTGGAACGCCTCGACACAGGTTTGGGGTTGAGATGGTGGAGTTGATTTCGCATTTGCTGAGAGTGACCCGAGATAGTCCTTGAACCAGGCCAAGACCTCAGCGGCTGCCTTTAGTTGTGGCAGGACTTGGGTGAGAAGATCGTGATTGACTGTGTCAAATGCCTTTGTTAAGTCTACAGATGGCCCCGCAATAGATCCTGGTCCAGGGCCCCATGGATGAACGTGGTTAGTTCAGTGAGGGTTATGATGGTGCTGTGGGCCAGCACGGAACCTGATTAAGAGGCTTATATGTGCCTACTGTACAGATCCTTAACTGATCAGGATCTGAGAGAGAGACTAGGATTAACATTTAAGTGTAAGAATTATAACACAAGAGCACATTGGTTTCAGCTGTCAGGCGAACATTGTAGAACCTGGAAGAGAAAGATGTGGTTTAGTCAGAGGGTGGTAAATACATGGAATGAGCTACCAAACTCAGCAGTAGGAAGTCATCTATGGATGTGTTTAAAATCTGAATGGACGGATTCTTTCGTAGGGTTTGATTACTACGGTGAGCACAATGGATGAAAGTCTGCAAGCTCGGTATGACCTGATACACCTATGATGCCAAAAGGAGGCTCTTAAAACCTTCATCACTGTCACAGCCATTGAAGCTGCTGCCAAGGCCATGGTCTTCTATCCAGCTTCTCACTTAACAGCTGCTGCCAGGAATTCTTCCCAGCATTCTTCAAACCTTTCATCTATGCAATCAAGATCAAATAATACAGACAGAGAAATTGATGAATCACCACAAGCAGGGGGACACGGCTCCTGCTTCATCAGTGAAGGTCTCTGTTAAAGGAGAGTAATTCCCCATCATCTTATGCTCTGGGAGTGACAACTACTGCCCCACCTGATCATTGATAAGATATCTAGGTCAGGGGCTGGCTGGGCAGCACAAAGATTGGGGGAGCACACCACTGCTCTGAGCTGAGAAGGTGTAGCACAGTGTTCTGTCACACAGGGACACATTGTGATGGACTGAGAGCTTTATCTCACAATGGATTCACATGCATGTCATGGCCTGATGCTGTTATGTAGTATGTCAGGAAGGGGTTGGCATGAAAATGAGTTTTACAATATTTCCTCTAGTCTATTTATTTCATTTCCAAAGGACCTGTATGAATGAGGATACAATTTCATGGAAATTTAAAAAATATACATAGATACAATATTCTCTCTCACATATATATGTATATACACATGCACATTTGTATGTATGTTACAGATTGCATATACATATATTAGTGATACACAACAGGGACCTCATGAGTGGTATGAACAGCATGAGTATAGAACTACCTTATTTATCACATAAGGTCTGCTCTGAGTATTTCATTTATGCAATAGGCTAGGACCTTAAGGGATAGATTTTTTGTTGTTGATGCTTTTTAGACATAAAATGATTTCTTTAAGTCTGTTATTCTTTGAACTAGTGTTGCTGTGCTTTCCCCCATCCTGACTGCTATAACCATTGCCATGTATGTGAAGTCAGCTTGACAAGCTGACACTGTGATGTGGTAGTTGGTTAGTGCTGCAGAACTTCCACAGAAATTACAAACCACCGCCGCAGAAATTCTGCGGCAAATGGTAATCTTGCCACAGAACTTGGTCTCAATGTACCGCAGAAAAGTAAAGGCCTTGTCTATAGGTGGGGGAGCATGGTAATTGTAGTTTGTGCATGCAGTAAGTCATGATATAAATGTTTCTGTAGCTGAGGGAGCATGGTAATTGGAGTTTGTGCATGCAATAAGTCATGATATAGATGTCTCTAGCTGGGGGAGCATGGTAATTGTAGTGTGTGCATGCAGTAAGTCTTGATATGGATGATGTAGATGTTTCTATAGCTGGGGAAGCATGGTAATTGTAGTTTCTGCACGTAGTAAGTCATGATATAGATGATATAGATGTTCTATAGGTGGGGGAGCATAGTAATTGTAATTTGGGCATACAGTAAGTCATGATATAGATGATATATATGTTTCTGTAGCTGGGGAGCATGATAATTGTAGATCTTACTTCGAGAGGGCTCTTGCAGTAGGTAATTACATATAGGACTGACGTCGGCAGGCATCAGGACCCCACGGAAAAATTTCTAGCTAGCAGTCCATGGCGCAGAGACCCCCTATGTCAGGTGACCGCTCAGGAGACATCGGTATAAAGGCGTCCTGGACACCTGCCTTCCACTTCTTTCCCACCGTTAGCTCATGCAGTGCCTCATGGAATAGTTCATGTCCGATCGGCCCTACCGTCATTGTTTTTTTTTTTCACCAAAAATCCTATTTTTTCGATAATCACTGGTGTTAACATTGGTGTATGTCGTCCCCTACACCTCTGAGCACAAGAACAAGTGTGACTCATGTGGCTCCCAACTACTGAACAAGGATGGCCACTCCTGTGCCTGTTCTGCTCAGGCCTGGATCATACAGTTGAGAAGTGCCAGCATTGCCTTAACTTTACATGGCCACCCAGAAAGACGGCAGCCATCCTTGGAGGCCCACATCCTCAAAAAGAAGATGAGCTTTATGAAGAAGGAGCTTAAAAGCTAAGGCAGGCGCCTACTTCTGAAGGCCATCGAAAGAAAAAGGACAAGGACGGGCACTGGGACAAGGCTCCTCCACCGCATCTCCTCTGGAGTCACGGGCATTCAGGTAACATCCCTCTGGGGATCACTCTTGACAGCGCCTGGAGGTTTCTGAGGTGGCATCGGCCCTCACGATCTGGCTCAGGCCTTGGCGCCTCCGGGCTATTGGAGGCCTCCGCCCCTGGTACAGCCACAGGATTGCGGCCTACCTTAGCGGGCAACTCTGGTAAGCCGGGTGTCGGCTCCTCTGATATCCGCCCGGAGAAGACCGGTAAGACGTCCGACCCTTCAGGGCGATGCATGGCTTTCCCACCGGACCAGGCCGACCCTTCTTCTTGACCTGCCTTCGGTGAAGGCCCTTCTAAGTCAGATGTCGGCTCCTCCGCCGAGAGCTCGCGCCTATGCCTCACGTCGGCTCGTCCAATATCCGGCCGGACAGGGAACCAACGTAGGACCCCCCAACGTCCATCGTTCCTGGTTCCCCACGGCTTTTGCTGCAGTCTGGGGAACCAGAGTCCCCCCTACCCTGATCTCAGGGACTTCTCCCCTCTGTTCCCTGGAGCAGTGGGGGATTTGCAGCCTCAGTCAGTCCCTCATCCAGGTGCGACGGACCTGACGTCGGCTCCCCGGACGCCGACTCTGACGCCGGCCCCTCTGACATTGGTTCCCCAGCGTCAGGCCTCCACCGTTGGCCTTACCGATGCAGGAGACTTTCTCCCCCATTGGGTCCCCTCCTGGGCTCTCCATGCAAGGGTTTGGCGGGCAGTCTGCGCGGCAGCCCCCCCCGGCTCCCGGCTACTCGCCATCTTATCTGACACCGGTTTACCCGGGAACGCCGTATCTGACATCGTAGTACCCGACGCCGGCCTTCCTGACAGTACTTGTCATCTCAATACCCGATGCCGGGCTACCCGCAGCCAGGTTTCGGATACACACCATATGGGTATCCCCCATATTCTTATTCCCTGCCTCCTCCTTCTCCACCGCCCTCGCGGCCGCTGGTGGACCTGCGGGAAACTCTGGCCTCCTGGTGGGCTGAGGCCAAGGCTCAGCTCACCAAGGAGGTAGAGGCCGCCTTCAGCGACAGTGCCATCTCAGGCTCCTGTACGGCCCAGGCAGCACACCTCCCCACCCCGAGTTCCAGGGTTCTTCCCTCTGGATTCAGGGAGGGGCAGTACTCAGCGTTCCGTGGTGCTACCCAAGGGACCCATTCCTCCCCGGTCGGGAAAGGGAGTTTATTTTCTTCTTCATCCTCTTCACTCTCGGATTCTTCGACTGATGCTCTGAGAGACGACAGCCCCGCCTCTGTCGAAGCCCCAGCCGAGGACTCCTCCAAGTCTCTCTGGAGGATCCTTCTTTACGGAGTTGCTTAGAAAGATCCAGTAGATCCATCAGTTGCACTTTTGAACCAGATCCTCAGCGCCTGAAACTCGCTGAACATCTGGATCTACCTGTGACAGCTCCTATACTAATGCCACCCTGGATAGAGCTTCATGCCGACCTTGTCACCACGATATGGAAACAGCCATCAGCCTTAGCCCCACTTCCAAGGAAGTCAGAACAGGCTATACCAGGCTCCTGAGGGTGTTGATTTCCTAGATTTTCCTCACGACTCGGCCGCGATTAGTGCTACTCATGGCCGGGTCATGGAACCCAAAACATCTCAGCTTGCCCTCCTGTTAAGGAATCCTGCCTTCTGACCAGTACAGAAGGAAAATTTATGCTTCTCCACACTGGGAGATTCGGCCTGAACTCAGCCGCCACATGGGGGACTATCAGAAGGCCATCCTTACTCAGAAGGTGGAAGCCAAACTGGACTCCTTGCCTGACTCCCAAGTCAAACAGGAGTTAGCTGATCTCATCCGCTGTGCTCATTCGGCCAGTCGCTACATCCTGCGTGTGACATGCGATGGCAGTGGACACTGCGGTGAGCTCACTTCGCTGTGGGTCTATGGTGTCATGCCTGGCTCCTCGTGTCAGGTTTGGTCCCGGAGGTGCAATCTGCCATTCAATAGGCACCTTTCAGGGGGTTGGTGCTTTTCGGGGGTGATGTCAAAGACATCATCACCGACTTGCAAGAGAAGGGAAGGGAAAATCAGTGGATTCATATGTACCGTCCCCATCAGCAGCAGCACCGTCCCTTTCACAGATAGAATCGGCCAAAGGCGAAACCACAGGGAAGGTGGGCCACCAAACGTTGGGCCCCCTCAGCTGCCAAGCCCCCTCCGCCCAAAAAAAGGAGCGGGTACTTCAGCTGCAGCGCTGCCCCACACCACCTGACTCCTTTCCTCTCCCACCGCCTCCAGACTCCCCAGAGGAACCGGTAGGAGGGAGGTTTTCCCTCCACCTTCCGAGATGGGAGAAAATAACTATGTATTCTTAGGTGCTCCAGCTTATAGCGGAAGGACACTCCATAGAGTTTCTTCAGAAACCACCCCGCCACCCCCCTCTGAAGTCGTCGTACTCAAGGGAACATCTTCCTTTGGTCCAGGAAGAAATCTCTGCTCTTCTCATGAAGCAAGCAATAGAGCCCTTCCACCCTTCATCTTCAGGGAACGGGTTACTATTCCCATTTCTTCCTGGTCCTAAAGAAGACGGGAGATCTCAGACCGATTTTAGATCTCAGTTCCCTGAATCTTTGTGTAGAGTACAAAAGGTTCAGGATGCTCTCTCTGCAGAGCCTTCTACCCCTCCTACAGCCGGGTCAATGGCTTTTGCCCTGGGTATACAGGATGCTTATCTGCACATTCCCATTCACCTCTCCCATCGCAAATACCTTCATTTTGCATTTCAAAGGACCACTACCAATTCAAGGTGCTCCCTTGGTCTGTCCTCTGCCTCCTGAGTATTTACCAAATGCCTGGCAGTGGTGGCGGCCCACCTCATGCACTATGGGAGTACAGGTATTCCCTTACCTGGACGACTGGCTCCTGGCGGCCTCGCCCAGGAGGAACTCCTGCATTTCCTCTCACCCAGCAGGTCTTTGCTTGCCTGGGTATTACCATCAACCATTCCAAGTCTCATCTGACCCTTCCCAAAGTCTACAGTTCATTGGGGCGATCCTCGATATGACCGCAAGCAAGGCCTTTCTGCCTCTGGACAGGGCGGCTCTTCAGGCCTAGATTTGTCTGTTATCTGACCGCAGGGAAGGTCTCCAGCGAGGTTGGTCCTTAAGCCTTGTGGGCTCATGGTGGCGCTATGCGACGGTCCCCGGGCTCGACTCCACGAGAATCTCTCAGTGGACTCTTCGCCTCAGTGGGACCAACTAGCGGATGAGCTAGATCAATCAGTTCTGATCTCGTTGCCTATGATGCGAGACTTGCAGTGGTGGATGGTTCGAGAGAACCTGTTTTGGGGGTCCCTTTCTTTCATCCTCCCCCAGACTCTAACCACAGACACCTCCGCGAAGGTTGGGAAGCCCATCTAGGCCCTCATCGGACCCAGGGCTCCTGGTCCAGGCTAGAACAAGCTTCCACATCAGTGTGCCTGAGCTCGGCAGTGTTGTACACTCCAAGCCTTTCATCAGTACATCCTTCCCGGCCACCTAGCCATCCAGACAGACAATATGTAGTGTGGTACATCAACAAGCAGGGAGAACTCGGTCCTACCCTCTATGCAGGGAGGCAATGAGGGTTTGGGATTGGGCAACACCATGACCTTCACCTCACGGCGATCCATGTTCCAGGAATCGACAACACCCTGGCAGACAAGCTAAGTCGCTCTTCTGCTCTGGCTCACGAGTGGAACTGGACCAAGGGTACTAGACAATATCTTTCAACTTTGGGGAACTCCGCAGGTCGGCCTGTTCGCTTCCCAAAATGCAAACTTCCCATCGCTTCGCCGCTTCTTTCCAGAGCAAGGCTCTTTCTGGAATGATGCTCTGTCTCTAGACTGGAAGGACAGATTCTGCCTATGCTTTCCCCAATTCTCTGATCCCACAAGTCTTGCAGAAACTAGCCTCAGAAGGAGTGAGAATGATTCTGATCGCTCCTTTCTGGCCCTGGCAAATCTGGTTCTCTCTTCTACAATAGTATTCAGAGGATCCTCCTCTATCTCGAGGTTTGTTGACCCAGGATCAGGGGACCCTGGTTCATCCAGGACTCAAATCCCTTCAACTGCATGCATGGCTCCTGAAGACCTAGCCCAGTCTCGTTTTGGTGTGTCTCCAAAAGTGGTGGAGATTTTAATACAGGCCAGAAAACCCTCCACCAGGTCCACCTATGCCATGAAGTAGAAGAGATTCACTATTTGAGCTGCCTCCAAGAACATGGAGCCTTTCTCCTGTTCAGCGGGGCTTCTGCTGGAGTATTTATGTCATCTGTTCGACCTGGGTCTCAGCCATTCCTCTTTGAAGGTTCACATGGCAGCTATCTCAGCCTATCATGTTCCTTTGCTGACAAAGCTTCTTCAACTGGAGGTCTCTGAGACCTTTTCTCAGAGGGGTCCTCCATCTGAGGTCCCCCATCTGTACTCCTGCCCCACCCCTTGGGACTTGAATTTTGTTCTCGAGAAACTTACACTTCCTCCTTCGAACCTGCAGCCTCTGCAGATTTGAAGTTTCTTTCATGGAAGACACTCTTCTTGGTGGCCATTACTTCGGCTTGAAGAATCTCCAAGCTCCAGACCCTGATGTGTAAAATCCCCTACCTGATTTTTCACAAGGATCGAAGTCGCTCTTCACACGAATCCTAAGTTTCTACCTAAGGTAGTAGCAGAGCCTATCTTAAATCAGTCCATAGAGTTACCTGCCTTTTTATTAGAACTCTAACGAGGGGAATATTTACTCCATACTACGGATGTTCATCAGATTCTGAGATACTATACCAATAGGACGAAGGATCTCAGAAAGACTGATCAGTTGTTTGTCTCCTTTGCTTCCAAAAGGGAAGGCAATGCTGTTTCCAAGCAATGCCTATCCAAATGGTTGGCTCATTGCATCACTTTCTATTATGACAAGTACCACAAGACCTTTCCGGGTCAAGTAAGAGACCACTCCACAAGAGGAGTTGCCACTTCTGCAGCTTGTTTCAAGAATGTGTCTGTGGCAGACATATGTGCTGCTGCCACCTGGACTTCCGTCCATACCTTTATGAAACACTATAGTTTGGACATTGCTCTTGCCATAGAGCAGGCTTTGGCTAGCTGTTTTGCAAGGCCTCCTGTCTTGAGGCTTCGCACGGCTAGAGCTACTTCTTGGAGTAGTTTCTCCTCCCGGTGCCTTTCTTTGTTCCAGACTGCTTGGGATTCAGTCTTATAGGTGATTACCTACTGCAAGAGCCCTCTAAGTAAGATAGTACATACGAAGAACTTACCGACAGCAGATCTTCGAGAGGCCTTGCAGTAGGTAATACCTCCCGCCTCCATCCCCCTAGGCTTTTTCAGCTCCTTTTCCATTGAGGAAAATCTCTGCATCTCTCTTGTCCAGCCTCTTTCGGCCTGTGGCAGGAAAGAACTGGAAGGCGGGCATCCGGGACCGCCCTTTTATACCGACATCTCCTGACGCTGGTCACCTGACATGGGGGCAGTCCCTTGCCAGGGACTGCTAGCTAGAAATGTTTCCGTGGGGTCCTGCTGCCTGCCGATGTCAGTCCTATATGTAATTACCTACTGCAAGAGCCTCTCTTGAAGATCTACTGTTAAGGTAAGTTCTTACGTAACTGCAGGGATTTATTTAACTCTAAAAATTGATTAGCGTTTTGCTCATAAAAGTGCTAAATCTTTGTGAAAATGCATAGCTTTGCCTCACTGTGTTTAACAAACACAACACTTCTAGAAAATCTGTATAAATACTTCCTGTACAGTTAGTATAGTCCCAAGAAAAACTGCTAATCAATTATTTAAACCTTGAACTGTACTTTTGTGCATGCATTAAGTCATGATATAGGTGCGCCAATAGTTGTCTATAGGTGCAGGCAGCATGGTCATTGTAGTTTGTGCATGCAGTAAGTCATGATATAGATGTTTCTATAGGTGCAGGCAGCATGGTCATTGTAGTTTGTGCATGCAGTAAGACATGATATAGATATAGATGTTTATAGGTGGGGTCATCAGAACTGTAGTTTGTCATACAGTAAGTCATGATGTAGATGTTTCTATAGGTGGGAGGGAGCATGGTAATTGTAGTTTGTGCATGTAATAAGACATGATAGAGATGTTTCTATAGGACCAGACTCATGAGATGACTTTTATGATTTGCTTTTGTAAGTGTGATGCAGTATTTCTTTGTTTCTGTATCTGAAATTGTGCTAATACAGTATTTATGTGTATATAAAAATTGTAGGCTGGCCTGTGGCACAGAGGGCTGAGGTGCTGTCAAGCACCTCACCTTCTCATCATGCCAGTGAACCACCTGGAACCAGCTTAGGTCACTGGAGGTCAGCAGGGGTAGGGCAAAGAGGAATGAGCAGCCACCTGGCAGCATCTCTTCTCTTGGACTAGGGTGGTGGGCCTACCTAGCACTTGGCTACCACCAGGTAGAGGCGTGTTGCCAGCATATATGTATGGGAGGCAGATGTAGGTCGAGATGAATGAAGCCTCAGTTCCAGAATGCATGTGTGCTTCCGTGTGTACGTATCTTCCATACTGCTGTGGCTTCAGGAGCTATAGAAAAGAAAATCATGGAGGAAAACTGAGCAGACCAGACTCCATGAAGCCCTATACAGACACCTAGACCCACCCTCCCACTTCATCTAGAAAGGAAATTCTAGGTATGTGTTCTCTGGAGGGAGGGGCAAGGCCTCACAGGGAGGAAGGATTGTGGGGGGGGGGGAGGGGAAGCTGCAGAGAAACTAACCCCTAGTGAGTAGGGATAGTACAAGGTATCTTAGGACATAGCTGAGTAGCCACTCAGTCTGGCTCCAGAGAATGAAAACCTTTATGGAAAGAGAAAAACAGTTGAGTCTTGCTTCTGCTTAGGACTGCTTAACACCTTACAGTACCATTGGTTCTGACTAATCCTGTGCACATTTCAACTTCAGAGTCCCACCACGCTTCGACACCCACATAAGCAGCCATCGGAGAAAAGAAAGAAATGAAGGGAAAAGGAAGATCAAAGGCAGCAGGAAGGAGAAGTCAAGAGAGGAAAGGAGGATAAGCCACAGGACAGCAGGCCAGACAATGTGGTGAAAGAAGATCAGAGACCAAAGGAGAAGGCAAGGATTAAACAGCCCAAACACAAAGCTGGTGAGCATTTACATAATAATGATAGAGGGTAATACTGAAAATGTACAAGGTCACTGATTTATTGTGATTAAAGCAATGAAATTCAATTTTTTAAGACTTGCATGGGATATGTCATTCAACACAGAAAAGTGCTGTGTTACACATTTCGGTAAGACAACTAGGAACCATCATTATTATCTGAGTAGTAATATCATAGCAAGTGTTGATTAGGAAGGAACCTTGGAGTAATTGTAGACCCTGACTTGTCTTTTCCGATGCATATCAAATCCATCTGCAATAAAGCTAATAGAATAACAAGAAATATAAAAAAGAACACTGGTAGTAGAAGCGGAGATGTTATGGTTACTCTGTATCGGGCACTGGTGAGGCTACATCTGGACTACTGTTTGTAGGTTTGGTCACCAGCTTGCAAAGGGCAAGAAATGGCACTGAAGAGGGTAGAGCATACATTTACTAAGTGCATTTATGGTATGGAAGGGCTGGATTACAACAGTAGGTTAACATCCCTAAGTCTGTATAGTCTCAAACAAATGAGGCAGCAGGGAGATCTATTATTCTACAATATACTGGAGGATTCACATCTTTGTATGCACATGGGTTTGGAATACAAAGAAAATGTGCATATATAATACTAGAGGACATGATATGCGAATTGCTGGGAGAAGGTACAAAACAAACCACAGAGGGTCGTATTTCACAGAAAGAGTGGTGCAATTCTTGGAACACATTGCCTGATCTAGTAGTTTCAGCTAAAAGCATTAATGCTTTAAAAATGTTATTAGATAACCACATGTTAAACAGGAACTAATGTTCCACTGAGTAGTCAGGGAAAAGGCAAGAAGGACTGCTGGTCTGTTCCATTTCCTAGTAACCTTAGTAAGAAATTACAGGACATGTGAACATGCCAGCAAAAACAGACCTCCTGGTCTGTCAACATCTGCTCAAGTGTGCAGCTAGTGCCCCTAAGTTGCAACTGTCCCATCCTCCCTTTGTCCGCCATCGGCTGGTCTCCTATTTTCTGTCTTAATTAGAACTGACCCAGTTGCCAGGATATAGGGCTTGTAAAGTTTTATGATTCCAATAGGAAGAACATTTTATACCACCATGGTGCTTAAGTTGTAAAAAAAAACCTTTGCTGTTCCTTCAGAAAACAGGAACTGCTGAAGATCAAAGAGGAAAGGCTTGATTAAAGACTGTCCTAATTTGGAGAATTAGTTTTGCTCAGGTCACATTATTTAAAATACCTCCTGATTGGACATCATGTTTGAGGTTTTTTTTATATTCTGAAAGGAGGAGCTAGATGACTCATCGAAAGGGTGGGAGACACAGTTTAAACTATACTGTGCCTGAGCTGTTTGATATAGTCCATCTTGGGAAAGAGAAACACACAACCTCCGATAAGCACTTAGAGGTAATACATTAAATAGAAAAGTATCTAACTGTATGTTGGTAGGAGTTTTAGTTTTCTTGTAAGTGATTGTATGCTTTGTGATATAGTGCTCTGTGTTTACATTTTTCTTATTTTTATCCATTTCTAGTAAAATCTTTATTTGAAAGATACTGCCTGGGTTTTCATAGTTTTTTTTTTTTTTGCATGTGTTGTATAGAGGGTTAAGACTGACAAAGCTGTTCAAAAGCTTGATGGTGTTACTAAACTGGGAAAAGGTAAGAATATACTTAAGGTCTTTTATAGAGTTTTAAGGGTTCATTTTGGAAGCCTGGCTGGGTGCCCCTGTGTAGATTGCACCGCAATCCCTGAAGTAGCACAAGTCTGCGCCTGTGTATTGGGTGTGCTAGCATAAGGTTCACCATTTGAATCCCCCAAGAACTTGAGACTATAGGTGATTCAGACCTGCAGGCAGACAGGAGGGTTACCCTGTCTGTTACCTGTTCACACTCTTGTGCTCGGAGGTTGGCACTCTCGGAGCAAAGGGCTTGACCTGCTGAGTGCATCTGTGACTCTCAGTGGTTAGTTTAAATGTTTCTTCAATGAACGGGGGGGGTTGATGAAAGGCAAATGCGAGGCAGGAACTGCCCTTCCTCACAGGCTGTGATGGAAGGTAGAAAAATCACAAGAGAAAGTATTCCCACCAGAATGCAAGACAGTCAAGGTAGCAAGGGAGAGGGGCTGAAGTGTGTAAGGGAGGAGGGCAAAATGGAGTCAGTGTGGGTACAAATCCAAAACACTAGCAATAGGACACTAAGGATGAAGGTGTTGTACAGGCTGCCTTCCCAAACAGATGAGTTAGAGGAATTAGCAGGCGGATCTGAAGGGCCTGCTAGAAGGGTGTGTGGTGATAGTGGGGACTTCAACCTGCCAGGAGTGGATTGGAGTACCATGGCCACCATAAATAGAAGGAGCAGGTATTACTGGACACCTTCCAGGATAACTTCCTGATGCAGTTGATAGGTGAGCCAACCAGGATGTGAACACCCTTGACCTCGTGCTGACTAATGAGGAGTCTGTGAGGGGACTGAGGGCGGATGAACCACTGACAGGGAGTGACCACTGATCAGTATGGTTCCAGTTAAACATGAGTAAAGAAGGGGGTGGGATCAGACACGAAGTTCCTCGACTTTAGGAAGGCCAATTTCAAGAGGATGGGTGAGGTGGTACAGTGGTTCCTGGCCAGAATTTAGCCTAATATGTACATGAACCAGAGGTGATAGCTCATAAAGCTAGGGATAGTAGAGGAAACCAAACCCTGCTGCAATGCCCAGAGAAAAAAGGCTAGGGCTAAGAAACCTAGCTGGGTAAGCAAGGTAGTCATGGACAGGGTAAGGGGGTTAAAAAGCCACCTTTAGGAGTTACAAAAAAACTGGTAGGGGGAGGATAGGGAGCAATACCTTAATGAAGCAAAGGTGGTGACCAGGGCAGTAAGGGCAGCCAAGGCATCCATGGAACGATGGTTGGCACAGGACATGAAAGAGGGGAAGAAGGACTTCTTCAAGTACATCAGGGAGAAAAGGAAGTGTAATGACCAGATTATAACTATTAAGAGGGAGGGGAAATGGGTGGAAAATAGGGGTGAAAAGGCAGAAGCACTTAATGAATACTTCTGCTCAGTATTTACTAAGGAAAAGGGGGTAGGAACAGAGGGGGTGGGGTGACAGTTGGGGAAAATCACAGAAGGTAGAGTGCTGGAGGCATTAAGGGCACTGAGGGTGGACAAGGCACCAGGGCCAGATGGGGTTCACCCAAGGGTACTGAAGGAGCTAGCAGAGGTCCTGGTGGGACCCTTGGCAGGCCTATTTAATGCATTACTGAATTTGAGATGCATGCCTCAGGATTGAAGGATGGCTTATGGAGTTCCTTCCACAAGAGTGGCCCCCAAGGATGAACCGAGAACTATAGACCAGTGAGCCTCACATCCATTGTGGGAAAACTAATTGAGACAATCCTGAAGGAGAGGCTGGTGTCCTGCATGAGCTCAAAGGGCTATGGGACAGTAGACAGCATGTCTTTGTCATAGGCAGATCTGCCAGACCATTCTGGTAGAATATTATGACTGGGTGACTAGGCAAATGGACACAGGCCTTGCGGTGGATGTCCTGTACCTGGACTTTAACAAGGCATTAGACTTGGTGCCACATGGGAGAATTGGAAGAAAGCTAGAAGGCACTGGGGCAGGCATGAAAATGGTGGGTTGGGTGGCAAATAGGATGCAGGGAAGGTAGCAGAGAGTTGTGTGGGAGGGGAACTCTCATCCCCAAAGGCAGTAATGAGCGGGGTTCTGAGGGATTGGTGTTGAGGTTAGCGTTATTTGGGAAATTTATTGCAGATATTTCTGTGGGCACTAAGAGTAAGATCAGTGTATTTTCTGATGACATCAAGATAGGAGTGGTGGTGGATGACCTAGGGGGTTGGCAGGGGTAGCAGGAGGATCTGACAAAGCTGGAGACCTGGTTGGATACTTGGCAACTAAGGTTCAATGATAAGAAATGCAAGGTGTTTCATTTTGGGACAAAGAATCCAAGGAGAAACTATCAATTGAGGAGGGCAAGAATCTGGGGGTGCTCATTATGGGATCAGTGAACAACTCAGCTCAGTGTAGGAGAGCAACAGCAAGGGCAAACAAAATGCTGGGTTGTGTAACCTCTTGGAGGGGGTAGTGATTGTGCTGTTGTATAGATTGCTGGTTAGACATCACCTGAGTACTGTGTACAGTACTGGCACCTGTACCTGAGGAAGGACATTAAATTATTTGAGGGGTGCAGTGGAAAGCAACAAAGATGATCCAGGGTCTGGGAACTTAACATACAAAAGCAGGCTTAGGGAGTTGAACATGTACTTACTAGAGGAGAGGAGAGGAATGATGGGGAAATGACAGAGACCTTCAAGTACGTGAGAGGAATAAACAAGACTGGTACCAAAGAGCTATTCAAAGTAAGGGTGGAGGGACACTTGGGTTCATGATATGAGACTGGAGGATGGAAGGTTCAGGAGGAAATAGAAGACACTTTTTTACAGAGAGGGTGGTCGCAGAATGGAATGCACTACCAGTAGAAGTGATAGCCTGTAGAACAGTGCGCTGTTTCAGGAGAAGCTGGGACAGGGCAGAAGGGAGGGTCAAGGAAGGGAGGAGCAGCTGCAGAATAGGGATAGTAGCTGCAAAATCAAGCCGACTCGATAGACCAATAGTACTTTTTCTGCTGGCTGTTTTCACATATTTGTAAGGAAGAGGTCAATGTGGCTATAAATCAGGGAAGCAAGAAGGAAGGAAGGAATAAAGGAGACAGGTAATGGAGACAGTAACGAGTAAAGAGGTAGGTCAAGAGGAGCAACACATTGGGGGGGGGAGTTTGAAGAGCCATGTGCACATTGCAAGGTGTCTGGGAAATAAAATTCTAGACCTGGAAGCCATCATGGCAAAGATTAGCTAGGATTTAGTGACCATAACAGAGTCAAGATGCACTGGCAGCCATAAATGGGACATGGCCATACTAGATTACTCTCTGTTCAGGAGAGATAGGAATAAGAGGAGGGGGGGCATTGTACTATATGTAAGGGAGGGAATCAAGGCCACTGATGTGCAGCGGCACCCAGAGAAAAGGGTGGCTGGAAGTGCTGTGGGTCACCCTGGAGACAGGCACTGGAGCCACTATCCACACAGGGGATGGTATACCAACCTCCAGCCCAGGGAGAGGAGTTGGATACGGCACTTGGCAAAGCCACCATCATGATGGCAAGTAAGGGGAAGATGTTGCTAGTCGGTGATGTCAGCATGCCAGATGTGGATTGGAACCTTCCAACTGCAGCTTCAGCAAGGAGCAGGGCCATCCTTGACTTCCTGAACAGGGCTTTTTAGGGTAGATAATGAGTGAGCTCACTTGGGATGGGACAGTGCTGCACATGGTGCTTACAACAGGGGATGGCATTACAGAAGTCAAAGTAGGCAGTTCCCTAGGTGCTAGTGATCATTGTAGTAATATTTAGCAGTAAGTCAGGAACAGAGACAAACCAAATGAGGATCGGGGTTCTGAACTTTAGGTGGTCAGATTTTAAAGAAATGGGAGACTGCCTCATAAACTCCTTCATAGGGTTGGATTGCCAGCAGGAGGTACTGTGGGGGAAAACAAGGTAGAACATAATTCAGACAACCAGTCTCTACATAAAAATAGTAAGTAAAGGCTGAAGGAAAAATAACACTGTTGATGCTCTCTAGCAAAGTGGCCACAGTGGTAAAGGAAAAAGGGAGGTATCAGAAGGCATAAGAAATGCAGAGAGGAAGACAGGAAGGTGTTCTGAGTAAAACAGAGATAAGCTAGATAAGATGAGTACTGAGGAGCAAAGGACAGACAAAGGAAAGGGTAGCTAAAGGTGTAACAACAGGAACAAGACTTTCTTCAGGTAAATAAGGAGAAGAGGAAGGCACCCAAGGACCACCTGGGCACTGCCGTTGCCTCAAAGGTTGCCAAGAAAGAGGAGCGGTTGGACCACAGTGGGCTCAAGAAGGGTGAGGGTAGTGGAACAGTGGCACATCCTCCAGTCATACCTCTCCACAATTCATATGCCGTTCTGCAAAGTGTGGTTCCTCCATGGAGGCACCCACAGTGGAGACCAAGAAGGATGTTGAGAACTTCCACAAAGGAGACCCACAGGAGGGTGGCATAGGACCCCACAGGGAAGGAAGCTACTCCTGGTGAGGGACTCCATTGTTAGAAGGTAGAACTAGGGAGGAAGGGAGATGGAGGAAAGGTGCTCCCTGGTGCCATTGGCTTGGAGGGACAGGGAGCGAATCCTCAGGATTACTGGAGCAGCTGCACAGGGAGGGAGCTGGATGTCATTGTCCACCTAGGGACAAATGACCTGGCTAAGGAAAGGATCAGAGCAGTGCAGGAAGAGTTTGTGGAGTTGGGTAGGGTGTTAGACAAGTAGCATGCACGGTAACCTTCTTGGGAGGTGCTGCCTGTCTTGGCAGGCATGAGGTTAGGGTGCTCCACACCATGGGATCTAATCAGTGATTGAAAACTGGCAGAGCTCAGGATTTGGCTTCATTGTAGACTGGGGTCCACCTGGAGGGATGCAGGCCTATACTGGCATGATGGTCTGCATCTGTCCAGGAGGAGAACCAGGATCCTAGGTGATAGGTTTAAATACTTCATTGGCGTTATTTAAACTAGCCAAGGGGAGGCACTGTAAAGGAGCAGGGAAATCTTAGCCCCCAAAAATCAGGGTACTAAGTGAGAGAAGCACTAAGATAGAGATGTCGCTAGAGAGAAGTACAGGGGT
Organism: Neoceratodus forsteri; assembly: GCA_016271365.2. NCBI lineage: Eukaryota > Metazoa > Chordata > Ceratodontiformes > Ceratodontidae > Neoceratodus > Neoceratodus forsteri. The sequence goes on from CM057457.1 coordinate 417,424,249, forward strand.
AAATGGAGAAAATGACAAACGCAGTATGGACGGGGATGGGGCAGAAAGTGGTTAGGCCATCAAGAAATGAAGGGTAATGAGTACCAAGCTCCCTGAACTGATGGCCTTGATGTAAGAGGGATGCCTGGATATCGTAGCAGTCACACAAATATGGTGGCACAGAGAACCATGACTGGGATGTTAACATACCAGGGTAGACAACCTACAGGAGAGATGGAGGGGAGAAGAGGGGGCAGAGTAGCTCTCTATGTAAGGGAAGGGATAAAAGCAACTGAACATAAGAGTAAACAGGGAGGAGAGGAGGCACTGTGGGTCACCTTAGAGACTGGAAATGGCACCACAGTCTGCACAGGAGTGTATACAGACCCCCATGTCAGGGGGAGGGAATGGACAAGGATATGATCGAAGGCATCCTTAGGATGGCAAAGAAAGGGAGATACTGTGGATGGGGGACCTGAATATGCCAGATGTTAACTTGAGCACCTTTGCTGCAGCCACATCCAAAAGCAGGGCCATTCTCGATGCCCTTCAGGTGGCATGCCTCAGACAGCTAGTTTTGGAACCCACTCATGAGGGAGCAATCTTAGACCTTGTACTCTCAAATGGGGACTGTGAGAGGATCTCAGACCTAGACGTGGGTAGCCATCTGGGAACAAGTGACCACCAAACAGTGTGGTTCATGATAAACTGATCTACAGAGTCAAGCCATACAAAAGTGAGGGTTCTGGACTTCAGGAGAGCTGACTTTGGCAAGATGGGAGAGTGCCTTAGAAAAGCACTAGCAAACAGGCTAGAAGGAGGGGTGGAGCAACAATGGGGAAACATCAAAACTGCGATCACAGAGGCAAAAATCCTTTGTGTGAAGCAAATAAACAAATCAAAATGAAAGAAAAAGCCACTATGGTTCTCAAAAGAGGTGGCGTTGAAGGTTAGGGAGAAAAAGCTAGAATTTAGGCGGTATAAGGAAAAACAGAAGGAGCAGGACAGAGAACTGTACCAGTTAAGGCAGAAGGAAGTAGGGAGGGTAGTCAGAATAGCAAAGGCCCAAACTGAGGAAAAGATAGCCAACTCGGTTAAGAAGGGGGATAAAACATTTTGTGGGTATATCAGGGAGAGTAGAAAGACAAAGGGAGAGATAGTGAGGCTGAATAGAACGGACGGCGGGTGGGCAGAGACAGACAGTGAAACATCAGGGATACTGAACGAATACTTCTGCTCAGTATTTACAAAAAAGGAAACATAGAAACATAGACTTTGACGGCAGATAAGGACTGCTTGGCCCACCTAGTCTGCCCATTTCCCTAACTACGGATGTCGCAGATCCTAGTTAACCAACAGCCTATTTCTTCCTATCCCCAACAAGAATTTCTTTATATCTGTCCCATGTTTTCTTGAATTCTCCCACAGTTTTAGACCCACAACCTCCTCAGGAAGGCTGTTCCATGCATCCATTACCTTGTCTGTGAAAAAATGCTTCCTCATATTGTCCCTGAACAGCTCCCCATCTTTAAATTGTGTCCCCTTGTTCTTGCATGTCTCTTTTTCTGAAAGATGCTACCCTCTTGGACTTTTGTTGATTCCACTGAGGTTCTTAAATGTTTCTATCATGACCTGCCTCTCCCTCCTTTCCTCAAGGGTATACATATTAAGCTCATTTAGTCTTTCCTAGTATGGTTTCTTTTGCAGACTCTGCACCATTCTAGTTGCCTCCTCTGGACTGCCTCTATCCTGTCTGTGTCCTTGCAGAGATGGGGTCTCAGAACTGGATGCAGTACTCCAGATGGAGTCTCACCAACTGTCTGTACAGAGGGATAACAACTTCCTGTTTTCTGCTGGTGATGCCTCTCCCATGCACCCCAGTATACCCCCAGCTCTCCTCTGCCTTCTCATTGCTTGCTAACCTTAAAGTCATCTGATATGATTACCCCAAGTCCCTTTCCCTTTTGTTTTTGTTACTACCTCCCCATTGTGTAAACTTCCCTGGTTTTTGTTTCCCAGGTGCATTATGTTGCACTTCTTTGCATTGAATCCTAGCTGCCATACTTCCCACCATTCCTTAACCTTGCCAAGTCCCTTCTCATCCTTTCCACGCCTCCTTAGGGATCAACCCTGTTACAGATTTTGTGTCATCTGTAAAGAGGCATACTTTTCCTTCCAGTCCTCTGCAATTTCACTTATGAAGACATTAAAAGGACTGGACCCAATACTGAACCCTGCAGTACTCCACTTGTAAGCCCTCTTTCTTCAGAGTGGACTCCATTTACAATTACCTTTTGTATTCTGTTGTCCAGCCAGTGTTTTACCCAGGCTACTACCCTGGGACTCACTCCCAGGCTGGTTAATTTGACTATTAATCTATTGTTTGGGATCTGTCGAATGCCTTGCTAAAGTCTAGGTAGGCCATGTCTATAGCCCCTCCCTGGTCTGCTACTTTGGTCACCCAGTCAAAGAAATCAATTAGATTCATCTGACATGACCTTCCCGCTGTGAACCTATGCTGCCTTGGGTCCTGTGCCCCACTGTCCTCTAGGTACTCAACAGTTCTTTCTTTCAGAAGTGATTCCATCACTTTCCCTACCACAGAGGTCAAACTGAGTGGTCTATAGTTTCCTGCCTCTGTCTTGGTCCCACTTTTGTGAAGGGAAATCACATCCGCCTTTCTCCAGTCCTCAGGTACCACACCATCCTCCCATAATTTGTTAAAAAGAGTAGTCAGTGGTTTCACTAGTTCTTCACTTAATTCTTTTAGAATTCTGGGTGAATTCCATCAGGCCCCATTGCTTTGTCCACCTTCACTTTTAGGAGTTCTTTCAGAACCCTTTCTTCTGTGAAAGGACTGGGATTGACCCCCCTATCAAGAGTGCTTCTGTTAATTGGATTAGGTACCTCTCCCTCCTCTTTTGTGAATACTAAGCAGAAATATTCATTCGGTATCCCTGCATTTTCACTATCCCCATCTGCCCACCCACCGTTCATTCTATTCAGCCTCACTATCCCTCCATTTGTCTTTCTACGCTCCCTGACGTACCTATAAAAGGTTTTATCCTCCTTCTTAACCAAGTTGGCTATCCTTTCCTCAATTTTGGGCCTTTACTATTCTGACTTCCCTCCTTGCTTCCTTCTGCCTTAACTGGTACAGCTCTCTGTCCTGCTCCTTCTATGCTTCCTTATACTTCCTGAATGCTATCTTTTCTCCCGACTTTTCCTGCCTCCTCTTTTGATAACCATAGTGGCTTTTTCTTTCATTTTGATTTGTTTATTTGCTTCACACAAAGGCTTATTGCCTCTGCGATGGCAGTTTTGATGATTCCCCATTGTTGCTCCACCCCTCCTTCTATTCTGTTTGCTAGTGCTTTTCTGAGGCACTCTCCCATCTTGCCAAAGTCAACCCTCCTGAAGTCCAGTACCCTCACTTTTGTATGGCTCGACTCTGTGGCTGAGTTTAACGTGAACCACACTGTTTGATGGTCTTTGTTCCCAGATGGCAACCCATTTCTAGATCTGAGATCCTCTCACTGTCCCCATTTGAGAGTGCGAGGTCTAAGATTGCTCCTGCATGAGTGGGTTCCAAAACTAGCTGTCTGAGGCTTGCCACCTGTAGGGTGTCAATAATGGCCCTGCTCTTGGATGTGGCTGCAGCAAATGCTCGACTCCAGTTAACATCTGGCATATTCAGATCTCCCATCAACAGTATCTCCCTTTCTCTGCCATCCTAAGAATGCCTTCTATCATATCCGTGTCCATTCCTCCCCTGACCTGGGGTCTGTATACAACCCTGTGCGGATTGTGGTGCTACTTCCAGTCCCAAGGTAACCCAGAGTGCCTCCTCCTCCCTGTTTACTCTCTTGTTCAGTTGCTTTATCCCTTCCTTACATACAGAGCTACTCAATCAATCAATCAGATCTTTATTTATCCAGGTGAACACCGTTGAGCAGTGCTCATTTGCAAGATGGACCTGGTAAGGTCAAGATACAATTTATATGACATATAACATGCAGAGAATACACAGCTTTGAAAGGATTGAAAATGAATACAAAAACATCAACTTCAAGATAGAGTACATTGAAAAGCTAATAACAAGAAAAATATATACTATATATACATGATTCATAAATGCCAGCTTGTTAGTGGAGGACACTTTAGAAACTAGCACTTTTTGGTGAAGGTTAAATGTGTCAAGGGAATTACTAGATAGTTTTTTAAACTTCGGGTGATGAGCTATATGAACAACTGGAAGATATATCTACAGGGATTGATTTGTAAGAGGCAAGTACTGGCTGAAGCATTGACAGAGGGGATGAAAGGAGTGTATATAGAATGTTGTGGCCAGGGGTGGTGAAAGGGAAGGAGTGGAAAAAGGTTGTGTCAAAGAGGGATCAATAGTGGGTCAAGAGGGGAGGGGGTTGGACTGGGGAAGTAAAAACTGAAAGTATAAGGAGACTAAATATATAATGCATAAGAAGGAAGGATTGTAGTAAAGATTTATGAAATGTGAAGTAACTGCTCGTAGGGTGCTGAGGAGCTACCTTGAATGGTCATCCAGCTGGTAAGAAGGATGGAGGGTTAGTCTAATGTTGGCGAAAGCAGTTACATTTTTCTTTGAATATCTTGTTGTATAGATATTTGAAGGCTGTGATAGATATGAGCTTGTTCACTTTCAGAGTCTTCTGCATCGTGTTGCATAGGGTGGATAACACATAACTAACAGCTTGTCTGCCATGTCGAGAGTGGAACTTAGGCACTTTAAGAGTAATGAAGTTCAGGCTTCTTAATGCATAATCACTTGATGTGGCTTGTAGAAAACAGTCTGAGATATATTTTGGAAGCTGCTGTGATATTGCTCTGTAAGTCCATAGTAATGCATTCCTATCCCTTCTATATTGAAGCGAGGGCCAACCAACTGCGGATTATAGCAAGCAGTGTTGAGTACTGTATGGTAAGTCTGTGATAAACCTCAAAGCTCTGTGGTATAGTGTATCTAATTTGTTCAAGCATACCGTAGGACAGCGACTATATAGGAAGTCACTGTAGTCTAATACTGAGAGGAATGTGGCCTGACCATCTCTTTTTGAATCACTTGAAAGGAAGTGCCTTATTCTATAGTAAAGTCCAAGTCTTTGTCTAAGCTTTTTTGCAGCTGTTCCAGATGTTCTAGAAAGTCTAATCTACTATCTAGCCATACCCCAGGTATTTGAATTTTGTGACATATTGGAGATTTTCACCCAGTGCAGTAGATAATTTAGGGAGATGACTGGGATTGAGATATTGCTTGCACCTGTGGGGAAAAAAACATTGCCTTACTTTTTTTGCATTCAATAGTAGTTTTTTTCCAGCAGCTGAAGTTGCAGTAGTTTGAATTCTGCTTGTAGTTCTTTGCAGGCTGTTGTAGGAGAAGGGTGACTGACATACAGTACTGTATCATCAGCATACAGGTGTACAGTGGCTTTGGTAAGATTTATGTCAATGCTATTGATATATATGGCTAAGAGGATAGGGCCAAGAATAGATCCTTGTGGTACTCCTCTTAGTAGAGGTCTGAGTGGGGATATATCTCCTTCGGCCTTTACCTGCTGGGTTCTTCCTATAAGATAGTTGTTAAACCATCTAATGGAATTGGTGTCAAGTCCAGTAGAGGAGAGGAGCAGGTCATGGTCAACCGTGTCAAAGGCCTTTCTTAAGTCTAGGAAGACAGCACATACACAATTTTTTTGTCCAATTCAAGTTGCCAGTCATTGGTGACTTTTGCAAGAGCTGTTATGGTACTGTGGTTTGCTCTGAAACCAGATTGTGCTGGGTTTAGAAGATTGTTGGCTTCTAGGTATTCTCTTAGCTGGGTGCTCACAATTTTTTCGAGTAGTTTAGACAGCACAGTAAGAATGGAAATTGTTCTGTAGTTATTAAGGTCCGTGGGATCCCAGCTTTCAGTAGTGGAATCACTTGAGTGGTTTTCAGATTGATGGGATGACTCCAGACTGTAGAGAAAGGTTAAACAGATGTGTTACTGGTACTGCTAATACATGTATGGCAATTTTAAAAGTATGGGTCAAGGAGTCTGCACCTGCACTTTTTTTTACGTCCAACTGTAAGATTAGTTCTTTGACTTGCTTCAGCATGGCTGGAGTGAAGGAGAAAGTGGAGTCAGTCACCCTTGCATCAGTGTTCTTAATCCCTAGATGTACTCTCATTTGGTTGGCTGAGAGGAGTCTAATGCTAGCCCAGCAGTTGTAAAATGATTATTGAAGGCTTCCAATACTTCTACTTTGTCACTGATGGTTCTGTTTCCACATTGTAGTTTTGATGGGAGTGAGTTACTTAGGACATGGCCAGTTATATCTTTTATAGTGTTCCAAAACTTGGCAGGATTGTAGTATGAGGAATCTAATTCAGCCATGTAATATGCAGCTTTTGTGTCTCGCACTTTCTTGGTACAGAGATTCCTGGCTTTTCTGAAATGCTCCCAGTCAGTGGCTAATTTAGTTTTTCGGGCTTTTTTCCAAAGCTTGTCCCTTTCAAGAAGGGTGGATTTAAGGTCAGAATTGAACCAACAACAGGTTTTATTTTTAATACGTAGTTTAGAGACTGGTGCATGAATGTTTAGAGCATTTGTGATAATGTTATTTAGAACACCATATGCAATCTCCATTGTGTTCGCTAGATAGAATTCTTGCCATCTTGTGGAGTGTTTAATATCATCCAGGTATGCATCAATGTTGAAGTTCTTTTTCAATCTCCTCAGCAGGAATTTTGTGGGGATGAAATCTTACATGCTGACCTAACTGCCGAATAGAACAGTGATCACTAATGTCGTAAACAGTACTCCAGTGTGTGAGAAGAGGTGAGGTTTACTCACCCAGTGTGTGAGAAGAGGTGAGGTTTACTCACCCAGTATGAGAGAAGAGGTGAGGTTTACTCACTAATAGTATATCCAGAAGCGTGTATTTTTGGGTTCTTTTGTTTATTCTAGTAGGTTCATTTATGAGCTGTGTTGCCCATGCATGTCGAGAATGAAATTAGTGGTGTAGCTGCCTTAGAAAGCCAGTTTAGGTTTAAATCACCTATAATTATGGTTTCTTCATTCCCTGTTTAATCAAGTCACCCAAATAGATAGTATCTTGAGGCCAGCTGAGGAGGTCTGTAACAGCTGATCAGCTGCAGTGAGGTATTTTGGAAAGGGTTATTTTAAGGATAGGTACTCAATTCTTTTGCCATAGAATAAGAGGCAAGACAAATTGCAGATAGGTTGTCCTTACATATATTGCTGCCCTCCTCCTCTTGTCAGTCTATCAGCTCTGAATGTTTGGTAGTTAAGTAAGTTTATGTCTCTGTTGGCTGTATCAGGTCTAAGCTATATCTCAGAGACTACCAGGATGTCAGGTAGTGAGTGGCTAACCCAGGCTTGGAGCAATGTGATTTTTTTAAAAGGCTACATGCATTAATATGTAGAAGGCTTAGTCCTTTAATCTTTGCTAGTTCTGAAGGTGCAGTGATAGATCCCAGTGGCCCAGGGTTAAGTTCAACATTCTCTGAGCATATTAGTAGTAGGAGCAGTAGTTTCATAGTTGCCACCAGAGATAGGTATAAGTTCTTATAGATGTATTTTTATTTTTTTATTCTGTAAAATTCTTATTTGCCATCCAGATTCAGTTTTTCATCCTCTTGTAAGAGAAAGGATTAATACTTTAACAGAGATAGTCATGGGATCTTGTTCTGTCTGCAGTTGGAGACAGACACAAACAAATGCAAGGCCGACTGTGTCCCTCCGTAGTAAATAATAAATAGGTAACATCATATCAATGGGAGGTCATAGGTAGATTTCAATCTCTTGGGGCTGCTGTAGAATTGCAGCAGGACAAGAATGTGGCAACTGCACTCTGCTTGGTATCCTGTGGATGTCTGCATCTTTTACTTAGTTCAGGTAATAGTAGTAGTATAAGGAGGCTCCAAAGAAAGTTCCTCCTATGAAGGTGACCAGAGATTTTATAGGTAATATCTTATGATTTGCTCACAGTACTCCTCCCCCTCTTCTCCCCTCCCTGTCTCTCTTGTAGGCTACGTACCCTGGTATGTTAACATCCCAGTCATGGTTCTTTGTGTACCATGTTTCTGTGACTGCTACGATATCTAGGCATACGTCTTCCATCCAGACCACCAGTTCAGGGAGCTTGTTGCCCAGGCTATGGGCATTGGTACTCATTATCCTCCATTTCCTGATGGCCTTACTCATTTTTGCCCCATCCCTGTCCTCCTTGCCTTTGTCACTTTCTCCATTTTCCCCTGCCCTTGTCCCTATCGACATATCTATGTTAGTGTTTACTGCACTTATTACTGTGACTTTTTTGGGGCGGCTAGGATTTCCCTGCTCCTTTCCTGTGCCTCCCCCCTTGGCTAGTTTAAATGCTTGCCAATGAAGCATTTAAACCTATCACCTAGGATCCTGGTTCCCCTCCTAGACAGATGCAACCCATCATGCCATTATAGATTTGCATCACTCCAGGTGGACCCCCAGTCCCCAATGAAGCCAAATCCCTGAGCTCTGCACCAGTGTTTCAACCACTGATTGAATCCCATGGTGTGGAGCACCCTAGCCTCTCGTACGCCATTGACAGGCAGCACCTCCAAGAAGGTTACCATGTGTGCTACTTGTCTAAGACCCCTTCCCAATTCCACAGACTCTTCCTGCACTGCTCCTATCCTTCCTTAGCCAGGTCATTTGTTCCTAGGTGGACAATGACATCCAGCTCCTTCCCTGTGCAGCTGCTCCAGCAATCCTGAGGTTCGCCCCTGTCCCTCCAAGCCATGGCACCAGGCAGGCACCACCTCCCTCTCCCTTCCTCCCCAGTTCTACCTTCCTAACAATGGAGTCCCCACCAGGAGTTTTTTCCTTCCCTGTGGGGTCTCATGCCACCTCCGTGGGTCTCCTTTGTGGAGGTTTCCAGCATCCTCCTTGGTCTCCACTGTGGGTGCCCCATAGAGGAATCGATTTTGCCAGAATGGCATAGGAATTGTGGGAGAGGTACAACTGGAGGATGCACCTCTGTTCCACCACCTCACTCTCTCTGAGCCCACTGTGGTCCAACCGCCTCTTTCTTGGCAACCCTGAGGCAGTGGCAGGGCCCTGGTGGTCCCTGGATGGAAGAGAGGTCCCATAAATCCTGGCCAACTCATCCTGGCGATAAGTATCCTCCCCTGTCAGCCCAGAGAGGTGCCTGCAGATGGGACCTTACCACATCCTCCAGAACATCTCCCAGAAGACTACTGCTCCACAGCCATTGCACTGCACCACTCCCATCATATCTTATTTCTGGCTCCTTCACTATTGTTTGGAATCCTTTACTTTTCCTCTGTTTTTTTCTCTCTCTCTCTACTTACTTACTGCTTCTGTGCCCTTTAGCTCCTCGATTGTCCTGTTCTGAGACAAGAAGATCTTATATTCTCAGTAGACCCCTTACTTGCTTAGTGGCAGACCTCCAGCAGCTAGAGGGTGCCGGAGCGCTACTCTTGCCCTTCTAGGATGGTACATCTTTGGTGGCTCTGTGATCACTCTCTTCCTGCTCCCAAACAGGAAGTTCCTGTTGTCAGTCAAATCCTGTGCCTATAAAAGTAGAACTGCCTTTGGGTGAGGGGAGGGAAGGTGGGCAATATAGTTTTTAGAAGAGTGTAGAGAGTAGAAGAGTTCTACTTTAGTCCCAGAGAAGTCCAGTCACACAGCACTCCTTTCCTTTTGGTGTCCTCTGCTAAGCCTCTGACAGAATCTTTCTAAGGCAGTGTTTAAATCTAGTTTCCTTCTAGCTAAGCCACTCCCTACTTACTAGATCTTTCTACAAGTAATTTAAACTGCACAGCAACTCGAGCCCTTCAGCCACCTGAGATTTACACCTAGACAGCTGTTCAAAGGAGGAGGGAGGTGCCTAATCCAATTAACAGAAGCACTCTGGATAGGGGGGTTGATCCCAGTCCTTTCACAGAAGAAAGGGTTCTGAAAGAACTCCTAAAACTGAAGGTGGACAAAGCAATGGGGCCTGATGGAATTCACCCCCAGAATTCTAAAAGAATTAAGGAGAGAACTAGTGACACCACTGACTACCCTTTTTAACAAATCATGGGAGGATGGTGTGGTACCTGAGGACTGGAGGAAGGCGGATGTGATTCCCCTTCACAAAAGTGGGAGCAAGCAAGACAGAGGCAGGAAACTACAGACCTGTCAGTTTGACCTCTGTGGTAGGGAGATGATGGAATACTTGAAGGAAAGAATTGCTGAGTACCGAGAGGCCAGTGGGCACAGGACCCAAGGCAGCATGGGTTCACAGCTGGAAGGTCATGTCAGATGAATCTAATTGATTTCTTTGACTGGGTGGCCAAAGTAGTAGACCAGGGAGGGGGGCTGTGGACATGGCCTACCTAGACTTTAGCAAGGCATTTGACACAGTCCCACACAAAAGATTAATAGTCAAATTAACCAGCTAGGGAGTGGGTCCCAGGGTGGTGGCCTGGGTAAAACATTGTCTGGACAACAGGACACAGAAGGTAATTGTAAATGGAGTCCACTCTGAAAAAAGAAGGGTTACTAGTGGGGTACTGCAGGGTTCAGTACTTGGTCCAGTCCTTTTAATGTCTTTATAAGTGACATTGCAGAGGGACTGAAAGGAAAAGTATGTCTCTTTGCAGATGACACAAAGATCTGCAACAGGGTTAATACACAAGGTGGGTGGAAAGGATGAGAAGGGACTTGGGAAGGTTGGAGGAGTGCGTCAGAAGTATGGCAGCTTGGATTCAGTGTAAAATAATGCACCTGGGAAGCAAAAACCAGGGAAGATTACACAATGGTGAGGAGGTAGTAACAACAAAAATAGAAAGGGACCTGGGGTAATCATATCAGATGACCTTAAGGTTAGCAAGAAATGAGAAGGCAGTTAGGAGGACTGGGGATACTGGGTTGTATAGGAGAGGCATCACTAGCAGAAAACAGGAAGTTGTTATCCCTCTGTACAGACAGTTGGTGAGGCCCATCTGGAGTACTGCATCCAGTTCTGGAGACCCCATCTCTGCAAGGACATAGGATGTAGGCAGTCCAGAGGAGGGCAACTAAAATGGTGCAGGGTCTGCAAGAGAAGCCATATGAGAAGAGACTAAAGGAGCTTAATATGTATACCCTTGAAGAAAGGAGGGAGAGGGGGGACAAAGCACATCTTCTTGACCTGGAAGGACACTACTACTTTATTCAGTTGTGAGCTGTGTGAGAAATTCTATATTGCACTTGATATCTGCAACAGCGTGCACTTTTGCACAATTCTGTGGGAGGTGAAACTAACTACCCTTGGTAATTGCTTTTTATTTACATATTTATTTAGTGTTTAACCAAGAAGGGGCTTGCAAACTCTCTTTATCTTGTGAATAACTTCAGAAGGATTTAAATACTGCATTTGGGTAGACTCTTGGAGGTAGCTAGATTGTCTACTAGGATTTTCTGACAGTTAAACTATTTTTAAATTTATAGGTGGCTGAGGAGTTGAAAAAGGAGCTTGCAAACTCTACTTATCTTGGAAGTAACTTCACAGGGGTTTGAATATTGCATTTTGGTTGTCCCTTGGGGGTAGCTGGATTGGCTACTAGGATTTTGGGACAGAAACTATTTTTAAATAATTTACTGGTGCGTGAGGAGTTTGTGATAGTTAAACTATTTTTAAATAAGTTTACTGAAGGTTAGTTGAATTACTATAAAGGGCAGTACTCACCAGGGTGGTGGAGCAGTGGTGATTTGATTGTTTCTAACAGTCACCTGTGATTGTGGACTACCCCCAGGCGTGGCATTTTTATAGCCAAAGTTCTGACATCACTTCCTCAACAGGTCTTGGGGCAGAACTGTCATATTCTTAATAACCCATCACAGTGCATAAAGGGTAAGTACACCACCCAAAAATATATATATATATTACATATTGTATATTATAAGGAGAGGACATGTGGGAGTGGTGCAATGCACTGTGTGGGGCAGCAGTTTTCCAGGAGACATTCTGGAAACTGCACTGCTGTCCTATTTGCAGGCAGCTGTCACCTCTAAGGGAGGAGATTGCCCACCTCCAGGCTGAACTGGCAAGGACTAAGGAGGCCTCCCCACCCAAAGAGCACCACTGCCACAACCACTGCCTCCAGAGGTTGCCAAGTATGAAGAGCAGTTGGACCACAGTGGGTTCTGGGATGGTGCGGTGGTGAATAGAGGTGAAGCTCTCCCTAGTTGTACTTTCTACACAAATCATACTCCAGTCTGGCAGAGCAAGGTTCCTCTATGATGGCACCCTCAGTGGAGACCAAGGTGAATGCTGAGGACATCCATAAGGGAGACCCAGAAAAGGGTGGTGAAGGACACCACAGGGAAAGAAACAGCTTCTGATAGGAGACTCAATTGATAGGGGGTAGAACTGGGGAAGGGAGAGGAGAGGGAAGTAAGGTGCCTGCCTGGTGCCATGGCTTGGAGGGACAAGAAGTGAATCCTCACAATTGCAGAAGCAGCATCACAGGAGAGGGAACTAGATATCATTGTCCACCTTGGGACAAATGACTTAGTTAGCATGGAATCAGTGCAGTCAGGATGAATTTGTGGAGTTGGGAGGGCTCTGACAGGTAGCACAGTTACCTTCTCAGAGGTGCTGCTAGTCCATGGCAAAGGTGAGGCTAGGGTACTGCACACATGCAGTTTAATGAATGATTGCAAAACTGGTGCAGAGCACAGGGCTTTGGCTTCATTGAGGACTGGGTACACCTGGAGAGATGAAGGTCTATACTGGCATGATGGTCTGCATCTGTCCACGAAGGGAACCAAGCTCCTAATTGACAGGTTTAAATGCTTCCTTGGCAAGCTTTTAAACTAGCCAGGGGGAGTGCTGATAAGAGGCAGGACATTTCAAGCCTCCCCACAAAATATGGCGGGTATGCAGGTAAACACTGGTACAGAGCTCAACAGAGGGCAAGACGGGGTAAATGGAAAAATAGACAAGGGCAATAGGAGCAGGGATGGGGGGAAGGATAAAGCCAACATTAAATGGAGAGCAATGAGTACCAATGCCCGTAGTCTGGGAAACAAGCTTCCTGAGCTAGTAGCCCTGATGGAAGATGAAAAATAGGATATTGTGGCAGTCACAGAAACATGGTACACGGAGAACCATGACTGGGATTACAACATACCGGCATACAGTCTACAGAAGGGACAGGGAGGGTAAAAGAGGAGGTGGAGTAGCTCTATACTTAAGGGAAGGGATCAAAGCTACAGAACTAAAAAGTAAAAGGGGAGGACAAGAGGCACTCTAGGTCACCTTGGAGACAGGGAATGGCATCACAATCCATACAGGGGTTGTATACAGACCCCGTCTCAAGGGGAGGAAACTGACAAGAAATGATGGAGGACATTCTCAAAATGGCTGAAAAGGGAAGATACTGTTGATGGGGACCTGAATATGCCAGATGTTAACTGAATGACGTACTGCAGCCACATCCAAGGGCAGAGTCATTCTCGATGTCCTGCAGGGGGCAGACCTTAGACAGCTATTGTTGGAACCCATTCGGGAGGGAGCAATACTAGACCTGGTACTCTCAAATGGAGAGAGGATCACAAATTTAGAAGTCAGTATACATCTGGGAACAAGTGACCACTACACAGTGTGCTTCACAATAAGCACAACCATGGAGACAAGCCATACAAAAACAAGGATACTGGACTTTAGAAGGGCCAACTTTGGCAAAATGGGTGAATACCTGAGGAATGCACTAGCAAATGGCCAAAAAGGAGGGGTGGAAGAACAATGGAGAAAAATCAAAACTGCTATCATAGAGGCAATAATACTTTGTGTGAAACAAATAAAGAAAGCAAAGCGGAATAAGAAATCACTATATTTCTCAAAAGAGGTGGCAGGGAAGGTTAAGGAGAAAAAGGCTGCATTCAAAAAGTATAAGGAATCACAGGAGCACAACAGGGAACTGTATCAATTAAAGCAGAAAGAAGTGGGGAAGGCAGTCAGAATAGCAAAAGGCCCAAACCGAGGAAAAAATAGCCAACTCAGTTAGAAGGGGATAAACCTTCTATAGGTACATTAGGGGCATAGAAAGATTAAGGGAGGAATAGTGAAGATTAATAAAGGAGAGGGAGGTGGGTAGAGGACGGTGAAATGCAGATACACTGAATGAATACTTTTGCTCAGTATTCACAAAAGAAGATGAGGAGGAGTTGCTAAACCAGACAGTAGAAGCACTCTGGGTGGGGGTTGACACCAGTCCATTTACAGAAGAAAGAGTCCTGAAAGAACTCACAAAACTCAAGGTGGACAAAGCAATGAGACTGTGATTCACCCCAGAATCCTAAAAGAACTAAGGAGGACCTAAGTGACACCACTGACCACAGTGTTTAACAAATCATGGGAGGATGGGGTGGTAAGTGAGGACTGGAGGAGGGCAGATGTGATTCCCTTCACAAAGTGGGAGCAAGGCAGAAGCAGGAAACTACAGACCTGTAAGTTTGACCTCTGGTAGGAAATAATGGAATCACTTCTGAAAGAAAGAGTTGTTGGGCACCTAGAGGCCAGCGGGCACAGGACCCAAAGCAGCATGGATTTACAGCAGAAGGTCATGTCAGATGAATGTAATTGAATATCTTTGACTGGGTGATAGAAGTAATAGACCAGGGAGGGGCTGTGGATATGGTCTACCTGAGACTTTAGCAAGGCATTTGACACAGTCCCGCACAAAAGATTAATAATCAAGTTAGCCAGCCTGGGAGTGGGTTCCAGGGTGGTAGCCTGTAGCAAACTGGCTGCACAACAGGACACAGAAGGTGACAGTGAATGGAACACATTCGAGAAGAAGGGGGTCGCTAGTGGAGTACCTCAGGGCTCCAGGACTGGGTCAGTCCTCTTTAACCTCTTTATAGGTGACATTGCAGAGGGTCTAGAGGGAAAGGTATGCCTCTTTGCAGATGACACAAAGATCTGTAACAGAGTTGATACACAAGGGGGGTAGAAAGGATGAGAAGAGACTTGGGAAGGTTGAAGGAATGGTGAGACATATAGCAACTTAGATTCAATGCAAAGAAGTGCAAAGTAATGCACCTGGGAAACAAAAACCCAGGAAAAGAGTACACAATAGCAGGGGAGGTACTAACAACAACAAAAATGGAAAGGGACTTGGGGGTAGTCATATCAGATGACCTAAAGGTGGGTAAGCAATGTGAAAAGTCAGTAAGGAGAGCCAGGGGGATACTGGGATGCATAGGATGGGGCATCACGAGTAGAAAAAGGAAACTGGTTACCCCTTTGTACAGACAGTTGGTGAGACCCCATCTGGAATACTGTGTGCATTTTTGGAGACCCCATCTATGCAAGGACATAGACAGGATGGAAGCAGTCCAGAGGAGGGCAACTAAAATGGTGCAGGGTCTGCATCAGAAACCATATGAAGAGAGACTGAGAGAGCTTAATATGTATACCCTTGATAAAAGGAGGGACGGGGGGACATGATAGAAACTTTAAAAATTACCTCAAGAGGGATCAACAAAAGTCCAGGAGGTAGCATTTTTCAGAAAAAGAGATGTTTAAGAACAAGGGGGCACAATTTAAAGATAGAGGGGTGACGGCTCAGGGGTAATGTGATGAAATTTTTTTTCACGGAGAGAGTGGTGGATGCATGGAACTGCCTTCCTGGGGAGGTTGTTGGGTCTAAAACAGTGGGGGAATTCAAACATGCATGGGACAGACATAAGGTCATTGTAGTGGGGGGACTGCAGGAAGTAGGCTGTTAATTAACTAGAATTTGCAGTTTATCCAATAGGAAGGTAAATGTGCAGACTGGGTGGGCCAAGTGGTCCTTATTTGCCGTCAAAGTCTATGTTCCTATGACATGATAGAAAGTTTTAAGTACCTCAGTGGAATCAACAAAGTCCAAGAGGGTGGCATCTTTCAGAAAAAGAGATGTGCAAGAACAAGGGGACACAATTTGAAGATGGGGGGGCGGCTCAGGGGCAACGTGAGAAAGTATTTTTTCATAGAGAGGGTGGTGGAAGCATGGAACAGCCTTCCTGAGGAGGTTGTGTTGTCTAAAACTGTAGGAGAATTCAAGACTGCATTGGACAGACATAAGGGAATTTTTGTGGGGGGTAGGAAGAAATAGGCTGTTGGTTAAATAGGATCTGCAGCTTATTCTGTAGGTTGGGAAATGGGCAGACTAGGTGGGCCACGTGGTCTTATCTGACGCCACAGTCTATGTTTCTATGTTAAGGGGAGGACATTGAGGATAAGAAGGGCAGTAGCAGGGCTGGGGGAGAATGCACAGAAAAGGACCAAGCAAAAGCAGAGATACCGAAGGGGAAGAGTACACAATGGGGGTGAGATACTAACAACAACAAAAATGGAAAGGGACCTGGGGGTAGTCATATCAGATGACCTAAAGGTGGGCAAGCAATGTGAGAAGGCAGCAAGGAGGGCTGGGGAGATACTGGGATGCATAGGGAGAGGCATCACCAGTAGAAAACAGGAAGTTATTATCCCTCTGTACAGACAGCTGGTGAGACCCCATCTGGAGTGCTGTGTGCAGTTCTGGAGACCCAATCTCCACAAAGACATAGACAGGGTGGAAGCTGTCCAGAGGAGAGACAACTAAAATGGTTGCAGTCTGCGAGGACCATGAAGAGAGACCTTAAGGAGCTTAATATGTATAGCCTCGAGGAAAGGAGGAGAGGGGGACATGATAGAAACTTTCAAGTACCTCAAGAGAATCAACAAAGTCAAGAGGTAGCATCTTTCAAAAAAGAGGTGTGCAAAACAAGAGGCACAATTTGAAGATAGAGGCGGCTCAGAGGTAATTTAAGGGTATTTTTCCTAGAGAGGGTTGTGGATGCATGGGAATGGCCTTCGCGGAGGAGTTGTGAGTCAAAATCAGTGGTGGAATTCAAGCATGCATGGGATAGTCATAAGGCAATTCTGGGGGGTGGGGGTAGGAAGAAGTAGGCTGCTGGTTAACTAGGATCTGCAGCTTATCCAGTAGGTAGGGAAATGGGCAGACTGGGTGGGCCAAGCGGTCCTTATCTGCCGTCAAATTCTATGTTTCTATGTTGTGCTCTGTCTTCACTATGGAGGAAGGGGGAAGGACTAGCAAGGAACAACAGGAACAAAAGGGGAGTGGATGAGTTCCTTTTCAAAGGAAAGGGTTATGAAGGTACTTGCTGCTGTGAAAATATACAAAGCTATGGTACCAGACGGGATACACCCAAGGGAACTAAAGGAACTCTGGGATGGTGCTAGCTGCCCCATATATGGTCTTATTTAACAGCTGTCTAGAAACAGGCACAGTTTGGAGGACTGGAAAAGGGCAGACTTGGTCTTTCTACATATGAGTAGCAGCTGTGAGAAGGCTAGCAACAATAGTTCAGTCAGTTTTGCCTTAGTTATGGTGAAATAATGAAAATCCTGTTTTTTTTTTTTTTTTCCATTTAATATACTTTATTATTTCCATTCATGTGCACATATGGTAACCACTGTGCAATGATACAAATAAAAACAAACACATTCCATCCTATAACTAACAGTATCCTTCACTGAGTGATTCAACCTAAAACCATTCCCTTCCCTAACCCCTCCTCTCCCCACCCATTTTATGTTCCCCACCCCAAAACTCCCCTCTGCACAGCTAAAGAAAACCAACCTAAGAGAAAGTCCAGTTCGTAGGGAGGAAAGGGACAAAAATAAAACTAAAAAACACGCCTCTTAAAGATAAAAAATACTTAATTCCCCTATTTAGCGGCTACGCACTAGGATAGTCCGGCAAGCTATCCTAAATTCCATAAAGAAAGTAATGCCCTTAGAGGTTCCCAGGTAGTCTGGTAGTATTGTAATCTCTGTCTTACTGAGGCTATGTGTTTTTCTACTTGAATGGCAAGCAAAATTTCCTGATACCACTCCAAGAATACAGGGAGGGTGTCCTCCTTCCAGTGCCTAAGCATTACTAGCTTAGCTATAACCGTGATTAGTGTCATGTGAGAAAATCCAAGGAAAGAATGAATATCATCAGTACAGTGGTCTGGCAATATACTGTAGGTTTGTGGGGCTGAGAGGTTGTTCCAGCTTAATCTGGTGGAATTCTTCGACTTAGTGACCAGGGATATAGATCAGAGGAGGTCAATTGACTTAGCTTATCTGAACGTTAGCAAGGCTTTTGACACTGTGCTGCACAATAAACTGAAAAAGAAATTGAGTAGCCTTGGAGTGGGATCTGAAGTAGGAAACTGGGTTAAAACGTGCAGAGGTCACACCTCTGAAAGAAAATGAACAGGGTGAAGGTGGTGCAGAGAGAGCAATCAAAATGGTGTGAAGGTTGCATGAGATTCCTTATGTGGAGAGGCTACATGAATGCAACATATATTTCCTGGAGGAGAGGAGAGAGAGATGGGACGTGATCTGAACAAACAAGTACATCACAGGTGTGAATAAGTTGCCAGTGAATGGTCTGTTTCAGAGAAAAGAATGCACCAGAAGATGTAGGCATGCAGTGAAGCTAAAGGGGAATGTTTAGGAGAGATGTGAGGGAAATCCCTTCTTCACAAACAGGGTGGTGGATGACTGGAACAGCTTGCCAGAGGAGGTAGTGAGGGCAGAAACTGTGGGGAGCTTCAAGCATGTGTGGAAGGTATCCGGTTAAAACTGTGTGGACTGAGAAAGTGAAAATAGAACTTCATACGATGGTTTTACTGGAATTTCTGTAACAAGTTCTGAAGTTCAATACAGAGTTCCTTTCGGGAGGATTTTCCCTAACAAATTCTGTTGAAACTGTTTGAAAATGTGTCCTCTTGGAGTTGTAAAAGTTAATTTATGTGGATTCCAAGGTTGCTGTGTGAAAAGCATACTCCTGAGTCCTCAGATTTACTCCACTTAATGAATAAAACTCCACGGTGATACATTTTTAAACATTTTCGGCATAATATGTTAGGGAAAATCATTGCAAAATGAATTCTGTATTGAACATCAGATGATGATTGTACCGGAATTTCGATATCATTTTCTAATGTTCGATATAGAATTCATTTTGGGAGGATTTTCCCTAATGAATTATGTAGAAAATGTTAAAAAAATTCATCACAGTGTAGTTTTATTAGTTAATTTATGTGAAGTAAATGAGAAGACTCAGTGTTTCCTTTCCACACACAGGCTTGGACTCTACATAAATGATCTATTACAACTCCAAGGAGGACACATTTTCTAATGGTTTCAGCAGAATTTGTTAGGGAAAATCCTCCCAGAAGGAATTCTATATTGAACTTTAGAACTTGTTACTGAACTGGTAAAACCACCACCCAAAGTTCCATTTTCGCCCTTCCAGTCTGTGTAGTTTTGATCTAGTTCCTGTGTGGGAGAGGTGCCAGGGCATATTAGGTAAAGGAATGGGGGAGAAAAGAACACCCATGACCACATATAGTTAGTGGTGTCAGAACAGACAGGGAAAAGAGGCAGACTAAATGGGCCAACCTCTCCTTTGCTGCCAACACAGTCAGTGTTTTTATGATGCAGGCCTTCACCCTTGTAGAGATCAATAACCTTGCAGGCTGGCTCCCAGTCTCCGGTATAGCTTAAACCTGTCCTGTTCTGCCAACACAATCAGTGTTTCTGTGCTGCAGACCTTCACCCTTTTAGAGGTCCATAACCATCCAGGCTTCCCCCAGTCTCCAGTATAGCTTAAACCTGTCCTGTTCTGCCAGCACAGTGTTTCTGTGATGCAGACCTTCTCCCTTGTATACATCCATAACAATCCAGGTTGTGCCCAGTCTCCAGTGTAGCTTAAACCTGTCCTGTTCTGCCAACCCAGTCAGTGTTTCTGTGATGCAGGCTTCACCCTTGTAGAGGTCCATACCCATCCAGGCTGTCCCCCAGTCTCCAGAGTAGCTTACACCTGTCCTGTTCTACTAACACAATCAATGTTTCTGTGATGCAGACCTTCCTCTTGTAGAGGTCCATAACCATCCAGGCTTTCTCCCAGTCTCCAGTGTAGCTTAAACCTGTCCTGTTCTACCAACACAATCAGTGTTTCTGTGCAGCAGACCTTCACCCTTGTAGAGGTCCATAACCATCCAGGCTGCCCACAGTCTCCAGTGTAGCTTAAACCTGTCCTGTTCTGCCAACACAAACAGTGTTTGTGATACAGACCTTCACCCCTGTAGAGGTCCATAACCAACCAGCCTGGCCCCCAGTCTCCAGTGTTGCTTAAACCTGTCCTGTTCTGCCAACACAATCAGTGTTTCTGTGATGCAGACCTTCACCTTTGTAGAGGTCCACAACCGTCCAGGTTGGTCCCCAGTTTCCAGTGTAGTTTAAGCCCTCCTCTCCCTGCACCATTTCTTCAACTAGTTCTTGAAAATGGTGGTGCAGAGTTCCCTAATCTCCCCTTGACCATACACAGGCAACATGAGCGTACAAAGAAGCCAGCAGAAGAATGCCATTTGGTCTATCTAGTCTGCTCATATTGCAGGGTCCCAGCTTCAGCTACTGTCCAGGGAGCAATGAGTATGAGTAGATAGGCCATTGACAGAGTAAAGGCCTATGGCACATTCAGAAGGTAGAAAGAATGGGCAGACTGGATGGGCCTTGCGGTCCTTATCGGTTATCAACTTCTATGTTTCTATGTCCCTGCCCGCCTCCCCACTCCTCCCATCTTCCCTACCCATGGTTCTTACCAACCCCGATGCCTGTTCCAGCCTCTCTTGAAGCGGCCCATTGTGTTCAATGAAATCACTTCTTCTGGCAGCACATTTCAAGTTTCTACCACCCTGTCTGTGAAGAAGTGCTTCCTGACTTCCCTTCTAAAGCTCACATCCTCTAGTTTAAGACTGTGCCCCCTCCTGTTATGGTTGCTACCCAGCCTATAGAGATCCTCCTATCCACCTTATTTATCCCTTTCAAGTACTTGAAGGATCCAATCATGCCCCCTCTTGCTTGCTCTCTCTCTCTTTGTCTCTCTCTGTCTCAGTCTCTCTCCCCTGTCCTCTGGGGAGTACGTGTTCAGTGCCCTCAACCTCTCCTTGCATAGCTTATCCTACTGACGTGCTGTCATCTTTGTAGCCCTCCTCTGTGCCTTCTCCAGCAGGTTAATGTCCTTTTTTGAGATGTGGGCACCAGTACTGAACTCCATACTCTAGATGTGGCCTTACCAGTTACCCGTATAAGGGCAGTATAACCTTCTTTCTCCTTCTACTGATCCCCCCTAGCTATGCATCCCAGCATCTTGTTTGCCCTTGCTGCTGCTTTCTTCCTCTGCTTGGAGTGATTCGGGTCACTAGTGATCACTCCCATACCCTTTTCCACTGATGCAGAAACCTGGACTCCACCCAGGGACTACTCTTGTCTTGGGATTCTTGGCTCCAATATACATAACTTTGCATTTCTTGGCATTGAAGCCAAGTTGTCAGATCCTGGACCACCTCCCCAGCTTTTCTAGATCATTATGTAGATGCAGGTGTGTCCACTCTCCGGCAGAGCTTGGCGTCGTCCACAAATAGGCACATTGTTCCCTTATTGCCATCCCCAATGTCATTCATGAAGGCATTGAACAACACCAGTCCCAGCACTGAGCCCTGCGTGACCCCAGTGGTGACCTCTCTCCGAGTCAGATAACTCTGCCTCCACAACCACCCTCTGAGTTCTGTCCCTCAGCCAGTTTTGCGCTCATCTGGCTATCTACTCCTCAGTCAGTGCAACTGAACACACTATCTGCTTCAGACCACTACCCAGTTGCTAGACATTATCATGCACTACTCTTACCCCATCCTTTGCCGTGCCATTTGTCCCCAGAGGACAGTGACATCTAGCAAAACACAGTTGTACCTATGTCAATATGGCAGATTCATGGGAAACATGCAGATCCCCATAAAAGAATTTGGAATGGCTCAGCTTTAAGCAGAATTACATGGTGCCAAATGGCTTCACAATGATACCAGCAAGAGCTAAAAAGCATCAGACACAGACACATGTTTCATCCTTATTAGGACTCATCTGTGTGCCATATCTGTGTCTCATCCCAGAGTAAGGGTGTCAGCTGTACTTATGATAGCCTTACATGTTTGAGTCATGGAAAGCCCATAGTAGAGAAGCAATACAAAAGACATACTATATGTATATGCTTCCCATAATGCTTTGCATCATTGGGGTATGTGCAGGAGTGTTTTGCTTTGAAATTTGGGCTGTATCTCCAATGCCCTCCTAGGGTAACCCTTGCCTCAGGGCATTTGCTCTGGGGTTTTTAGCAATAGCAAAGTCCTAGTGGTATGCTAGGCATATTGGTCAGACTAGGTGGGTCTGGCAGTCCTTTTCTGCTGAGACGTTCTATATTTCTTGTCATTTGTAATGCTTTTCCAATGACATTTACCTGCCACTTATGACCTGTTGGCCTGGCAGTCCACTGGATCAGCTTACTATCACATGAAGTTGAAGTTCCAAGAGACACTTTACCTCTCTCTACTCTCCAGCTCTCAACCAAGTCTATCTCCCTAATGAATCAGGTGGGGTCCTTTTCCTTCCATTTTGGGGCCTTCCCCTTATGAGGACCCCCACATCCTCCCTAGCCACTATTTTAAGTGCCTCCATTCAGCTGTCCTGTCCCACCAATACGGTTAATGAATTTTGTACTGGCACAGGCTGAGGAAGGTGTGTACAAACCACCACAACCACCACCCTTCCAGGGCCCACAGTGGTCCGGTCATTATGCCTTTCTCTAGGCATCCTCTGATGTACTGGTGGCATCCTTGGTGGCCCCTGGGTGGGCAAAGGATTCTTTTCATACTTGCCAGCTTGTCTTGGAGTCCAGCAACCTCTGCCTTTAACTTGGAGAGGTGAGTACAAATGGTGCAGCACTGCAGTCTCCAGAAGTTTTCCCCAAAGACTGTGACTCCACATCTGTTGCACCACTCCCATGTCATTGCCTGTTTCACCCCTTTTTCATTTGAAGCTACCTTGTCTGCTTCTGCCTTCTATCTATGCTTATTTACTGCTTCTCCTTCATCAACGGTTTATTACCTTACCCTCGCTAGGTGTTTCCCATTTTCCCTTCTGTCTACACTTACCAACTACTTCCCCTTCATCAGAGTATCTAAAATGGATTTATTACCTTATCCTCACTAGGATGTTTCCTATTTTCCCTTCTGCCAGCATTCTTGTTAGCTGCTTTTCCCCAGTACTCCACTGCCTCATTTTTACGGCTGCAGTGGGAAGAACCTGCAGACGTTTTGCATGTACAAAATGGCTGATGTCATGTTTTCCGTGGAACTGACTTTAGGTGTAAATAATCTCCTCCGGCTTACCCTCCTCCAAGAAATGTTTTCCGCCCTCAAATAAATACGCTTTCATGTTAGTCAATGGTCGCACAGCACTATTTTCTTTCTTAAATGTGAGGTACAAGAACTGGAACCTGAGTAGTGGGAGGCAGCATTCATTTTTTGGGGGGGGTGGGGAGTAAGATCCACCCCCGGATGCTCCTAAAGATCCACCCCCACCTTTTTTTTTGGTTCATGTTGGAAGGGCATGAGGTGGATCCTATCATGTTGGAACAACTGACTATCAGAGCTGCCTGGGGAAGTAATTAAGGAGTGCCTGAAACTGCATCTAGGCATATCCCCCACACACACAAACGCACACACACAGGCATCAAGATTTTTTTTTTTTAACTCTAAGCATGTCAATGTTTGGCTGTAACCGAATGGACAAGTTGAGCATAAAAACGAAATAGAAAACAAAGCATCAAGCAGGTGCCTTTTCCTTTGTCAGATACATGCAGGCAAAAGGTTACAAATCCTGTTTGACAAGTCCATTATATGGATGTTTTCCATTTAAAACAGAAATGATGTTATTGTCATGTCTGTAGCATTGTTTGTAGCCAGTAATTTATTATTTACATAGGTACTGTATACAACAGGTTTTAATTCAGAAATCCAGTCTTGATAAATTCATTTTTTAGCAGTTCTGTAAGATTTATGTCTCTCTGATGTAGTGCATATCACATACATGAAAAGGGTTTGCCTAATTGTTGTTTGCATGAGAAGTGGATGTGACAGTGGCATACAAGAGTGAAGTTTAACAATTGTTTTTTGGTCATTCTGGGATCTGAAGTTTAACAGTGATGTGCAAAGAGAATAAAGTCTTGTGTTTTGTGCATTTGAATAGGTTTAGTGCTTTAAAGTTAGTGTGTGTGTGTGTGTGTGTATGATATATATATATATATATATATATATATATATATATACACACACACACACACACACACACACACACACACACACACACATACATACATAGTGTCTTGGGCACCTGAAAAGGAAGTAGATACTACTGAAATAAATGCAATTCTGATGATTTATGTGTAGGATTTTAAGTGTAGTTCTGCCTAGGTCACAGACACATAAGCTATAAAAAGTACATTTAAGGATGGATATATTAGTCAAAGCTTGTAGTAGCAAAATAAAGCAAGAAAAATAATATATTGTGTTTTTTGTTTCCTTTCAATTTTTTAACCAGGAGTGGCGCACTAAGCTGAAAGCTTGTTTATAGGGGCAACCTGGGAGTGCATGGAAGTTAAGTGGCTTGTTCAGGGTTACCCAGTAGGCAAGTGGGGGCTATGGGATTCAAACCCAGAACTCCAGATTTGCAGCTCAGATTCTTAAACCACTGTGCTATACTGCCTCCCTAGTTATGGCAGTCATCTGTGTTATGGTTCATAATGTTGATCTAGTAAGCAGCAATACATTGCATCGCAGGTGTAAAATGTCAGTAAGTAGATCATGCAATATAGACGTGCTGAGCAGTTACTGAAGCAAGAAATGCATTTAGGATAGTAAAATATTCCTGTTTAGAAAACTGATAAATGTGTAGCATTTGCATCTCACTGTCAAGCCAGAAGGTGAAGGAAGGAAACATATTCAATTCAGTGCTTCAGAGTAACTGGTAACTGGTATTTTTCTTTTAAACTTAGATTGTAGGCTTGCTGAAATTTGCCTCTCCCACCCCTTCCCTCAACTCTTAATTATATGCCTGATAAATCTGATTGACAGGAGCTAAACACAGGGTATAGTAAGAGGTGTAAGTAGGAGGCATAAGGGGAAGAAGACCACCCTCAGCACGACAAGTGTTTTGACTCATTTATTTATTTATTGGTTTCTTTTCCTTAAAAATATATATCTGAGGATCAGTTACAGGATTTTTAGTACTGTAATAAATAAAAGAGAACTAAGAGAGCTTCAGTAGCAGATAAGTAGTGGAATTGCAGTATAATGTGGGGAGTGGTGCAATGGAGTGGCTGTGGGGAGCATATTCAGGCAGACCTTCTGACACTGAGGTGCTGCCCTATCTGCATGCATCCTCGGGACCGCGGGATGAGGTAGCCAGACTCAGAGTGGAAGAAACTGGGTCAGAGTACCATCACCCTGTCCAGGAACCACCCAGTCCAATGCAGCTGCCCAAAGGATGCCGAAGCGAGGAGCACTTGATGACAGTGGGCCCAGGGAGGGTTAGAGCAGTCAGGCAGAGGCACATCCCAGATCCTATTCCTCTCAAGAACTCATATGCCACACTGGCAAATGAGGACAACCAAATAGAGGTACCCAGGGAAGTGGAAGGAAAGGATGTGGAGGTTAGGCAAGGAGGTGACCCCAGTGGGGGAAAGCAGGGACCCCAGAGAGGAGGAGGAGGAGGAAGCGAATCTGGTGGGGACTCCATCATAAGAGGGATCCAGCTAGGAACACAGGAGGGGAGGACAGGGAGGTGAGGTGCTCACCAGGTGCCACGGCATGGAGGGATGGAAGGAAGATACTGGGGATCACTGGGAAGGCAAGACAGGAGGGTGAGCTGGATGTCATTATCCACCTAGGTACTAATGACTGGGCAAATGGGGAGCCAAAGGAAGTTTCAGAAGAGTTTAGGAAACTGGGAGGGTCTCAACAAGTAGCTACTCTGTCACTTCTCAGAATTACTACCTGTGAGAGGCAAGGAGAGCATAGGAGTGCATGCACCAGGAACTTTAACTCATGGTTGAAGAACTGGTGCTGTGAGGAAGGGTTTGGATTCATTGGTGACTGGGGACCCATATGGAGGGATGGAGGTTTATTCAAGCCTGACGGCCTGCATCCATCCTGGAAGGGAATCCAAGCACTCAATGATAAGTTTAAATGCTACATTGACAAGCATTTAAACTAGCAAAGTGGGGTGGCAGGCCAGCAAGGATGGTACCTACTTGCTCACCCCCCACAGCTAGTAATGGAACCAGTGAACCAGAGGAGTGGTATCTCTGCAAAGCAGTGTGCAAAAGATGGAGATTAGTGTCCAAAAGGAGGATAAGCAGAAAAGGCAAAATTCAGCAGAAGGGCAGACAGCAAGGAGAACCAGGGATAAATGACAACCAAGGAAGGGCTGGAGTAGAACAGTGAAGCAGTCTAGGAGGTCAAATCATGAAAGCCATGTGTCAAATGCCAGGAGCCTTAGCAACAAGATGGAAGATCTGGAGGCTGTCATGGTACAGTCAGACCTGGACATTGTGCCATATCACTGAAACCTGGTGTAATAATAACCATGACTGGGAGATGGCCATACCTGGCTACAACATATTCAGAAGAGACAGAGCAGGCAGGAAGGGAGGAGGAGGAGTGGCACTGTATGTGAAAATGACATAAGGCCACACAGATCCAGGAGGAACAAAATGGGGAGAGATACTGTGGGTTGCTGGAAAGGAAAATGGGGCAGCTATCCGAAGCAGGTGGTGGTCTATAGACCACCAGCCCAGGAGGAAGAAACAGATAGGAGTTGCTGCTAGCCATCCAAAGGATGGCAGACAAGGGGAGGTAGTACTGGTTGGAGACTTCAATATACCAGACGTGGACTGGAGCATCCCAGCAGGCATCAACTAGGAGCAGATTTATCCTGGACTCCCTTCAGGGTGCCTTCCTGCAACTGGTCATGGAACCAACTCGCAGAAGGCAATACTGGACCTTGTGCTCACAAACAGGGACAGTGTGATGGGGTAACAGTGGGGAGCACCTGGGTAACAGTGACCACCAGTCATTGTGGTTTGAAATCACAGAAAGAGCAGAACCAAACCACACAAAACACGTATCCTGGATTTTAGGGGGCAGACTTTGGGAAAATGGGAGATGCTTGAAAGAGGCATTAAGGGAATGGGACAGGAATCAGGGATTGAGGAACAGTGGGCAGTATTTAAAATGGGATTATAAGAACAACAGAATTATGCATTAAGCAGGATAGAAGAGGAAAGAAAGAGAGACCATTATGGTTTCCAAAGAGGTAGCAAAGAAAGTGAAAGCCAAAAAGATTGCATTCAGGCAATACAAAAAGACAGGCAGAAGGATAGGGAGAAGTACCAGGAGAAACAAAGGGAGGCAGGAAGTCAGTAAGGGAAGCCAAAGCTCAGACAGAAGAACACATTGCAAAATCAGTGGTTAAAGGGGACAAACCTTTTACAGGTACATAAGTGAAAAAGAAGGACAAAGGGAGGATAGTGAGACTGAAGGAGAGGATGGAGCCGCGCGTGGAGGATGACAACAGTAAAGCTGACATATTGAACAGGTATTTCTGCTCAGTCTTTACTAAGGAAGAGGGGGGTGGGTCTGAAGGGGTACAAGGATGAGAATGGTACAGAAATGGACACAAGTCCTTTACGAGAAAGGGTCCTGAAGGAACTGGAAGTAATAAGAGCTGATAAAGCAATGAGGCCAGATGGAATGCACCCAGGGTCCTTAAAGAACTAAGAGAGTGTGGCTGAACCTCTTGCTATCCTGTTTAGCCGATCACTGGAAACAGGGAGGTACCCAAAGACTGAGGACAGCAGATGTAGTCCCCTATACAAAAGTGGGAACAAAGAGGAAGCAGGGAACTACAGGACCAGTCAGCCTCAATCCGGTAGGGAAAGATCATGGAAGCACTACTGAAGGAGAGATTGGGGAACATCTGGTTGTCAATGACTACAGGACCCAAGGCAGCATGGTTTCACCAGGGGAGGTCAGTGTCAGACCAACTCATTGAATTTTTGACTGGGTGACTAGGAGGTGGATCAGGAGGGCAGTGGACATGGCTCATCTGGACTTCAGCAAGGCCTTTGACACTGTGCCACATAGAAGACTATTACACAAACTGGGGAATATGGGTTGGGCAGGACAGTAGTGTGGTGGGTAGGTAACTGGCTGGGTGGCAGGACACAGAGGGTGGTGGTAAATGGCTGTCACTCCACAGAGGAAGAGTGACCAGTGGGGTACCACAGGGATCAGTGCTGGGACCGGTCCTATTCAACATCTTCATCAGTGACATTGCACAGGATCTAGAAGCTGAATTTCACTGTTCGCTGATGACACAAAGCTCTGTAATAGAGTAGACACACCAGAGGTGTAGACAGAATGTGAAGGACCTGCAGAAACTTGAAGAATGGTCAAGGGTTTGCAGTTGAAATTCAATGCAAAGAAGTGCAAGATAATGCATATGGGCACAAAAACCCTGGCACAATATATCAGTTGGGGGTGGGAGGATAGCATGCACCAAGCAGGAAAGGGATCTTGGGGTTGTCATCTCTGATGACCTCAAGGTAGGGAAACAGTGTGACAAGGCATCAGGTAAAGCAAATAGGATGCTGGGATGTATGGCAGGGCATCACCAGCAGGAAAAGGGAGGTCATAATTCCGCTATACAAGACACTCAGTGAGGCCCCACCTGGAGTACAGTGTACAGTTCTGAGACCATACCTATGTAAGGACATAGACAGGGTAGAGAAGGTTCAGAGGAGGGCAACAAAGATTGTGCATGGGTTGCATCACAAGTCCTATGAAGACAGGTTGAAGGAACTGAACATGTACTCCCTGGAGGAGAGGAGGAGAGAGGGATATGATAGAGACATAAAGTATCTTACAGGGAGGAACAGGGTGCAGGAAAACACTATTTTTAAGTGAAAAGATGTTTCAGGACTAGAGGGCATTGGATGAAGTTGGAGGAGGACGATTCAGAGGAAACATGAGAAAGAATTTCTTCACAGAACGGTGGTGGACAAGTGGAACACCTTGCCAGAGAAGTGGTGGGAGCTGAAACAATCACGGGATTTAAGAATGCATGGGATAGACATAAAAGAATTCTAGAGTCAGGGTGAAATGAACTTCTAGGAAAACAAACTGAACTTACAAGCTCAAATGGGCAGACTAGGTAGGCCATAGGCCCTTATCTGCGAACACTGTCTATGTATCTATGTATCTATGTAAGGAGGTCCTTATGGGGTGTATATATACACAATATAAAGTAGTTATAGTTTTTAAGTTGAGTAATTGCTTTGTACTACTACTGTTACTAAATTTAAATTATTTTATGAAGGAAATTTAAGTTCATGTAACTGTCTATAAATGTATTAAAACATTAGGTAGCACACTCGTCTCTGAGGCCGGGAGATCAGAGGGCTGTGGGTTCAGTTCCCACATCTGGCACTTGGGTTAATATCCCAATATTGACACTGTAGTGCAGCATGAGAGGGATGCTGCACTTCTGAGGTGCCGTCTTTCAGATGAGACGTTAAATCGAGGTCCCATCTGCCTGGATTGGTGGTAGTTCAGGTGGATGTTAAAGATCTGATGGCAGTTATCGAAAAAAGTAGGGGAATTTCCCCAGAGTCCTGGCCAAATTTCCCTCATTCACTAAAACTACCACCAACAGCTTATTCTGGTTCAAGGTCAGTTGGCATTCATCTGTATCCCCCTCCCCCGGGTCGTGCCAGAAAATAGGCAGGATTTGTCTAGTGCACTTACCCGGTCAACAGAAATGAAATAAATAAATAAAATGTACTTGTCCTTATAATGTAATGCATTAAATGCTGTTGCTAGGTTAAGAAGTAACGTAACTGCAGTAGAGATGAAAACATTGGGATGCATAGGAATTTGGAAAAAGTATACATTAGCAAGAGCAGCGTCATGACTTCACCAATTGTTTTATAGTTTCACTCCAGATTTTCAACATTACCATTTTTTTACACCTCCTCATAAACAGTACAGCTGTCATTTTTCACATCATGTTCAAAATGTGTTCTTGTACCTCTGGTGCCAAATGGCATAGTCAGTGTGCAAAATTACCTTTTGGCTAATGAACTGATAATGTTACTGTTCATGCGATGGGGTCACAAAAAGCCCATGCTGAAAACATGGAGTGAAAATACCAAGAAACATCCAGGGCATTAGGGTTTATGACCATAACACCCTTTTCTGTAGGGTCTGACAGGCATAAGGGGTGTGATTTGGGATTGTCAACAGTAATGTTCATGCCATTCCACCCCCATCCCCACCCTGTAGTCAGTGATAGGTATCGAGGTGTGCTTTTGACTCTCTTTGACAATGTTCAATCCATTCTCTTATACTTTACCCATTTCAGAATATTTCCTTATGGAATGGGGTGAGTGTAAAGTTTGAACACCCCAAGGCACACCTCGACACTTATTTGAGTCTACAGGGTAGGTTGAGGTGAAATGGTGTGAGCTTTATGGGCAGTGACCCAAAGACACACCTTAATGCCTGTCCATCTCTGTGGGGTGGGGTTGGCATCACTTCAGTACTTCACTGCCATTCCTATTCTGCTTGTCTGTCTGTCTGTCTCTCTCTCTATAATATATATATATGTTTATGTAATTATCTGTCTTTCTGTCAATTGCATGTATTGCTATTTATACCTGCAGTATTTCTAAAATAAACCTGTATATCACATCTGCCTGCACTTTGAGCACATACTTATGAAACTGCATATTTGTACTCCACTTCTGCATCTGAACTCCATGTGGGAGCCCTCTACCGGAATAAAAATTGCCTACCCCTGCCAACCAGGCAAGAAATAGTCCAAAAAATTATCCTCCCTATTATTGACTATGGTGATACTGTCTACTGCGCGGCCCCTCAAACCTCCCTAGCAAGACTAAACCCCCTATTTAACTCCTTCTGCCGTCTTTTGCTGGACCGCCCTCCCAACACCCACCACTGTGTCCTCTACCAATCCCTGAACCTCACCTCTCTACACAACAGAAGATCGCTTCACTGCGCTAAAACCGCGGCCAAGTTCTGGTCCCAGTCTCTCCCTTCCTACCTGTCATCCTCCCTAACTGCCCTACCCCCACCATCCCACGCTCTCCGTAACATTGACGCCAGGCTCCTGCATATCCCACATAGATCCACCTGGTCCGGCCAGGGAGCTTTCAGCTTCAGGTTGCCCAAATTATGGAATTCCCTGGGAGCTGATATTAGACACTCCACAAGCACTCCCCAACTAAATGCCCTTCTCAAAGCGCACTTCTCTATCACCTGCTCCTGTAACCCCCCCAAACACCCCCTCACTCCAGTAACCGCCCAGTCTTAAAATCAAATCTGGTCTCTCCACTGTTTGATCTGCTACCCTGTAAAAACTGTATGTGTACTATAATCTGCCTACCCTCAATTGTTTCCATGCCCATTACGTATACTATTATACCTATGTATATTGTTTCTGACTGTATCATGTTCCACTGTATGTTGTGTTCAGATTGCATCATGTTTCCACTGTAACCCCAAAACCCCAGGGTGCATCTGGAATTGAGCGGTACTCTGCTCAGCATGCCTTCCTGGTAAATCTCTTAAATAAATAAATATACCTCACATTGTCCTAATATTCCCATTATCACAAGCAAACTGCCTTGCCCTTTATCAAAGTGATCCCTCTGAAAGTTACTATTGCATTTTCTCTGCTAACAGTCCATCATTACACCTGACTTCCTGACATCTACACATTGCTTAAATATAAATTAAATCACCTAATGGACAAAAACCCTGTTTCTCTAACAAACAAAAAAAATGTAAATAATCTCAAGGCAGAACATTTGCCAGCCATTGCTTTTTCATGTACCATCTTGGGGATTTGCATATGTTTACCATGATGCTTTGCACTATTGAGGTATGTGCATTTGTGTTTTCTTTAAAATTTGGTTATCTGGACAGTATCATCCGGGATAACACATACCTCAGCGGCATTTGCTCTTGGGTTCTTTTGTAAATCTATATTGCTTCCTATTCCTTCCATTAAAATGTACACATCCATATATTTTGCTAGTAATGTGTATGCCTTCCTTAGAACAGAAACTAAAACAAATCTTACTACTTACAAATCATTATGTTGTTTCTCCATACCTCCTTAACAATTCCACACAACTTCACTAACTTCATTATGCAGCCGTGGTGGATCTGATCAGATTTTGTTATATCTGGCTTCCTCCTTCTCTTCCTTACCCTCCATAACATGGATTTATCACCTTATTTTTCAATCAGGTGGTGTGGTATGTATATTTACAGAACGCATACACACAGAGGGGAGAAAGAAGTACTGTAAGAGCCTCAGCTGTGACTTGAACCCAAACCACCTGGAATATTGTTCCAGTCATGCTTACTAGCTGTGCCACCAAGGCAACTGGAACCTGGGTTGTTCCAGAGTGCACATTACTCTTTCTCCAATGCACAACCTGCTGCTGCACAAATAATCACTATATTTTCAATCAAGAGGGTGCAGTGTGCATATTTATGGAATACATACAAACAGACCCAGGCCACCTGGAATACTGTTCTGGTTGAGTTAACCAGCTGCAGCGCCAAGGCAACTGGAACCTGGGCTGTCCTGGAACACATATTACTTTTTTTCCCAGTCCCAGCTGAGGCACTTACTACTTCCTCACCTCTGTTTGTGTATTTATCACCTTACCCTACATAGGTGTCTCCTCCTTTTCTTCCGCTTGCAGTTATCTGTACTTAAGCTCTGCTATTTCATATATGATAAGTGTACACAGTACTGTGTTTTATCCTACTTGTTTTTGTCTCTCCCCGGTACAGCCTCTTGTGGACTGTGGCCAATCTGCAGATACCTTACATTCAGTATTCTTTGCAAAATGAATTACTATGTTAATGCACCAGTTCAGGTTCAGCAAAAAAACAACAAAAATAAAGAAATGTGTTGTGGTTTCCAAACCTAACTCCCCATTGCCACTCCACCCCAAGCAGCAAAAGAGGAAAAAAATTACAGTTTCAGCTGTCTTGAATCTTGGCAAATCAGGGGTGAGCTCTTCTTTGGTGCTTTAAACCCTCACTCTACTACATGATCAAACAGACAAAGTCAAAAAGAGTTTGACTGGCGAAAAGCCTTTACAAAATGTAAAAGATACTGCAGTTCAATACAACTCTCATTAAAATATATGTCACATCAATTGGTTTGACATTTACAATTTCTTTGTAATAAAAGTTGTAAAATATGAATAGATCCATTTCCTATACTCTATACAAAATTTCTCAATCCTAAAATTATTTCCAAAGTAATCAGTTTTCTTTCCATTCTTTAAAATATCTACAAATGTACTGCTGATAAATGTCCTACAAGCGTGTCTAATATATCAACGTCAACAGTAGCAAATGGATAACTTAACATAAGATCGGGAGGAAGGCCAAGATTTCTCCAAGCCACTTCTTTTTAGCTTTTGCTTGGATAGGGCACAGTAAAATATATGTTTCAGGTAATCTTCTAGTCCATTTCTACACACAGAAGGGATCCATTAACCCTTCCCTCTTTTATCTAAAGTGTATATATTTAGCTACTTAAAACTCTAGTCAGAACCTAGTGATTAATCGCTTACTTTGAGGGTTTGAGATTTTAAGTGGATATGGTCTAATTGATGTACTATTTTAATTTCTTCATACCATCTGTAAAATCTTAGATTTTGGATTCTTTTTAGATGCTTCGCAATTGCCAAATCCCTAACTTTCAATTTTACTATTGAGGAAATTTCTTCTT
Source organism: Neoceratodus forsteri (assembly GCA_016271365.2). Taxonomy (NCBI): domain Eukaryota; kingdom Metazoa; phylum Chordata; order Ceratodontiformes; family Ceratodontidae; genus Neoceratodus; species Neoceratodus forsteri. Next base: position 417,458,079 of record CM057457.1, read on the forward strand.
TTGGTCATATGTAAATTTCAGAGAGAAGGTGACCCTAGTCCCTTTGGGTTAAGTTCTTTTTGAATCAGTTTTAATATTTGAGGAAATAAAGCCTAAATTTGTATAAGTAATTTCTTCTTCCAGACACCATCTAGGCATCCTGATCTCTGAGAGATGAAAGTCATAGCATAAACAATACTTGTTTTTCTGTTACCTTAGTTCCCGGAGAAACATATCCAAATTCCATCCTGAGAACTTCTTCAGAAACTGATTATAGTACCATCAGAATATAATGATACAAACTGTTAATGATGCACTAAGGATCTTTTAAATTTGAAGCACCCCATACTTCTGAAACATACAAAATACTAGCCTTCAGTTTAGCATTAAGAACCCTAAGAATTCCCGTAACTGCACCTTTACCTGGTTTGGACTTAATCAGCCTTAATGCGCCAGGTGCCACTTTAACTTTAGACTGTGTAAGCAAAATGTAAATCTTTCTGAGTTATTTTGCACAAAACGCATACTCGATCACTCATCAACACCGCATCATGAAGAACAGTACAGCAACAACATCGACAGGTCGCTGTACTGTCACTCGAGATCTTGCACTGCTTCTGGGGGTCTTGCACTGTCTTCCTGAATCAGCTCTGGCTCGAATTGATTTCTTTATTACGGGGTGCAGGGGCAGAGCCACCACATGGAGGGTTCAGGGTGAAGCCCCCAGGAAAAAGATGTCTACAGTGAACAGTTCTATGCCTACCACACTTGCAGTCAACATACAGCCATTGCTGTAATGTCGGTCGACAATGAAACTGTCCAACTGGCATCGTAGAACCCGCAAAACTTAATCTTAAATAATGGTAATATTTATCAGTTACAATTCCTTCTTGATTTACAACTGCTTTACGCATTAGTTTTGATTTATTACAAAATATTATTACCTTTGTTTTTTCTTTGTTTATATTCAGGCCATCAACTTCGCACATTTCTGCAGTTATCTGGCTTCCTTTGAAGTGCCAGAAAAGATGTAGAAATCAAAACTAAATCATCCAAGTCAGCCCACTGGCCCAGTAAAGCTGATATCCTGGGTTCTTGGGAGTCAAGGGGCTGTCCTGGGGGGGAAGGACTGAGCATCCCAGGGGCTGCTGTCCTTCTCTGGGGGGAGGGGGAAAGAATGTCCAGTGCAATGTGGACCTCTGCCGAGTATACCACCATGGCAGCCACCACATGTCAAGGGGGTGGGGCAGATGCTGGCATCATTGCATGCTCCCACCCCCGTGGGGGGGAGACTCCAAAATGCCAGCCCACTAGTGATGGCTCCCCATCTCTGCCACCACTCCTGCTGTAGACCAAGGTCCACGGGGGCCCCACTCCTGTGTCTTCACCCTGGGGAAGCCAGGCCAGCAACCAAGGTCCTAGGGAAAGGGCACCCACCCAAGGGGGTAAGCCTGGGGTTGGAGGGGGGTGAGCAGGCAGGGAGTCTGGGTCCTCCAGTCCCCAGAGGAAAGGAGCAAAAAAATCATCCAAATATGCCAAGTGTGAAACTCTATTACTTCCAATTTTTGGTGAATGATATTCAGAATTATAAAGATCCTTCAAAGTAGGATTAATGAATAAAATGAACAACATCGGGGCCAGTATGCATCCCTGATTAACTCCTATGTTCTTATTAATTTTTGCTGTTGTCAGTCCCTGTTGGTTATGTTATATTTGATTCCAAGTATCCTTATGCAGTCTAATAAGAATGTCCAGAAGGGTATAATCAAGACCCAGGTTCTGCATTTTTTACCATAGAAGCTGGCTACTTACACAATCAAATGCTGCAGATAGAGCCACAAAACAAAATAACTTACTTTTTATGTTGACTTGCACTTGTGCAAGCAACATCTTGTGGTAGTAGGAGAAATGCAGAGGTATGTCAGTGTTGGCAAATGCAAGGCATGCTTTAGTAGGTGCATCCCTTGTTCCCTAATTAGCCAGCAAGCTAGCACTGACACAAGAATTGTGTAAATTGGACACAACTTGTAAGAAATGTGCCGCTGCAATCAGACTCAAGCTAGTCATGCAACGGCACATATGACACCTCTGATCTGTGCCTTTCCTGGTGAAACATTTCAATAAACATGGCAATGGCAGGCAATCTGCAAAGAAAGCCAACATCAGAGGTGCAATCCCCATGTTGGCTTGTTCGCAACCTCCCCCCACATTATGTGGCACACTGTGAGCACACCCCAGTGTGCCTCCGCTCATAGAAAGCCGACCTCATCGGAATGTTCCTCCCCCTGCCCCACCCCCATTGTGTGGCATACTGGGAGCCACCCCAGTGTGGCTAACATCATCCCCCTGAAAGTTATGGGGCACACTGGGAGTCCACCTCAGTATGCCCAACATTTGTTTTATTACACCTGTAAAGAAAAAAACCATCCCACGATGCAATGTCTGTTTTTTATACCTGAAAAAAAAACGTCCATTGTCCACGACATCCTCTCCCCAACCTGCACCCACCCTCTGCACTTCTCTATACTGCACCAGTCTCAGCATATTTTCTTATGGAATGGGGTGGCGTAAAACCGAAGACCCCAAGGCACACCTAACACTTGTCAGTGTCTGCAAGGTAGGGTGAGGTGAAATGGCATGAATGTTATGGCCGGATGATTGAAAGGCACACCCCAATGCCTGTCAACTCTGCAGGGTGGGGTAAGCAGTATCAGTTCAATACTTACTGCCATTCCTATTATGCATCTCTCTGACTCCTGCATTACCGATGCCAATGCCAGCAAGATAACATTCGGCATTGACAAATACTTGTTTTAACTGTAACATATTTCCATATCAAATGTTTTAAAACAAAACAATGCTGAATCATAGATCTAACAGCTCAAAAACATTCTGATATTCACTTAATATTGAATTATCACTATTCCAGGAGTGGATTTGATATCATTTTACTAAATACTTTCTGTGACATGTCAATCAGATTTATAGGTCAATACATTCTGGGCAGGGACCCTGGTTTTCCATTTTTACTGGTAACACCGGTAAAAATCACGGAATCCTGCCTGGTTTGTGGATTTTGAATTCTTATACCGGTGCCTCATGGAAATTGCATCTCACTGCACAGAATCCCTAAGATTTCAGCATCTTTTTACATTTTTTCATTTTCTCTTTGCCCCCTTCTTACAGCATCAGTCTCCACTTTTCAGAGATCCCTAGGCTGGGTATCCCCTAACTTCAACCCAGGTAATGCTCAGGAGCTCCTGTGAACCTGCTCCCATCCTGCTTGGGTTGTACCCCCCAGGTGGGAGGGGAGAGGACACCAGCTCACCCCTCCACAGTCCTTTAATGTGTGTCGGGCAGCCCAGTGGGTCTTTCATGGAACCTGGTTATGAAGTCTGGGGCAGCTGGGTCCCTTCTACCAGCAGCCGATGTGGGGTGATTGTTACTGGTTTTCTGGTCTCTTTCCCTGAGGGCAACGGCACTCAGGGGATCCAAGGAGGTGGGGCACATAGAAACATAGAATTTGACGGCAGATAAGGACCGCTTGGCCCACCCAGTCTGCCCATTTCCCTACCTGATGGATAAGCTGCAGATCCTAGTTAACCAGCAGCCTACTTCTTCCTACCCCCAACCCCTAGAATTGCCTTATGACTGTCCCATGCACGCTTGAATACCACCACAGTTTGTGACTCCACAGCCTCCTCTGGAAGGCCATTCCATACATCCACAACCCTCTCTGTGAAAAAATACTTCTTAAATTACCTCTGAGCTGCCCCCTTCTATCTTCAAATTGTGCCCCCTTGTTCTTGCACACCTCTTTTTGAAAGATGCTACCCTCTTGGACTTGTTGATTCCTTGAGGTACTTGAAAGTTTCTGTCATGTCCCCCTCTCCTCCTTTCCTCGAGACTATACATATTAAGCTCCTTAAGTCTCTTTCTATGTCTTCGGTGCAGACCCTGCACCTTTTTAGTGCCCTCCTCTGGACAGCTTCCATCCTGTCTATATCTTTGTGGAGATTGGGTCTCCAGAACTGCACGCAGTACTCCAGATGGGGTCTCACTAGCTGTCTGTACAGAGGGATAATAACTTCCTGTTTTCTACTGGTGATGCATCTCCCAATGCATCCCAGTATCCCCCCAGCCCTCCTTGCTGCCCTCTCACATTGCTTGCCCACCTTTAGGTCATCTGATACGACTACCCTCAGGTCCCTTTCCATTTTTGTTGTTGTTAGTATCTCACCCCCCATTGTGTACTCTTCCCCTGGGTTTTTGTTTCCCAGGTGCATTACCTTGCACTTCTTAGCATTGAATCTAAGCTGCCATACATTTGACCATTCCTCTAACCTTGCCAAGTCCCTTCTCATCCTTTCCACTCCACCTTGTGCATCAACTTTGTTGCAGATTTTTGTGTCATCTGTAAAGAGACATACTTTTCCTTCCAGTCCCTCTGCAATGTCACTTATAAAGACATTGAAGAGGACCGGTCCTAATACTGAACCCTGCGGTACCCCACTACTAACTCCCCTTTTTTCAGAGTGGACTCCATTTACTATTACTCTCTGTGTCCTATTCTCCAGCCAATTCTTTACCCAGGCTGTCATCTTGGGACCCACTACCAGGCTGGCTAACTTGTATATTAATCTTTTGTGTGAGACTGTGTCAAATGCCTTGTTAAAGTCTAGGTAGGCCATGTCCACAGCCCCTCCCTGATCAACTACTTTGGTCACCCAGTCAAAGAAATCTATCAGATTTGTCTGGCATGACCTTCCTGCTGTGAATCTATGCTGCCTTGGGTCCTGTGCCCCTCTGGCCTCTAGATATTCAACAGTTCTTTCCTTCAGAAGTGATTCCATCATTTTCCCTACCACTGAGGTTAAACTAAGAGGTCTATAGTTTCCTGCTTCTGCCTTGCTCCCACTTTTGTGAAGGGGAATCACATCTGCAGTCCTCGGGTACCACCCGTCCTCCCATGATTTGTTAAAGAGGGTAGTCAGTGGTGTCACTAGTTCTACCCTTAGTTCTTTAAGAATTCTGGGATGAATCCCATCAGGCCCCATTGCTTTGTCCACCTTCAGTTTTAAGAGTTCTTTCAGAACCCTTTCTTCTGTAAATGGGCTGGTATCAACTTCAGTATCCAGAGTGTTTCTACTGTTTGTTTTAGGTACCTCCCCCTCTTCCTTTGTAAATACTGAGCAAAAATATTTGTTTAGTATCTCTGCCTTTCAGAGTCACCCTCTGCCCACCCTCCCTCCCTTTATTAAGCCTCACTATCCCTCCCTTGGTCTTCCTTCGCTCCTGATGTACCTATAAAAGGTTTTATCCCACTTCTTAACTGAGTTGGCTATCTTTTCCTTGGTTTGGGCCTTTGCTGTTCTGACTGCCTTCCCAGCTTCCTTTGCTTTAACTGATACAGTTCTCTGTCCTGTTCCTTCTGTGATTCCTTGTACTTCCTGAATGCTTTCTTTTTCTCTTGAACCTTCACTGCCACTTCCTTTGAGAACCATAGTGGTTTCTTACCTCGTTTCATTTTGTTTATTTGCTTTACACAAAGGCTTGTTACCTCTGTGATGGCAGTTTCTATTATTCCCCATTGTTCTTCCAGCCCTCCTTCCTGCCCATTTGCTAGTGCATTCCTTAGGCACTCACCCATTTTGACAAAGTCCGATCTCCTAAAATCCAGTACCTTTGTCTTTGTATGACTTGACTCTATTGCTGTGTTTATTGTGAACCATACTGTTCGATGGTCGCTAGTTCCCAGATGGCAACCCACTTCTACATCTGTGATCCTCTCTACATCTCCATTTGGGAGAACCAGGTCTAAGATTGCTCCCTCTCGAGTGGGCTCCAATACTAGTTGTCTAAGGCATGCCCCCTGTAGGGCATCTAGAATAACCCCACTCTTTGAAGTGGCTGCTGCAACTGCACTCCAGTTAACATCTGGCATATTCAGATCACCCATCAGCAATATCTCCCCTTTTTCTGCCATTCTAAGTATACTTTCTATCATTTCCTTGTCCATTTCCTCCCCTTGAGAAGGGGGTCTGTATACAACCCCTGTGCGTATTGTGGTGCCATTGCCAGTCTCCAAATTTACCCACAGTGCTTCTTCTCCTCCCTGTTTACCCTTTTGTTCTGTTTTATTTATTTATTTTATTATTTATTTATTTACTTATTTATTGCTTTGTTGCTTTGATTCCTTCCCTTATGTAAAGAGCTACTACTCCTCCTCTTTTACCCTCCCTGTCCCTCCTATAGATAGTGTATCCTGGTATGTTTACATCCTAGTCATGGTTTTCTGTGTACCATGTTTCTGTGACTGCCATGATATCCAGATGTTCCTCCTCCATCAAGGCCACTAATTCAGGAAGCTTGTTACTCAGACTATGGGCATTGGTACTCATTGGTCTCCATTTTTTGATGGCTTTACCTTCTGTTGCAGCATCCCCCACTGACCTTTCTACCTCTGTCTTTTTCTCATTTAGTACCCTGTTTTGTAGGGAGAGGCTGGGATTTTCCTGCTGCTTATCAGTGCCTCCCCTTGACTAGTTTAAAAGCTTGCCAATGAAGCATTTAAACCGATTGCCCAAAAGACTTGTTCCTTCCTGGACAGATGCAGACCATCCTGCCAGTATAGGCTGGTGTCCCTCCAGGTGGAACCCCAGTCCCCAATGAAGCCAAACCCTGTGCTCCACACCATTTTTTCAACCATTCATTAAACTGCATGGTGCAAAGTACCCTCGCCTCACTCATGCCATTGACAGGCAGCACCTCTGAGAAGGATACTGTGTGTGCTACTTGTCTTAGGCTCCTCCCCAATTCTACAGAGTCCTTCTGCACTGCTCTAATCTCGTGACGAGCCATGTCATTTGTCCCTAGGTGGACAATGACGTCCAGTTCAGACTCCCGTGCAGCTGTTCCCGTGATCCTGAGGATGCGCTTCCTGTCCCTCCAAGCCATGGCACCAGGCAGGCACCTTACTTCAGTTTTCCCTGCTCCCCCCATGCTGCTGCTCCAGATCCTGGCTAGCTTCCTCTCTTCCCAATTGCTCTGCAGCCCTATTGTACCACCATGCGTGGTCACCTAGGTGGCAGTATGGCAGCAGGACCTGCAGGCCGCTATTCCCAGAGGAGGAGAGTGGCCCCCAGGTGCTCAATCCTACTCCCCTGGCCAGACCTCAAGCCACCCGAATTCACTTTCAACCCTGAGTCCCTGGCATTGCAAACAGTTCTGCTACCACAGGCTATTTGCAGTGCTCTGTCAACTATACACTCACTTTGGTGTAAGAAAACATAAGCAGATGGAGAGGCAAAAAATTGAGTTTTAGTAAAATGTAAAGTGTTTAATGTTCATAATTTGCACTGTAGGTACTGTGCACTATTACTGAAATCATACATTAAACATTATATATGGGTGTTATGGCTGGCAGTATAGCCTAGTGGTTAGAGTAACAAACAGTGATTGAACCAAGTCCATCTAGAAGACTTGGGTTTGATTCCCACAACCTCCGCTTGCATACTGTGTGACTCCGAGCAAGTCACTTCACCTACTCAATGCTCCTGAGTCACCTCTGAAAACAGGCAGTTCTGCCTAGTGGACTTACCTGGTTTACAAAAAATATAAATATATGTTTACTGCATCATACAGTAGCCAGGGTACCATGTAATTTCCATGAGTTTTACTCTGGCTGCAGTGATTTTATATAGATAAATATAAATATTCAAATACATTTTATGTGTTTTATAAGCTTGTTTTTAGACTTTAGCCAGGTTTTTATTGTATTCTTTGCATGTGAACATCTAGGTTGTAGATTGCTAAGCAGCAGGATCATTGTTTCCAGCTAGCTTATACAAGTTTATAATCAGTAGGGCCATCCAAAATCCTCAGCTGTTAGAATGAAAACTAGCCTGAATGAAAGTATGTTCACAAGGCAGAAACTGCCTTACTACTTACAAAAAAGACTTCACAGTTAGCACCCCATTTAGGTGAATGGAATCATTTGCACCGTCTCTCTCACCTGCTGTTTCAGTCTCTGTGACAACAAAAAGTTTTTTCTGACAGACTACTTTAATAAAAAGCAAATGTTAAGTGTTTAATTGTACTTATGCTTGGCCAGTGGATTTGAAAGCACTTTCAGTGACACACAGAAGGTAAGACCCCAGGGGATGTATGATGCTGGTGGGCAGAGCGGTGCTCAATTTACATCTGAGCTCAGACATGAAAACTGAGAGACACCCTTTTCATGGAGACCAAGGGAAAAAAAAGGCATCCACGTGTTTGTGAGATGCATGATTTTCCATTAGAAGTTCCTCCACTAATCACTTGTGAATTTTTTCAGGTGAAGACACTTTATTTCAAAGAAGCAAATTCAGGCAGTTTTTTTTTTGCTCCTTCTACCTCCTGGCCATCCACTCCTTCAGGCCTGCCAAGTCCCCCTACCTCCGTTGTTTAGTCCTGACCACCATCCACTGACCCTTATGGCCATGCTACCAGGTAACCCAAAGTAACTCTTTATTGGGTGGGCCCTTACCCCTGTGGGAGGCTAACAGGGGAGGACAATTACCCTAAAGAGCTTCCTGTATATATCCCAGGCATGGCAGGGGTCCGAACAGATACATGTGTCTGGGACTTCATGCTTATGGAGGGACTAGAAGCCGTCCTCCAGGTGGCCAGCAGGTGTTTTCCCATTTTCGTGGGAGCGTGACAGGCCACATGATGTCAAGGCATAAGCTGACATCCATCACGCTCCCTCCCACAGTGAGGGCCAACATGTTGCCGTGCCTCCAACCTCCACCTGGGGCCAGCAAATGCTGAGCTGTGAATACACCCTCTCTTCCAGGAGAAGAAGAGTGGTCGCTGGACACTCAAGCCTTCACCCCCCCCCGGCCGGTCCTCCAACACCCAAATCTGTTCTCAAACCCTGGTCACTGGTGTCAGAGGCAGAAATCCAGTTCAGGCAGTTAAATGATAGAAAAAAAACAAAGGTGGTCCACCTTAGTAGTGGTGGTTCAGATTAATTCACATCTGAGTTCTAACAAGCAAAGAGACGAAGTAATTTATAACTTGTGCATGTGGGGCGATCATAGTGCTGTCACTACTGTCATCACCCTTGAGGGATGTAGACTGCATTGTTGCTACTGTCATCACACCTAAGAGACAGGGGCTGTAGTGCTTCTGCCATAAGCACTGGTGGATGGGGAATGTTGTACTACTGCCATCCCACCTGAGGGATGGGGTCATAGTGCTGATACTGCCATCACACCTGAGGGATGGGAAATATAGTACTGCTACCGTCACACCTGAGGGATGGGGGCCATAGTGCTGATGCTGTCATCACACATGAGGAATGCAAAATGTACTGCTGCCATCACATCTAATAGATAGGGGCCACAGTGCTGCTGCTTCCGTCACACCTGAGGGAGGGGGGACACAGTGCTGTTGCTGCTACCATCACACCAGAGGGATGGGTCTGTAGTGCTGTTGGTTCTGCCATCACACCTAAAGGATGGGGGTCATAGTACTGCTTCCATCATACCTCAAGGATGGAGGCTGTAGTGCTGTTGCTGCCGTCACATCTTGTACCTAAAATAACTTTAAATTGGTACAAGGATGGAAGGATGTGCAATAGCGGAGGTCAAAACTGCTAAAATGCATGTTAGCAGAGTTAAAATTGTTAAATGCAGTACACAAAACCAAAAACCAGTAAAACCGGATTTTGACTTAGCAGACACCGGTGACAGTACCATTTTTTATAATGTGTAAAATGGAATTTGCCCTTTTTCAATCCCGATAAACCAGTGTCCCTGATTCTGGGGTTCATTGGGTCTCCTTTCTTTAATATTGGGAAGACTGTGCTCTCTTTCCAGCTATCTGAGATATTCTGTCCCTGTATCAAGTTAAAATGACAAAGGTTGGTATCCACCAATTAGAAAAGGTTTTATTTATGTCACCAAAAACACAGTAAGGTCCAGCTGCTTTATTCAAAGTTATTGTGACTAATGCTTGAAATATTTCAGTTTCCACTATAACCATCGGTGCTGGGTATTATATATCCCCTTCAATCTGTTTATTAGTTAATAAATTATCCAGAATTCCTCTTCTAAGAAATATAATTTCCGAAAATGTGTCTCCCAGACTTCTGGTGTGACATAAGCTTCTATTTTAGTTGAATATTGATCATGTCCTCTACTAACAATTTCCAAAATGTTTTGTTCTCTTTTGTAATAGCAGCTTTTCTCAACCTTTCCCATTGTTTCATGTAATATTTATTATTCTCTTGTTCTGAAAGCTGCATGTAAGTCTTCTTTGCTCTGTTTAAGCCTTTTTATCTTATTTCTTGTTCTGCTCTGTTTTATTGTTCTAGCCATCTAATTTCATTTTGTTTAGCTTTTTTGCAGGTGTTGTTGAACCATGTTTTCTGACCCAAATCTGCCTTTCATTTGTCTTGCAAAAAGGCCCAATATACAGATTTATGTTTTACGATTCCTGTATTATATTGGTAAAGTTGGCAGTTTCTAACAGATATGTCACTGCTTTGCCAGACTACTTTTCATGAATCATTCCTGGAATATACTTATGATCTCTCTTTGCTACTTAATCCTTTTAAGACTCAGGAGTTCCATGTCACCCTCCTGGGTGAAAATGTCTACTTGTTCACCATTAGAATTTTGTATCTGTATCATAGTATTGGATAATGGGAAGAATCTGGTCAGTCCAAGACTGGCACATTTTGTATTATATTAAGTACTTCCACATTGAAACAAACTAGATCAATTGTGGAAGAACCCATGGGTCCTGTATACTGTGGGCTGGATATTCAGATTGCTCAGGGTAGTGGTGCAAACCTGAGCACAGCGCAAATGTGCTGCACTGGGGCCAAGATCAGGCGATATTCAATGGTGATGCGCCATGGCTTAGCACTGTTGAATATGGCAGGGACGGCGCACATACCATGCATGGCACAGTGGCACTACACCACCGCAAGCCACAGAGGGGGAGCAAGGGAATGCACCAGCACAAGTGTAGTTGCACTAGGTGCAACACCCTCGATATTTAGCTGGGGGCATGCAAATGAGGCCATGAGGTATGCAAGGTGCAAATGGAGCCATTTGCATGTCATTATGGCCCCATTTGCATGTGTTGTGCTGGGTGTCCTGGCAAATTGCTCCTGGCGCCCTGCCAAGCCACTGTCGATGGGGGTGTGCTCCCTGGAGGGCTATTGCAGCCTCCCCATATGCCTATTCGCAGGCTGTTGGCAGCGAAATAGAAAACATATGCCCAATCGCAGGCATCAGTGAAGCAGATAAATCCCTGGTGGTCTAGTGGACCCCCATTGCCCGATCGCAGTCATCTGTACTGTCAAGATAGATCCTGGTGGTCTAGTGACCCTCCTGTATGCCCGATCACAGGCAGTCATCGGCTGAATGTAAAACCTATGCCTGATCGCGGGCTGTAGTGAAGTGCAATAGAGTCCTGGTGGTCTAGTGAACCCCCCCATATGCCCGATCACGGACTGAATGGAAAGCGTTCATTCACAGATCTGGACCTGTGTAGTACAGTATGGTTTGCACACCCATTGGTTCACACTGTGGCCCAATGGGTATACAATTCATACTGTATGCTGTCATTCAGTGGGTAACCAGGCGAGGTGCTGCCGCCCGCCAATGATGGGGGCTGCTGGGTGGCTGGGGGCATCTGTGGGTGGGTGGGAAGGGGCACCACTCGACCACCAGGTAGCCGTCGGTTCATACTCGCCCACGATTGGGCTTTCGGGGTGGGTTCAGCGATCGGGCATAGGCTTTCCATTCAGCCCACAATCGGGCATACAGGAGGTGTTCACTAGACCACCGGGATCTATTGCACACTTTACTACAGCTCGCGATTAGGCATAGAGTTTTACATTCATTGTGTTGCCTGCAATTGGGCATTTGGGAGGGGCCACTAGACCACCGGGGGGGTATGTGTGCTTTGCGATTGATTTCTGGGTGGGCGGGTAGCCACCCACGGTTGGCAGCTGCCGTGTTGCATCTTGCAATACAGCCTGTGGGTGGCCGGGATTTGTTCCTACTTTTCTGGGGCTCAACTTTGGGCCCCCCATGTGGCGCACTGCAGAGTTGTGCTGGCATATGCGCCGAACATCGGGTTGTGCCGCATATGCATGGGCACGACCCCTGCATTTGTGCTGCATAAGATTACACTGCGCCCCAGAGCATCAGGATTTGTGCTGCACCAGGCAGCCATTTCAATATCCCACCAGGACGCAGTGCGAGGTTGTGCCAGTGCAACTCTGTTGCACCAGGAACAACCCCTTTGAATATTCCACTGTATATGTTTATCTTTCTTCCTGAGCTCCAGTTGATCTTCCATTCATTAATATGAAGTTATTCTCTGAGAGGAAGGTTATTAAATCCTTCCCTCTTTAATTTTATGCTTTATCTTTAAGTTCCTAAAATAACTTATTTTATGGTTAATTGGTGGGAGACACTGCAAAAGATCTTTATACAAAGCTCTTGTATATTTACCATTTGGGACTCTCCTATTATCAAAATTGGGTGGACCTCTATTACATTTTTCAAAGTTTCTTTAATGTTTATCCACTGATATTTATTATTTATTTTTGGAGGCATGTATACCTTGATTATTAATAATTTGATTTTGTCATTTTCTATCTTTAATGGAAGTACATAATTACAGTATCCAATTAGAATAGTGCTTCCAAAATAGCGCCGCAATAACTGTGCCACAAGAGGTGCATATTCCAGAATGCTGCTGGGGTAGAATAGCAAATGTAAAGAACTGCTACCTTACCCCCAGCCAGGCATTAGAGGATATGGACAACTTAAAAAAATACAGAAGCTGGCCAAGGTGCTCCCTGGGCATGGAGGTCTAAAGCAGTAGCAGCTTGGCCAGCATAACATGGTAGACTAGGTTTCTGTTCCTGGTCTCCTGTAATTTTGTGAGACAGTATTACACCCCCCGTTACTTTTTTGTTTTTTTTACTTTGAGGTTTGCTCCCCTTCAAAGTTGGTTATTTACAATACTGGGTGCGAGGGGCCTCTGCCCCCCCCCTGCAAAAAGCAACTCTATGTATGTCCTGGCACTGTATCCTGGTTTTGGCATTATTTCATGCTGCTTTTCAGCACAGCGCTGTTTATATAGCACTGTTATTGACAATGCTGTTGTAACCTAGTGCCCATAATCACTATGGCATTTCAATTTAGTTATTCTAAAGTTCAAGGATATCTTCACGTAAGAAATAAAGTCCAGCTTTCAAGCAGCCCTGCTTTTTTTCTGTTACTGCTGGGGCCCGATACACAGCATTTCCTGTAATCAGGCATGTTTCAAAGTGATTGTTCCAGGTCTCTTGTAAACTCAGCCACATCACAGGTCCCAAGAAAATCCTTGATTTCCTTGTCAGCTAATTTATATTTTATAACCTCTATGTTTCATAATATGGAGATATATGGGGTGGTGTGTGCAAAGATATTTTATTATAGGCTCATAGGTTGGTTTACAAGTCTAGCGGCCATAATAGCCACATAAGGCTTGCCACATGTCAGTGGCGGTAGTGTCTAATTCTCACACCCATATAAGTATCTAAGTGGTTCTTAAATGCCTCTAGATTGGATGCTTCCACAATCTTCTGGGGGAGGACTGTTCATACGTCCACTGCTCTTTGGTTAAATCAGTGTCCCCGCTTTGTAGTACTGAACAGATCCCCCTTTAATTGTCTATTATGCCTTCTGGTTTCTCTGCCAATATTAGATTTGGATCGTAGTCCAGCGGACTCCCATAGCACCAAGTTTTCAAAGGCTTTATAGATAAAGCAAAGATCACCCCTAGTTTTCCTACAGTTGCAGTTGGTTGTTGTAACTCAGTGCCTTTATTCCCTTTTATCCACTTTGTGTAACTTCTGTGTACCCTCTTCCTTGATTTTATTATGCCAGTATTTTGAGGTGTAGTCAGTGGTGCTCCATATTCTAGTATGAGTGTTACCAGAGATTTCTAGAGCAGGATCAGGATCTCCTTATTCCTACTTTTGTTATTTCTAAAAATATTTCCCATAGTTCTGTTTGCCTTCTTAATGACATTTTTATTATGTGTATCAAAAAAATAAGTTACTGGGGATTGTTACTCTGAGATCCCTTTCGGATTCAGTGCTGAGTATTTGTTTATTATTAAGTGTATATACCACTCACAAATTATTAGACCCAAAATGCATCATTCTGCAGTTATGTTAATTAAATCTGATTTTGTATTTATTAGCCTATGCCTCCAGCTTTTTTATTTGATTTTGTATAGCCTCTGAGTTATTTACTATCGCTTCCACCTTTGTATCGTCTCCGTACTTCATTAACCCTGGATCCATACTCATGTCATACAGCGTATCAATCAAGATACAGTGTGACACAGAATCAGACATGTTAGTGTAGTCTAAGTATATCACATCTATGGGGAGGGCACTGTCCAGGGCCTGACTGACTCAAAAAAGTCTAGGAGATTGGTCACACAAGACTTCCTCCTCTCAAAACCATGCTTGTAACTTGAAAGTATAGTGCCTAATGTAGTAGCAGTATTGCCAACCGTAATTACTGTCTCTCTTGTATGTAATAATCCTAACAAATGTATCTTGTCTATTGTATGAAAATGTCTTGTCTACTGTATGTAACCATTGCCTCATTGTAATTAATCCCGGGTTGCCCCTGAAAAAGAAAAGGGACCTCTGGTCTCAGTGGGCTTACCCAGTTACCAAAATTTAAATAAATAAATATGTCCACATGTCCCAGCTCCCTTCCCCCTCTAGAAACCATGCTGGGATATGTCCACATGTCCCAGCTCCCTTCTCCCTCTAGAAACTGTACTGGGATATGTCCACATGTCACAGCTCCATTCCCCCTCTCAAAACCTTGCTGGGATATGTCCACATGTCCCAGCTCCCTTCTCCCTCTAGAAACCATGCTGGGATATGTCCACATGTCACAGCTTCCTTCCCCCTCTAGAAACCATGCTGGGATGTGTCCACATGTCACAGCTCCCTTCCCCCTCTAGAAACCATGCTGGGATATGTCCAAATGTCCCAGCTCCCTTCTCCCTCTAGAAACCATGCTGGGATATGTCCACATGTCACAGCTCCCTTCCCCCTCTAGAAACCATGCTGGGATATGTCCACATGTCACAGCTCCATTCCCCCTCTCAAAACCTTGCTGGGATATGTCCACATGTCCCAGCTCCCTTCTCCCTCTAGAAACCATGCTGGGATATGTCCACATGTCACAGCTCCCTTCCCCCTCTAGAAACCATGCTGGGATATGTCCACATGTCACAGCTCCCTTCCCCCTCTAGAAACCATGCTGGGATATGTCCACATGTCACAGCTCCTTTCCCTCTAGAAACCATGCTGGGATATGTCCACATGTCACAGCTCCCTTCCCCCTCTAGAAACCATGCTGGGATATGTCCACATGTCACAGCTCGCTTCCCCCTCTAGAAACCATGCTGGGATATGTCCACATGTCACAGCTCCATTCCCCCTCTCAAAACCTTGCTGGGATACGTCCACATATCCAAGCTCCCTTAAGTTTCCTTTTAAGAAAGTTTTAATAACACTCTCCAAGATTTTTCCTACAGCTGAGGTTATGCTTATTGGACAATCATTTTCCACCACTGATTTGTTCCCAGCCTTGAGAATCAGGATAATGTTAGCCAGTTTCCAATCAGTGGGAGTTACACTGGTTTCTAATGATTTCTTGAACAGTATTGTGAGCCACCCAGCCAATTCCTTGGTTGCATTGCTTAAAGTGTGGATGAATTCCATCTGGTCCACGATTTATGTTTGTTTAATGCCTTAAGTTTCTCATACACCTGCATTTCAGGGATAATAAATCTATTTGCATAGCCCTTAGTGTTTTTTGACCGTGGTGTGTGTGTGTTTCTGTGTCATTATCTTGATTTTTGAGAACACTTAAAAATACTTATTAAAATTCTCAGCTATTTCAGTTGCATCATCAGTTAATCTGGTACCATCTTTTTAGGTCTGTAATCTGTCTGTTATCATTTTTAAGCTGCCAATATAGTTGTAACATTTTTTGTTGCTATCCTTCCCATTTTTGACCAAATTTAGCTCTGCCCTTGCCTTTTCCCTCTTTATTGCAGTTTTGCATATAATTGCTGGTATGCGTTTTTCGCCTCAGCAATTACATAAATAAGGAAACAAACTGGTATTCAGGCAGCCACGAACTATTCGGGATTTAGTGCAGTCTGCAGTTTGTCAAGTTAAAGTGCTCCACTTATCTGAGGCAGGAAAAAGTGGTGAAAGTAAACGTTTCTTACTGGGGTTTTTTTGGTCCTATGGTTAAACTTACAGGTGAATGGCGGTTGTGGAGCTGTGGTGTCATTCCAGTTTGACGAGGTGGGTAGACCTGTTGGATATTGCATGCGGACAGGGAAACCATCCATTGTGTTCATTTTCTGTTTGGTTTTCCTTTTAGGGCAATGGATAGAGGGACAGACTTCTTTACTTTTCTTTTTAATAAAAAAATAAGATTCAACCAACTGCCAGGGACGTTGTTCCTGGGAAAGTTGCATAGTAAAGAAAGTCCAGACACTGGTGCATGCATGGTCTGAGGGAAATTCAGGGTGTGTTTGCAGTTATAACCAACCAGGTTTCCCTATGGGAAAAAGCATATACCAGTAATTATAATATTTTTAGGTCCATGATAGTCTCCCTATTATTTAATTCCTGTCATTTTCTATTTCATTTCCAAGTCTGTATAACTGGACTTTTTTCTTTCTTTTAGCCATTATTCATTGTTTGCCCCTTAGATATTGTAGATATCAAAACTTTATTTATGCCTTCATTGTTGTCTTTCATTTTTTCCCTTTCCTGTTCTATTTGTGGTTGTTGTTAGGACCTTTGGAGTAGTTATAAGAATACCAAATGTATCCAATAATACAGTTTTTTTGAAAATTGTATCCACCATGTGAGCATTTTTGAATATTATGGGTGGGATATTCAAAGTGGTTGTGCATGGCGCAACAGTGTTGTGCCATGTGCAACCCACTGATGTGCCCCGGCGTGATATTCAAAGGGGGATGTTGCGCTGCGTAATTTCCAATGCGCTCAGGTGCACCAGTAGTGTATGCAGCGCAAGTGCAGGGGGTGTGCCCATGCATATGCGGCGCATCCCGATATTCAGCCCGGGATGTGCAGTGCATATGCAGGCACAAACCCACCTTGCGCCACACGAGGGGGTGACAAGATCCGCCACTGAAAGACAGGAGCAAGTCCTGGCCACCCACAGGTGAGCTGCCGTATTGCAGGGTGCAACATGGCAGCCACCTGCTGTGGGTGGCCACCCGACCTCCCAGGACACAGTCCAGGTGTCGCCCCCTTGCCCGATCGCAGGCATATTAATAAAAAGGCCCTGGTGGTCTGGTGGACCATTCCTCATCGCCCGATCATGGGCTTAGTTAAAATCAATTCCCTGGTGGTCCAGTGGACCCGATCCTCTGCCTGATTGCAGGCTTTTGTTAAAATCAATTCCCTGATGGTCCAGTGGACCCAATCCCCTGCTCGAACGCAGGCATACATGTTAAGATATAACCCTGGTGGTTCATTCACATTTCGGGACTGTGTAGTACAGTATGGTCTGCATGCCCATTGGCCCACACAGTGGACCAATAGGCGTACCGCTGTACTGTACAATGTCAGTCAGTGAGTGGCCAGGCGGCTTGCAGGTGGAGAGCTGCTGCCCGACGCTGACCGGGGGCAGGGTGGTGGTCGTGAATGGGCGGGTGGGAGGGGGGCACCGCTGACCACCAGGGTTATATCTTAACACTTTTCCGTGTTCAGGCAGGGGATTGGGTCCACTGGACCACCAGGGAGTTTATTTTAACACATATGCCCATGATCAGGCAGGGGTGCACGTCCACAGGACCACCAGGGAAATCATTTTAACAAAAGCCCACGATTGAGCAGGGATGCAGGTCCACTGGACCACCAGGGAGTTTATTTTAACACTTATGCCCACAATCGGTAAGGGAGCGGGTCCACTGGACCAGCAGGGCTTTGCTTTTATTACGCTTGCAATCAGGCAGGGGAGCAGGTCCACTGGACCACTAGAAATTTAGTTTTATTTTGCCTGCGATCAGGCGGTGAGGTGCATTGCCCGCCGAGGGGTCAGGGGGCGTTGGTCCCCAACAGCTGCAGCCTGGCAGGGTGCCAGGCACAAGTCACCGGGGATTGGTGCACCTGCATGCAAATTAGGCCATAATGACAAGCAAATTGCCCCATTTGCACCTTGCATACATTATGGCCTCATTTGCATGTTCACAGCTGAAAATCACTTTTGCTGCATCTAGCACAACCGCACTTGCACTGGTACAGCCCCCTGCTCCTCGCCTGCCACTTGCGCTGGTGCAGTGCGGGCACCCCCAGGGCCATATTCAATGGTGCTGAGGCATGGCGCAACACCATTGAATATCGCCTGGACCATGCCCTGGCTCATCCCAGTTGCGCTGTGCCCAGGCTTACACCCCTGTCTGGCGCAGTCTGATTGTCCCACCCTAAATCATTTTGAGTTGTGACTGATGATTCATTGTTAATTCTTATATTATCAATTGCAGAAGCTGGAATTTCAGTATTAAGAGAGTGCACTATAAATGCAATAATTTCTTTCCTGATTTTCCCCTTGGAGCTTTCTGCTAGTGTATTCCATTCAAAAATTGAGATAACTTTACTATCCCATTCTGAATGTTGTTTCTTTTCTTTTATGTATGTCTGTCTGTCTGTCTTTGGTGACTGGGTAGGTGCAACAATCCAGAGGACCATTTTCAGGCATGGCCCGGGCCACTAAAGTGACAGAGAAACAGCATGTATACAAATAATCCATACAGTAAGTAGTACAGCAATGCACACCCCAGTTGGGGGTGGTGGAAAGGCAAGTATGCAGGGTTTAGGACAGTATAAACAAGTGATGAGTACACAGCATGATAGTTTATACAGATTGCACATAGAAGCAGTCCATAAGATGCAGTGGTACAAGTAACTTGCAGATTCATGCATCTATACAGGTAAACAGCATAATATATATATTTAATGGACAGGGCTCCTTCAAAAATAGTAATTTCACAATCCAATAGTGGCAACAGACAGTACGACACCTGCATGGAGACAGTTATAGCAGAAATGGGTGGGGGGGTAGACGGTCAGAAGGAAAAAAAGGAGAGGTATACAATATAATAGTTTATACAGATTACATATATAAGCAGTCTGTAAGATGCAGAGGTACCAGTAACTTACAGTGTGTGCAGCTGTACAGGTAATCATATAATATATGTACAGTATCTAAAGTACAGGGGCTCCTGCAAAAGTAGTAGCAGTCCATAGTGGCAACAGACAGTATGATACCTGCACGGAGACATTTATAGCAGAAATAGGGGGAGGTCAGGGTTGGTCAGCAAAAATGGAATTGGAAAGGGAGGACAGGAGGGACGTTGCACAAGTGGCTTCAGGTAGGTCAGTATGATTATTGTGCAAAAGAGAAATTGGATTAAATTGGAGAAATTTATATTTTAAATACGACTCTGTATTTCTTTATCGCTTTCCCTTTTAGTCTGCTGTGCTTTATACTTTGAGTTTTCCTCTGATGTTTTATCTGGAATAATGAGTACCCTCTGTGGTTGGCTTATTTTAAAGAATTTTGCTCTAAGTACCTCTGCCTGTGCCCATATCCTCTCCATGAGTATCCAAGACTGAGAGTATATTAAAACACAATCTGGAATAGTAGGGTTAGAAAGTCTCATAATACATATTTCCTGCTGCTAGTGATTTATCTTTAGTAGTTTCCTATATGTTTATCCAAGTATTCTGGTGTCTCTTTTTCTAGTATTTCAACCCATTCATATTCCTTCTTTCTTTAAAAAAAAACTGATGGTGGTATATTCATGCTTATTCCTCTTAGTATTATCAACTGTCCTTCTTAATTCTTCAAAATTTCCTCCTGGAGTTGCAACATTTGAGGTCCTGGCCTTCCTCACAGCCCATTCTCTAGTTACAATTTCATTATTTGATTCAGCTCTTTCAGTATCAAGACATTTTCTATAAAATGTCATAGTTTAACTTCTTAATTTTTTCATTCCTTTCATTTACTACATCCATATGCCTGGTTTTCCCACTGCCATCAAAGCAGATTGTATCCTTTCCCTTAATTGAATTTCTCCCTCCTTTTTTTCTTTCCTTAATGTCAGAATTGCAATTATTTGAATTTTTGTCTTTATCTCTATTTTTTTTACTGTCTTTTTTCTTTCTTTGCCTTGGGGCCTTCCATTATAAAGGGCACCATCTGAAAAGCAAGAGGTAGATTGTTCTTTGACAAAAGGTGGGGTAAATTCACTTATATTCCACAATTCATCCCTTATTACTGAACTCGCTTTGTAACTCTGATCTCCATGCTTGAATTCAGTTCATTACTTTTCCCCCACTTTTCCTATCTGTTCCAGCAAAATTGTATTCCTAAATACATTGACTTTCAGGGATGAGACCTCTTCCATAAGGGCTGCAATATTTTTCCAGAATTAGTACATTTGCATAATATGGATTACTTCACACAGGTGACCGTAAAGGAAACAAGAAAATACTTTGCAAGTGTCCTGGGAAAAACAAGGATGGGGGGTGATGGAATTGATATGAAATTGATTTCCATTGCCTTACAAGAGGTCGTATTTTCCATCACCAAGCTGTTTAACCTGTCTCTCCACCTGTCCACAGTTTTAAAATTGCTTTAAAAACACATCTTTTTACTTTGGCTTTTTCTTTATAGTTCTGATTGTTTAATGTTGGATTCTTTTGTTTTATTTATTCTGTACAGCGCCTTGATTTTGAAAGGCGCTTTAAAAATAAACATGAATTGAATTGAATTGTCTGCTTTCCCCTCTACCTGGAAATCCATTCCGGTCACTCCTGTGCACAAAGGAGGCAACTGGACACTAGTATCCAACTACTGACCTATCTCAATTCTGTCCCCGCTCTCCAGAGCACTGGAGTGAATCATAGCCGACCAACTCACTGACCAGCTGCATAAATAAAAACTCCTCTACCCCCAACAGCATGGCTTTCGCAAGATGCATGTCACTAATACTGCCCTAATTGCCTTCACAGACTATGTGCACAAGGCAATTGACCAGGACCAACTGGTCAGAGCAATCTTCATAGATCTAACCGAGACTTTTGACCTTGTGAATCATTAGCTGCTGCTGCACAGTCTAAGATGTCTTGAACTATCCCCGACACGGTCAGTTGGTTCTCCAGCTACTTGTCTGGGCACTCTCAGCAGGTGAAAACCAACTGAGCCATTTCCGAGACCAGTGAAATCACAGTGGGGGTCCCGCAGGGGTCCATCTTGGGTCCACTCCTGTTCAGCCTGTTTGTGAAAAACGTTTCAGAAGTATGCCTCTCCTCCAAGGTACTGCTCTATGCAGATGACACGGTGGTGTTCTCTTGAGGCTCTAGCCACGATGCACTCACTTAGAACATGCAGTACAACTTTGACCTTCTACAGAATTGGTTCAAAGATAGCCTGCTTGTGCTCAACAGCAAAAACAAGTCAAAGATCTTTGCCGGAAGCCAAAAGAGAAGGTATACCACACCCTTCTCAATTTTGTGCAACTCCCACTCCACCCTTGAGCAGGTGCTCTCTTTCTGGTACCTAGGGATTACAAATTGACAAGTCCAGCTCCTTCAGTGAACATATATGAAATATTGCCACTGCTGACAGTAGGAGGTTAGGGGCCCTGTATAGGTTTTAGTTACGCCTCACACCTGAGGTTAGAGTCCAGGCAGTAAGAGGGACAGTTCTACCCATCCTGGACTATGGTAATGTGGTATATGGTGCAGCCTCTGAAACCAGCCTGCACAGGGTCCATACTACCCTCAACAAAGTATGCTGCTTTGTTTTAGGCGCAGATCACCTTACACACACGTGCAACCTTTATATTGGGACACTATGGCTTCCTCTCATGGACTGAATCAAGCTCCACTCCTGCCTTCTAGGGAAGAAGACACTTGTAGGTCTTGAACCCCCCCTCCTTCCAAGCCTTATTCTATCTGGTCCCTGCTGAGCACTCAGCAAGAAGTGTTACAAGACATGCCCTAGCAGAACCTTTCAGAAGAACTGCCTTGGGGAAGCAAGCCTTTGCAGTAAGGGCCCCCACCTGGCTAAATGAGCTCCCCCAGACCACTACTAGCCTTACTTGCCTTGGCCTGTTTAAATCTAAAATTCAGAAGTCCATTTCCCCTCCAGTACAATGTTGCTGTAAAGAACACCCCAGCCATTTCTAGCCCTCCTGGTGCCCCCTGACACAATATGACTTGGCTGTGGTGACCCACGGCTCCTAACAATCTCCCGCTAATCCCCACCTACCTACCCCTTGGTCCCACATTCCCCCTCACCCACTTTGCCCTCCTGATCCTCCATACCCCCACCTCCACACCCACTTACCCCCTGCCCTTAAGCTATCACCCACCATTGTGCTCTCCCCCTCACCTATCTAGCCTGTAGCCTACTCTCCCTTAATGACTGTCCTTTTCAGTGGTCAACTGAATCGTTCCTTCCGGGAACCTCTCTAAGCTCTATAGCTGCATTCTGAGAATTCTCATACTTTGTACTTAGTTGGAATCTGCACTTTATTCACCTAATCTGTTATGGGACAATTTTTCTCTGTATTATGTAATTAAGTGCTTTTGCAGTGTGTTCTGTCTCTCTCCATCCTTCTATTTGTAATGCTGTTTAGCCTTTTTAATGATGTGTAACTGGCTGTAGCTTTTTCTGTTTTTCTCCACTGCCCATGTACTTGATGTGCCCCCACCCTCTGTTCGATGAGGATCCTTTATAAATGAGCTTTTAGCTCAAAGGTTGTGGTTCTGATTTTACAATGAATAAAAAATGAATAAAAATGGATTTTTATTCATCATTTCCAGCATCTGCCTAGACAGAACAGAGCTGGATGTAAACTGTCCTTCATTCATGAAGTATTTCTTATTATACTATATTGAATACATAGTCTGATTTGGATTATCTGATTTTTTTTCATCTCAGGTTTTCTATGCTAAATCCCCCTCCTATTTGATGGTCCCTAGATTATTGTTCTCCTTGCTCCATTTTGAGTGTCTTCAAGCCAACTATAGGATTACTCTCTTCTTGAGACCAGTTTATCACCTCTATTTCTTTCCAAACTTTTCCAGTCAGTCTTCCTTGTATGAGTGGGGGGATGCTAAAAAGGACTATAACAGTTATTTATTGTTTGATTGAGTATAGTTTCTCCAAAAGTGGAGTATTCTTGGGAAAAACTCCTCATAGGAATCTAAGTTATCTTCCTGAGATTTTTGCAAATCTTGTGTTTCCCAGACATATGTAAGTAAAGAAATATCCCCATCTTGTGCTTCATGAGCTGCACTATTCTTCCTCTCTGTGGGGTTTTCTTGAAAAATCAGATTAATTATGTCCCCATCTTTACGTTATTTTGGATTAGACTTCAACTTCTTTATTAAAAAAAAAAACACAAATCAAAATATCTAAGCATTTGTACGAAAGATGAAATGCAGCATAAAACATTCCACACAACTTAAAATGAAGCACAGCATATCAACCAACCCAACTCTGGAAAAGCAAGCCTGAATAGAGAAGTTTTCAGAGCCGACTTGAAGCCCCCCATGGTTGGGCAATCTCTAACCAAGCGAAATAGAGAATTCCACAGGGTCAGTGCCACAAATACAAATGCCTTTATACCAGAAGACTTAAGTTGGACCATGGGAATTTACAGCAATCCCTCGTTGGTGGAGCGGAGTGGGAAGATGGGGTGATAGGGATGCAGGAGTTTTTGCAGGTAGCATGGACACTGTTCATGTAGGGAATTATAGGTGAGTAGACTGACCTTGAAAGTGATTTGCCACTGAACAGGCAGCCAGTGCAGTCCATGGAGAATGGGTGTTACATGGCAGGATTGAGGTAAACCAACCAACAACCTGGCTGCCACATTCTGCACCAGCTGCAGGTAATGAATATGAACCCCTGGAAGCCCTAGGTAAATGGAGTTGCAGTAATCAAGATGAGAGGTCACAAAGGTGTGCACCAACGTTGGAAGGTCATCAGGTAGGACCAGGTGTTTTATCCAGGCGACATTCCTCAGATGGTAAAAACAGGATTTGATGAATGCTGACACCTGTGATTTAAGTGTCAGTCCCTCATCAAAAATAACACCCAGATTATGCACCCTATCCAAGGTCAACATCTGGATTCCCCCAAGCCAAAGCCCGGAAGGCCATCCTACCAGTTGCCACTCAACCTGACATCCTTAGTCCACCACCAACACCAAAGTCTTGTCCAGATTCAGTCTCAACCAACTGTCACTTATCCAGTCTTGGATCTCAGTGAGACAGTTGTTAAATACCAAGACAGGCTTCTCCTGCCTGGGAACAAAGGACATATAGAGCTGAGCATCATCTGCATAGCAGTGAAAACTCAGCCCATACCACCTCACTATGTCTCCCAATGGCAGCATATATACTGCGAACAACATGGGTGATAACACAGAGCCCTGAGGGACCCTACACCACAGAGAGATCAGGTCAGAGGAATAAATCCCTGACACCACTCTCTGGGACCTGCCAGTGAGGTACAAATGGAACCATTCGAGGACCATTTCTAACAGTCCGCAGATGACTCTCAAGCACTCTAGAAGCACACCATGGTCCACAGTATTGAATGCTGCAGAGAGATCTAGAAGAGCTAAGATGGAATGGGTCTCTGATCTCTTTCTATCAGGAGATCATTAAGTACCCAGACAAGCATCATCTCGGTACTGTGCCTCTCCCTGAATCCTGACTGGAGAGGATCATAGATCTTGTGGATGGTAAGATGATCCTCCAACTGTAGCGTGACCACCTTCTCTATAACCTTTCCTATGAAAGGAAGGACAGAGACAGGCCTGTAGTTAGTGGGACAGTCTGGATCTAAAGAGGATTTCTTCAGGATTGGTATATTCTGGTTCAAGGTTAGTTGGCAATCATCTGTATTCCCTTCCCCCGGGTCGTGCCTGAAAATAGGCAGGATTTGTCTAGTGCACTTACCCGGTCAACAAAAACTAAATAAAATAAAATAAATAACCTCCACCTCCTTCAGGATGTCTGGGAATACACGTGACTCTAAAGAACACCTGATTATCTCTGCTAGGATCGGGCTGATGACCTCACACTCCACAAGGAGACGTGTTGGGCCTGGATCCAAACCACAGCATGTCAGGCGCAAATACAGGGTGATTTTAACATCCTTGATTGCCAACTGGTCGAAATCCAACCAGACAGGTTCAAGGGCCACAACCTCCCACCAATCTCTGCAATCTCCACTAGAGCGAGTTGTACAGACCTCAGCTGTGATGCTGGCAACCTTATCTGCAATGAACCGAGCAAAGCCATCACATTTCTCTCATGAGAATGCTCTCCGGGGCTGTAGACAGGCTGGATTGCACTGTCTGTCAATAGTCTGAAAGAGCTGATCTGGTCAACTTTGTGTAGCAGTTATTTCCCTGGACAGGAATTCCGGCTTTTTACAGGAGATTACTGACTGATACTGTTCATAATGAGCCATCAGTCTAAGTCTGTTGGCCACCAAACCTGATTTCTGCCAACGTTGCTCCAACCTTCACCCCATTTGTTTCAACTCCCTCAAGATCCCATCGAACCAGGGTGCCTGAGGGTGAACACGAACAAGGGCAACAGAATCCAGAGCCTCACCACAGCCCTATTGTAAGCTTGTAGTAGATACTCTGGATCTGTGCTTATACTTGGCAAGCTCGATAGGTCCAGTGCCGCCATCAGACCATTTGGGGTCAAACCCCTTAAAGGGTGGGACCAAACCATCTCCACAGGGGCAGGCCTATTGGGGGAGCCATGAAACTGAACCTTATGATGTGATGGTCAGACCATCCAACCGGCTCCACCACCATGTCAAAGATCTCCATCCCCAGTAGGAAGACCAAGTCCAGTGAGTGACCATGAATATGGGTCACAGAGGTAATCACCTGTGTAAAGCCCAATGAGTTCATTAGTTGGAGGAAGTCCTGACCAAATTGTAAGAGTTCATCATTGACTCAGGCATTGAAATCCCCCAGCACAATCCATCTGGGGGACCCCAATGATGAAGTCCATGACTTCCTGCAAAAACTGCTTCTTGCCAACTGGTGGATGGTAGACAAGAAGGATTCTGCACGCCACACCTATGGCAATGATACACTCAAAGGACTTGAGCACCTCAACTGGTACATCAATAAGGCCCAGTTCACTTCTAAAACAGATTGCTACACCCCAGTCCCTGCGATCCATCCTCAGGCGGTGTGTCACAGAAAACCTGCCCAGAACAGCTGACACCAAAATTGGGGCATTATCATCCAGCCAGGTTTCTGTGATGCACTCCAGGTCCAATGACGCAACAAGATCAACAATCACTGCTGTCTTGTTTTTAATGGACCTGGCATTGCATAACGCTGCCTGTGTAGGACGAGCTGTCGGCGTTGTCCGCACTAGTTGCCCACACAAAGTGGAGCCCTTGGGTATGGGGACCAAACATGGAGGACCCCTCTCCAGAACCCATTTTGTCCCAGGGTGCCTCCTGGACCCCACCACTCCAATCCATCCACTACGCTACAGTCCTCCTCCAGGTCCATGATCCCAGGCCCTATGCCTCTTCCTCACAATCCCCAAAGCATGACACTGCCCCTACACCTCGCTAGGCAAGGGGGTCAATTAAAAGGCCAGAGGCCACAGAGCTAAGAAGGGGAGTAACACCTAACTGGGGAAGCTCTCAGCCAGCACATATACATACAGCTATCCACAAACTCAGCAACAACTATAAATACCACAGATACTCAAAATATAAACAATAACCCCCACCCCCATCCAGTCCCTCAAAACAAAATAATTTTCTAGTCCAACCAAGTTGTATTGTTCATACAATCCAGATTGGGGCTGGGCATGTCACGCTTATAGACCATGCCTTGACAGGTTGAAACTTCCACTCCCACCTGTCCACCACAGTTTGACTAAATTGCTGTGCTCGCCCCCACAATCTAAACAGAGTAAAGAATGAATGTAGGGTTCCCTCACCACCAAACCAAAATGATATGTCCAGTCCAACAGGTTTAAAAGTCCTCCAGTAAACTCCTGACCTGGTCACTAGGAGATCCTAAGCGATTCCTTCTAGATATGAAATATGCAGATAGGACAGAAAGCAAACACAGATAGAGGTTCTCTGACCCCCTTCCCCAGTTAAGCTGCCCCAGGCAATTAGAGCTCACCACCTTAAGGCCGTGAATCCCAATACCCACTTCACTGACTGTCTACCCTTGCCCAGCCACCCTATTTGACTGCAGGGTCTGATGAAGGAAAAATAAGAGGAGCTTGAAACAGTGATGATCCTAGGCTACATACCAGGCCAAACCCCTTCTTGCCATTCTGGCTTGCAGAGAGCCCAGGATGAGTCACCAAAGAGCAGGACCCTTGTCGGGCAGCACCTCACCAGTAAAGCCCCCTAACAGGCCCCAGGGGAAGTGTAAGACCCACGCCCTCCAGCATATAGCCCTCCTCCCCCTTTCTCACAGGCAATCCCCACCTAGACTCCCACTCCCTAGGCAGTAAGATTAAGGGCCTAACTGGTTGCCGAAGTCTGAAAAATACTTCTTATTGCCACACAGAGTCTTGATGGAAAACAGGAAAGGACTCACCTACCCACTTCACTCCCTCTCATCGAGTTCCAAGGCAAAAAGACATTTTTCCTCCTCCTCTTCCTTCACTCGTCTCCACTCTTCTTCATGTACACTCCAGTATCCCCCATCAATGTTTAGCCTGACTGTTATCTCACAGGGCTCACAGTCTCCAGCTGTACTCCCCCTCAGGTGCTAAAACAATATCCAAGTGGAGCCAATATAAAAAGAAAAGTCTGATGAAGTTTCTTCAAGTGAAGAAAGTGTAGACCAGTTGCCTACAAAGATATGGTGATCAAAAACATAGACAAGCAGGTAAAAAAAATTACACTGCTCGAAAAATGATAAGCTAGTCAGCAATTGGAACCAGTTATCCCTTTAAAAAGCACGGCATATAAACAAATACATATGATATACAAATACATATGCAACCAGTGTTAAAAAGTATAAACCCCGAAAACGCTACCTTACTAGTGTACTTCACTCAAAAAGCCCTAACTAAACTAATTAATAAAAGAAAAGGAGTGAAATAAAATACAAGCAGTACAAAAAGTCAAGAAAAGAACAAAAACGGACAGTCAAAACAGAGCTGCTGCTAGGGCTGACCCATTCTGGATACCATGTTAGTAGCTTGAGCAGACTTAGGTGTCGATAAGTTTATGGGAGCATCTACATGTTCAGGAAAAAAAGCCATTATTTTAAATTATTTGCTTTTTTTTTTCTTGAGGTGTTTTAATACATTTTCCCCTTTGGTTATAGTTTTCTGCATTCTTTTAGGTTTCTTCCCCTTCCCTAGTATTGGTTTCTATAGGGTACTTAAGTTCAGTGAGCTATTTTTTATCACTTCTTGTTGAAACCATGATGTAATAATGTAGGTTCAAGTTATTCCAGTATACCCCATGTTAAACTTTATGCTATGCAAAGTTTTTAAATTAATTTAATTATTTTAAAATCAAAAATGAATTGGGAAATTTCAAAATGCCGTGCTTATATACAGGTATTCTGGCTAAGGTAACTCTAGTGACAGTGTTAACTACCTCAGCAATTAGAAGGTCAATACAATATATTCCAAGAGAAAGTCAAAATACAGAATACAAAATTCACCACCTGTCCTTTGTGAATCTTGTCATATGGATTCTCTGAAAATGAAAATGCAGTGTCTTTGCAGCCTTTCCCTACTGTTTCTTTTAAGGGCTCAGACTCCAAAAGACACAGCCTTGTCTTTGTTGAAATACATTTCTTGACTTCCCAGCAAGTAGATATAAAAACAACTTTGAATAAATAAGGCATTCTCCTTTGCGTCGCTTTGCCTCTTTGAATTGATTTGTCTGGTACATAAAAATATTTGTTAAACCTCCCAAGTATCAGAAATATATTATACTTAATATATGTACTATATGTATCTTGTGACTTATAAATTATAACTTTATAAACTCTTTAGCATATAGCCTTTAAACATTTTTTTTTTCAGAAAACTAGAGCTTAAAAAATACAGGGCCAGATATTCAAAACTTTGCGCTAGGCGCAAACCGTTTGCACAGGTTTAGCGTAGGATTAGTGCGGGTCCACTATATTCAAAAGGCCAAACACCGTGGGCAAGCTGCATTAGCACTGGGCAAAATCTTAATGTATGTAAGGGGCAAAGTGAGGGGGCGTGTCAGCACAATGCTATATTCAGCAACTAGCACCATGCAAAGTGGTTTTGCGTGACTTAGCGCAATACACATTACCACCCAGAAAAAAGTACTTTAACCCTGGGCAATCAGCTTTGCATGACATTTTGACTTTGCACGGCATTTGCATGGCTTTTCGTAGCTTCGCGCGACCCTAACAAAACAATATGACACACAGACAAAGCCAGACAAAGAGAAAACGTGCTGCTCACAGATGGCATCACAGTGATGCCATCATCTGCCACCAGTCCCAGTCATGCCAGGGAGTAAGTGGTGACCCAGCCACCAGTGGACACCATGGCAGTGTGGCCGTACAGCACACTTCTGTGGACACCTACAAATGCCAGCACACACATGCAGCACTGTGGGCATGGAGGATGTTGAGGGGAGGGCGTACAGGTGGCCAGGCTGTGCCAGAGACCAGGTGCGGCCACAATGCTGGGACACATCATGCAGTGTACATGGGGCAGTACTGGGAATACTGCAACACCAGTGTGCCTTTCTGATCATACATGCCCCCCCAGCCACATACCACACAGCTGTACAGCTGCTACAGCGCATACATTCAACCATGTATCTGTCACTTTGAGCATCCCATGCCAGGGGTGCAGCATCTGTGGAACACGCAACAGCATAACAGTAATGTCCACTGTCAGTAAACACCTGAAAGTTGGGCCTGTCACTGTGTACAGTGCAGTCATCATCACTGCCCTACACACCATAGGCAGTGCTCTGTCCCTTACACTGCTGGCCCCCTTGCTACTGTAGTGTCTACTGTGCACTGTAGCATGACCTACAGTGTGACAGTTGCATGCAGCACCACCACCACCTGTGCCTATGCTGTGTTGTCCCCTGGGGTACAATATGCTATGATATGCTGTACGGTTTACATGTAGCCTGCAGCTATCATCATGTACTGCCAGACTGACCTACAGGTGGAGCTGCGATCAGACCTGGCCAGCCCCTGTACTTCCAGACTGACCTATAGGTGAAGCTGTGGGACCCTGCAGTAACGCTGGGCAACCTGCATGCAAATCAGGGCATAATGTTTGACCTGGTAGATCAACCTGTCCTCCTAACAAAGTTGAGCAATTTTGGCCTGGACCAACATTCTCTGAACTGGTTCCTCAACTAAATTTCGGGCCGCATCCAACAGGTTAAGTGGGGTGGTGCCATCTCTGAGTCGCTTCCTCTAAGTGAGGGGGTTCTGCAAGGCTTGATCTTGGGCCCACTCCTGTTCTCCCTGTTTGTCAACGACCTCCACGATCACTGTGGGAGTAGGTCCTTGGTGCAGTACGCTGATGACGCTGTCCTCTACAGAACTGCACAGCACCTGGACAACCTAAGGCCACTGCTCCAGTCAGACTTTACCAAGGCGGAAGCCTGGCTAGTTGAAAACTGTCTAGTCCTTAACCCTAATAAGACCAAAGTGCTCCTGTTTGGTCCTAATTCCCTGGGTCCTTCACAGACCCACCTCCTCACACTTGTCACTACAACTGGCTCCTCAATCAAAATGGTGAATTCCTTCAAATACCTGGGCTTCACACTGGACCAGGGGCTCACCCTAAAGACACATGTGGCACTAGTGCAAAAAACATTCGCCAAAAGCTGGGCATGCTCTATCAACTAAGAGAAAACATGATACCCCAGACCAGACAGGCAATCGCGCAGAATATACTTCTCCCAACTCTTACATACGCTGCCCCAACACTATTGAGCATAGCAAAACTTAACCACACTAGATTGCAAACCTTGTACCAAAAAAAATCGCTCAGTTCATCATGAGTGCCCCTTC
This sequence comes from Neoceratodus forsteri, assembly GCA_016271365.2. Taxonomy (NCBI): domain Eukaryota; kingdom Metazoa; phylum Chordata; order Ceratodontiformes; family Ceratodontidae; genus Neoceratodus; species Neoceratodus forsteri. The sequence continues at coordinate 417,489,273 of CM057457.1, forward strand.
AAGGACCCCTCACTGTGATGCCGTCGCCTCGCTCAACTAGCCACCTCTGATACACAGACTCCAGTACCCCCTGTTAAGCTGGACATTTAAGTATCTTGATGCTGACCCCCCCCTCCACAGGGCTAACAGGGATCCTAGCCCTAAAGCAACCCAGCTGACTACTTAGGACCTCAGCCAGAAAACTCCTGGACCAGCCAGGACCTGCTCTGCGATTGGTAGTAAATCATTTGCCCATATCACTGCTGTGGAATGGAATAAGCTCCCCAGTTACTTTCAGGAAGCACCCTCCCTCACTACCTTCCAGAAGGGTCTGTGGGCCCACCTCCTAAACCACAACCCCTGCTGCTGTCCCATATGCTAGACAACCCTCCCTCACTGGTTCTGCCCAATATACCCACTGCCCAAATTCTGGCAGCTGCCATGGACGAAATGTGTAAATGTGCTGTAACTACCTCCTTCTTCATTGAATATTGAATAACTGTATACTCTTCTTGTATAAATGTCTTGTGTCTTGCACTGTTTCTCCTTTATGTATTTGCACTGCACTGTTTTACCTTTATATATTTTGCACTGTATCATTTGTAACTTCTTCCGGGCCGCCTCTGAAAAAGAGGCCTTAGTGGCCCAGTGGGCTCACCCGGTTAACAACATTTTATAAATAAATCTGGATGTTTGCTCAGAGACTACCTAAGTAGGCTCATTTGCATGTCACTTTTGAATGTGGCAAAGTTTAGCATTAGGCAAACAGCTTAGCTCTGTGCTAAACCCGCGCAAATGTGTTAGCACGGCGTTAACAGTTTGGGGAATATTACACAGTTCTAGGGACATGGATATGTTGTTCATCCACACTATCTGGCAGGTTCCTTGCCGCTTTAAATCTTGCAGGAAGGTCTTCAAGCTAGCTCCTTCCACCCACCCGGGTGGTAAAACTCTCAGCTCTGCCCCATGACGCCAGATCTTCCTTACCGCTTGGAAGCTCAGGTTCCCTCCTTAACGCTCTGCTATTAAGTTTTGGTGCCTAATACTTTTGACTTTGAAATTCCTTCAAAAAACTTTCAAAAGATCTTCGGTCTTCATTCCTCGCGGCTGCGATGGACAAGTCGACCCCCGGATTTCGGAGATGTCCCTGTGGGCAGAAGATGTCTGAGACGGACCCGCACTCCACGCATGCTTACTGCCTGGCACTAGAGACCCACCCGCAGGCCTCGACCTGTGCTCATCCTTCTCTGTCTACGTCCTCGAGGATCGAGCTGCCGTCTCAACTAGGGGCGTCGAAGATTTCCTCGGTTAAATCGGAAGGCCCGTCTGGCGTTGTCAGCGGCTGCGGGCTCAGCGGAACAACTGGAGCAGATGATTGCCCTCGAGGAGGAGGCGGCTCAGGCCGCTACATCTTCGGCCGCGGCATTCGTCCCGCTCTCTCTTGGGGCCTCCTACTCGGCTTCTTTTAAGGAGCTTTGCTTGACCCTCTCGACGAAAGGTGAGGGTCCAACCTCTTCTGGGCTTTTTTCCCGGTCCAAAAAGAGCAAGGGTAAGTCCCATCGTCGACGCTCTTGGGAGCGGGAAAGATCCCCCTTCCCTGGTCGACAGTCGACTTCGGTCGATTTTTCAGCTTCGGCCACTGGCTTCACGGTGCCCCTGTCAGGCCAGGTGACCGAGACACCCACCGACATTGTCGAGATTTTTCTCGACCCGTTAGACGGGCTGTCGGCTGGAGAAGCTGAAAATCCCACCTCCCCGGTTCCCCCGGCAAGGGTTGAGGATCCCGTCGGCTCATCTGGGCCTCTGGTCCCGGAGCCGTCGGAGCAACCGTCCTAGCCGAGGGGTTTGCCAGTCCTCGGCTCCCGCCGCACGACCTCGGCCCAGCTGAGATTCTCGGTCTCGGACGCCTCATGGCTCCAGCCAATCCTCAAGGATATAGGCGGTCTCGGCACCGCTACCAAGCGGCATCGCCGCTCTTCCTCCTCCTCGACGAGGGAGGCTTCATGTGTTACGCTGAAAATATGAGGAGCTCATGTGGCAACAGCTGTTGTTGGCGGTAACAATGTCGGCTCAGGTCTCTTCTCCGGCCATAAAATGGCTGTCACCGGAGCGGCCGAAACAACCCCTCGCGGTGGTCGAGGAGCCTGTCTCCAGGCTGGTTGTTCAGCCTATTCCTGCTGCCCCACCGATATTGATGGAACCGCCTCCGCCTCAGCCGACAGTTGGGGCTCCGACAAAAAATTCTCGGTCGGCTCAAGGGTTACCCCATAGGCTGTCGGTCACCCTCACTCCCGATAAGCCTCAGCATGTGGAGGGTGGCTCAGGCTCCAGGCAGCTCTTCGACGACTCGTCGGAGTCAGAAGATGACTCCTCCCTGTTCTCCAGGCGGATGGACTTGGAGTCCTCAGGGGGGAAGTTGGTGGACGATAGCCCGTCGTCCTTCCTGGGTTTACTCCGGCTCATCTCGGAATCTACCGGGATGAAGCTCGAGCCCGTGTCCAAACAGGCCAGATACCCCCTCACGGAGATTCTGGACCGAGGGGATTCTCCGACGGAGGCCTTTCCAGTGGCCGAAGCCATAGTTGGTCCGGCCTTGGAATTATGGCAGCGTCCGGCTTCCTGCCCTGCGGCTTCGGCCAGGATGGCCAGGAAGTACGAAGTCCCTACCGGCTCTCTGTCCGGGTTTTCTGAACACTCCTTCGGCCGGGTTGGTCACTGATAGCTTTCCGGTCGCGCCGAAACGCCAGGGACGGGACAAACCGCCGCACAAAGAGTCCAAGAAATTGACTATGGAAGGAAAGTTTATGCTGCCTCCTCTTGGCCTTCGCCAGGCCAGTTCGCCATCCTGATGGCACATTTCTCCCATGCCCTGTTGGGCTCCCTGGATGAGGTTGTCCCTCACCTTCCCGCGGACCTGCAGACTACGGTCAAGCAGGTGCGGGACCAGAGCAGGGCAGTGGCTAAGCAGCAGCTCCAGACTGCTCTGGACATCGGGGATTCTTGTGCCAAGTTAGTGGCGACCGCAGTGGCCATGCACCGGTGGGCGTGGCTGAGGATATCCACCTTCACCTCAGATACCCAGCACAAACTCACGGATGTTCCCTTCCTGGGAACTGACCTCTTCGGCCCTGGAGTGGAAGGTCACCTCCAGAGGATTGAAAAGTCCAATGCCACCTTGGACTCAGTCTCTTCCGTGCAGAAGGACAAGGGCCATAAGCCTCAGCCCAAGTCCTTTCGACCTTCCGTGCCCCCTGCGCGCCCGGCCCAGCAACGTCGGGGCCAGCAGGCTCGACCTTGGTACACCAAGCCCGAGCCATCGGCTTCCTCTAACAGGAAGCAGGGAGGAAAAGGCCCTGGTGGTCCCTCGGCCGGTCCTTCCTCCAAGCCTGCTCAGTGACGGGCTGAGGGGTGTCGCCTCCATCCCCGTCACCTCGCCTAGTTCCCCCATGAGGCAGGCTCGATCACTTCCTTTCCACCTGGTCGCTGTTACCATGGACAGGTGGGTCTTGAAGGTGGTGGAAGAGGCCTGCCTCTGGAATCGAGCAGGCTCCACCCTTCAGAGCCGTCGCCCCACGGGGGGCTGCGGGGTCCCCAGACTCTCTGGTGGCTCGTCGAGCCGACATCGCCCTCCTCCTCCAGAAGGGGGTGATAAAAGAGGTAGAGGACCCTCCATCAGAACCGGGGTTCGTGTCCAGGTATTTCCTGGTCCCGAAACGGACGGGGGGCTGGCGCCCCATTCTCGACCTGCACAAGTTCTTAAGGTCTTGAACCTTCAGAATGGTCACTCTGGCTCAGATAATACCATCTCTGGAACACAGCGTGTGGTTCTGTTCTCTGAACTTTCAGGACGCGTTCCTTCATGTCCCTATCCGTCCGTCTCACCAGAGATTCCTCCGCTTCAGGGCGGAGGGATCCCTTTTCGAGTTCCAGGCCATGCCCTTCGGCCTTTCTCCAGCTCCCAGAGTCTTCACCAAGTACATGGCAGTGGTGACAGCATTCCTGCGGCGCCGAGGGGTTCGGGTGTACCCTTACCTGGACGATTGGCTGATAGCGGCCCCCTCCAGACTGGAAGTGGAGCGGTCCAGGGATCTGGCCCTCCGGGTTTGCTCTCAACTCGGCCTCCTGGTCAACGAGGCCAAGTCGGAACTCAAGCCGAAGCAGGTGATTTTGTTCATCGGGGCAGAGCTCGACTCTCTTCGAGCCAGAGCACAGCTCCCGGTGGACAGGGCCGAGGTTCTTACCTCTTTTGCCCAATCATTTCTGGTTGGGCAATCGCGCCCTTCCCGGGACTTCCTGCGCCTCCTGGGTCTTATGGCGGCCTGTACCAGCGTGGTCCATGCGCCCCCTTCAGTGGGGACTGGCCAGCCAGTGGTCACAGCGCTGCGATCCCTTGGACCAGCGTGTGTTGACGACCCAGGAGATGTGGGGTGGGGGGACACTAGGTCACCAGGGATGTGTTGGGGGGGGGGTTTGACAACTACATCCCGCGATTGGGATTTTCGGTCCACTGGACCACCAGGGATATGATCGGGAGGTGGGGTGGGTGTTTCATTACTTCAGCCCATGATCGGGCTTATCAGTCCACTGGACCACCAGGGATATATTCGGGTAGTGGTAGGGGGGTTCATTACTTCAGCCCGTGATCTGGGGTATCGGTCCAGTGGACCACCAGGGATGTGTTGGGGGGGACACACTGCTGCCCGTGATTGGGTTGGTAAGGGGGGCACAGAGAGTGGGTTGAGGGCCAGCCATAGGTGGCAGCTGCTGTGTTGTGCCCTGCAATACAGCAGCTCACCTGTGGGTGGCCCTCGACTTAAGCCTTTTTTTGGGGGGCTCAAAGTCCTGCAGGCACAGGTTGGGGGTTGCGCCTGCACAACTCTGCACAGCCTGGCTGAATATCGGGCTGTGCAGTTTATGCATGCTTCCTCCCCCTCCATTTGAGCATGCATTCATTTGCATTGCGCTGTTGCTCAGCCTGTTTTCAGTGGCGCAACTGCCTCCTGCTGAATATCGCAGAATGGCGCAATTTCGGACCTGTGCATGCACAACCGTATTGCGCATGGCGCAACCCTTTTGAATATCCCACCCAACTTCTATAAACATTGCATATGTGAACTATAAAAGATATCTATACTTAAATCAATTTTTATCACACAAGGTTCTAAACTTGTTTAGCAGCTTTACAGAAAATATAATTCAGAAAGGGATTCCAAATGTCTAAGAATTTTTCTATATGATTGCTATAGCAGAACGCAAGTCTTTCATAACTTGATCTAGTGGAGACATCATCTAGCCATTCAGTCAGAGTAGGGGTTATGTTTTGTTTCCAGTGCCTAAGGACTAAGTTTTTAGCTGCAATTAGAGTTACAAGTAACCATAAGATAGTAACCTGTGGCCACCCTACCAGTTCAGAAGTGACTTCCAATATTACTAACTTCTTAAAAGCTAAAATTGTTTCATCAGAATTTTTTCAGATGCCCCAAAAACCTCACCCCAGAAGTTTTGCAGAAGTGTAGAAGACCAGATTATACGTGAAATATTACCCACATCCTTAGAGCATCTCCAGCAGGTGTTATCAGATAGGCCCATTTTATACAAATTTGTCCAGGGTATGATGCCAGTGGTGAACTATTTTGTAGTGTATTATCCTGCCTTTTGCATCCTTACATGTTTTGCATGCATTCATCCAACTGTGATCCCATTTCTCTGGTGAAATAGAAATACCTAATTCCATTTCCCATTTTTGGATTCCTGGATTGGATTATCCCTAGAGTCTATAACCATATTCCATATAGTTCTACATCCCTTGTTTGTGGTGAATATCTTGTCCATGAAATGTGGAGGTGACAGTGTAACTGGATCATTAACTTTTTCTTTTAGCATTTGCCTAAGTAGCAAGTATTTTAAAAACTTCCCTTCTGGGCAACTTGTATGTTACCGCTAAGTCTGTAAAAGACATCAGAGTTGCTGTGTTTTTATCCAACAAGTCATTCAAGTATGAAATGCCCTTTTACTTCCACATCTGCCAATTTAGAGATTTCCCCTCAATTTGATTTTTTTTATTATGCCAGATGGGACAGTGTGTGGGTAAGGCTGGGTTCCAGTCTAACACTTTAGCCATCTTAGACCAGGCTCTTGAGGAAGCTCTTAAGATGGGGTGAGATTTTACTTCTTTTGTTTGGAAGGTCCACAAATAAAATGACCCTGGGGTTTGGTCCTTTCAATAAATGTCTCTCAGAATCTACCCACCCAGGAACTAGGTTAGAATCTTGAAGCCATAGGGATTGGATGTTCTAAGATACTAGAAATGTTTCATGTCTTGTTTTGAAATCTGGATAATTAAATCCACCCCTATTTCTAGGTTGCTGTAGTTTAAGTTTCGAAATCCTAGTGGATTTGTCTTTCCATAAATACTATAGTAAGGCAGAATCCAGCATCTTATAATATTTCTCAGGCAGTTGTATTAGCATATGACATAGAAAATAATATGCATTAGGTGCCACAAACATATTTATAGTCCGAATCGTGCCTCAGAAAGACACCAGAATTGGACTGTAAATCCAATCTCAGTGAGTCCAGCAAGCTAGTGAAATTAAGCTGATCAATCTTATTTATGTCTCCACTTAAATCAAAGCCTAAGAATTTGACTGTAGAAGAAGATACATTCAACTTTGACTGATTGAAGTCTATATTACAGTTTGTTTTAGAAATTGGGAGTATCTCAGATTTTTCAATGTTTATTTTAAAACCCGAGAATAAAGAAAATCAATGTATAAACACTAAGAGGGGTTGTGTTGCTCTCCCTGGGTTTGTGAGGATAAGTGGTAGATTATTTGCATATGCCAAAAGTTTATTATGCTTACCTACTCCCATGCCTTTAATCTCATCTGTGGACCTAATCTTCGTTGTCCCGGATTCCCCCCTCTTCCCCCACAAAAGACAGACACCATTATTTGTTGTTGTGCTCAGATTGGCAATTAATTTATTTCAATTCATAATTCCATATTACATTCCAATTCCTTTATTATCATATATCCAACATTTTGTTTATTCCATCCAATATATCAATCTCTGATTATTCTTCCCCCAGGTGAAGACCTGGGTGCCTTCTTCTTCTCCTTTTCCGTTAGGTAACAGTGAAAACCGAGACTGCTTTTCCTTCATCTTCCTTCTCTTCTTGTGTTATTCTTCTTTCCTCCCTCCCTCCCCCACCCTTTTCCACAGTCCTTAACCATGTTACCACCTGCCATCCACCTTTGGCAGTCCTTAACCATATCTTTACTTGCCATCCACCTTTGGCAGTCCTTAACCATGTTATCATCTGCCATCCACCTTTGGCAGTCCTTGACCATATCCTTACTTGCCATCCATTTTGCCAGTCCCATCTCTTGTCCAGCCTGGACGTGCTTTCTTCCGCACAGTCACAGACCCCCATATAGTCCCCTCTCGACTGTCCTCCTTACTCGCGCCCTTTTGAAAGGGTGGGTGGGAGGTATCCAAAACTCCAGCAGAAGTGGCTGAGGCCCCCTTGTGCTATCCCTTAAGTACCTCCCTATCTCCCTCCCCTTCCTGTTAGTCTGTCCATTGTTCTGCCCCCCTTAGCCCCTCCCCTTCCTCACCCCTCCCCTTCTGAGCACAACCATCTTAAGCTTGGGAGCAGGGGTGCACCAGGACTACCTGGTCTGCCCTCTAAAAGGGGCAAACTCCATTGTCCCGGATTCCCCCTTCTTCCCCCACAAAAGATAGACACCATTATTTGTTGTTGTGCTCATATTGGCAATTAATTTATTTCAATTCATAATTCCATATTCCATTCCAATTCCTTTATTATCATATTTTCAACATTTTATTTATTCCATCCAATGTATCAATCTATGATTATTCTGCCCCCAGGTGAAGACCTGGGTGCCTTCTTCTTCTCCTTTTCCGTTAGGTAATGGTGAAAACCGAGATCACTTTTCCTTCATCTTCCTTCTCTTCTTGTGTTATTCCTTTCTCCTTTTCCCCCTCCTCCCCCCTTTTCCCACTAGCCAGTCTCCAGCTTGCATTGGATGGCTGGCTTCCCCAATGATAACTAGGTGGCCTTCATCCCAACACTTCAGGGAACTCCTTTCCATTTATATCTGTTATAATCTACCCCACCTTTTTATTTCCATTGTTTGTCTGTCTCCTCCATTCTTCTATAAATCCTATAACTCAGATTGAACATGTCTATAGCTACATCCAAAAGGTATACCCATCTGACTTGCAAAATTCATCTACCCATTCTTCTACCCCCTCAGTATCACCTGACCTCCCATCTACCTTACCAATGTCCCAGCCTCCTATTCATCTCCTCCTGGCCCTTTCTAGTGCTCTGTGGCTGTGCTCTTGCCTCCACACTCTCCTCGGTATCACTATCTGACCAAGCAATGCACTTGGGCACACATGCCATATAGTTCTTAAGTCCTTTTTTATTTGTATATATATGTCCACCCAAGGTCTGTTTGCCAGGTCGTTGCCTCCCAAATGTATAATAATTAGGTCTGGCCTGGGCCGCCGTTCTCCAATTTCTGTTAACGTGGGAAGCAGCTGAGCCCACCTCATCCCCTGTATGCCATGCCAAAACAATTTACACCTTCTCACATACTGGTATAGCTGCTTTCCCCCAGCCTTCTTCTCTGCTCTCTTTCTGGCCCTAATAGATGTAGGAATGGCCGCAGATCCATATTTCCGTGATTCTCCTCTACCTATAGGGTGCAAGCAAAATCATTACTATACAAGCTCAATAAGTCACTCTCCTAGTAGTCCCCTTTCCATGCCCCTCCTCATTGGTTCTATTTCTTGGCACTTTCCATTGCTGCGTCCCAGCTAGCTGACCATAATCTTATGTCTAAAATATGTATCCATCTACACCTACATATCGTCAGTTTTTTTTGTAGTTATTTCAGTGCTGTAATGTATCCTTTATAACTGGCCGACCGCCAGCCGCCCTTTTCCACATATTGTGTTCATTGTCCACCCACCACCCACTGTGAGGCGGCTCTCAACTGCAGGGAATGGGAAGAATAATTACCTGATCTTCTCCTAGGAATTGCATGTCCTTTCTTCAGTATTGCCATGACTTGGTACCAGTCACCTTCTCCCATCCTTGTACAAATAATTTCCTGTCCTGTTCCCCGCAGTTGAAACCCCACAGTGCCTGTACCGCATATTGCACCTCTGTTTGACTTTTAGTGTCACCATGCAACCTTTTCCCTTGATCTGTCTTTAGACCTCCTAATCCTGGATCTGTATCTCAGTCACCCCAGGTTATGTCATCCCAGTTCTAGCCCCCTTCCCCGCCCCTCCTTCCCATGACCTACTACCTCCTCACTCTCATGGCACCTGCAAACATTATCACATAAATTGTGTGAAACAGCTGGGCCTCATTCCGTGATCTGCATATTACTGGGAGCACCCCTTAGCTTTATAAGCCATTGTTCCCTATAGGCCTCCTGCTATGCTGGTCCTTGTTTAACCTGCTCCATCCTTGTATCATTCTTGTGATGAGCAATGTTTTGTCAGGTCCTCCCACCCTTTCAGATTGCAGATAAGACCAGTCCCTGCCAGGTAAACTCCCATCGTGGTGTGGGCTGTGTTTTTTGCCACTGTTCCACTGTGAACATTCCAACTGTTCCTCTGTGGAGTGGCCTCCACTTACCCATCTGGTGCTCTGCCCTGAATGTTTGAAAACACCTACAGGCCCCGTCAGAGGGCCCCTCAGGAGTCCCGAGGCGCCCATGAGCGCGTAAACAACACTTCTGCTCCTTCCTGCCAATGTCCCAGATGTTTGTTGGTATGGCTGTTTTTAATTCCTCTGCTGCTGGTGCCAGCCTCCGAAAATAGTTGAGCTGCAGACGGGAAAGGCTGTCAGCCAGAGTGTTGTGTACCCCTTCTATGTGTTGTGCTCTAAATGACATGTTCAGTTGTAATGCCCTTAAGACTAAACGCCTTAATACCTGCATGACTGTGTCTGATCTGGCTCCCTTGTTGTTCAACTCTTCTACCACTGCTGTACTGTCACACCCAAAAGTTACTTTCTGATCCCGCAATTCCTCTCCCCAGACTTAAGTACATCTCCATATGGGCATGATCTCAAGCAATGTAATGTCTCACTTTTCCCTCCTGCACCCAAATGGCTGGCCAGGGTCTCTGTAACCATTTACCTCCCATGGCCTTCCATGTCTATACCCCCACGCATCTGTGTATAGATTGAGATCTGTGTTGTATAGCCATTCCTCCTGCCAGAACGAGCAACCTTGTACTCCTCAGGAATTCCTCCCAAATCTTAAAATCCTCCTTAACCCTCGAGTCAAGTCTCACCCAGTGATGAGGTCTGGTGACCCCTGCTGTGGCCCTGGCTAACCTCTTTGTGAATGTCCTCCTGGCCCAAAGGCCCTGCAGGTGAAGTTCAAATGCCCCAGTACTTGTTGTATCAGCTTTAGCTGTACCCATGTCCTGCTGGTGTGTAAATTCTTCAGCTTATTGACTTTCTTATCCGTAGTCTAAATACCCTGCTCAGGCATCTATCTCAATTCCCAAAATTCTGTAATCCTGCTGGGCCCTCTGTCTTTTCTGTGAGTTAGTGGTATCCCCAACTCCTGACGCAACTCCTGAAACTTACCTAGCATCATTTGTGTCTCCTTTCCTCTTCCGATGAACAGGAAATCATCCAGATAATGTATGACCTCCTATAACTGAAGGCCCCTAGAATTCTGTGGCCGCAGAATTTTGCGTAGAATTCGTAACTACTTGGTGAGAACTTCATGGTGCCACAGAATTCACTCTTCTTGGTGATTTTTTTAATATTTCTGTTTTTCCATAGAATCTGGTTCCTTCCTTTCTTTTTATATCCAGAACCCCCGTATATGTTCTGAATGTGATGTTATCATTGCTATAATATCATACATTAGCTAATGAAATGGCTGCATTCTGCAACAGAAATGAACAGTCACTTATCTACCACAGCTCCCACTGCCAGAGACGGTGGCACAGCACATCAGGCATGGTGATATTTGCTCAACCTGCACTACAGCCTGATACAATTTTCAGTCTTACATTATTGCATTAGGGCCAACTTAAACGAAACCTTGTCAATAGCACAGACCTGTTAAGTCCATTCCTCACTTTGTACAAACCTATTTGTGCCTTTAAGGTATAGAGATGCTATCTAAAATGAATAACTGGGAAAATTAATTTAACTGTCTAAATTTTTTAAGAAAAATAAAGTAATTATGCCCAGAAAAGTGAAATATAATAATGTGCAGACCTGTTGAAAGAATAGACCTGTTAAATAAATAATTGCACTGTACTATTTTTGCCAGGGTTACTGATTACATATTGTCATTGGTTGATAGAATCACATAAGTTATTGAGAAATGTTGTGTGCAGGGACAGCTGTTGGGCCAGAGGGTAGCATGCTGTGTTTCCATGTCGGCAACTCAGGTTCAGAGATTAGCACTGGGAGCTGGCTGGGCAGCACAAGGATTGGTGGAGCACATCACTGCTTGGAGCCTGGGAAGGTATGGTGCACTGTTCTGTCACATGGTGGACACATTGTGATGGGCCGGAGAGCTGTATCTCACAATTGGTTCACATGCATGTCATGGTCTGATGGTGTTATGCAGTGCGTCAGGGAAAGCAGGTTGACATGAAAAGTGAGTTTTGCAATAACTCCTCTGTTCCATTTCCAATGGGACCTGTAGGAATGAGGATGCTAGTTCATGGAAATAAAAAAAAATACACACACAGTATCTCTGTCTCTCTCTACACACACACACACACGCATATTTGTAGTATGTTACAGATTGCATATAAATATATAAGTGATGCCATGGGAACCTCATGAGTGGTAGAAAGCACATACAAATATATAAGTGATAGACAGTGAAACCTCATTAGTGGATAGATAGCATGCATATAGAAATACCTTTATTTATCACATAAGGTCCTCTGTATATGTCATTTATGACAGGCTAGACCTTAAGGAGAGACATTTGTTTTGCTTTTTAGGCATAAAATTATTTTTATAGTCTGTTATTTTTTGAACTAGTGTTACTGTGCTTTCCGCCATCCTGATTGCTGTAACCACTGCCACGAAAGTGAAGTCAGGATGACAAGCTGACACTGTGATGTGGTAGTTTGTCAGTGCCGCAGAACTTCCGCAGAAATTACAAACCACCGCCGCAGATGTTCTGCGGCAAATGGTAGTCTTGCCACAGAACTTGGTCCCACTGTGCCGCAGAAAAGTAGGGGCCCTGCCTATAACCTGTTTTTTTTTTTTTAAATATCCACTGCAAACAGGTGCTGAAGGCCTCAAATGTCGCACATGCTGTGTAACAACCCATCGGCTTTGCTTTGTCAAAATAGCATCTTCCCCCGCTTTTGAAACCCAATAAATCCCAATCCTCCCTCCTGACCGGAAGCAGTCTGAAAGCAGACTCAATGTCCGTTTTAGCCATCCATGCCTCCTCTGTGGCCCGGATCAGCCGGACTGCGTCTTCTAGTGTCGCATAAGTCACTCTACTGTGCTCCACACTGATAAAATAATTTACTGACTTTCCTTCTGGATAGGACAGGTGGTGGAACACTCTATATTCCCCTTCCTGTTTCTTGGATACCAGACCCAATGGTGAGACCCACATGCTCTGCAATGGGGGGTTTTCAAACAGGCCCTCAACTCTGCCCGCTGCTACTTCCTTCTGTATCTTCTGTCTTAGCACCTCCTCCTTGCCTTTTACTAGGTTGCTGGCCTCCATTGCTTGCCTAGGTCCCATAAACTGTAATGAAAAATCCGAGCTAAAGCCCTTCAAAATCATATTCCGCACTCTTGTGTCTGGATATTTGTCCATGTAACTTGCCCATACCTTGTCTTTGATTGGAGTTCTGGCCATCCCAAAATGTGCCATACCTCGTCCCCTCGTCCCCCGCCCTTCCCCTTTTTTCCCTCTATTTCTTCCTGACTGCTCTCTTCCTTCATCTGTTTTGTTCCCTCCTATCCGTGTTCCTCTACACGCCCTCCTCTGCTCCAGGTCTGGCCTCTAAAACCTTGACCTCTCAAAAAGCTGTTGGCCTGCTCCTTGGCCCCATGCACCTGTATCCCTTGTCCACATGCTTCTCACATCTGCTTGCTGGTGGCCTCCTGCACCTTGAGCATGCATGCCAAACTGACATTGAGGCCAGGAACATAAGGCTCTGTTGTAAGTCCAGCAGCATCTCTGGGTCCCAAAACCTCTTTTCCCATTCCTCTTCGGCATGGACTGATCTGTGATGTAATCCATCCATAAATCTATCTGTTTGGTGTCCCACCTCACGTCCCCAAATGTTGCCATTCTCGGCCTAAAGGATTCATCATAGTATAAACACCCAATCCCGCCCTTTTCCTTTGCCTTTCGAATTATAAGGGACTGGGTAATGAGCTTGATGCCTGACTCCGGCCTCTTTTCCATGACAATGGCTGAGAAAGTAGAGAAACCTAGGAACGCTCTATCCCAAGCCTTCGCTTTTGTGAACTTATCCTCCTCATTCCTCCCTAAAAGCACTATAGTCGCTGCCATCTCTCTTCCCTATGCCTTCAGCCTCTTCATACTTGGCGGCGGCCTCGTGGCTCACCAAGGCGAATATGTCCACATATTCTCCTTTCCAAATTTTTTCTTTCATGGTCAGCGGCACGTGCTCTCCTATCCTCATTCGAGGGGCGCCTATCTCCCTTGTCCCTTCCTCCTCTCTCTCCCCTTCCTGCTCCTTCCTTTCAGTCCCTTCTTTCTCCCTCCTGATCTCTGCCAGTGCTGATTCCATCTGCCCTATACCGCCTGCTCCTAAGGCCGATACTGTTTGCCCTATATATTCTCTTATACTGCCCTCCACTGTGCTGGGTGTATTACCTGTGACCTTGTCTGGGCCTTCCTGCCTGGAGTCTTCCAAGGTTCCTCTTGCTTGTCCCCACGGTTGTGGAGGGGGATGGTCTGCTGGGTTTGGTGGAGGTAGCAAGCCATTCTGGGCATTCTGGGGTTCAATCAGGGAGCTGTCATCCTCATCTGGGTGGGAGACCGGTGACACAGTGACCGTAGGTTGTAGGGGCAATGGATCCATCAACTTGGCCGGCCCCGTTACCACCGGTGGTGTCTTCCCAGTACCCGCGACCCTCTGGCTGGTCATTTTCCTGCCACCTTTCCTGTGGCCGCCTTCTCTTTCCCCCAAGCTCCCTGGCTCCTCTCCCTCCACCAGCTCCCACATCCTGTTGGCTTCTCCCAAATCCATTATTGCCTTGTAAGCTCTCCTCTTTGATGGCTCTGTTCTTCTTGGTGCCATTGTCCCTTTCTCTTTTCCCTGTAAAACAACTATGAGAGGAAACAAGGTCAACCATATAACTGTACCATCCAGAACTTTTTTTTGCTGTACCCCCATCCTGTTCCGTAGTCTGACCATCAGTCCAGACCCCATTCACTCTTGTCCAGCTTCTGGTTACCTCCATCACCCGCCAGGACCCCCGGACCTCCCTTCCTGTTTGTATCTAGTCCCTACTTGCTGTACCCCGTTGTCTGCCTCGCCTGCCTGGCTTGACCAAGGCACCCCACAGTTAGCAGCCCACCTTAGGAATTGGCTTGCAAACCACCTCCAAAAGTGAGGGTATTGCTTCCAATGTGACCGCCCTGCAAGAGTTGCCACTCCGCAAGGTCACGGTCGCACCTCTCACCTTTCGCCCCAGACCTCACCCAGACCCCTTACCTTCCCCTTAGTATGCTTCCAAAAAACTACCCGGGCTGTGAAAACAGCCTGAGCCACTATCTACTAGCTAGCCCCAGACCTAGAAAAGTGCCCTTACCATAACCACCACATGGCATGTGGTGTCATTCAACGTGCACCCTGCTTCTGAGCCTCTTACAGGCCTTACCATTCCTACCCAGGCCCCCACCATGGCCACAACACAGCCCCAAGAGCCTTAATTCAGGGAAAAAAGGGGGGTTTACGACCCCCCATGCAGCGTGTGATGTCATGCCACGTGGTCCGTACTGCGCTCCTTCTGCCCAGCTTCAGGGCCTCCTCCAGCCCTCTTATTCATAGTGGGTAAATGAAAAGCCTCCACCCAGCACCCCCATAGCCCGAAAACCAGGACAAATGCTTTCCAACACCCCTACATGGCGTGTGACCTACACGCCACGCGGTCCATGCTTTCGGGCCTCTCCCAAGCCTACCATTCAGCCTCCAGAATCAAGATGGCCCCAAAATGGCCACCAGAGTACTAGAAAATTAGGGGTTTTACACTCCCCCATGCAGCGTGTGACATCATGCCACGTGGTCCCGGGGTCACACTCACTCCCCCCAGCTTCCAGTCCTCTTCCAGGCCTCCTAATCCTATTTGGTAACAAAAAAGCCACACCAAGCGTCGTAGCCTAAAACACAAATGCCTGTGCTTCTACACAAACCTTTACATGGCGTACAACATTCACACCACGTGTCCTCCCCCATTCAGCCTCCAGGAACCAACATGGCCACACAAAACAACCCCAACCAGTGTACCAGAAGAAGCAAATGGGGTTTTTACAACCCCCCCATGCCATGCATTACTTCATGCCACGTGGCCCCCGGATCGCACTCACCCCCCCAACCCCAAGGCCTCTTCCAGGCCTACTGTCCCTGCCAGACAGCCACCAAAAGGAAACAAACTGCTACAACCATCCAGATGCCAAGGAAAGCTACGTTGACCCCCATGTGGCGTGTGGTGTCCCCACGTGCTTTCCCATCTCAGGGCTTTCAAAACTCTTACTGGCCAGCAAACCAGGCCACCACAGGAACAAGAAACCCCAGATCATAGCAAACAAAGAAACGGGTTTCACAACCCTCCACACACGGGGTAGCCTTGCACCCACGTGTCCTGGGTCACTTTCCACCATACTCTGACACCCACAGTTACTCACTACCCCTTCATTTCTTCAGCTGTATATTGCAACTTATTTCAGTCTTGCTACTGTATACCTTTTCCTTTTTTTTTAATACACATCACATCTCGTCCTGCAAATAAATTACTTGTTTCCTTACCTCTCTCTCCTGATGAAACAAACCTAAAAGAATTGCCAATCCGACGTGCTGCAGTTAATGTTTATCCAAAACTCCAGAAAAAGTGTCTGAGGCCCCCTTGTGCTGTCCTAAGTACTCCCTATCTCCCTCCCTTCCTGTTTTCTGTCCATTGTTCTGCACCCATAGCCCTCCCTTCCTCCCCTCCCTTCTGAGCACAACCATCTTAAGCATGGGAGCAGGGGTGCACCAGGACAACCTGGTCTGCCCTCTAAAAGGGGCAAACTCCATTAACAGAGGTTCTAAAGCCAATATAAACAACAGAGGTGAAAGGGGCATCCTTGTGTAGTCTTTCTATAAATATGAAAGTTATCTGAAAGTACCCAATTAACTTTAGCAGGTATGTGGTTATATAGAATTTTCACCCAGTCACAAAACTTATCCCCTAAATTGTACTTTTTCAAACTGCTTTGTAAATATCCTCCATTCTATCCGATCAAAGGCTTTGTTAGCATCTAGTGATAGAAGAAAGGGTTTATGGTCCGACTTCTTTACATCGTAAATGGTATGCATGGCCTTCTTGAGCAAGTCAGCACTATTTCTGCCCTTCACAAAGCCAACTTGATCCGAATGTATTAGTTGGGGAATGACTCAGTTTAGTCTATTTGCAATCATTTTTGCCACAAATTTACAATCAGTATTAATCAGAGATATAGGTCTGTAGCTATCTCATCTGGTAAGATCTTTGCCTTTTTTTGTAGTACACTTATGGCTGCCTCTCTCATAAAAGCTGGTAAAAGAACTTATGCAGGGGACTTAGTGAAACCTCTGTTTAAAAGGGAGGCAATATCCCATATCAAGGCCTTGTAAAATTCCCGTGAAAACCCATCTAGGCCTGGTGCTTTACCTGCTTGTGTTGACATGGTTGCTTTAATTATTTCCTCCTTGGTAATGGTTTGTTGATTGCAGCTTTAACTTTCTCAGAAATAGTCAACATTTTGATACTATTTAAAAAGGATTTACGCAATCCTTCATCATATAATACTTCTGACTGATATAAAGTAGCTTAAAATCTTTCAAAGCTTTTGTCAATTTGAGTTGTTGAATTTACCACTTTGTTTGCTAACTCTAATGCGATTTTTGTAGTCTCTGTACTTTTTCAGAGTCTGTGTGCTAGTAACATTCCTTGTGCCTTACCAGACTCCCAGTACTTCTGCCTCAATCGAAATGGTGCAAATTCAGCTTTGCGATTATGGATAGCATTAATGGAGTATTTTAAATCTACTATTTCTGAGTATAGCTGTGAGTCTGAACAGCCGGATTGTACATATTGTGATTCTTTTAGCTAAATTTATTTCCATCTTGGTTCTTCATTTAGCAGTTTTTCTTATAGCTGGCAAAAGAAATAATGTGGCCTCTCACATAGACCTTTAAAGCATCCCACATAACCCCATTCGTCACCTCCCCATGATCATTTAGCTCTAGAAATTGTTTGATTTATTTATTTATTTTAATATTTAATATGCTTTATTATTGTAACACTAAAGTCACAGTACATTTATGGTATGTTATACAGTCTTCTTGTACAAACGCGTAAGCAAACAACCATAGTACATAACGAGACACTGTGCATCTCCATTAATATATGAAATTATAGGTTATGGCGTCTTCAACATTGGTGACCATAACTGACAAAGTTGAGGTACGATTAGATTATCTAACAAAAGTATCTAACTACCAAAACATGCTATAATATAATAGTATTAATGACCCCTCCCACATCGCCACTACAATGTATAACTAAGGGGTAGTTTCCTAGATGGATAATAGAGTTTGTAGGGGTGCCCATACCTTCTGGTATTTATTACTATGTTTGGATATATTTGCTATAAAGTATTCTGCTTGTAGAGCAAAAAGAATTTCTTTGTGCCATTCTGTGTACGAGGGAATTTGCTGATCCAACCAATGGTGTAGTATAGTTTTCTTGGCACACAGAGATATCAAGGACATGTGTTTCCTTTGGTTTCCTATCAGAGTTTCTCCTGAGTCTCCCGAGATGCAAATTTCTGGTTGGAAAGAAATTGATTTCTGAGCTTAACATTTTAACAAATTCTTTGTCTTTCAATAGGCTGCTATTGAATCTGCATGTCCTTTTAGGTCTAGGTAGCTCTGCTACCTGAGTCCCAGCTGACATTGGCATATGATCTGAAATGCCAATGTTTCCAGTGTTGCTGCTAAATAGGCCACCTAATAACTCTTTAGAGATCAGTATGTAATCCAGTCTACTGTATGGGTTACGTCTACAATACCTAAAGGTGAAATCTCTATCTTTAGGGTGTATCACCCTCCATGAGTCAATAAAGCCCATTTCCTCACAGAATTTAGTAAGAGCCTTAGAAGAACTTATTTGTTAAGTTGTCATTCTTGAGCTTCTATCTAAAAGTTATCTAACGTAGAGTTCAAACTCATGCCAAATAGATAGATTTAGATCAACTGACCCAAATTTGTCCACCACAGTAGCAAAGAAATCACCCTGGGTGTCATTTGGGGCATATACGTTAGCCAGTGTGATGTCTGTTTCATCAATTTGAGCACTGATAATAATAAATCTACTTTTTGGGTCCTCTAACTGAGAATTAATTACTAAATTCAGTTTTTATGAAATAAGATTCAGACTGCTCTACTTTTAGAATTATATGAACTACATACTACTGTACCCACCCAGGTCTTTTTTATTTCAGTAGTTCATCCCCTGTGAGGTGCATTTTCTGAATAAATGCTATGTCAGTTCGTAATGATTTGAGAAATGATAGAACCTTGGTTCACTTTATAGGGCTGTGACAACCCTTGATATTCCAAGAGACTCTCTAGAAAATGTTTCTGCTCTCTTTTGACATTTTGTTGCTATGGAGATAACAGATTCAAAACTAAATTTGTTATCAATATATTGTGGGTCAGATATTCAGAAATGTGCCAAAGGCAGGCGTAAGTCCGGCACAGCACAAATCAGATGCGCCATAGCTCAGCAGATGCCATATTCAGATGTTGCACAGGTTGCACTGCACCAGCGCAACACGACTGAATATGGCAAACATGTGCCATGGCACAACCTGAGATGCAGTGGCACAACCGCGGAAGTGCAGAGCAGATCTGCCCAGCAACACTGGGGGGCAGTGCACATAGAAGAGACCCAGAGACACAGCCAGGGAAGCACAGTGGTAATGGTCACAGGACCCCCCCAACCAGCAGGGTACACCAGTACACACACAGGCACTCAGGAACCATACCCCAGAAGACAATGGTGGCATGGCCAACAGGTGACAGGAGAGGACAATGGCTAATGCAAGGCTGGCAAGAGTGCCCCCCCGGCCACCAGCCAGCATGCTGTGCCCACCCCATGTTGCAATGGCAGTCCACTCCCAGGACCATGAAGCCAAACACACCCATGCCCCACATGCACACTGGTAGCCCACACGCCGGGCAGTGAACAAGCCAGGACCCAGTCAGAGCACCAAACCACATGGGATGGGGTGCCAAACAGGGGATGCAGAAGTCCCCATCCCAGCATGTGGACACATCCAGAACAATGACCATGGAAGTGTGCAACCACTATGCACACATCTGCTTCCCACCCCTGACCACATCCCCATGGATACCCTGAAGCCACACAGCACACTCACCGAAATGATGTATGACCCCCACCACAACGTGACACACCACTGAGCACAGCAGGGAACCACGGTAGCACTACATGTCCCCCCCAAGCAAACACCACCAACAGACTCCAGAGCATGCAGCATGGCACCACACACCTGCAAAGCAGACACGGACACAGGCATGTAGGTGAATATGGTTTATAAAAGAAGAACGTGAATAACAATTCAAAGCAAGAGGGGTGAGGGACAGGGTAGGTACAATGATGGATGGGTACATGGAACAGGGTCTGTACAGCAAGAAAGGGGACTGTAGGGGGACGGGGCAACAAGGGTAACTGGGGCTATATACATTGAACATGATCGCTGTCCACAGCCGGACACCCCACTATGCCTCCGTCCACGCTTGTCTGCTGCCATCATTCTTCTGATTGCAACCACCACTTCCAGGATATTGGAGACCACCAGCAGGATCTGATGCAGGAGCCGTGTCTGAGTCCTCAGAGGGCATCGGGCCGCTGGCCGCCTGACACCTGTGGCATGGGAAAGGACAGGTGATCAGTGCAATGGCCCAGGGGACCATGCCCTCCCAAAGTGCGCAATGGTCAGTAGGAGCACACACCCCTGGGGAGCCCGGTATGGAGCGGTCAATGCCAGCTAACACCATGGCATACCGCGGTGGTGCAGAGAGTCAGACGTCACCATGCAGTGGCCACAAAACCACACAGTGATAGTCACATGGCACAGCTACAGCAGCACTGCCAGAAGCATCTGTGCACACGCTGACCTCACCAACAGCCATCACACAGGGCCAACAGATGGGCCACAGTGGCATGCATGATGGACTGTGTGACACACAAGCTGTCAAGGCACAAGGCACAGGTGGCCATGGCCATACCCACTTCCCACTGCTACCCACCATGTACATTGAGAATGACCATGACATTGCTTACCTACCCCCTGCGGTGCAGCAGGTGCTGGTTGACCACCATCAGGTGTGCTACCCTGTTCTGCTCTGCCTCCACCCTGGCCCACCTGGGGTCCTCCGGCCCTGGGAAGGGAAAAAAGAGAGGTGGGACATCAGTACACAAGCACACAAGCATGCCAGCTGTCCCCCCACCACACAGCCCACTACACACTGTGCGTGCCCCTGTCCATCTCATGGCCTACATGCCAGCACAGCCACAATGCATGCAGTAGCTGAACATGACATGCGGCGATGGGCAGGATGACAGTGTACGCTACTGCGGGACATGCCAGGCAGTGATGCTAACACCACAAAACCACGTACTGTGCCAGGACAGACATGCAACATGCATACACCTACCTGGCTGCAGCATTGCACCATGCAGGACGTGGGCCTGTAGCTTCTGAAGGTGATCAGGGTCCCTCCACCGCAGGTCACCATAATGGTGCCTGCACTGTTCGGGTGTGCATGGCACAATTGTCCTCCTCTCCAAGGCCTCCAAGACAGACTGCCACACCAGGCCCCTGACCTGCTGCAGAGGCACCTTCCCATAAAGCTGCCCCTCAGAGGGCTGGACAACAGCCACGAAGTTCACAACCTCAGTGTCTGACCAGTTAAGGGCATGTCTGCTAGTCCCCTGCGCCATTTGTCAGCAGTCAGATCGGCAATGAAAATGCACAGCGCACATGTCTGCTACAGGTGCAGGATGCATGATAGGCTATGCACGACCGCTAGTACGCAGCATGTGGATGCACACTAGGATGCGCAGTGTGGGGCCATTGCGCAGTGGTGGGCATGCGCACTACGCCATGGCCTTGCAAGGTTACAGGGTCACATAGGTGACCCTGTGGGTCACAGGTCACCACCCAGTGTGCAGTGCACACGTGTGCAATAGTGTGCATGCCAGGATGTGCAGGCATGCGCGCAAAGCTGTATATGCACTGCATGATCCATGCCGTTGCATCATGTGGCCCGTGCATGTTGCACGATCATACTGTGGAACATGTCATGCACATGCACACTGCGGGCACACACACTGCGCATGCGCAAGTATTGCACCTCAGGGTTCCTCCAGTACAGCTTGACTGCGCATGGTGAAAGTACACGATTTTCAGCTGTGGTATGCAGATATCCTCATGAGCCAATGCACAGCACAATAGGGAGCATTAGCATATCATTATAATTGCACTCACCCTCATCTGCATGCATTGAGCTATAAATGCACCATTGAACAGCACAGGCCACAGACTGGTATTGCTACCTTTCAGGTAAGTGACTGGAAACATGGCTTAACAGAAGCCTGTTGCAACTCTGCAACTAAGTGGTGTACCACTCAGTGCTGCCACTAACCTACACAGGTGTCCATTCCCACAGGTGGCAGAATGTCGAGTGAGGAAGCTGTGGAGCAACAGGGGTCTGCACTCAAGTGTAGGCCCAACTTTACTGCTTCAAAGACCACTGCCCTGTATGAGGCCTACATGGACAGGGAGGACCTTCTCAGTGGTGCCATGGGCACATCGCAGGAGTGGGTTGTAGGCTGGGATGAGGTGGCATGGTATGTCAACACCCACGCCAACACCATTGCAAACCCCAGGAGTACAAGAAAAAGATTGGCACCGACAGGAGGTGCATAAAGGAGAAGCTAGATTCCATCCGGGCATCCCACAGGGTGACTGGTGGTGGGCTAGCTACAGTACCTTCTATGATGGCCTTGGAGGAGCTGGTGGTGCCCAGCATTAGCTGAGCATCGGTGGAGGGTGTGTCCGGTAGTGGTTTCCAGATGGGTGGCAGCCCCTCACAGCATGGTGAATACAAGTGGGACTGTGTGTGTGTGTGTGTGTGTGTGTGTGTGTGGCGCTGCGCATGTATGCCTGTTAACATGCCACCGGCCACTTGCAAGTGTGTCTGTGGATGCACAGTGGACTGCAGTTCCAGTTGGCAATGTCTTCATGCTGGGGGGGTCACGGTTGTGCTGGGAGGGTGATGAGGGAGGCCATGGGGGGTCCTGGACAATGTAGCAACACTGACCCTCTGTTATTGCCTTGCAGCACCAGCATGCCTCTGGGCTGGGGACAAGGTGGAGGTGGATGCTGACATGGATGCCCACCCATCAACATCAGCGGGCATCCAGAGCAGGGACAGGCCCTGCCCTGGCAGTGCAGGGCATGTGGACACGCTGGACATGGTGTCTGATGACACCCTTCCTGGGATCCTAGACACTGACAGCCTGGAGGTACTATGTGCAGAGACCCAACTAGGGTTGTCATCAGACACCAATGACAACATCACTATGTTCATGGACAGTGTAGGGCCGTTGGGGGCAGAAATGCCCCTACCCACTACACAGGCACCTCAGGGCCCAGCACTGCCACAGTGGCTCTACAGCCACCTCCAGCCATGCCGGCGCTCTGGTGTATGGTGCCACCACTGTGTCCGGTGTGGGTGGCAGAGGTGTTGGCACAGCAGAGGCGCGGGGCACTGGTCAGCAGATGGTCAGGCAGTGGCAGCTGGATGCAGGTGACACTGGGCAGCGAGGCATGGTGCACACCACCAGTATACCTGACACAAGCATACCCCCTGTTCAAGCCACTGTGCAGTGTCCACCTGAGCGGGAGGCTGTGCTGCATGCTGAGATACCCCCTGCAGCTCACCAGGAGGCTCAGGTGGCCCAGGATACTGAGCGGCTGGCAGAGCACACCTGGTTACTTTGGGCCTCCATGGAGAACCAGGTGTTGCTTGCCTCTGAGGTGTGCGCACTGCAGGCTGATGTGCATCTCAAGACCGAGTGGCAGGAAAGGAGCACTGCACAGATTATTGAAGAGCTCAGACAGATGCAGGAGGCCATGACCACAGCTTTGGACTGCATGACTGGTGCCATTGTGACTGGGCTGGCATCACTGGTGGCCACTGGGCTCAGACATGTACAGGGGACACCCCATAGTGCACTCTCCACCCCATGATCCTGGTATCTGGTGACTCCCAGCACAACGGATGCCAGGGTCTGATGTCAGCATCCCAGGCACACACCCCAGCGCAGGCCTGTTTGGCTGCCTCTACTCCCCTGCATGGACACTGTCATAATCCTACACATCAACCCCTGAGGGGGGCATCAGACACATGATGCACAGCATGGCGTGGCCACCCACATGCTCATGTCGGTCGTGGGACTGTGCAGTCATTTTGCTGTGTGTGCTGCCCTACCCTGCAATCTGCCACTGTTGCCACACAGACACGTGGGTGGTGATGGTGCAGCATGCATGCTGTGGCACACGTGTGTTGTGCCACATGACCCCTGTGTGTTTGGACCATGCTTCTGGGATGTGTGGTATGGAGGTGATGAGGGCTGCTCAGCACTCGTGGTGCCTGTGCATCGGTGTCATGCTTGTGATCCATGCCATGTCCCACAACATGTGTGCATGTGTGTGCGCTTACTTGCGTGTGTGTCTCCCTGTGTGCATGCCAGTGCTGCGTGTGTTGTTGCACACCTGTGTGTCAATGGCTCCGCTGTGTGTGGTGTGCACCAGTGTTTTCATGCCCTCCACTGTGCACACCCATGCCATGGTGTGGAGTACTGTCCTGTGATGCCCATGCTAGTGTGTTTGTACACTCACCTGGGTTCCCTGAAATGCTCCCTTGCAATTGTGTTCCTGCGCTGCCTTACCTCCTGCACTGCTCTGGGGTCTCTTCTTCACAGGGAAGGTTGCCCACCACCCTCCAGCCCTTCATCACCATTGTCCCTGTTACTGTCACCCTCCTCAGCCCTGGCAACTAATCCATGGTCAATGGCCATGTTGTGAAGGATGCAGCAGGCCAGGAATATGCCACAGGCTTTTGATGGGCTGTATTGTAGGGCACTGCCAGACCTGTATAGGCAACGGAATCATGACTTAAGCATGTCAAAGACATGCTCGATGATATTGCACATGCTGGCGTGAGCCTCGTTATATCTGTCTTCTGCAGGGGACAATGGTCTCCGGGTAGGGGGTGAGCAGCCATGCCCTTAGGGAGTATGTGCTGTCGCCTGGGTGGGAGATGACATTTGGTTAGTCCAGTGCTGTGCTGCCCCATGCTCACTTTCTGCCCAGGCAATGGCCTGCCCTCCCCACCTGCCACCCCTCTATGCCTCACAAACACACTGGCACATGTTCTACTCACCGACAAGGTGGCCCGTGGGGATGTCTCCCCATTCAAACCTATGGCACAGCATGGAGCTGTGCCTTTTGAAGGCATCATGTACACTCCCAGAGTGTGTGGTGCAAACATTGATGATGCACCTCGTGGCATTGCACACCACCTGACAGTTGATGGATGGATACCCCTTCCAGTTT
The DNA here is from genome assembly GCA_016271365.2 of Neoceratodus forsteri. Taxonomy (NCBI): domain Eukaryota; kingdom Metazoa; phylum Chordata; order Ceratodontiformes; family Ceratodontidae; genus Neoceratodus; species Neoceratodus forsteri. The sequence goes on from CM057457.1 coordinate 417,514,235, forward strand.
ATGTACATCGGGCCCTCTGGGCCAGGTGTGTGGATGCCGATGTGTGTGTAGTCAGTGGCACCAATGACGCTTGTCATGCATGCCAACTGGTAGAACTCCTGCATGTTTGCTGTACGCTCTGCCTGTGTGCTGGGGAAATGTATGTACTCCAAAGCATGTGGCAGCAGTGCATTGAGGAACTGGGTGAGGAGGTGGGATGTGGCTGACTGGGTGATAACTGTGGTGTCCCCCCGTAGGTCTTTGGATGGTGCCCGTAGCAAGCACACATATCACTGCGGTCAACTTGGTCCCCATTGATATGGCATGACTATGCCTGGTGGGTGCCTGCATCTCCTCACTGCACAGCTCACATAGCTGCCTCAGAACTGCCCTGTTCAGGGGGTACTGACCCAGTATCTTCGTGTCTCTGTAATTCTTGAATGTGACCCTGGCACGGTACCACCTGTGTTGGGCATACTGCCACTAGGACCTTCATTGGCCACACCTCCTGCCTCCTCACACCCCTCATTATGGCGTCCATTAGAAATGGGCCACTGTCCATCGCTCAGTCACTGTGCCTGTCCCTGGCTTCCTGTGGCATACTGTTCCTCTGTGTCTGTCTCTCTCTCTCTCTCTCTCTCTCTCTCACGCTCTCCCACTCTGTCTGCTTCTCTCCATCTTTCTCTCTTGCACTCTCTCTCTGTGCACACTGTTGCACATCTGCTGTCTGTGTATTTGTGCCTGTTTTTATATGCTCAAGTCTGCCTGATGCAATTTGATGTTTGCTCCACACTTGTGCCTTGCTTTCCTGTTGAATATGACATTGCGCCATATATTCATGGGCATGCTCCCATGTACTTGCACCGCATACATTACAGTTGCACATTGGTGCAATGGGATTTGCACTGCACTGCAGGTCGCTTTCAATATTGCCTGGTGGCACAACTCGGGACTTGTGTCAGCACAACTTGGTTGCGCCATGTGCAACTGCTTTGAATATCTAGCCTTGTGCATGTATGTATGTGTATATATATATATATATATATATATACACACACACACACATATATATAACAAACAAACAAGTTTGGAAATTAAAGTTAAGTAATTTAAACAGTACTATGTTAATATGTACTGTAGCAGGTACAATATAAAAGTATTAGAACATAACAACACACTAAGTGCAAAGCACTTGAAAGCAATACCAAAACAATTTAGTTTAATTAAATAAAACAGATATTACCATCAAGTAGTTGTTTTAACTAGCAGTCTATAATAACAGAAGAATCATCTCGCCTCTGTGAAGCATCTTTTCTTTTTCTTTGACTCTAGGACTCCATAAGAAGTCACCTCATCACTCATTCTCATATTTTTCTCTGCATAATAATTAAGTCTGATTGACACCAATGCACAGCAGAATTAGAGTTACAAATGGGCAGGATTCAGCTTGGTAAAGGTTTGATAGCCTACCTATAGAATAATATATTCTGTTGTAAATTTTCTACCATTTCTGAAAAGGCCCTTCTCGAATTCAGCAGAATCAGCACCTCAGTATTCCACCACTATGAAGAGGTTTCCAGTAACAAACCTCTTAGTTCAAAAACATTTACATAGAAACATAGAAACATAGACTTTGACGGCAGAGAAGGACCGCTAGGCCCATCTAGTCTGCCCATTTCCCTACCTACAGGATAGGCTGCAGATTCTAGTTAACCAAGAGCCTATATCTTCCTGCCCCCCACAAGAATTGCCTTATGTCTGTCCCATGCATTCTTGAATTCTCCCACAGTTTTAGACCCCACAACTTCCTCAGGAAGGCTGTTCCATGCATCTACTACCTCTCTGTGAAATAATACTTCCTCACATTACCCTGAACCGCCCTCCTTCTATCTTTAAATTGTGTCCCTTGTTCTGCAAGTCTCTTTTCTGAAAGATGCTACCCTCTTGGACTTTGTTGATTCCTTGAGGTACTTGAAAGTTTCTATCATGTCCCCTCTCCCTTCTTTCCTCAAGGGTATACATATTAAGCTCCTTTAGTCTCTCCTCATACGGCTTCTCTTGCAGACCCTGCACCATTTTAGTTGCCCTCCTCTGGACTGCCTCTATCCTGTCTATGTCCTTGTGGAGATGGGGTCTCCAGAACTGGACACAGTACTTCAGATGGGGTCTCACCAACTGTCTGTACAGAGGGAGAACAACTTCCTGTTTTCTGCTGCTGATGCCTCTCCCTATACATCCCAGTATACCCCCGGCCCTCCCTACTGCCTTCTCACATTGCTTGCTAACCTTAAGGTCATCTGATATGATTACCCCCAGGTCCCTTTCCTGTTTTGTTGTTGTTACTACCTCCCCACCCATTGTGTATTCTTCCCCTGGCTTCTTGTTTCCCAGGTGCATTATTTTGCACTTTTTTGCATTGAATCCTAGCTGCCATACATCTGACCATTCCTCCAACCTTGCCAAGTCCCTTTTCATCCTTTCCATGCCTCCTTGTGTATCATAGAAACATAGAATTTGACGGCAGATAAGGACCGCTTGGCCCACCCAGTCTGCCCATTTCCCTACCTGATGGATAAGCTGCAGGTCCTAGTTAACCAGCAGCCTACTTCTTCCTACCCCCACCCCCTAGAATTGCCTTATGACTGTCCCATGCATGCTTGAGATTCCACCACTGTTTTGACTCCACAACCTCCTCTGGAAGGCCGTTCATACATCCACAACCCTCTCTGTGAAAAATACTTCCAATTACCTCTGAGTCGCCTTCTATCTTCTTCAAATTGTGCCCCTTGTTCTTGCACACCTCTTTTTTTGAAAAGATGCTACCCTCTTGGACGTTGTTGATTCCCTTGAGGTACTTGAAAGTTTCTATCATGTCTCCCTCTCCTCCTTTCCTCGAGGCTATACATATTAAGCTCCTAGTCTCTCTTCATATGTCTCTCCGTGCAGACCCTGCACCATTTTAGTTGCCCTCCTCTGGACAGCTTCCATCCTGTCTATGTCTTTGCGGAGATTGGGTCTCCAGAACTGCATGCAGTACTCCAGATGGGGTCTCACTAGCTGTCTGTACAGAGGAATAATAACTTCCTGTTTTCTATCCTGTTGCAGATCTTTGTGTCATCTGCAAAAAGGCATACTTTTCCTTCCAATCCCTCTGCAATGTTACTGATGAAGACATTAAAAAGGACTGGACCCAATACTGAACCCTGCGGTACCCCACTGGTAACCGCCCTTTCTTCAGAATGGACTCCATTTACAATTACCTTCTGTGTCCTGTTGTCTAGCCAATGTTTTACCCAGGCTACCACCCTGGGACCCACTCCCAGGCTGGTTAATTTGACTAATAATCTTTGTGTGGGACTGTGTCAAATGCCTTGCTAAAGTCTAGGTACGCCATGTCCACAGCCCCTCCCTGGTCTACTACTTTGGTCACCCAGTCAAAGAAATCTATTAGATTCATCTGACATGACCTTCCCGCTGTGAACCCATGCTGCCTTGGATCCTGTGCTCCACTGACTTCTAGGTACTCAATTATTCTTTCCTTCAGAAGTGACTCCATCACTTTCCCTACCACAGAGGTCAGACTGACAGGTCTGTAGTTTCCTGCCTCTGTCTTGGTCCCACTTTTGTGAAGGGGAATCACATCCGCCTTCCTCCAGCCCTCGGGTACCACACCATCCTCCCATGATTTATTAAAAAGAGTAGTCAGTGGTTTCACTAGTTCCTTCCTTAATTCTTTTAGAATTCTGGGGTGAATTCCATCAGGACCCATTGCTTTGTCCACCTTCAGTTTTAGGAGTTCTTGCAGACCCCTTTCTTCTGTGAAAGGACTGGGATCGACCCCCCTATCAAGAGTGCTTCTGTTAATTGGATTAGGCACTTCCCCCTCCTCTTTTGTGAATACTGAGCAGAAATATTCGTTCAGTATTCCTGCTTTTTCACTGTCCCCCTCTGCCCACCCACCGTTCATTCTATTCAGCCTCACTATCCCTCCTTTGTCTTTCTACGCCGCTGATGTACCTATAAAAGGTTTTATCCCCTTCTTAACTGAGTTGGCTGTCTTTTTCTCAGTTTGGGCCTTTGCTATTCTGACTTCTCCCTGCTTCTTTCTGCCTTAACTGGTACAGCTCTCTGTCCTGCTCCTTCTGTGTTTCCTATACTTCCGGAATGCTATCTTTTCTTCCTGACTTTCACAGCCACTCTCTTGAGAACCATAGTGGCTTTTTCTTTCATTTTGATTTGTTTATTTGCTTCACACAAAGGCTTGTTGCTTCTGTGATGGCAGTTTTGATAATTCCCCATTGTTGCTCCACACCTCCTTCTAGCCTGTTTGCTAGTGCTTTTCTTAGGCACTGTCCCATCTGCCATAGTCAGCCCTCCTAAAGCCCAGTACCCTCACTTTTGTATGGGTTGACTCTGTAGCTGAGTTTAACGTGAACCACACTGTTTGATGGTCACTTGTCCCCAGATGGCAACCCACTTCTAGATCTGAGATCCTCTCACTGCCCCCGTTTGAGAGTACAAGGTCTAAGATTGCTCCCTCTCGAGTGGGTTCCGAAACTAGCTGTCTAATGCCTGCCACCTGTAGGGCGTCAAGAATGGCCCTGCTCTTGGATGTGGCTGCAGCACATGTACTCCAGTTAACATCTGGCGCATTCAGGTCTCCCATCAACAGTATCTCCCCTTTCTCTGCCATTCTAAGAATGCCTTCCATCATATCCTTGTCCATTCCTTCCCCCTGACATGGGGGTCTGTTCACAACCCCTGTTAGAGACAGGTTGTCAAAGATACAAACTAGACATGTACTCAGGACAATAAGAACACACAGCTGTTCGGTATTCCCTATTGCTAGCATTTGTTGACAGAGTTTCCTTAAATGTTAAAGTCTTATGTACCATAATTAGTTACAGCTCCCTGTAACCCATATGTCACAAATTGATGCACATTTATATTCAAAGCTAGACTTATTCTTACGGTTTAATTTCTTCCAGTCCATGTAATCTGCTGATCCAAATGCTGCCATGGCTCCCCATGACCCCGTGGCACATATAGACTACAATATTTGTTTACTCATGTTAATATCTAATGTTTCATATGCTGCCACAGCTCCCTGTGACACAGACGAGACAACTAACCCACAAGAGCTCTGAGATACCTCCAGTAAAAGCCTGTGCTATTCGTTTCCATGATTAAAACGATTTACCAAGATTTTATATATGAACACATATACTGCAAGGTGACTGCATATAGAACTGATTTGCAATGTATTTTGATAGATGCATAGCCTGTTTTAGCAAATTAAATCGGGTTTTCACCCTCACAAACCAGGAAGTATCATATTGTGTATTGGGAGCCTGTATTTGGTGACCTTAGACACTCATAACCTTTGCAATGTCACCACAGGGAGATCTGTGCTCTGCAATTAAAATTTGTTCTTGGTCACAGCAATTCTGTCTTGATAACAGAACTCTTGGTCACAGCATGCAGCACGACAATGACAATGTCAAACAGTTCATTTTCAGGGTCCAATGATGAAAGCATTACGTTGTTCTGCACTAACAGTGATCTTTCAGACACTGACCTAGTGCCACAATTTGACAGCCACTGTATAGTAGATCCCCATAGGGATGACCCTATGACAGCAGCGAGAATGATGTGGGCAGTAACGCAGGTAGTCACAGCAGTAGTCCCGATCCATTCCAGTACAGCAGTGAGAGCAGACTTAGCAATATAGACTGTTAATATTATATTTTGCTACATAGTGCTATGGTTTGGTTCCTGTCATCGCTGTCATTTTACTGTGTAAAATCGAGGTATGGTGTGTGTTCTGTTACTTCCTGCATCGATCTGCCCACACACAAAAGCTAGTGATAGTACCCTGGGTTTTTATATTTCTTTTTTTGGGGAGGAGATTGCATTCCCTATATGAATGAGTTGTTAGCCACTCCAGCTTGACACTGAGAGCATGGCTTGATCTGGTGGCATTGCTTGAGCAGGATAAATGGCTCACAATCTGTCCAAATCCAATTTGTCTAAATTCCTCACCTGGTACTAGTTAGTAGTGACCTCCCGCCAACTGATGCATCAGTCACTCACTCACTCTGATGGAACACAGGGTGGAAATTATAAGCAGGCATCTTGTAGTCCAACCACTCCAAACCCCCCAGCTGCACACATACACTTAGAAAAATACTGCAGCAAAGAACTTTTATTATCTGTAAATTATTTATACTGTTTGGTTCTGTCTGTGCCCTAGTGCCAACTGGTTCACGCTATAGCTTTCTTCTGTGTATGTGTGTGTGTTTGGGGGTTGGGGCCTGCTTGTACTTTCCCCTTTAGAGGTATCAGTGATTGAGTAACGTGTTGAAGTCACTGGTTCCCCTGTTTACAGCATGTTATGAACTTAAAACTACAAATTATTGCACCAGCTTTGTATTACCTCTAAGCGCTCAGGAACTATACAGACTGCAGCTGTCATTAGTGTCTGCATAAACATCTATAATACCATCCTGGCATTGGCTAATTGCCGCTACATGTGTGCCTCCAGGTGCATTATGAACTGAGCAAAAAATGCACAGTACAGTCGGTGATCGTCCCCCACCCTCCAAGGTTAAAAATGATACTACCAAAACCCTTCTCATGGAGAAAGAGACTGCATTTATGTTTAAATAGCCAAAGTACCATTTGATTGGTCCACTACAAAAAGGGACATATCCTTGCGGTAGGTACTGAAGTGTTAGACTGTATTTGAACATCCATCCTCACTTATGTCACCATACTTCATTACCACTTCAGTCTGTGTCAAGCCGTTTGTGTTTTCCCATTATTTCCATTACAGTGGCTCTCTGATGCACATGGGTAAAGTGTACAGCAAATACAACAGATGCTGCACTATACTGTCTCCCATGCCTTACCGATGTCATGGAGCTTTGTGTAGACTCCCTGCAGTCATTGCTGTGTAGCCCATATTTTGGTTCAGACATTATTCCGTAAGTATGCCGAACTGACTAGCACGCTTTGCAGTATAACACCATAGAAGCCATACATTGGTACCTCAGTGTCGGGAGAGGATAGCAACTGCAGTCTCTTCTTTTGCTGATGCTCTAGAGCACATACAGTGATGCTATAATCCCTAATTATAAATAAAGATCTATGTTAAAATGTTAAAAACTGTGTTTAATTTTGAGACACTCTGCAAACTATGTAAAGTATAACTATGTACGGTATATGACTGAGTTTATTACATTCATTTATAAACTTAGCAAGGAGCTGACAAGCTGGAGAAATAATTCAGTGCACCATGTCCCTTTATTCATGCACATCTAAGCATACGTTGGTGATCAGTGTTATGGTGCTTGGATGAGAACACCAAATGAGCCCAAGAAAACACAAGAGCACAGGGAAAAAATGTAAATGGTCTGTAATGATGGAGACAATCAGAAATGCAATAGCAAAGGCAGTTTACTGAAGCAATCACACTGGAAGCAGCACTTGACAAAAATACACAGTTTATTGCACTGTTCTCCTGGGATTGGACTGTGCAACTCAGTACTTATACTCTTACTGCACATTACAATTCTGAACTGTTGAAAAAGTCATCCATTTAACACAGACCTCTATGTACCAATAATGAAAAGCTTACTGCAATTTATAGATCTGCCCAGTTCAAAAGTCATCCTTTTGTGTCCCAATACGCTACAGATTACAGCTCCACTTAGTTAAAAAAATATTTTTTTTATACAGACTTGTTATAATTATGTACTTGCAGCACTTACTAAAACTGTAATACTGTAGTCAGGCCATGTAGATTGTGATGTTCCTAGAACCGATGGACCTAGGACATAGAGTTTAGTTAGATGAGTAAAATTGAAAATCAGGAGAAATTACCACTTCTGCAATCCCAAAGGCAAGTATCTGCATCAGATGCTAATATAACAAACAGTTTCAGTCATCAGTGCTGTAATTTTTTGCCAGTTCGGTTTTGGATCTGCACTCACTGAGGCTGGGTCCATGAAAGATGAATAAACAAGCAGTGAGAACACCTTCCCTGTGCTGATGTCACTCATGCATGTGGATGCACTGCTCATGTGCGAACTTCAAACAAAGAAAAAAACATGCAGAGACAACTGTGGCACAAACATGTTAAAAAACTAAGCATCTGAATTTATTTAATACTTAACTTCAGGGCAGCTGAGCTTTACATTAATCAATGAAGGGAAGGTGATCTGCAAACATGACATCGGGGGAAGCTGGTAAGTCACTTTAAAACAATGTTAAAGTTACCAGGATCAACATTAGAGACAATAGCATGAACAAGCAACTGAAAAACATCCAGAGACTACATGTTTCACTTTATAAAACATTGTCAATTAATAATGTGGTATACAGAATAGAAGTATTGTAGAGCTGCATCTATCAGCTAGCCAGAAAAGGGCTAATATGACTACAGAGGAATAGCTATCATAACACATTGAATTCTGACACATTTGAACTAATTTGTATGTCCCAAAAATAAAAGGGATTAATGGTTTATATGTCTGGTGGTCAGAGAAACTAAATAAAATGTTCAAGGGCTTTGAATGTATACAGAGCTAAGCGTAGAAATGATCTGTTCTACTAGGTATTCAAAACTCTTGTGTCCCTCCTTACTGTATAACCAGCTCACTTCAGCAACCTTAAAATGGCTTTACTCAAGATTTAAATGGACCTGGTTTGTGATGTTATATGGAACTGCATATCATAACTTTGCAAAACCTGGAAACTACCAAATAAATACAGAAACAAAGTAATAAAATATTAGTTGTCTAAAGAGAATAGTAAGATAAATGTTAGTCCATTAGACAAAACAATCTTCCTAAAAGAGCCTCCATCAGATGTTAATGCTAGTAAACAGTTCCAGCTTGCATTTCCTGTGACATTTGGCCAATAATGTCACTTCCTAGTTCGTTAACATCTTAAGAGGCTGAGCAGCTTCTGGCGTAATGTTCTTATTTGTTTTGGTATAAGATTTAGCTGTGGAGATCAAGGAGCTTCCTTCCTCTGTGTTGGGATTTGTCTGCAATTTCTTAGGTATGAACCTGGGCTATAATTGGTGGTGAGTGAAGTACTGTTTCATGCTGGGTTTACTTTTCCTGTTGATAGAGGAAGAGAGCAAAGCAGTTTTGGGGGTATTTTGAGTCGTATCCCTCACTGCAGATGCATAAGGTATAGAGGTACATATCTTAACTTGCTGTGAGTCCTGAGCCAAGCTCGGAGGGATTTGTGCTAGTGTAGGCTGGGCATGCGTGGGAGCTTGTTCCGTGGGTTCTGCAGATTGACAGCAAGGAGACGTGGCATGAGAAGAGATAGAATGTTTAAAGCCATTTAATGTATTGTTGAGTATTTGCATTAAGGCCTTGCTTGATAAAGTTTCAATAATATCCCACACTTATACCGGGTACTCACAGTTCTATGGGTGACCACTTGGAACCAGTACCACTAATAAACCCATTAAGTGTCAGTAGCTCAGTAGTTAATGCACTCACCTCTGAGGCCGGGAGATCAGAGGGCTGTAGGTTCAGTTCCCACATCTGGCACTTGGGTTAATATCCCTGTACTGACACTGTAGTGCAGCATGAGAGGAGTACTGCACTTCTGAGGTGCCGTCTTTCGGATGAGACGTTAAACCGAGGTCCCATCTGCCTGATTGGTGGTAGTTCAGGTGGATGTTAAAGATTCCATGGCACTTATCGAAAGAGAGGGAATTTCCCGGTGTCCTGGCCAAATTTCCTCATTCACTAAAAATACCACCAACAGCTTAATCTGGTTCAAGGTCAGTTGGCATTCATCTGTATCCTCTCCCCCGGGTCGTGCCTGAAAATAGACAGAATTTGTCTAGTGCACTTACCCGGTCAACAAAAACTAAATAAAAAAATAAATAAAGCAAGCATTAAGGATGCCATGTGGGCAAGCATTAAGGATGCAGTACTTGAAGCAACATCCCATTATGTTAGAATAGGAAGTGCAAAAGAAGAAGGAAACCACTTTGGTTCTCATATACAGTAGCAGATAAGGTCCGAGCCAAAAGGTTGGCCTTCAGGAAATATAAGGGAATACAGCGGGATGAAGATAGGGAGGCATACCAAATTGCCCTGAGGGAAGCAGGAAAGGCAGTAAGGCAGTCGAAGTTCCAAACTGAGGAAACACTAGCACGAACAGTAAAAGAAGGTGACAAGACTTTCAATAGATGCATTAGTGAAAAGAGAAAGTTCAGAGGGGGTATTGCTAAGCTCAAAGGAGAAAAGGGGGCATGTGAGGAGGAGGACCCTGTAAAAGCATCTATCCGAAATAGATACTTTTGCTCAGTATTTACTGAAGAGAAGGTAGGGCAGGTCCTATAGCTCAGCACCATGGACACAGTGGGGAAGGAGGTGAGAACTACTCCCTTCATAAAAGAACGGGTCCTACAAGAGCTCACTAAGTTCAGGATGGACGAGGCAATGGGACCTGATGGCATACATCACAGGGTACTAAAGTAGCTAAGGTTAGAAATAGCAAAGCCATTAGCAGAACTGTTTAGTGAGTCTCTGAGCACAGGAGAGGTCCCAGAAGACTGGAGAAGGGCTCCTGTGATCCTGCTCCACAAGAGTGGTAGCAGGGAAGAGGCAGGGAACTACAGATCAGTCAGTCTTACCTCAGTAGTGGGCAAGATTATGGAGGCACTCCTTAAGGAAAGGATAGTGCAACACCTGGAATCCATAGGGGCACAGGATGCAAGACAGCATGGGTTTACAAAAGGAAAGTCCTGTCAAACTAATCCCATAGATTTTTTGACTGGGTAACCAGAGTGGTGGACCAAGGGGGAGCAGTTGATGTCATCTACCTTGACTTCAGCAAAGCTTTCGACACTGTTCCACATAGAAGATTGATGAACAAGCTGGGTAGGCTCAGGGTAGGTCAGAAATTGGTCAGCTGGGTGGCAGACTGGTTGACGGGCAGTGTGGTAGTTGACCCCCCATGTGAATAGTGCTTAGCTGAACCTGATGTTTTCTTCTTCTCTCCTATATCTGTTCCAAAGACTGTTGCACAACAGCACTTTACTTCTTCGTTTTAAGTCTTTCTGCCTCTTTCTAATCCCTTCCCTTTTCTGTGTAAAACATACAGAATATGATGCAGTCAGACTGGCCATCTGACGCTGTGTATTACAATTGAAACTATTTTTCTTCCCCTTCCTATTTCTGCTCTTCTACGTCATGGTCCAACTAAATATAAGCACTTTTTCCCTGCATTGCCCTTATATGTGCAGAAATGGTCTAAATGAGTTGCACAGACTTAAAGAATGAAACTAACTAAAGGTCTGTAAACAGACTTGGTAGGCAAAGGTTTTTTTTTCACAATGTAAAAAGCAAGCTGGGATTGACAGTCAAACTGAGAAATTACCAATGCCAGTTTAAATGTTTTTCTTTAGGATATGTACAGGTGCAGATTGGAATATCCTGTTCTTGAAAAGGTTAAACAAGTTAGCAAATTAACTAAAATACAGGATATTAGAGAAGAAGAACTAAAATGTGGTCTACTTACACAACTCCCAGGAGTTTCATGTCTTCAATCAGTGCTGGTGTCCTTGCAAGGTGCTGTCTCCTATAGAAAGTCAGCAGCACCTTTCTCCCTTCTTTTATATGCTGCAGCTCTTAAGTTACCTTTAGAAAAGGGGAGGAGTTGTCTATAATGCAGCTCACTCTGCAAGAAATGTGCAGTCATATCTGACAGAGCATTAGGTTGTTTATGTTGCTGTCATAATAACAGATTATTTGTTATGCCTTTCATTTATGTAAATTCTATGTAATTGATTGTACAAAGAAATAAGAAATTTTTCTGTAAATAGCTCAATAATTAGGTGGGGCTTTGAGCAAAGGGTGGAGCCCACTCTTTAAACAGGCCAGCCTAGATCCTCAGGTCAGATGCTGTTAGGAGAGTTCACTGAGGACCTCCTGCTCTCTGTTATACTGCACAAGATTATGTTCCATTGCTAGACCCTTAGCAGGAAGCTGTGCTTTTCAAGCTTTATTTTGTTTGTTTATCAGAAGTTCGCTGCTGTAAGCTGTTTTTTTGGGGGGATTTAATTTTTTTGTTTGTTTAATAAAAATCATACCATTTAGGTATGTTGTACCACATTTGTTGATTCCTGTGTGACCTGATTTTTTCAACCCACGACAGGCAGAAAACAGAGAGTGGTGGTAAATGGTATGCATTCATAAGAGACGCAAGTCACAAGTGGGGTACCTCAGGGATCAGTCCTGGGGCCATTCCTCTTCAATATCTTCATCAGTGACATTGCAGATGGACTAGAGGGTAAGGCTTGTCTTTTTGCAGATGACACCAAGATCTGCAACAGAGTAGATGATCCAGATGGGGTGGGCAGAATGAGAAGAGATCTGGATAAACTAGCAAAATGGTCGGAAGAGTGGCAACTGGGATTTAATGCAAAGAAGTGCAAGATCATGCACATAGGGAAGAGAAACCCTGAAGCCACCTATAGGCTGGGAGGGGAGTTGCTGGCAGTCACAAAGGAAGAAAGAGACTTGGGCATCATCATCACCAATGACCTGAAATCATCCAAGGAGACCTCTAAAGCAGTAGGTAAGGCTGGGGGATGTTAGGGTGTATTAGTCGGGGTATCACAAGTTGTAAGAGGGAGGTAATAATCCCTCTTTACAAGACACTGGTTAGGCCCCATCTGGAGTACTGCGTGCAGTACTGGAGGCCACACCTTCACAAGGACATTAACCAAATGGAGGCAGTCCAGAGAAGGACAACCAAATTGGTGCCGGGACTGCATCAGAAGACATATGAAAACAGATTAACAGAGCTCAATATGTATACCCTAGAGCAAAGGAGGGAGTGAGGTGATATGATCGAAACATTCAAACACCTTAAGGGCATTAACAAGGTGAAATAGTCTAACATATTTCAATATAAGAAAACTAGCAGGACAAGCGGACACAGCATGAGATTAGAGGGAGGCTGATTAAGGGGTAATGTGAGGAAGTTCTTTCTCACAGAAAGGGTGGTGGATGCATGGAACGACCTACCTCAGGAAGTGATAACTATGAATACAGTGCAGGGCTTCAAACAGTCATGGGACAGGCATAAGGGAGCAATACAGATGAGTATGATTAGATAGGCCACAGACAGCAAAGGACAATGGCACATTTATAAGGTAGAACAAGAAATGAGCAGACTGGATGGGCCTTGCAGTCCTTATCTGCCATCAACTTCTATGTTTCTATACTTGAAATAGTAAAGAATTTCCAATTTCTGCAGATGTGATTTCACTTCAAAGAAAGCCCTTTTTTTCTACTACTTCTCCTGAGAAATCTTGAAAAAGGTAAATCCAGCGCCCCCTCCAGTTTAAAATTTTGTGACTCCTAACAATCCTCATTACTTCTTTGAGGAGAATATCTTAGAAAATTTGCAATAATAGTTCCACCCCCCGATTTCGTTTTACTGACAAAGCTCGGTGTGCCCTTTCAATTTCTATGGGCCATGTCCAGTAATAATTCAGCAATTCTAGTAGAAATTGTTTCAGGAACTCCACCATATTGTTACCCTCCACTTCTTTAAGGACACCCACTATCCTAATGTTGTTCCTTCTCCCTCTATTCTCAATGTCATTAGTTGTTTTCATTAGGTAGTGTATTTGTTCATTTTGATGGTATGTTTCTGCTCAAGATAACTAATAGTGTTTTTGAGCTGCTTTATTTTTTGTTCAGATTTATTTGCTCTTTTAGATATTTTTCATTATCTATTTTTAAAAGCCCTATACCATCCTTCATGTCCATGATAGCTGCTGTGTGGCTGGCCACCAAATCTTTAACCTCTCGTATATCTGACTTTGTAATGATGTCTACTGTATTTGAGCCAATGGCCATAGCCTTTTGAAAACTATCCATACCTTGCTTAGCAGTAGGCGTCGCCATCCTGCTTCAGTGAACAGCTGAGTTATAAACGTTGGGAAAACAACTTTAAAATGTATTTTAAACTAATTTGTTTAAGAAATTGGGTCAACTGGATGTTCCGCCAACAAATCAAAATATTTGTGCACTTATAATTACAATTTTATGTGGCTTTGGTAAAGTTTAATGGAGCAGTGAGGCAGCAGCACAAACTTCAGTCATCCATCTTATCTGGCGTTCAGCTCACACTCCCAGACTTCTTGTTTTTGGAGTGCATTCTCAGGGTTCGAGGCTCTCACCCCCAAAGTCAGTACTGAAACTTTACAGTATTTCAGACCATTTTATCCTCAATATAGCTTCTGTATTTAAGTTACAATTTCCAAAGGGAAGGTCCCTAAAGTGGGTCATCAACCTTAATCTTTAAAACAAAAAAAAAGAGTCTTGAACCCCTATATTTGGTAAGACAACAATGGCATACCTTTTTAAAAAATAAGGATAAGCTTTTCAGCACTCCTGCACACTTACTCCAATGAGCTTCTCCACAGCAAAAAGTGAGCACTGGTGTCAACTAACTTTCTTTATTTCTTTTTCTCTCTCTCTCTCTCATATCAAGGATCCTCTCTCTATACATGCTCAGCGCAATGCTCAAGCTCCTCCCCAACAGAGGATCCTACTCCCCATTATCAAATTTCATCAGATGGGATTTGTTTTCTTCAGCAATGCCCCACAGTTTCTTGGCAGCACGTCGGGAGACACAGTTCTGTTTGTTTGAAGACAATATCAAAATGTTCTAAGCAGTAGGGCTGAGATCCCCAAGAAAGAGCCTCCCACTGATTCACAAATACTCAGGACAGTCAAAACTGTATTTTTGTTTTCATTTTGCTGCTTAGGAGATAATGGGTTGGGAATTATAGATGGAAACTCTAACACCACATTTCCCTACTTTTGTTAATGAATCACATTTTTATAGTGCTGGCAGTCACCCGAGCCAGTCAGAATACTTTGTGATAGATGAAGTTGCTTTGCATTCTGTCTGGCTCTGCTGACTACCTGCTTTAAAATATATTTTTGTTGTTTACTCAGTGGATGGGTTAGTTGCAGCTGCATTGTGATCTGTCGGACTTAAGTGACTGCCTGCATTTTAAAAAATGTGATTTTGCTTTTCTTTTTTAACTTAGAAAGTGGGTAGCTGCAGATTTATATTTTACTTGCTCCTGCTCTGACTCTGGTTACTGTCTGCATTTTGAAAATGTAATTTATTTTATATAGACATTTTCCATGTGGTTCTGTTTGAGTTGCTTAATCTTTTGTCCTGTATTACTTTTTTTGGTTAGTATACCTCTGCTGCCATGTTTTATTACCTGTCGACTTACTTCCATATGAGCAGGTATCAATCAATGGGAAGCTAGAATTGGTCAGACCCATAATTTGAATATTATCATTAAAGACAATAAATTGAAATGTTGCACAAAGAATAATTTAATCCAAAGTACAGCATTTTTAAATGAGAATGCCTGAAAAACATACTTCTCAAATTAAATCTCAGGAATGTTGACAGAGCTGTTGAAAAATTCAGATAAAAAGAACTGGCACACATATTTCCTCATAGTAAGAAAATACTAATTAAATATCTTTTTTTAGTGAGCATGAAGTTTGAGTGCAATGAGACTTGGAGCCAGAAATCATCATTTGAGAATTGCCAGCTGAGTGACACAACAGAGAAACCCCATCAGTACCCTCAGTGCAGGAACAGTTTCCGTGACCTACATCTCATCACTGTGCAACAACAGGTTCATGAAGGAGACAAGCAATCTAAATGTACCAACTATCAGGGTAGTGTAAGCAAGCTAAATGGATTTAAATGTACTAACAAGAGTTTTACTGTGCAGCAAGAAACTACAGCACACCAAATTCACAAGAATCTATACAAATGTGCTCAATGTGACAAGAATTGTGCAGCCCAGAGTACCTTCATGAGGCATCATCAAATTCACCCTGGAGAGAAACTGTATAAATGTGCTAAATGCAACAAGAGCGTAGGACAGAAAAGTAACCTGATAAAACAGCAAATTCACCCTGGAGAGAAACCATATAAATGTGCTGAATGTGGCAAGAAGTTTGCCCAGAAGAGTAGCCTGCCAGCACATCAGCGAATTCACTCTGGAGAGAGACCATATAAATGTACTGAATGTGACAAGAGTTTTGTACAGAAGGGTGACCTAAAAATACATCAGCGAATTCACTCTGGAGAGAGACCATATAAATGTGCTGAATGTGGCAAGAAGTTTGCCCAGAAGAGTAGCCTGCCAGCACATCAGCGAATTCACTCTGGAGAGAGACCATATAAATGTACTGAATGTGACAAGAGTTTTGTACAGAAGGGTGACCTAAAAATACATCAGCGAATTCACTCTGGAGAGAGACCATATAAATGTATTGAATGCAACAAGAGCTTTCACCATAAGAGTTGCTTGTTAAAACATGAGAGAATTCACTCTGGAGAGAAACCATATGAATGTGCTAAATGCAAGAGGAGTTTTAATCGAAAGAGTAACCTGATATCACATCAGAGAATTCATTCAGGAGAGAGACCATATAAATGTGCTGAATGTGGCAAGAATTTTGCCCGGAAGGGTAACCTGGCAACACATCAGCGCATTCACTCTGGAGAGAGACCATATAAATGTACTGAATGTGACAAGAGTTTTGCACGGAAGAGTGACAAGATAATACATCAGCAAATTCACTCTGAAAGAAGGATTTGAGGTAGAGACTCAGCCTCTACCATTATCATCTGGTAAGCCATTACAGCAGACAACTGCTCAGCCAATACAGGTACATGAAACAAAACATGACACACTTCCTAAAGACACTCACAAAGTGCACATCAAGTGCCATATCTGAACAAAATAGCTGAAGTTCCAGTTCAACCTTTACAGAGAGTGGTAGAGCAGGAAATGCTAATTACAGAAACAACCCTAAACCAAGAGGAAGAAAACATGAGAGAAGACTTGCTGGACTTAATCGACATGGACAAATATATCAAAATACATCAAAGGGAAAGACTGTAAAAATTACACATGACATACACAGTTAGGGAACACATAAAACAGATAAAGTTATTGGAATCCATATGATGTCACTGAAATAAACAGAATACATGATTGTGCAGTGAGACTAATAACAAATAGAGCAGTGCCATAAAAGCAAGGAATGAAGAGCAAAAAAAAAAGAGGTAAATTCAACATACCACCATGGAAAAAGTGGATAGAAGAGACAATTATGGAGCTAAGATCAGAAGTATCACTGCTGGAGGAGTTTAGAAAGGGTAATAGATCAATGAAAGTCATCAGGAAAGTGGATGAAATCAAAGAAAAATGCTGTATTGAAACAGATTAGGACTTAATTTTATCATCTCAAATAACAAGCTCAAGATCTCTGCTCAAGCCAAGAAGCTCAGGGTATACGTAGAATGGAACAATGAAAGAATGCAAAAAAGATGGTTTAAAGAAGACTTGAAGAAATTCTATAGGGAGCTGGGAACGAAAACAACCAAAGTAAAAACATCACCGGTAAAAAAAGAAATTTGAGGAATTCTGGAGAAGCATTTATGAAGACCCAGTTGAACATAACAGGGAAGCAAAGTGGAACACAGAAATAAAAGACAGCACAAGAAATGGTAATACTAGGCTATGGGTAGGCCTGACATAACAGCTAAGGAAATAGAAGCAAAGATAAGGAAGGCCTCCAACTGGAAAACCCCAGGTCCAGATGCAGTACCCAACTTTTGGCTAAAAGTACTAACATCTTTACATCAAGAGTTAGCCACCTCAAACAACTATATGCACATCCTGAGTTGACACCTATCTGGTTAATAACAGGGAACACCACACTTCTTATTAAATCTGAGCCTGCCAGTCTCCCCAAGAACTATCGCCCAATAACCTGTTTGCCAACAGCATATAAACTATATACTGGAATTGATGCAGACAGAGTCTGCAATCATTTAGACTGCAATAAACTCATGGCAATAGAACAAAAAAGCAATACAAGAAAATCATATGGTACAAAGGACCATCTCCTGTTGAACAAAGCCATTATGGAGAGCTGCAAAAAATGCCTAAACCTTAGTGCAGCATGGATCAACTGCAAAACAGCATTTGACAGCATCCTCTACTCCTGGATCACTGAGAGTTTATGGATTTACAGGATACATCCCACACTGATAAACTTCATCACAACAACAATTAGAAAGTGGCAAACCACCCTGCAATTAAATCAAGGAAAGGTCAAATCACCATCCCAAATATAAACATCCAATAAGGGATATTTCAAGGTAACTCTATGTCACCACTTCTGTTTTTCCTTGCCTCAATTCCTTGAGTAGCCTAATCAACATCCTGGGCTATGGATACAGCTTGAACCCCAGAAACAAAAATAATCAACAGCTAACATCTCACCTTCTATTTGTAGATGACCAAAAACTTTATAGTTCATCTGAGAAACATTTGAAAGAACAACTACAAATTGTTAAGACCTTTTCTGATGACATATGGATGACGTTTGGCCTAGACATATGTGCCAAAGCAACATTTGTAGCAGGAAAGTTTACTCATAAAGAAAACATGAATCTAGTGGAGGTTTGTGACATAAAAGAACTTGAGCAGGAGGGAGTGTATAAATACCTGGGAATAGATGAAGGAGCAACAGCACAACACAAACAAATGAAAGTAAAAGTAAGCAAGGAATATTTTAGATGGTTGAAGCTAATTCTGAAAACTGCTTTGACAACACAAAATAAAGTGCAAGCTATAAACCAACTCGTCCTTCCAGTGATATCATACAGCTTTGGTGTGATAGACTGGCCACAGAAAGTGTTAAACTAGCTAGATATAAAAATAAGAAAAATGTTCCAAGCTCACCAATTAATATACAAAAACCAGTGCATACCAAGATTATACATCCCAAGGTCATAGGGAGGCATGGGCCTCATTGAAATCGATTACACATATAGATCCACAGTAGTGGGGCTACATACATACATACTGACATCCTTGGACCCAAATATAGCCAAGGTCCTGCATCATGAAGAAAATAAGCCTAAGATGACTCCACTCATCAAGTTAGGAGAAGCCTTCAGAAGGGTAGCAGAGATTGATGTCATTCCACCAGTAGATAAGGAACAGTCAGCAACAGAAAGTGCAAAAATCAGAAAAGGAGTATAAGGACAAAGACCAACTGAAAAGAAAAAACAATTAGCCCATAATTATAGTGGAAAATACAGGGAGCTACTGGAACAACCACAGGTCGATCAAGCCCTGACCCATTTGTGGTTAAAAAGAAGGGAATTTAGGACATGAGATGAGAGACTGATAATGGCAGCCCAAGATAGTGGGTTATGCACAAAATGGTTCACAAAATCCATAGAGAAAACAGGAGAAACACAAATGCAGGTTCTGTAGTACAGAATTGGAAACAGTTGCGCATCTCGTGGCTGGGTGTGAAGTACTTCATGGTAGAAGGCCTGCATAGCAAAAGACACAAAAATGTAGCAAGACTGATCCACTGGAAACTGTGCAAACACTATAACATACAGGCAGCAGAAAGACACTAGAAACATGAACCACAAAGAATCACAGAGAATGAAGAAGTAATGATCACATGGGATCACCCACTACCAATAGCCAAGAAAGTGGAAGCGAGAAAACCTGATATTGTAACACGTAAAAAGAACAAAGGTAGCATTGCTGATTGAAATAGCCACCCCTGGAGACTACAGTGTCCTGCGTACAGAGACACAAAATCATGAAATGCCAAGTTATGCAGTCAGAAACCAAACTGATGTGGAATAAGGACACACAAATTGTTCCAATAGTGCTTGGAGCAACAGGACTAATCAAAAAGAACTTTCAGGCACACTTAAATATGCTACCAATACTTGTGACACATTATGAACTTCAAAAGGAAGCCATCTTGGGGCCGTTGCTTGTCCTGTGAAGAGCGCTCTCAGCAAATATCAAAGACTAATACATTACTAATTTCTTGAGTTTTGAATATGCCCTGGCTAAAGAATGGGGTCCATTCTTACCACGGTATTAAAAATCCCTAAATATGTGGAAACACTGACCCCAAGGAGACCATATAAATGTGCTGAATGTGGCAAGAGTTTTGCCTAGAAGAATAACCTGAAAACACATCAGAGAATTCATTCAAGACTTGGAGACACTAACCCAAGGGAGAGACCATATAGATGTGCTGAATGTGACAAGTGGTTTTCCTGGAAAAATAGCCTGATAAAACATCAATGAATTCACTCTGGAAGTAATGATCACATGGAATCATCAAATATCAACAGCCAAGAAAGTGGAAGTGAGAAAAACAGTTATTGCAATACAAGAAAAAAAGAATAAAGATAGCATTGCTAATCAAAATAGCTACCCCTAGTGACTACAGTGTCTTGTGTAAAGACAGAAACAAAATCATGAAATGCTAAACTATGCAATCAGAAACCAAACTGATGTTGAATAAGGACACACATATTGTTCCAATAGTGCTTGGAGCAATGGGACCAATCAAAAAGAACTTTCAAGAACATTTAAATATGCCACCAATATTTGTGACACCTTATGAACTTCAAAGGGAAGCCATCTTGGCAATGTTGTGTGTGCTGAGAAGTGCATTTTCAGCAAACATCAAAGACTAATACAGTACTGATTTCTTGAGTTTTTAATATGCCCTGGCTTAAGAATGGGGTCCATTCTTATCATGGTACCAGAAACCCCTTATTTTTTAAATAAAAATTACACCATGTTAGTTTATTATAACATACTAGATTGTATCAATATAATTAGTTTAAGGTTGGCACCTTCTATTACTACCAATTCCAGAATCCCCTGCAGCTGACATCAGAACAGTAGGCAGCAGTGGGAGAATCAGCAGTCCATAGTGCATGATAGAGCTTTTGTTTAATCACCAGTTAGCTCTTTGTGACTGTACGTGGCCCAGGGAGGATGACAGGACCAGCAAACCAAGTATCAGAACTTATGTAAACTCTAACATACAATGCAGGCTACTGAACTTCTCACTGCTGCATACTGTTCTAAGGCCAGCTGCAGGAGATTCTAGGATTTGTAGTAACAGTAGATGTAAAAAGTGTTTATAACCCCTTTTGTGCTGATGGTGATTGCTATGATTTACTACAGCTTGCAAATTACAGTGCCACATTAAAACAGCTAAATCAGTTGAAGGGAAAACGCATACCAACTATCACTAGTGCAACTAGACAAACCATTTGATATGACATTAATATAGTCACAAGATATAGCACATTAAAGAACTACAGTGGAGCATCGGGGAGAGAGACTGGTCGCCGTAACCACAATTGGATCAGGAGCAAGGGCACATTGGGGAGAGACATCGCCCAGAGTAGGAGCTGTGGAAGAGGCTACCAGAGTTGGTGGAGAGTGGGTTGTTTA
Source organism: Neoceratodus forsteri (assembly GCA_016271365.2). Taxonomy (NCBI): domain Eukaryota; kingdom Metazoa; phylum Chordata; order Ceratodontiformes; family Ceratodontidae; genus Neoceratodus; species Neoceratodus forsteri. The sequence goes on from CM057457.1 coordinate 417,535,620, forward strand.
AAGCAAAATAGCCTGAGCTGGGTCCTGGAGGAGCCAGTCGGGCAGGGGACCCTGCACCAATCCGCTTAAAGAGCTGTGATTACATGGCTCCTGGAGGAGCCAATCCAAAGGAGATGCTCCAGATTTGAGAGTGCAGCTGGATTTTTAAAAGACCGCTAGCTGCCACTCTTAGTAAAGAACTACATGGGAGAGAGACTGGTAGCTGTAGCCATGATTGTATCGGGAGCAGGGGAGCATCTGGGAGAGAGAGATCACCCAGAGTGGCAGCTGTGAACTACACCACTAGAGTTGGTGGAGAATAGATTATTTGAAGCAAAACAGCCTGAGTTGGGTCCCAGAGGAGCTAATTGGGTAGGGGGACCCAGCACCAATCCACTGAAGGCACTGTGATTACATATAGGATAGTGCATGGGGAACAGTTGACAACAGGGCTATTCTTTCACCGAGTTGGCACCATGACGATGGATTACCTTGAGAGTGCAGCTCGAGAGGTAATCCGTCATCATAGTGCCAAAGAGGGGAAAGATGCCCCATTGTCAACTGTTCCCCATGCACTTTTCTTTATAGTGTATGGTGGAACGTCATTTTCTTTGGAAAAAAATCAGTTATTAGAAGGAAAAAAGAACTTTACATTGTGAACGTTTTAACACTAAACATTAGTACTGCCGCCTGCATTGCTGCTTTCCCCATGTGTCCTGTCTATGAGGTGAGCCCTAACTGTCAAATGCTGCTCGAGGACACAGTGTGACATTCACAGTACAGTAGAAAACATCATTCTATTGCTCTACGAATGTCACTAGTGTGTGTGTGACTACAAGGTTTTGAAAACGATGGATTTCGGTGGAGAATGACATTCCACCATACACTATAGTACAAGTCAGTCGCACTCTCAGATCTGCCATTTGTCTTTTGGATTGGCTTCTCCAGGAGCTATGTACAGTACAAGTCACATTAAACTGTTCCTTCAAACTCACTGATGTAGCATTGTTCAATGAGTTTCCTAATCTGTTCAGTGTTTAATTTAATGAATTAGTAAAAGGTTAGTGTTGGTTTGCATCTAGCTGTTGTGTACTATAAGCTTTATTTTCAGCTGAGTGCTTATGAGTTTCATTTCAGAAGTCAGACTAAACAACTCATAAGAAATGCTGTGATATTTATAAACAATGCTGTTAAGAAATGCTGTGATATTTATAAACAGTACTCTTAAGGAATGCTGTGATATTTATTAACAATGCCATGAAAATGCAGCTACTGCCATTTCACTGAACAGTTACAAGTTAGTTGAATAAGCAGTGAAGGATGGTTGGAAAATAGTTGAAAGCTTCAACAGTTCAAGCTGCCATTGCAGTAGCATCACACAAAAAATACTACACCAGTGCGTTGATAGAATAGTTTAATGTGGCTTGTATTGTACATGGCTCCTGGAGAACAATCCAAGGTATAAATTTTGAGAGTGTGTCGACTTTATATGAGCCACTGGCCCGTCTCTCAGTAAATGAACTGCAGGGAGCATTGGGAGAGAGACTGGTGGCCGAGGCCAGTATTGGATGGGGAGCAGGGAGCATCAGCGGGGGAATACTACAAGTCTCAATGGCTGAGAGGGACCTGGGGGTGGTGGTGGATGTCAAGATGAACAACTCTGAGACTTGTAGGAGGGCAGCAGCCAAGGCCAACAGGATGCTGGGATGCATCGCTAGGGGGATCACCTCCAGAAGGAGGGAAGTGATAGTCCCTCTGTATAACTGCTTGGTGAGGCCGCACCTGGAGTACTGCGTGCAGTTTTGTAGGCCACACTTAAAGAGGGACATTAACCTCCTGGAGAGGGTCCAGAGGAGGGCAACCAAAATGATTTGGGGCTTGGGGGACAGGACCTATGAGGAGAGGCTCAAGAGCTAAATATGTACACTTTGGAAGAGAGAAGGACCGGGGACATGATAGAGGTCTTCAGGTACATGAAGAGGTAAATAGGAGGAACAGTGAGGGTGTTTGAAGGAAGGAGGAAGGGGCCACTAGAGGGCATGGGTGGAAGCTGGAGGGGAAGATTCAGGGAGAAAGGAGGAGGTGCTACTTCACTGAGAGGGTGGTAGAGCCATGGAATGCACTACCTAGGGGCTGGTGGAGGCAGAGACAGTGGAGGGTTCAAGAGGGGTGGGACAGGTGCAGGGGAAGGGTTCAGGAAGCAAAATCCAATGCAGCAAGAATATCCGGAACTGGGAAGGGAGAAGCCAGAGAAGGCGAGGGGGACAGCAAGGTCAGCACCCAGGGTGGGGGCTGACCAAACGAGCAGACACGAAAGACCATTAGGCCTATTCTGCTGGCATTTTAGTATGTTAGTATGTTAGAGACCATCCACAACAGCAGCTGTGAAACAGGCCACTAGAGTTGGTGGACAGTGGGTTGTTTGTCCCAGGCTCCCAACCTGGTCTTGAACTCCAACCCCAGTCCTGACCTCTATTGAATGCACAAGGGTGCAGGAGGACCTAGTACAGAGGAAAACACCAAGCAGGCAATAACAGAAGATGTAAGCATTTGTAACCTCTTTTGTTCTGAAAGTGAGTGCTATGATGTACTACAGCTTGCAATCACAGAGCCACATTAAGACAGAGCTAATATAAAGGGAATCTGTCTTTCAGATTTGATGTTAAACTGAGGTCCCATCTGCCTGTTCTGGTGGTAGTTCAGGTGGATGTTAAAGATCAGGTAGCACTTCTCGAAAATAGTAGGGGAATTTCCCAGGTGTCCTAACCAAATTTCTCTCCATTCACTAAAATTACCACAAACAGCTTAATCTGGTTCAAGATCAGTTGTCATTCATCTGTATCCCTCTCCCTTTGGTCATGCCTGAAAATAGGCAGAATTTGTCTAGTGCACTTGCCCGGTCAACAAAAAATAAAATAAAAAATAAGATATACACACCAAATATTGCTAGTTTTTCTTGTTATTGACAACAAAGAAACATAACGGTGATGATAGGAGTATATGACATGATTTGTAGTTACCTGCAGTCTGCCATTTTTGCCATTTATACTGATTCCTGCATGGCAAGAGTTCCAACCTGTGGGTCTCTGACAAGATCCTCCATGTTGTAGAGGCCTCTCAAAAAGAGTCAACGTGTCAGCAGTATGCTTTCAAATGGGAGCCCTTTTTCCATCTGATGCCAGGGCAGGGAGTTCAACCTCCTCTTGTGCACCATGGCTAGCATCCTGGATTATTTGTCCATCTCTTAAGCGAGCCTAAGGTCAGTGGTCCTCAAAGTGCACCTAGCATGCTAGCCCAGTAGCGTGGAGGGCTGATGCACTGGGCACCTTCCTACTGCATACCAGTGACCCAGGGTCAGGAATGCACTCAGGTTGCTTGTGGGCTGGCAAAGTGAGGGAGGATCAAAGATCCATGCACAAGAAGCTTGCAGTAAGTAGCCAACACCCACTAGCCTGTAGCCACCACCAACTGCCATCCTGTCAGACACCTCCAGCAGCCCAGATTCTGCTGTCAGCATGTAATCTTTTGTGGGAGATACCACCCTTAGTAGTTGAGGGGGTCATTCATAATAACCATTCAATGCTTTGGTGCCAGCAATATGATCTCTTTAATAGACACTGCATTCATAACAGAAATCAAGAAAAAATGCATTTTAGATACTAATTTGAACCATATTAAAATTACAGCTCTGTAACACAATGCCATTTTTTAATGGCTGTGATCAAGACCCTTAATGGAGGAACAATGAAATTGCTCTTCTGCAACTTGAATTTGTTTCTTGCTCTGGAGCGAATGGTTAATAGTCATTACTCTCACCTATACAGAGATAATGAACACTGTCTTTGGATTAGTGAAAGGGGGGCATTGAGGGGCCATCCAGTCCTCATCAATACCCCAGTTCTTTGTTTCTGTGAACATGTTGGATACTCAGTGTTATTGACTCTGGGTTGCATGCTTGCCTCTGGTGTTGGAAGGCCAGATTGATTTCAAAACTAAGGAGTATGCACAAGGATGTGGTGCTAAAGAAACTGCTCAAACAGGAAAAACATGTTGCTAGCACACAGAAACCCATAAGAGGGATGCCACACCACAGCCTTTGAAGAAAGATGAATAATCTGAAACATATCTGGCTGGAGCCTGGTTTGGCTTTGAATAAAATGCCATTTTAATCATTTGTGGCGTGGTATCCCACTTATGGGTTTGTGTGTGCTAGAAACTTTTTTTGGTTTTCAAGGCCAGAAGGATATAGGCTGGTGCCCCACAGCAGGAAATTGATGTAATACTCAGTATTAATACTGTAGTGTAGCACCTGGGTATGGGATTTACTACACCGATGCTGAGGTGCTAGCCATTGTATGAGATGTTAAACAGATGTCCCTTCTGTCCATCTTTTCTTGATGTCCAGGTGGAAGTTAAAGATCCCATAGAATTTAAGCAGAAGTCCAAGAACTTTTTATTTTAAAATCAGTTAGCAAATTATAATACAATATTCATAAATATATCATATTTTCTCCTACACCTAGAACCAACACCCTTGTTATTTACACAATTTCTGCTACGCAGTATTTTTACTGACATCATTATGAGGGTATCAAAATGTTTTCCCATTAGTTATGGAAAGCTTCAGTCTCCATTATTAGCAATTCTTCCTCGTATAGCAGCCTAATTAAGACTTAAAATTGTCCAACTATGATTTCAGGTGCAACCTCCTGGTTAGTATAAGAGATACTTAATAATACATTTTTTATAAGGCACCTTATCTTATAACCAAGGTGCCTAATAATTTAAAAACAAATCAAACAATACAATTCAAACAAACATTAATACAATTAACATTAAAACAACAATATACCATTCATCCTTAGGAAGATCAATCACTGAATGCCTGGTGCCACAAAAAAGTTTTTAAAGCATGCTTAAATTCCTCCACAGTTGTGCATTCCCGTAACTGACGGGATAGAGAATTCCAAAGGGTAGGGGCTGCATACATAAATGCTCTCGCTCCAGAAGATTTCAAACACACCCACACAGTCATGACATTTCCTGTAGCAATGCAGGAAGGGGCGGATCAGAGGGCTATCCACACAGTGACCTCATTTATGGGGCACTAGTAATTTAACTTGTTATAACAAGTTATACAAAAACAAACAAAACACAAAATCAAACTTTTGCTTTCATTTTCTTTCTTCTAATTACTCTGACCAGGTTATAAACCCAGCAACTAATCTGGAATGGATATCATTAACTGCAGGCACCGTGGAAAACTTTTCAGAAGGGCAGTTTTACAGGGTTTAGGACACTGTCCTACATGCAGGGCCATTGGAGATCTAAGGGTTCAGCTCTTGGCAGCATGGGCAGAGACTGCATGCCTCAAATTGCATATTCAAGAGGAAATATATTATAAGAACTGCCCGCCATTTCCCCAACATCCAACAGAAGCACCTTGACCACAGAGAGTAGTTGGTCCAGGAGGTTGGCAGGTGGTTAGGAAGGGCAAATTTGGTGCCCCATCACTCACTGCTCTCCAACATATCACCTCCACAAACCATTTAAAAACTACAAACAGGTATCTGCCTCTATCTCCAAAATCAAACAAAGGGGCAAAGGATGTTGCAGAGCAGGACACTGCAGCACAGAAGCTAGCATAACAAAACACACCCAAAACAGGAACCAAAACAAAAAAGCAAAAAGGAAATCCCAAAAACTTCTGATCATATGAGACTCCATGATTCGGGGACTTGATACGTATCTCTAGCCAGGGGTAATGGTCAGATGTCTCCCAGGTACATCAGCGTGGAGAGACACTGACCACATTGCTAAAATTGTTAAGCAGGAGAAAACATTGACATCCTGGTACGCATAGGGACTAATGATCTTGCCAGCTGGTCAGTTGTGGGGACCAAGGAACACCTGACCAGGCTGGGTGACAAATTATCATCCATCTCATCCGGCATCTTCTTCTCTGAGATCCTGCCAGTCTGGAAGAGGAGGACAGATGGACAGAAGGTTGGAGAAGGGAAGATAGGGGAGCTAAACATGTGGCTCAAGGGCTGGTGCTATGAAAAAAGACACAGATTTGTAGGGAACTGGCAACAGTTTTAGGAGCAAAAGTTCTTTGAATTTTATGGAATGTATCTGACGAAGAGGGGGGGTCAGTGCATTGGGGCAGAAGTTTGACGTCTTTGCAGAATATTTAAACTAGCAAATGTGAAGAGAGGTGCAGCACCCCATATGTCTAATGGGAAGAACACCCCTTCCCCTTAGCTAGTGGCTAACAGGAGTTAAGCATGTTTGTAGTTCATTTGCATCACCAGGTAAAGAAAAAGATCCGGCTCCCCATACGTTGCACTGGGGAAACGCCGGATCTCACCCAATAACTAACACACCAAAATCTGGCCAATGGAAAATCATGTACACAAATGCTCACAGTCTGGCAAATAAGATCCCAGACTCACAGTTAATGACAGAGGCTAAACTGGACATAGTAGCCATTATCGATACATGGTTTACCAGTAACCACACTTGGGAGGCTTCAATTCCTGGCTATGTACTGTTCAGGAGAGATCGAGGTGCAAAAAGGGGAGGTAGACTGGCCCTTTATGTCAATGAAAATATCAAAACTACAGAAATTCAGAATACACATAAGAAGCCAGAAGAACTGTGGGTCACCCTGGAAACAGGAAATGGGACAGCCACATGAACTGGGGTTATGTACAGGCCTCCAGACCAGGGGAGAGAACATAGACACCTTACTGTTAGAAGATACACAAAACATGACAGCTAAAGGGGAGGTTCTGATAATGGGAGACTTCAACATGCCAGATACAGATTAGTCAATACCAGCAGGGACAGCTGCCAGAACTAGACACATGGTGGATTCCCTGCAGGGGGAGGGCCTCAAACAACTGGTATAACAACCCACAAGAGACAAGGCTATCCTAGATCTATTACTGACTAACAGGGAGAGGATCACAGATCTCCAGTTAGAAGGTCACCTAGGTGCCAGCAACCATCACATGGTATGGTTCAATTTGGCCATTAGAACAAAATCATCCCATTCCAAGGCAAAAATATGGGACTTCAGAGGAGCTGACTTTGATAAGATGGCCAACAGAGTTAAGCTAGCCCTGGCAAAAAGAAATACAGGTGAGGGGTACAGGCAAAGTGGGAAAGCATTAAAGATGCATTAGTTGAAGCAACATCCCATTGTGTTAGTGAGAAAAGGAAGTGCAAAAGAATAAGGAAACCACTTTGGGTCTCAAACACAGAAAATGATGGAATCACTTCTGAAGGAAATAAATGGTGAGTACCTAGAGGCCAGAGGAGAATAAGACCCAAGGCAGCATATATTCAAATCGGGAAGGTCATGTCAAATGAATCTAATAGATTTATTTGACTGGGTGACCAAAATAATAGATCAGGGAGGGGCTGTAGACATGGCCTACCTAGACTTTAGCAAGGCATTTGACACAGTCCCACACAGAAGATTAATATACATGTTGGTCAGCTTGGGATTGGGTCCCAAGATGGTAACCTGGGTAAAAAATTGGCTGGAGAACAGGACAGGACACAGAGGGTAATAGTAAACAGAGTCCACTCTGAAGAAAGGGGGGTTTCTAGTGGGGTTCCATGGAGTTCAGTATTAGAACTGGTCCTCTTTAATGTCTTTATAAGCAACATTGCAGAGGGACTGGAAGGAAAAGTATGTCTCTTTGCAGACAACACAAAGATCTGCAACAGAGTTGATACACAAGGTGGGTGGAAAGGATGAGAAGAGACTTGGCAAGGTTGGAGGAATGGTCAAATGTATGGCAGCTTAGATTCAATGCAAAAAAAGTAATGCACTTGGGAAACAGAAACCCAGGGGAAAAGTACACAATGGGGGAGTGAGATACTGACAACAACAAAAATGGAAAGGGACCTGGGGGTAGTCATATCAGATGACCTAAAGGTGAGCAAATAATGTGAGAGGGCAGTAAGTAGGGCTGGTGAGATACTGGGATGCATAGGGACAGGCATCACCAGTAGAAAACAGGAAGCTGTTATCCCTCTGTACAGACAGCTGTTGAGACCCCATCTGAAGTACTGCATGCAGTTCTGGAGATCCAATCTCTGCAAAGACATAGACAGGATGGAGGCTGTCCAGAGGAGGGCAAATAAAATGGTGCAGGGTCTGCATCAGAAGACATATCAAGAGAGACTTAAGGATGTTAATATGTATAGCCTCGAGGAGGGGGGGAAATGATAGAAACTTTCAAATACCTCAAGGGAATCAACAAAGTCCAAGAGGGTAGGATCTTTCAGAAAAAGAGGTGTGCAAGAACAAGGAGCCACAATTTGAAGATAGAGGTGTTTGGCTCAGAGGTGATGCGAGGAAGTGTTTTTTCACTGAGAGGTTGTGGATGCATGGAACAACCTTCCTGAAGAGGTTGTGGAGTCAAAAATGGAATTCAAGAATGCATGGGACAGATAGAAGGCAATTCTAGGGGGGTGGAGATTGGAAGAAGCAGGCTGTTGGTTAGCTAGGATCTGCAGCCTATCCATTAGGTAGGGAAATGAGCAGACTGGATGGGCCAAGCAGTCCTTATCTGCTGTCAAACTGTATGTTTCTATGTACAGTAGCAGAAAAGGTCAGAGCCAAAGGGTTGGCCTTCAGGACATATAAGGGAACGCTGCAGGATGAAGATAGGGAAGCATATCAGACTTCCTTAAGGGAAGCAGGGAAGGCAGTAAGGCAGGCAAAGGCCCAAACCGAAGAAACACTAGCATGAACAGAGGGGGGTAGTGCCTAGATCAAAGTGGATAAAGGGGCATGTGAGGAGGAGGACCATATAAAAGCATCTATCCTAAATAGATACTACTTCTCAGTATTTACTGAAGAGAAGATAAGGCAGGGCCCACAGCTCAGCACCATGGACACATGGGGCAGGGAGGTGTGCACTAGTCCCTTCACAAAAGAAAGGGTACTACAAGAGCTTGCTAAGCTCAGGGTGGACAAGGCAGTGAGACCTGATGGCATATATCCCAGGGTACTAAAGTAGCTAAGGGTGGAACTAGCAGAGCCATTGTCATAACTGTTTAGTGAGTCTCTGAGCACGAGAGAGGTCCCAGAAGACTGGAGAAGGGCTCATGTGATCCCACTCCACAAGAGTGGTAGCAGGGAGGAGGCAGGGAACTACAGACCAGTCAGTCTTACCTCAGGAGTGGGCAAGATTATGGCGACATTCCTTAAGGAAAGGATAGTGCAGCACCTGGAATCCATAGGAGCACAGGATCCAAGACAGCATGGCTTTACAAAAGGAAGGTCCTGTCAAACTAATCTCATAGATTTCTTTGACTGGGTAACCAGAGTGGTGGACCAAGGGGAAGCAGCTAATGTTGCCTACCTTGACTTCAGCAAAGCCTTTAATACTGTTCCACATAGAAGATTGATTAATAAGCCGGGTAGGCTCGGGGTTGGTCAGACGTTGGTCAGACATTGGTCAACTGGGTGGCAAACTGGTTGACTGGCAGAAAACAGAGTGGTGTTAAATGGTATACAGTCAGAAGAGATGCAAGTCACAAGTGGGGTACCTCAGTGATTAGTCCTGGGGCAAGTCCTCTTCAATATCTTCATCAGTGACATTGCAGATGAACTGGAGGGTAAGGTTTGTCTGTTTGCAGATGATACCAATATCTGCAACAGAGTAAATGATCCATATGGGGTGGGCAGAATGAGAAGAGATCTGGATAAACTACAAAATGGTCAGAAGAGTGGCAACTGGGGTTTAATGCAAAGAAGTGCAAAATCATGCACATAGGGAAGAGAAACCCTGAAGCAAGCTATAGGCTGGGAGTGGAGTTGCTGACAGTCACAAGGGAAGAAAGAGACTAGGGCGTCATTATCACTGATGATCTGAAATTGTCCAAGCAGACCACTAAAGCAGTAGGTAAGGTTAGAGGGATGTTGGGGTGTATTAGTAGGGGTAACACAAGTTGGAAGAGGGAAGTAATAATCCCTCTTTACAAGACACTGGTTAGGCCCCATCTGGAGTACTGCATGCAGTACTGGAGGCCACACCTTCACAAGGACATTAACCAAATTGAGGCAGTCCAGAGAAGGGCAACCGAAATGGTACAGGGACTGCATCAGAAAACATATGAGGACAGAGTAAGAGAGCTCAATATGTATATCCTAGAGCAAAGGAGGGAGTGAGGTGATATGATTGAAACATTCAAACACCTTAAAGGCATTAACAAGGTGAAAGAGCCTAACATGTTTCAATATAAGAAAAATAACAGGACAGGAGGACACAGCATGAGATTAAAGGGAAGCTGATTAAGGGGTAATGTGAAGAAGTTCTTTTTCACAGAAAGGGTGGTGGATGCATGGAATGGCCTACCTCAGGAAGTGGTGGATATGAATACAATTCAGGGCTTCAAACAGGTGTGGGATAGGCATAAGGAGCAATGCAGATGAATATGAATAGATAGGCCATTGACAGAGCAAAGGCCAGTGGCACATTCATAAGGTAGAAAAAGAAATGGGCAGACTGGATGGGCCTTGCAGTTCTTATCTGCCATCAACTTCTATGTTTCTAATCTCTAGCAACCCCTCATTGGCTGAGCAGAGTGATCATTCGGGGGCAATAAGGAACAAGGAGCTCTTTCAGGTAATCCGGGTCCAGTCTGTGTAGGGCTTTAAAAGTCAATAAACCAATTTTAAAGGTGATCCGCCACTGTACAGGCAGCCAGTGCAGTTCATGCAGCACCAGCGTAATGTGACAAGTCCGAGCAGATCCCATCATAACCTGGGCCATTGCATTCTGCACCAGCTGCAGGTGGTAGATTTCCACCCCAGGTAGAGGGAGTTGCAATAATCTAAGTGTGAGGACACAAAGGTGTGGACCAAAGTAGGAAGGTCACCAGACGGAACAAGATGCTTAACCCTGGCGATATTCCTAAAATGATAAAAGGAAGATTTGACGACAGCTGACACCTGCGAATGCAGGGTAAGCCCTTCGTCAAAAAGTACCCCAAGGTTACGCACTCGTTCAGAGGTTGGGAATGAAATGCCACCAAGAAAAAGTTCCAAGGTCGAACCAACCCCTGGCCTACCCATCCAGTGACCTGGGTCCACAACCAGCACCTCAGACTTTGCTGAGTTCAACTTCAACCAGCTGGAATCCATCCACTCCTGGATTTCTTTCAGGCAGTTGTTAAAGACCGAGAGAGCTCCTACCTGGTCGGGTGCGAAAGAAAGGTAGAGCTTGACACTGAGCTTGCCGTAGAAAATATTTGAAGATGATGAACACTTCCCTTGTGGAAGGAGTTTAGATGTAAAAATCCAGCCCCTAACCTACTCTCTTCTGAGCTTCACTGGTCTTCACCACCTGCAAGACAGACTCCAACAGGTGCAGAAGCAGGGATTCCTTGGCTGCAGTTCTACCTGGGTGAATCCCACTTGCAATGCAGTCTGTCTCCTTTCTCCACCGAGGTGGCTTCTTTCCACTCTCACTACAGTATGCTTAAACACAGCCAGTGGCTACTCTTTCAGCATAATGAGTGGTTGGAACAATTACTCCACACTTCCTTAACATAAAAAACAGTTTCCTTTCCATCCTATCAGTTCTTGGTGCACTTTGGTTTTCTGTGCAGTTGCTGTAACAAGGGTTTAGTACATCGAAAAGGCAAAACATCACTGATTGTTTTTACAGGAAGCAGAAATAAATGTTTTACCCACCCACCCTACCTCCTAATCATGCCCGGCCCCAGGTCATCCTACTTTATAGGGTCTACATTGCCTCACCCCCTTCCTGCCTCTCCTAATTACAAAAGCTTGTTCTGGGGATGTGGATATGTTGTTCTATCCACACTTTCTGGCAGATTGCTTTTCCCTTTAAGAGGTGCTGGAGTATTTTCAAGCTGGCTTCTCCCACCCACTTGAGTGGTATAACCCTCTGCTCCACCCCCATGATGTCAGATCTTCCTTTCCACGGGAAGGTACAGGTTCCCTCCTTAGCGTCCCCATGTGTGGTAGGCCCTGGTTCTCGGATCTTCGGATATGCTTCCAAAACTTACCTTAAAACAATTCAGTTTCATCTGTGGTTACTTCTCTTGCTCTCGCAATGGAAGAAAAAGCTGTTCCTGGGTTTTGCCGGTGCCCCTGCTGGCAGAAGATTTTGTACATTGACCTTCTTGCCTCATGTGTATTGCTTAAGACATGACCACAATATGAAGGCCTGCAATATCTGCCTGTCCTTTCACCCGTTGGTTCTGGGGACCGCGCTGCCTGACTCAAGCTGTGGTGACTGGAGAAGTGTTACCCACTGGTCAAGTCTAAGGATGCCTTTTGGGTGGTCTCCATGGCTGCAGGGTCCACTGAGCAGCTTGAACAGGTTAAGGCCTTCAGGGAGGAGGCGGCCCAGGCTGCAGCTAGTTCCTCTTTGGCTTTGGCTTTTTTTTCCACTCCAATTGGGCTCCACTTATTCGACTTCCTTCAAAGAGCTGTGCCAATCCCTCTCTACCAACTGAGAGGGTCCTTGTGAATCACATATTTCATGCTCTCGTAACAAGGAGTAAAAAAAAGGGAAGACTCAACGTCAATGCTCTTGGGATCAGGACTTTACTTTACAACCACCCAAGGTGGATTGAGTGCGACTCTGGTGGATGCCTGCTTTATGTGGACTTCTCAGAGTTTGAAGACTCCTAGCTGCACTCACGTCCCATCAATGTGGAATCCTCAGGGAGGCCTTTCCATGGATGAGGGACCCACCTTGTTCATGGGCATTCTTCGGCTCATCTCCATGTCCACAGGGCTGGAGCTTGAGATGGTCAAAAAATGGGGTCTATATCTCCTTACAGAGATTCTGAACAAAGGGGACTCTCCTATGGAGGCCTTTCCTGTGGCCAAGGCCATTGTCAGTCCAGCACTGGATTTGTGGCAGCATCTTGCCTCTTGCCCTGTGCCCGGATGGCCCACAAGTATGTGGTTTCTACCAGTTCCCTTTCAGGATTTTTGGAGCATCCCCAGCTGGGGGACTGGTGACTAACTCCGATTTTCAGTGCTCGGGCAATTCAGAAGACATTGATAGACCACTGGATAAAGAGTCCAAGAAACAGGACCATTTGGCTAAAAAACTCTGTGCTGCCTCTTTATTCAGCCTTCATCAGGCTAGCTCACCCATACTGATGGCACACTTTTCCCATGCCCTTTTGAGCTTCCTGGACATGGTGATTCCTTACCTCCTGGTGGACCTCCAAACCACAGTCAAGCAGATCCAAGACCAGGAGATGGCAGAGATGTAGCAACAACTCCAGATGGCTCTGGATATTGATGATTCATGTGCCTGCTCTGTCACGGCTGCAGTAGCCATGCACCGTAGGGCTTGGTTGAGGATCTCTACCTTTACGGAGGATGCCCAACACAAGTTGGAAGATGTCCCCTTTTCGAGCACCAGTGTGGAGGGCCACCTCCAATGAATTGAAAAGTCCAGTGCCACCCTGGACTCTTTGACATCTGCCCAGAAGGACAAGGACCCCAAGCACCAAAAATATAAGCCCTTTCAGTCTTCCACTCCTGTGGCTAAATGAGCACAGTGGCAACGGAGTCAGCAGGCTTAAACCTGGGGACTGCAGGCCAAGTTGGTGCCCTCATTGGTCAGAAAGCCTGGAGGTAAGGAACCCGGTGGCCTCTTCCAAGCTTGCTGGGTTGGGTTGACACCCTTAATCCCATCACACCTTCCCTGGGTCATCACATGAGGGGCCTCCACCACTTACTTTCCACTTGGTCCATTATCACTGTGGACAGATGAGCACTCAAAGTGTTTGGCCAGGGTCTGCCTCTGGAATTTGACCAGTACCCCCCAAGCCAAGCCTCAAGGGAGGATTTGGTGTCTGCTGTCGCTCAGTTGTGTCTTCAAGTCGACATCGCTCAGCTCCTCCAAAAGAAAGGTCATGCATAGAGTTGCAGAACCCCTGAAAGACTCAAGGTTTATTTCCAGGTACTTCTGGGTACCAAAATGGATAGGGGGGTTGGTGCCCTATTCTCGATCTGCATGACCTGTACAGGTTTCTCAAGTTTCACTAATACTGGCTCAGACTGTACCATCCCTGGAGCAAGGCAGGTGGTTTTGCTCCCTGGATCTTCAGGAAACATTCTTTCACATCCCAATTCATCCATCCTATTGATGGTTCTTCCACTTCTGATCTGAGAGAATGCTTTAAGAGTTCCAGGCCATGCTCTTCAGCCCCATATTGGCCCCCAGGGTCTTCACCAAATCATTGCAGTGATGGTAGCTTTCTTGAGGTGCAGAGGGGTCTGAGTTTGTCCCTAACTATATGACTGGCTCATAGCAGTTCCCTCCAGGCAGGAGGTGAAGTGGTCAAGGGATCTGGTCCACCAGACTTGCTTTGAGCTTGGCCTCCTTATCAAGGAGACCAAGTCAGAATTTGTGCCATCGCAGGTGATTCATTTCATTGAGGCTGCGTGTGACTCTTGCCAAGCCAGAGGTTCTCTCCTCCTTTGCCTAATCATTTCTGGTTGGGCAATTGCGCTCTGCCCAAGACCTCCTTCACCTTCTGGGATACATAGCAGCCTGCACCAGAGTGGTCTGATGAGCCCACTGGCACATGCATTCCCTCCAATAGGAACTGGCCAGCCAGTGGTCTCAGTGCTCAGGTCAAATTGGCCAGCTGGTCCCTGTGACTCAGAAGATGTGGGACAGCCTCCAGTAGTGGCTTGTCCCAGGAACGCATCTCATTTTTCCATCCGAACCGACAGTCATCCTGATGACCGATGCCTCTCTAATAGGTTGGGGTGCCCATCTGGGGGAGCACAGAGCTCACAGGCTCTGGTCCCCTCAGGAGTCCCGATGTCACATCAACCTGCTGAAGCTGGAGCAGGTTCAACTAGCCCTGACTGCATTCACTCCACTGATTTGAGGTCAAGTGGTCCGGGTCCAGATGGGCAATACCACGACCATGTACTATCTCAACAAGCAGGGTGGGATGCATTCCTTGCCCCTGTGAAAGGAAGCTGTCTGCACTTGGACCCTCATGCTCAGCTTAGGGGCAGATCTCCTAGTTATCCATGTGGCAAGAGCCTCAAATCAGCTGGCCAGTGCTCTCTGCTGGATGGGTGAGATATCTCATGAGTGGACCCTCCATCCAGAGGTAATACAAGATCTGTTCTCTCACTGTGGCAGCCCTCAGGTGGACCTGTTCACCTTCAGGGAGAACATGAAGCTGAGGCTGTTCCATGCCCACTCCCTCAGCAGGGCTCACTGCAGGGGGATGCCTTCTCAAGGCCAAGAACCCCAGGCCTCTTCTATGCCTTCCATCCACTTCCCTTGATCCACAAGATGCTTCTCAAGGCAGGAGGGACAAAGCACAGGTGATCCAAGTTGCCCCAGACTGGCCACACCAGTTCTGGTATCCAGACCTCCTCAGCCTCAGCAACAGGTTCCTGAGCCATCTTTCAGTATGCCCAGACCTGCACTCCATCAGTCAGGGGAAGGTCATCCATCTGGACCTTCAGTCCCTGCACCTGACAGCCTAGTTCATGAGCAGCTAGAGTTCCAGGCTGTGGGTCTCTCCGACGAGGTCCTCATGGTTGTTGAGGCATCCCATAAGGAACTGACCAGAAAATGTTATGCTTTCAGATGGAAAATATTTTCCATTTGGTGTCTGGGCAAAGGGTAGGACTCTTTGCCCTCTCCCATGGCTAGCATTTTGGACTACCTGTGGTCCCTCTCTCAGTAGGGACTTTGGTCGCAGACTCTTAAGGTGCACTTGGCAGCCATTTATGCTTACTGGGTGTGGGCCAGTCATGAGTCAGAACAGGAGAAGGTGGTCTGGTGTTTTTTCAAGGGCCTAGGTCACATATTACATTTGAACCTGGCACACTCCCATATGGAGGTGTTGCATTTTGCTGCATCTCACCCTAGATCACATATCTCCTCTGGTGCATGAATCTCCACCTCCATGGGATTTATTGCTGACTTTGGCAAAGCTCATGGACAAGACATTCAAACCAATGCACAGGTGCAGTATCTCCCACCTGTCTTGGATGACCAGCTTCCTGGTAGCCATTACATCGACCAGAAGGATCAAGGTTTCAGTGGAGTCTCCTTGCCTGGTCTTCCACAGGGATAAGGTTGTCCTGCGCCCCACCCAAAATTCCTTCCTGAGGTGGTGTCAAAGTTTCACCTTAATCGGGTGTTGACTCTGCCAGTGTACTTTCCCCAGTTGCACCTCGGAGGCCGAGTACAAGCTCTATACTTTGGACCTGAGATGAGCGCTCACCTACTACAAAGAGCATATGGAGGAAGTTCGGGGAGAGGTTTACCAGCTGTTTATCACCTACACTGAAGCCGCACTTGGCAGACCTGCAGCCAAGCAAACAGTTGTCAGGTGGATCACTTCCTGCATTGATCTCTGCTATAGGTTAGTGGGTAGGAAGCGTCCCATTGGGCTAAGGGCTCATTCCACTTGCCATACCACTGCATCAGTGGCTACTTCTAGGGACATCCCTATCCAGGAAATCTGCAGGGCTGCTACCAGGAAGTCAGAAAACACCTTAATTTCCCATTATCACATTGACCTTCAGTTATGCTGGGATACTGGCTTTGGGGCCTCAGTTCTCCAATCTTTGTTACCTAAGTAGGGCGTTTGCACCTTGCCTCCCTCCTCCTGAACTACTAGGAGTCTGCTAGAAAGTGTTGATAGAACAACATGTCCACATCTCTAGAAACACAGGTTACTCACCTGTAACAGTTGATTTTCTACAGAATGGTCGCTTGCAGTAAGTCATTACTTCTCGGAGGTTCCAGCAGGTGGCGCTATCACACGGTAGCTTCTTTCAGCAGTCTCCCCACCAGGGACCACCCACACATGACATTATTTCCTGGCTGTTGCATATAAAGTGGGTGGTTCCTGGCATCCTGTTTATTTTCCCACCAGCTTCAACTCGCACAGCAGCTTGCTCAGTCATCTGTGTAAGCAGTCATTGACGAGAACTGAACCTCCATCATCTACTGCTTGGGGTGCCTGGGCTTCATCCACGGCACCATTTCCTGTGCTTTTTGCCAGAAACTTAACTTTGTAACCACAAAAACAAAAGGTTACAACAACTTTAAAAAACTTTTATGGAAGACATAAATTCCCTGTTACTGACTCGGGGCTCATACCAAGGTCTCCTGATCCACTGAGTCGTCTTCCAAAACAAAAAAGAAGGAAATACCTTCTTCATAAGTCCTGCCATGCCACACTTCAATGGCAACCTCAGCAAAAAATGTTTCATCAAAGAGACATTCAGCGTCAACAGGAGACATACCCCCATTGATGGCAGGCACTTCTCTACTTTCATCATTGACGGGGCACAGAAAAACAGCCTCCTCATACATGGGAGTGCTTCCCCCATCGATGGAACATCATTTCTGTGCTCCCCTCATCATCGAAGATGCTTCCCCTGTCGAGGACAGCCTTTTTACAACACTTCCCATCGACGAGGCACATTATCAGGAAGCACTTCCCGTCAATGGGGCTGCCTTCCCCATCGACGGAGCACATATCTTTTACTCCCTCATCAATGAGACTGCTTTCCCCATTGACAGAGCATGCAATTACTACTGCCTCATTGATGGGGCTCATTCCACCATCAATGATGCATCTATTCCATGCTCCCCTGTTAACTGGACTCATTCCACCATTGAGAGGGCACGCTTTTCATCATAAAACATTTAGAGGCATATTCTCCATCATTGGAGACTGATACAGATGCCCATGGGGACACCTCAACACAGACTTTGAGGTCACACCTCTTGAAAAAAGGGTAAACCAGCAAATTTTAACCCCATGAATGCACCACATTCATCATATGGGGAGAAACCCCTCATCAGATGAACCCTACATTACATTATCAGGAGGCACACATTGATCTCCCACAATGCCCACTACCATCAGTTACACCAATTGCGATGAGCTCACAACCTACAACTACTGACTTGCTACCTTCGCAGATGCCTAATATAGAACATATTATTAATAAAGTTTTACACTCTGGGGTTTGATCATACACCTGATCCACCTACCCTTCCCTCCTCCCAGACTATGTCTCCAGCTCCACCAAAGAAGGCATGTTCGGAGCTGGAACTCTCTCCCTCCTTACCTCCTCCTGAACCTATGGAGGAGTACGATTGAAATATTGAAAGACACATTATGGAGGATCCTTCAGAGATTTATTATGAAAGTTCTCCTAACATAGACTTTCAGGACATAGATTCACCCTCTTCTATACCGTCATCCTTTGACGAGGATATGGCTCAACCTTTCAGGGTTGTTTCACCCCCTGATGACCCCTCTTTACAGATCTGATGATACAAATACAAAAAAAATGTTTTTTTTTTTCACAATAGAACAAGATAAACTATGAAAAGACATGGGGGAGTATCTAGAACTCCCAGAGGAGCCAGTCCTGATTATACCTCCACTAATCTCTGTACTAAAATGCGATCACAGAGTCCTAAAGCCAAACTACGACTACCTCCATTTTACCCTGTAAACTGAACAGACTTTATCAGGCCCCATTAGACCATCACTATTTGTCTAAAATGCTGGCTGTAGTTATCACAGCAGCCAATGATCACACTAATAATCCAAAACATACAAGTACAGTATCACCAGACAAAGACTCTAGACACTTTGACTATGTGGGGAAGATAGCATTTGCCTTCCGCACACTGAATATTAGAATACTAAATTATATGGGGCTTATGCTGAAATACCAATGTATTCTAGGCACTGCTACCTTAGAAATCATTGACAAATTACCTTCTTCTCCTAAAAAGGAACAATTGATACCTATAATCAACTCCTTTGCATCACTCTCCCGACATCTCCTAAGATCAGGATACGATATAGTTTACACTTCCGCCAAACTTTTGGTCACAGGCACTGCTTTATGCCATCAGTCCTGGTTGAGTGTTTCCAGCCTTGCACCTGATATACAACATAAAGTGGCTAACGACTCCATTTAAGGTGATAAACTCTTTGGTCCAGGGGCACAAACCATTCTGGATGACCTACAAGCCTCAGACAGACAATTACACACAGTACAAGGCTTATACTATAAACAACGTAATCAATACAAATATTTTAACAGGAGAGGAAATTATTATAATAAAAGGAGTACCTTTAGAGGTAAAGGACAAACAGTAAGGGGAACCTCCATTACATCTAAGTCGTACCGGACCTGGCCTTCTGGCGGTCCTAGTACCTCTACCTCTCATTTATTTCAAAATGCCTGCCCCTGTCTCCTCTATCAGGCCTCAGAGATGCTTTGAGGCAGTCCTGTCTTACATGCCGAGGCCTAAAACAAGAAGCTGTATTACAGCAAGCCACTCAGACACCGAATATTAATGTCAACAACACATCTCATGGTGATATTCATTTATACAATGAGATGGATACCATAAATATACCACTCACAGCGGACACTTTTAAAATAAGGGTATCACAGTACGGGTCAGTCAGACCATCACATCTGGATCCCTCCTACCCTTCAGAGTGCCCTTCTGTGGTGGACTCTTCATTCCTATCCCAACTTGGCCTAATATACCAATAGAATCTAATAATGGAGATAATTTTAACAAATTAAAGGGCATATGTAGACCCACATCAGATTCATGGAAAGTGGATCTTCTCCACTGCCCAATATCATACCAATCCACTAATTCTGGATGTTGTTATGTGACTTTCACATACCCTCCAACCACTGACTCAGTAAGGCATACAAAGGGACATCATCCCAATTATCTGCACAAAATAACCATGAAGAAGTCGGGTCCAATCATACAATACAATCTGATTTTTATGGTTACACACCACTTGGACCATCTCAATATATTAACAGATCACCTGAATCAATAACTCAGGTCACAAGCATGGAAACTACACAATCTTTTTCTAACCTGGGGCACCACAATAACGTATCTGTTTGCATCCCCCATCAACCACACACTCCTCAGATACTTCTCCATTATCCAGAACATAAAGGGAAGCTTTATAGATGCCATGTCCCAAACTTAGACAAAATTCTACTTATATGTCTTCCCCCTACTCAAAATATCACTGAAATTCATGAGAGAACTGGCCAGTGCACTCCTCAGAGCCCACACATTGCCTCAACATGTGTAGTCTCTCCTGCTACAACTCCTAGCAGCACTTCAGGGCTGAATGGTACTCAAACTAGACTTTCCAGTGAAGCACCACAACCTGAAAGACCTATAACTTTTGGCCCAGCTCCCAAAGCTTCCCTTATAAGCAGACTACAGGTATCTGACAAGGTAGCAGACATCCTTCTTGCTGCCCACAAGACAGCTACCAGAGAAACATGCAACTCTAAATGGAAACGTTTTGCCATTTGGGCAGCATCCCAATCACTGGATCAAGTTCTTGCCCACTAGCAAGTATCCTACACTATCTGGCCAAACTATTCACAGAGGGTCTCAGCTACTCCTCCATTAAAGAACACATGGCTGCCATTTTGGTCTTTGATGTACCACTGGATGGCCATTTAATATATCAACGCCATTTGGCCAAGATATTTTTAAGAGGTATGCTACATTTAGAAATGCATATTTGCAGACCCATTCTACCTTGGGATCTGAATTTCATGATAGAAACACTTACAGTAGAGCCATTTGAACTGGCAACCACTTGTGACCTTCATTTCCTTTCATAGAAAATGTTATTTCTAGGGACATGGATATGTTGTTCATCCACATTGTCTGGCAGGTTCCTTGCTGCTTTAAATCTTGCCGGAAGGTCTTCAAGCTGGGTCCTCTCACCCACTCGGTGGTAAAACTCTTGGATCCACCAGATCTTCCTTACTGCTTGGAAGCTCAGGTTCCCTCCTTAGTGCTCTGCTTTTTGGACTGGATCCTAACTCTTCGGTTCATCCATAACTAGTTTTGAAGGGTTTTTTTGTTTTTTTTATCCTCCTTCTTGCCTTCCTGGTCTACCACTCCTTCTGGCTGATCATGACTCCTGTGACCCCCTCGCCCTGACCCCCCTGCCCTCACCCCAGATCGCAGCCGACCCGGGGTGGCCCGGCGTATCCCTTCGCCGGGTGGGTCCCCCTCCTCTGAGGGGGAAGGCGCCGGGAGGGGCAACCAGTGCACACTAGGATCAGTCCCTGAGTGCTGCTGAGGTGGGTTTGGAGGTGTCAGGGCATCTCAGGCTGACAGGAGCACAGCAGCCATCATCCTGCAGACCAGGAGGCCAGATTTCCCATTTTCTCCCCCGGGGCGTGGTGTGCCACTAACGTCTGGGCTAAGCCGACGTTCACCACGCCCCCATGTGCAGTGAGGCTCTGCTGCTGGACTCCCCGGCCTCTGCCAGGGGGTACCAGACTGCGAGCCGCATCCCCTCCCTCCCCCCTGGAGTAGGCGAGCAATCATGGGACGCTCGAGCCTACTCCCCCCGGCCGGCTCTCCAGCGACCCGAAGTCTTGAAGTTTTCTAAACTTCGGTCTTCTTATCCCTCGTGGCTGCAATGGACAAATTGATTCCCGGCTTTTGGAGGCACCCTGGTGGGCAGAAGATGTCCAGGATGGATCTGCACTCCATGTGCGTCTTCTGCTTCAGCCTAGACCATGACCCACAGGTCTGCGAGTTGTGCCGCTCCTTTTCAGCCAGCGTCCTGGAGGATCACGCTGCCCGACCGAAGCTTGGGTGCCCCGAGAAGTCTTACCCACCGGTAAAATCCAAAGAGGCTCGTTGGGCGGTGTCCGCGGCGGCTGGCTCGGCTGAGCAGTTTGAGCACATGATCGCCCTCGAGGAGGAGGCGGCCCAGGCCACATCTTCCTCCTCCTCGGTTGCAACATTCATCCCGCGCTCTCTCTGAGTTCCTCTTATTCAGCTTCATTCAAGGAGCTTCGCCAGTCCCTTTCCACAAAGGGAGAGGGGCCATCGGGACATTCCTCTTGGCCCAAGAAGAGAGAGTCGAAGGGTAAGTCCCATCGTCTGCGTTCGTGGAAGCAAGAGAGGTCTCCTTTCCCGGACAGCCGACCGTTGACTTTAGTCGAGGTTGCGGCTCAGGCCACTGACTTCATGGCGTCCCTGTCAGGCCAGCCTGCCAAAACACCCGTCGATGCAGTCAAGATATTCCTCGAGCCGTCAGCCTGATGGTCGACTGATACAGCCGATAACCACTCTTCACCAGTTTCCCTGGTGGAGACTGAGGATCTGCCGCACCTTCAGGGTGGCGGTCCCCGAGATGGGAGTCTGAGCGAGGGAAGGCGGGTGTCCCCGCCCTTCCAGGCCCCCTCAGTTTCACCGAGGTCTCGATCTCAGACTTCATCTCAGTCAAGCCGCTTCGCTAACATCTGTGGTCTCGGTCTCGGCACGGTAAGTGGTGACACTGCTCCTCCTCGGATGAGGAGGCTTCGGCTTATGAACCACATCGGCATTCTGAGGGAGCTTGCATGTGTGGCAGCAGTTACTGTTTTCCGGGAGTAAGTCGATTCCGATTCATCCCCCGGCCATCAAGTGGCTGTCACCCGAACGGCCGAAGCAACTGCTCGCCACAGTCGAGATGCCCATTTCTGGGCCGGTTATTCGGCCTAATCTAGCTGCCCTACTGATTGCGGTGGAACCTCAGTCGGGTCACGGCCTGCCCCACAGATAGTTGATCACCCTCACTCCCGACCGTCCTCGGCAGGTGGAGGGTGGCTCAGGCCAAAGGCAGCTCTTCACAGACTCTTCAGAGTCCGATTCCCCAGGTGGGTCGGCCTGGAGTCCTCCGGGGGCCAGTCTCTAGATGATAGCCGATCGTCCTTCATGGGTCTGCTTCGGCTCATCTCGGAGTCTACCGGGATGCAGCTCGAGCCCGTGTCCAAATGGGCCAAGTATCCCCTGACGGAGATCCTAGACCGAGGGGATTCACCCATGGAAGCCTTCCCTGTGGCTGAGGCTATTGTCAGCCCAGCCTTGGAGCTTTGGCAGTGGTCTGCTTCCTGTTCTGCACCCTCAGCCAGGATGGCCAGGAAGTATGCGGTCCCTACTGGCTCTTTGCCCGGTTTAGTCACCGATAGTGTCTTCCAGCGTTCTGGAAATGCTCAGGATGTGGATAGGCCCCCCGACAGACAGTCCAAAAGGCTGGACTATGCTGGGCGCAAGGTGTACGCTGCGTCCTCCCTCAGCCTCCAACAGGCCAGCTCTGCCATGCTGATGGCACACTTCTCCCATGCCCTCATGGGCCACCTGGATGGGGTGATCCCTCATCTCCCGGCTGACGGTCCGGCAGGTGCGGGACCAGGGTAGGGTGGTGGCTAAGCAGCAGCTTCAGACTGCTCTGGACATAGGTGATTCCTGTGCCAGGTCAGTAGCGGCCGCGGTGGCCATGTGCCACAGGGCATGGCTGAGGATATCCTCCTTCACGGCGGATACCCATTACAAGTTGGCGGATGTCCCCTTCTCAGGGACTGACCTCTTCAGCCCTGGAGTGGAGGAACACCTTCAGCAGATCGAAAAGTCCAATGCCACTCTGGACTCGGTCACCTCCACCCAGAGGGACAAAGGCTGCCGGCAACAACAATGTAAGTCCTTTCATCCTTCGGACCCTGTGGCACGACTGGCCCAACAGCACAAGGGCCAGCAGGCTCGCGCTTGGCATCCCAAACCCAAGCCAGTGGCTTCCTCCAATAAGAAGCAAGGAGGTAAAGGCCCAGAAGGTACCTCTGCTGGTCCCTTTTCTAAGCCTGCCCAGTAACAGGTTGAGGAGTGTCTCCCCCAACCTCGTCACCCTTCGCTGGGTTCCCCCCATGGGAGGATGGCTCCGCCACTTCCTTTCCGCCTGGTCCACTATCACCACAGACCATTGGGTGTTGGAGGTGGTAGGAAAGGGCCTGTCTCTGGAATTCGAGCAGACCCCTCCCTTTTGAGCCATTGCCCTCCGGGGAGCCATGGGGTCTGAAGCCTCGCTGTTGGCCCACCAAGCCGATATTGCCCTGCTCCTCAAGAAAGAGGTGATCAGGAAGGTGGCAGATCCTCCTCCAGACCCTGGGTTTGTGTCCAGGTATTTTCTGGTCCCAAAACGGATGGGGAGCTGGCACCCCATTCTTGACCTGCATGACCTGAACAGGTTCCTAAGGTCTCGGACCTTCAGGATGGTCACTCTGGCTCAGGTAATCTCATCCTTGGAACTAGGCATGTGGTTTTGTTCCCTGGACCTCCAGGATGCGTTCTTCTCATCCCGATCTGTCCGTCTCATCAGAGATTCCTCCACTTCAGAGCAGAGGGATATCTTTATGAGTTCCGGGCCATGCCCTTCGGCCTCTCTCTAGCTCCCAGGGTCTTCACCAAATACATGGCAGTGGTGAAAGCATTCCTGCAGTGCCAAAGGGTCTGGGTGTACCCCAACCTGGTCGTCTGGCTGTTTGCAGCCCCCTCCAGAGTGGAGGTGGAGTGGTCCAGAGATCTGGCCCTCCAGGTTTCCTCTCAGATTGACCTCCTCATCAATGAGACCAAGTCGGAACTTGTGCTGAAGCAGGTGATACACTTCATCGGGGCAGAGCTCGACTCTCTTTGAGCCAGAGCTCAGCTCCCAGTGGACAAGGCCGAGGTTCTTCCTCCTTGTCCAATCATTTTTGGTTGGGCAATTGTGCCTTGGCCAGGACTTCCTGGGCCTCATGGCAGCCTGCACCAGCGTGGTCCATTGGGCCCATTGGTATATGTGTTCCCTTCAATGGGAACTGGCCAGCCAGTGGTCACAATGCTACGATCCATTTGATCAGTTGGTGACAATGACCCAGGAATTGTGGAATGTTCTCCAGTGGTGGACCATTCCAGCACATCTGCAGGAGGGCATCCCATTTGTCTGCCCCAAGCCAATCTCCCTATCGACCGACATATCTCTGATGGGTTGGGGTGCCCATCTGGGGGAGCACAGAGTGCATGGCCTCTGGTCCCCTCGGGAGTCCCGATGCCATATCAACCTGCTGGAGCTCCAAGCAGTCCACCTAGCTCTCACCATCTTTGCTCCATTTCTATGGGGTCAAGTGGTTCAGGTCCATATGGACAAATCCACGACCATGTGCTACCTAAGCTACCAGGGCAAGATGCACTCCATGCTGTTATGCAAGGAAGCTCTCCGCATATGGTCTCATGCGTAGCTTGGAGGTGGATCTCCTAGCCATTCACGTGGCAGGAGCCTCCGACACTCTGGCCGATGCCCTAAGCTGGATAGGGGCTGCATCTCATGAGTGGTCTCTCCTGCTGGAGGTAGTACAAGATCTCTTCTCCCACTGGGGCATGCCTCAGGCAGACCTCTTTGCCTCCAGGGAGAATCCAAAGCTGAGACTTTCATGCCCACCCCCCTCAGCAGGGCTTGCTGCAGGGGGATGCCTTCTCGAGGCCGTGGACCCCAGACCTTTTCTACGCCTTTCCCCATTTCCCTTGATCCACAAGGTGCTTCTCAAGGTGAGGAGGGACAAGGCACAGGTGATTCTGGTAGCCCCAGACTGGTATCCAGATCTCCTCAGTCTCAGCTCCAGGCTCCCGAGGCTGCTTCCCGCCTGCCCAGACCTGATCTCAGTCATTAGGGGAAGGTATTCCATCCAGACCTTCAATCTCTGCATATGATGGCCTGGTTCCTGAGCAGCTACAGTTCCAGGCTCTGGGTCTTTCTGATGAGGTCCTCAATGTCGTTGAGGTATCCCATAAGGCGTCGACCAGAAAATGCTATGCCTTCAAATGGAAGAGATTCTCCATTTGGTGTCAGGGAAAGGGCCTGGACCCTTCCTCCTGTTCCTTGGCAAGCATTCTAGACTACCTGTGGTCCTTTTCTCAGCAAGGGCTTTGGTCGACAACCCTTAAGGTGCACCTGGCAGCCATCTCTGCTTACCGGGAACAGGTCAGAAAGCAGTCGGTGGTGCAGGAGAAGGTGGTCTGGTACTTTTTCAAAGGCCTTGATCACATTTCCCCTCCGGAGTGAGAACCTCCACCTCCATGGGATCTACTGCTGGTATTGGCCAAGCTCATGGGCAAGCCATTCGAACCAATGCACCAGTGCGATATCTCCCACCTGTTGTGGAAGACCACCTTCTTGGTGGCTATCATGTCAACCAGAAGGATGGGAGAGCTCCAGGCACTTTCCATCGAGTCTCCTTATCTGGTCTTCCACAGGGACAAGGTTGTCCTGCACCCCCACCTGAAGTTCCTTCTGAAGGTGGTGTCGGAGTTTCACCTTAACCAGATGTTGACTCTGCCGGTGTTCTACCCCAGTCACACCTCAGAGGCTGAATATAGGCTCCATATTTGGACCCTAGCAGAGCGCTCGTCTACTTTAAGAAGTGGATGGCTGAAGTTCGGGGAGAGGTTCACCAGCTCTTTGTCACACTGAAGTCGCACCTGGCAGACCTGCAGCCAAGCAGACAATAAACAGGTGGGTCACCTTCTGCATAGATCTCTGCTATTGGTTGGCAGGCATGGAGCCTCCCAGAGGGATAAGAGCTTATTTTACCCGCCATACCGCTGCATCAGTAGCTGCTTCCAGGGATGTCCCTATCCAGGATATCTGCAGGGTTCCTATCTGGAAGTCGGCACATACCTTTATTACCCACTACCACATCGACCGTGAGTCATTTATGCTGGGATGCTGGTTTTGGGGCCTCGGTTCTCCAGTCTTTATTTCCTAAGTAAGTATCGAGGGTGTGCACCTTGCCTCCCTCCTCTCGGAGAACTGCTAGGAGTCTGCCAGACAGTAAGGATGAACAACATATACATGTCCCAAGAAATACAGGCTACTCACCTGTAACAGCAGTTCTAGGAATGGTATATGTTGTTCATCCACACGCCCCACCCGACCGCCCCAGTTTTGATGCACAACCTGGCTTCCAGCAGGCTAGATCTGGCGTCATGGGGCAGAGCCGAGAGTTTTACCACCTGGGTGGGTGGGAGGAGCCAGCTTGAAGACCTTCCAACAAGATTTAAAGTGGCAAGGAACCTGCCAGACAGTGTGGATGAACAACATATACCATTCCTAGAACTCCTGCTACAGGTGAGTAACCTGTATTTTTAGCAGCTATTACATCTGCAAGATGCATATCTGAGCTTCATGCTGTCATCTGCGGGGAACCTTACCTTATATTTCACAAGGAGAGGGTTGTGCTCTGCACTAATCCCACCTTTCTCCCCAAAGTGGTCTCAGAACAGACCCTAAACCAGACCATGAAACTACCTGTCTTTTTTTCCTGACTACTTCAAATCAGGAGAACATATACTACATATGATAGCTGTCCGTCACATTTTAAGATACTATACAAATAGGACGAAGGCTATTCGAAAAACTTCTCAAATCTTCATCTCTTTTGCCCCTGGTTGGCAAGGCCTACCAGTCACTAAACATACCCTATCCTGTTGGCTGGCCCACTGCATAACCTACGGTTACAATAAATACAACAAACCCTTACCAGGTCCTGTTCAAGCTCACTCCACTAGGGCCAAAGCAGCCACTGCAGCTTATTTTAAAGGTGTTTTGATTGCCTACATTTGCAATACAGCCACCTGGTCCACCATCCATACCTTTACCAGGCACTATAGCTTGGATATTGCCTCCAGAAGTTGTTCAGCCTTCGGCCGCAAGGTCCTACAGAGCATACTATCATAATTGTCCTCTCCAATGGGATATAACTGCTTGGGAATTTCCCAGAAGTAATGACTTACTGCAAGAGACCATTCTGTAGAAGATAGTACAGTTACATAAAATCTTACCATAACAGTAGACCTTTGAGGAATGTGTCTTGTAGTAAGTAATTTCCCATCCTCTGTCCCCCTGCCATCTCTAACAGGGAAAACATAAGTATTTATGGTTGGACTTCAGTGGTACCCTGGCTCCCCCCAGTCTCTCGCTTTGCAAGCTGAAACCAGCCAGGAACCACCCACTTTTATATGCAACAGCCAGGATGTGATGTCATGTGTAGATGGTCCCTAGTGAGGAGACTGCTGGAAGAAGCTGATGTATGATAGCACCACTTGCTGGAACCTCCCAGAAGTAATGACTTACTGCAAGAGACATTCCTCGAAGATCTACTGTTATGGTAAGATCTTGCATGACTGTACTTTCTAGGACTGGTGTATGTTCTTCATCCACACTGATCAACCCAATCTCCCAGCTTTGATGCACACCTCTACTTCTAGTGAGTAAGATCTAGTGTTATGGGGAGGAGCAGAGGGTTATACCACCGAGTGGTTGAGGAAGCCAGATTGAAGACATTCTGGCAAATCTTAAAGGAAAGGCGATATGCCAGAAAGTGTGGATGAACAACATATACCACTCCTGGAACTACTGTTACAGGTGCGTAAGCTGCATTTGTTTCACTCAGCAGCAGAAGAAACAATGCATAACCCTCCAACCCACCCCCAGACACTCCACCATTATAGATGTCCTACCTACACAACATCCTGTTGTGAAACGGGAAGAGGAAGGGTAATCCCCACAAAAGCATGCTTTTCATTTTCTCTCTTGTTGTGCTAAACTCCTATTTGCTTCCTCCTAACTTTCAGCCTGAGTATAGACATGTAGGCACCTACCTTAGACAACCTTTTTCTTTCAGCAACACTTCATCCCCAGGAGAATTTTTTTTTTTTAATAGTCATCATTTTCGCTCATCCACTTCTACATCTGTTCTTCTTCTGTCCTCATACTACTTTCATCTGTACTCAAATGGAGCTCATAAACTGCAACACTAGTGACTCACTCTTCACAAAAGCATACATCCTGAGAGTGTGATACTGTCCAGTATGCGCCACCATAAGAAACCTAAGAACTCACCTCCATGCAGCAAGGACTGACATAAACTATTTAAGAACAGTTCTCCATTATGCACAACAAAACAGCACCAACACACGCTCTTTTACCAAGCAGGTCCCATTGCCCTAAAGGACAAACAAACCAGGAGGTTGGAAACTGATCAAAAAGTACAATGCTCCAAAGCCTACAACTGTTGGAACAATCACACATGTGCACATACCAAATAGATATTCTCCACTGACAGCTAGCACAGAGACATTTAAGAGTAAGGAACAGGTGAATTCAGTACAACAAAACATTGCAAAATCCCCCAAAAGAGCAAACAAATCAACCACCAAAAAATCAAGTACTAATCATCAGAGACTGCATTATTTGAGGTGTGAAGTCTCACCTTCAGCAATCCAGCTGT
Source organism: Neoceratodus forsteri (assembly GCA_016271365.2). Taxonomy (NCBI): domain Eukaryota; kingdom Metazoa; phylum Chordata; order Ceratodontiformes; family Ceratodontidae; genus Neoceratodus; species Neoceratodus forsteri. The sequence goes on from CM057457.1 coordinate 417,564,799, forward strand.
ACAAACTGTGACGCTTGGCCAGCTGGTTATTATTATTGTATGATATTGGTATTATAAATAAATGGTCAGCATATGAAATGTCAGTCTGTGAGACATTTGACCTTTGAATAGCAGCTGAAACCACAGGATGTTATTAAAACTGACCAGGGGCACCAGTTAATTAACTACCTTCCTTCCAGTGGGCATTTTATTACCTTTTATGACATACTCAAGCTTTTGAAGTTGAAACAAAATCTAAAGTTTATGACATCAGGAAAGAAAGTGAAATTTGGCTGTTCGTATCAAGTTTAATACCTAAATGACAAATGCTGGGATTGCAAAGTTCAAAGGAAAAATGGTTAATTAAGGAGTCATATTCAGGAAATGTATTTTTTTCTTCTGATGTCACATTATTTAACATTCCTTCTGGTAAAAAAATCACATTTGTAATTTTATATTCTAAATGGAGGAGCTAGATGACTCATCAAGTGGGTGTGGAAATAGAGCTGAGAATGTATCAGTGTATCTGAAATGTGGTACATATCTTTTTTGGGCTCTTTAGAAAGGTATTAGTTAGACAGCAATTATGTCTTTTGTGATAGGAGTGTTGTTCTGAAACTTCCTTTTGTTTTATAAGATTGTAAGCTGTATGATATATTGTTCTGTGTTTAATATTACTTATTTTACAATTTTTAGTAAAATACAATTTTTTTGAAGACACTGCCTGCGTCTTCCCAGTTTTTCTTTCTGCATGTAGCATGCCTGTATTTTTTAAGTCTGACAACCATTGAAGGGCTTGATAATGTTACTAAGCTTTGTAAAAGGAAAGAATATACCTAAGGTCTGTTAAAGGGTTTCAAGGGTTCATTTTGGATACCTGGCTAGGTGACCTTAAGTGGAAAATATAGTGCATCCCCCTGAAGAGAATATTATCTGAGCCTGTACATTTGGATTTGCTAATATAAGGTTCACAGTTTGAACCCCTCCCCAGAACTTGAGGCTAAAAGGTGATTTAGACTCAAAGCAGACAAGAGGGTTACCCTGTCTGTTACCTGTTCACACTATTGTGCTCTGAGGTTGGCACTGTGGGAGGAGAGGGCCTCATCTGTGCAGTGTGTTTATGACAGATTTGATTGGCAGCAGTGCAATAAAGTAATTGGTAACACAAGCTTTAATAGTTCAGTGTGTTGGCTTAATACTGTACAGCTCACATGCAAAATAAGGTAGTGATTTAATTTTTAAAAGAGAAAACAGAACAATATTATTTTGCTTACAGTCAAAGTTCCTACCTGTTTTATTTTTTTTCAAAAGTGCAAGTTAGAGTAGCCATAGTTAGGGAAGAAGATGGCTTCCAACTACAGTGAGTACATTGCAGACTACTTGAGGCAGTTGTGCCAGGACAAAGGAGTCCAGTATGAGGGGAAGCCAGCAAGCAGAACCTCATAGATGCCCTGATGACAGCAGATGCCCAGAACATATAGTCACAGTCTGTGACTGTAAAGAACCAAACCTTGGGCATGGAGGGGCCAGAGGCCAGTGCAGTGTCCAGATCTGGTGAGGAAAGCAGGGCCAGTGCAAGCCAAGGGCCACAGCAGCAGGGAAAGGTCAACAGCATTCTGCAGCCAGAAGCCATCAGGCTGCAGATGGAGTTGCGGAGGATGGAGCTGGAGTTCCAGAGAGAAGAGAGGCAAGAGCAGTGAGCTGCAGAGGAGAAGTGGGAGTGATAACAGTGAGAAGCTGAGTGAGAGTGGTGAGAAGCAGAGTGTGAACAGTGAGAGGCTGACCATGAAGAGCATGAGCGCCAGAGGCAACATGAACTGGAGACGCTACGACTCCAACCACCAGTGCCAGAGCAGGTAAGTGGCTTGAGTTTAACTGGAAGTAAAGGACTGGGTTACAAATTAAATTCCAAATTGATATCTGAATTTAAAGAGGGGGAGGATATCAATGCCTATTTAAATTTATTTGAAAATATTTGTATTCCGGCAAATATTCCTAGAAGGTCCTGGAGCTTCTTGCTATCCTGCTACTTACCGGGAAAGTTCAAGATGCATTGGGTCAGATGGACAATGAGGATAGTAATGACTACAGCAAACTTAAAGCTGCACTTTTGAAAAAGTTTGGTTTATCTGCAGAAGCATACAGAGCTAAATTATGTATGCTCAGGAGAAACCGTGACGTGAGCTATGAGGAGCGAGCCATGAAACAACATCCATGTTTAAAATGTTGGTGGGAGGGAATTGAAGCAAACTCTGTAGATAAAATTAAAAATGCTATATTGTTAGAGCAATTTTTTTGGGCATGCCCAGCAGAGCTGAAAACCTGGCTGGAGGACTGAGATCCCAAAACAGTGCAATAGGCTGCTGAACTCTTGGACCGCTATGCCAAGAGCAGACCTGCTCTGAGAGTGAATGGGGCTGGCAAGGCAGTGCAGAAAGGAAAAAGTGTGCCTTCAGGGCAGTTAAAGCCCTTGCTGCCTCCACCAAAACCAATTAGCTCCAGGTGTCAAAGGAAAGATTTTTCTGAGAAAATAAATTAATGTTCGGTTTGTAAAATAACTGGGCATATTGCCAGACAGTGTCCCAAAAGGATGAGCAATATGCAAGGTGAGAACTAGGAAAGAAAGTGGGTTGTTTGTGTATCCCTGGAAGCATGCCTATAAACATGAGGAACACATGCACCCAGTCACTGTGAATGGTGTACTGACCCAAGGCTGGAGAGACATGGGCATCCCTTGCACTGGTAAAAGGGATCTGGTAGAGCCTGGTCAGCTTATACCCAATAAATTTGTAATTGTACTAGGGTTCACTGGGGAGGAGAAAACATTGCTACTCACTAGTGTTCTCCTGGACTGGGGTGAAACAGGAACTGTGCAACAGGTGACTGTAGCCAAAACTTTAGCAGTTGATATCATTCTTGGCAACAATCTCAAATGGGATTGTGTGTGCAGTTACCCGTAGCCAAGCAGCAAAGGAAAAATGTGGTGCCCTGGACCCATTGAAGCTACTGTGGAAACCACTGGGAGGCTGGTTCCCCAACCTGTGTCTCCTGATATGAAGACTAATGAAAGGGGGTAGCAATTCCCCTGGTTGCAGTTAACCAAACAACTGGGGGGGGGGTTACTCTGAAGAAGGAGAGGGGACTCATTGTCAGAGGGATAGGAATGACAGTGATCCTCAGTGCCCTGATGCTAGAGCTAGGGACCCTAGTTTAGAGACTGAAGGGGACCTTTCCCATGCCTTGGGAATGTGTAAGGAGTTTGAAGCTGCTCAGAAAAATGACCCTAGTCTAGAGAAGCTGAGGGCTTGGGCACACTCTGACGGTGCACGAGGAGGTGACAGGAAATGCAACATTTATTGGGACAATGGACTGATGAATATATACAGGATGCTAAGACAGGGGAGGGGTGATAGGCAGGCAGCTTGTCATTCCCCGGGGTACCGTGAGCAGTTGCTCAAGACTGCACATGATATTCCCTTGTCTGGTCATCTGGGAATCACATGCACTAAGCAGCAGTTGGGCCAATGTCTATTGGCCCAACTTCACCCAGCACGTGAAGGAATGTTGCAGGTCTTGTCACTGGTGCTAAGAAATAGGGAAGGCAGGTAAGAGAACCCAAGCTGCCCTAATTCCATTGCCCATAGTGGAGGAGCCATTCCAGATGGTGGGAATGGATATTGTGGGGCCTTTAAATATCCCCAACTCCTCCAGAAAGAGATTTATTCTGACTGTGGTGGATTATGTCACCCAGTATCCAGAGGCAGTCACCCTATCCTCACTGAGGACATACAAAGTGGCAGATGCCTTACTTGGGATTTTCTCCCATGTTGGGTTTCCATAGGAGGTTATTGTGATCACAAATTCTCTCACTGTAAGTATTACCTGAGCAACCGCTCCCGTCATCATGGGGCTAAAACCACACCACTGGGTTTTGTCTTAACGTTGCTTTATTTGATCAAACCATACACATGCATGTGGGACTTCTGCAAAGAAGAAGCTCTCCGATTACAATTTACAGCAGTTTCTATACACTATTGACGTGGCTTCACTTGATTTTTCTGCTTACAACAGATGCACAGAACTTTATTATCAGCATTTTTCCTTATATGGAGTTGTTTTTTACCTTATTCAGTTCTTTCTTATCAGACAGCAACTGCCAGTTCTAACTAGTTTTATTCAGCTACACAGCTATATTTTTCACCTAAAGTAACCCTGCTTCAGCAAGCCTGGACATGCGCATTTATTTTAGCTACTTAGTTAAATCATGTGAGACTAAACATTATTTCATATTCTTTTAAAAATAAAATCCCTCATACTCCCCTGTTTTGATACTCTGTATCAACTAGCCGCCACTTATATTATAGTCACGTCTGGCTCGTTTTGTAATGGAAACACCCCCTTCAATTTAATTGGGTCCTTTTGTTCGGGTTGTAGCAAGGGGGCAGGTGGGTGGCGTCCCGTGACACCATTGTGTTGCACAGGCATCAGGAGAAGTTTGATTAGGACAGTCAGTAGCCAGAGTGCCAATATGACCACTTACAAGTACTGTCACCCAATGGAGAAGAGTAGCACCCCAGTCACCAACTACGCTTGTAAGCCATGACCATGGGTCCCATATTTATGTGTAGCAAGCTTAGAAAAAAATGCAAGGCTGGAATTTCCCAAGAAACTATGACAGCATAGCCTGGACACCTGTACATTAATACATTTTTATAATTAAAGTTTTTTATACATGTTATAGCTACAATTTCTGAGACATCCTGTAATCACATTTTTGGTTACTGAGATGTACCTGACATTTACAAGACAGGGGAGTTATTCTCACCCTTGGAGGGAAAACAAATGGTGACAGAATAGTATATTTATCTCAAATAACTTTTGTTTTGGGAGCCAGAAAGCATATGAGAGAAGTGACTAGCTTGCTACAAATGTCAAAGTAACCTTGTACCAGCAACTAAATGAGGTATCTTATAATTTTTTATCAGTTTTTTTTTGTTAAACATATTTTTGTTTTTAACACAAGAGAATTATATGATTAGAAACTTTTAACAGTCAAGGCTAAACACAGCTGTGTGCATATTTTGGCCACAGCCTCATCTTATGCTTTCAGCTATTTTTTTTTCATTGTATAGAATTTTACAATTAACCCTTTTAAAGTCTTATACACACACATATTAAGTGACATGGTGGTATTTAGCCACTTGCAGCCTTTTGCTACTAGATATACTGATTTACATGTTGGCATTATTTAGTCATTTACTAACCATTTTCACCTTTTACTAGCCCTTTAGCAATTTACACTAGCCATTTTACACCTTTCTATTTTCTCAATTTTATGGTTAGCCAGCTACATATTGTTGATAAAAGTTTGGTCACTGATTACTAAAACCTTGGCCACTGATCACTGTTAATAATTTCCACCCTGAAAGATATTAGTTATTGACTGAAGGTTAAAAAAAACCAAAACTAAACATTTTTACTTTTAGACTGTTAGACTAGGTGAATAGGTATATGATTTAAAACTGGTTGCCAACATACAGATAGTCAAGGCATTTATAAAAAGCATTCTGTTTTGGAGTTGGTACAAGGGTGGTTACAGATGGAACACAAATTGTGAGTTTGTAAAACATAATACAGAATTGAGGGATGTCAACACCACAATTGAAATATGTGAAAAAATGCTAACGTGTGAAACCACATATAACACAACAATTTTGTTGATGAAAAAGAGTTCATGGAATCCACTTTGAGAGTGAATAAGGTAGATGCTACCTTGTGTTGAGGTTTGGCACACCCTTGGAGCTTGATTGAAGAATCTGTTGATAATGTCTCTTGACAGATAAGTCCTTATAAAACATAACAGTCCATGAAATTAACAGTTCATAAGTTTATACAAGTAACCACAGGTTGGTGTAGTTACAGTACAGGTGAAGTGTCATTTGCAGAATGGTGGTAACCCCACAAGGCACATGGGGCAATGCAGACAGTAATTTAAAAACAAAACACCAGCATAGTAGAAAAGTCAGTGTTTATGTTGTTGGCTGCGGGATGGCTGATTGGCAGACACACTGGCCAGGGGTGCATTAAATTGTGCATTGAGTCCTTTTAATGGAGTAGACACACACACACACACACACTAGCATGGCATTTGTGTTGTGGTAGTTGATTACACCCTGGCATAAAGATTAACAGTCCATAAAAAGGTCACAATTGACAATAAACTATTAAGAACACAGTCCATAACAGAGCAATAGGGTTGTAGAAAGTACCAGCCATGTTTGGAACAAGCAGCAGTGAAGAAAATGGATGTATTGCTTGAAGGTCAATTGAAGAAGAATCTTTTTGCTGAAGTTAGGGGATTGCCCCAACCCAGACTTAACTTCATAGTAAGCAGAAACAATAAGCTTGATTGCAGAGTCTGAACTGACTGGACCTTCTTTAGTTGATTTAAAGTTCTACAAATAGGTGTAATTTTGCTGAAAACATTACACTTGCAGAGGTAATAATAACTTTATTCATGCAATAGTCCTTATAAAGAGCCAGTCAGGCACAAAGATGGTGATAACATCAAAACTGTGGCAGTTGTTTCTCTTTTTTAAGGAAAAAGATGAAGGTCTTGGCAACTTAGATAAAAGTATTACTGTTGTTGAATGTGAAGATCTTATGTGTGCCACACCATGGAAACCTGAAAACTTGCAAAGTGTGTTAGACACTGAGTTAAAAACACATAAATAACAATCTTTTAAACCATTTACTTTTTGTTTTGTAAAGAGTGGTGTGACAGAGCCTAAATTCTGGCAATTGGAAAGAGAAAAATAAAAATGGGACATCAATCACACACCTGAGGGTGCAGGCCAAGGTTCAATTACACCATTTGACCATCTGTAAATCATGACAATGTTATGGTTACCTCCTGCTTTTAAATCACAGAAGCAGTTATGACAGTGATGAACATTATTTCCGTCTGTTGCAAGCAGGCCTGACTGAGACCTGAGTTATAAAATCTTGTAATGTTACAATAACATGCTTTAAACATATAGTTCATAGCAATATGCCTGTTACACAATGCAATTAGTGGGACAAATACATATGTTGTTGGCCTATGCCAATTTAATAACAGTGCCTATTGCACCTGTGACAAGGGAAAAGGTCTACCTTCTTTACCCTGTATAGTGAAATACTCCAAAGTACTGAGTGGGGTAAGGCTTGAAGCATAGGTTTGGAGTACAATCTAAATTCTGCATATTATAATTGTTAAAATTTAAAATGACAAAACCTGCATAGAGTATTCTTATTCTTTAGGGGTACCTGTGAGTAATAAGACAAACAGAGCATTAATTTTACTTTTGGTTTTGCTTTGGAACATATTGTAGGGGTGCGTCAGCAATGCTGGCCCCAGTACTTAGGTCTGGTTATGAGCATTAAAAACATTATACATGTGGAGCACTTTTCTGAATACATACATGATACAGTGTAGCAAGATGTATATCAAAACATAACATAAACGTGAAACATAAGCATGTTTATAATAGAACAATTTCAGTATTGAGCATAATGCATAAAATACATTTTAAACAACACATATAGACTATAAACTTAGCTTAGAGTCCAGAAATGTTAGAGTATTGTGAATTTACTGGTTGAAAAAAAATGCATTTATTGCTGTAAGGCTATGACAAAAGTTGTTTTACATTTGTTTTGACAGGATAAGAAAGCTGAAAAGACAATTAAAAGAATGAATATATGTGGACACACAAACATAACTTCACCCTCCAGCGTAACTGATTACTTGCTGAGGGCAGAAGCCCTTGTACCAATAATAGGTGTGAGATTTAACTGTTTGCACTAGAAAAAGCCGAAGGGCTTGGACTAGGTTATGCTGTTAAAATACCTTGAGTCTTTTCTAAAACCTGTAAATAAGAAACAATTATTGGCAAATACACATTTTCTTTATTTACCCCTTTGGGGGAACAGTGATGTACCTTGCAACCTTTGTGGGTATTACACTGGAAGGGAGGAAGGGTAGCTTACCCCCTTCCTCCAAGCTCCTACTGGTGGAAGAGACAGCACGAATACTGTAGCAATAAAAAGGTTAGCTGTGGATGGTGACATGATCCCCACCTACTACACTTTAAATTATAACAAGATAATATTACAATTAGTTTAGTAAGTTTCATACCTTACTATAAAGATGGGGAACTTATTTTTCTCTAGAAGAAAGAGAAGAAACACAGATAAACAACAAAAGCAAACATACACAAGTTTAAAAATAAAACAAGATTATTTTCATAGGATTAAAGAAGCCCAGCGTCCCTGGGTTCCCTTATCCTAAGCATGACAAAATGTCAGCTGAGTTTATAAGATTTAGATTGATGGGAATACTGTACGTACGTATTTTTAGAATGCATGTCAAAAAGACAAAAAAATGATTACACCATGGTCACACATAAAAACCAAAACCATTGTTTTTTAACTGTAGACGGTAAACTCTCAAAAACAGCTGTAATAGTCCTTTTTCAAAAGTGACTGCATAAATATAAAAAAAAAATAATAAAAAAATATGGGGAGATGAAGAATAATTCTCCCCTTCCAGCTGGAGTATTGCCTGTGTTGGCTGCAAGTCAGAAAAAATGAGAAGAGAAAAAAAAGCGTGTTCCTTTTTACTTAGAATACTAGTTTTGCAATAAAAATCAAATTACATGGTTCACTCTTGGTGTGCTTTCACAAAAACATACATTTTGTGTGAAAAGTTGTGCTTTAGGTATGGAATACACATCAAGTTTGAACTGGTAGTAACATAAAATGTTGAAACACAAGAAGGTCAAATAATGTGCAAAAGGTCACAGTGTGCATGCAAGGGTTGTTCAAACCCAGTTATTTTTTTTAGTGTCCTTGAACACTACTGATATTAAATATCTTTAAATAATAATAGAGCACACAATAAAACTGCTGGCCAAGACAGTACACATACAGAAAAAGAAATGCTTAACACAAAATAAGACTGACATTATTTGACACCAATTTGCTGAGGTAATGCCCATAGTTTCATTAGAAAACTATATGTGTTTTAGATATATGTGCTGCCTCCCCCTGTCTTGTAACACTGACAACTTTTTTTTCTTTTAAACCAACAAATTTATACATATCTTCATGCCAAATCTTTTTAGAAAAAAAAATATTTTTAAACACCTTCCAACGCCTTCCAACACCTTTAAAATACAGCACAACATACCATCTGTAAGTGAACACATCTAGTATAACATGATTACCCCTTCTGGGGCATAGCCAAAATATGGCACTCTACCATTTTGCAAAAAGTTTCTGGTTATAACTAGAAGTATGATAAAGCCATTTATAGCTGTTAACACATTACATTTTTACATAGCAGTGGCTTGGCATGTTGCTTGCAAACTACAAATCTTTCTTCACATTGCAATCTATGACGTCATATCTCTTCACCTTCAACACTACCTGCTGCAACCAACAACTACATACAAAAGTTCTTCACTGACCCTATCTAGGCAGCACAAATGTTTTATTAAAAGTAAAACCAATTAAAACAGTCAGATATGAGGCAAAGAAGCTTCCTCTTTCTTTTTTTTTTTACTGTAACATGTTGTGCACCGAAGGCAGTCAATCCTATCTTGCAACCTTGACAACAGAACATAATTACAGAACACAGATATAAGCTAGAAAATATGCACGAGAAAGACGGAGCATTACCTTGTTTAGTATATGTATTACAGAAATAAAACAGACAGACATAAAACAACTTAAAAAAAAATCAGACTTACCTGGTGCTAAGGTATTTTTCTTCTTCTTTTCTGATACATTGGTCCGATTTGAGAAAACTGACTGCAGGACCTTCATGATAATTTTCAAACGCTGCAGCTATTAACCCTTTCAAAGGTTTTCTTTTGGCCATTTTAGTAACCTGCCAAACCAAGTCTTTTTCCAGAGCTCTGGTTTGCAGTTTAAAAAAAAAAAATCTCTAACAGTACTAGGTTGAGATCCATCTGGTAGAGGTCCCCAGTACTCCCTCACATTATCATCAGTCGAGGAGGTTTCTTCATGTTGGACCTGACAAAATGTTTGTGGAAGAAGTGTGGGGTGGTGCAGAGATGTACAACATCTTATCACCTACAAGCCAATTGGCTTGCAGAAAGATTTAACTGTACCCTGAAGTCAATGCTCCAAGCGTTTACTGAACAGCAAGGGAGAGACTGGGAGAAATACCTTTGCCACCTGTTGTTTGCATACAGGGAGGTGCCCCAAGAGTCAAAACGGTTTTCACCCTTTGAGCTCTTATATGGACACCGGATACTTGGGCCCCTAGACTTGATCCAGGAGGAATGGAAGGCAAGCATGCCACCTAGGGAACTCCCATAGTGGATTATGTCCTTAGGTTTAGGGAAAGGTTGAAGGATCTTATGAGGACAGCCCAGAGCAACCTGTCAGCTGCCCAACAGAAACAAAAAGTGTGGTATGACCGCCGAGCCAGAGCTCACTCATACACAGTGGGTCAGGAAGTCATGGCCCTTATCTCAATTCAGAAAGACAAGCTGCAGGCTGAGAGGGCAGGACCATACAAAGTAGTCAGAAAGGTAAATGATCTGAACTATATCATAGCTACCTGACAGAAGACATACAGAAAGAATGTACCATGTCAGCATGATGAAGCCATATGCTAATAGGGCTGAAATGGTGTTTGCAGTATGTAGTCCTGAGGAGGGGACAGATGAAGGAGACCCCCTTCTGGACTTACTGGAAGAAAACAAGCAGGAGTCCTCTGTGTGCAGTCACAAAAAGGGTCTACAGGCAGTAAAACCAAAGAAAGAAGCACACAGGCAGCATTACATATCAAAGCTGAGAGAAGCTGGAAAGGCTATTTAGATAGCCAAAGCCCAAGCAGAGGAGAAAATAGTGCAAGGGAGTAAGAGAGGGGGACAAAACACTTTTTAGGTACATAAGCAATGGGCAAAAGATTAAGGGTGGGACAATCAGGCTAAAATTAGATAAAGGACGGATAGTTGAAAAAGATGAAAATAAGGCTCAAGGGCTGAACAAATTCTTCTGCTGAAGACCAAGGTAGCGGTCCAACTATGGGAAAGGCAGTGTGCAACAGTAGAACAGCAGATGACTTCCGCTTCTCAAGAGAAAGAGTCCTAGAAGAGCTTAGCAAACTAAAAGTCAGAAAAGTAATGGGACCCCGATGGAATCCACTGTAGGATTCTAAAGGAGTTGCAGGAACAAATTGCAATATTGGTCACTGAGCTTTTTAATAAGTCACTGGAAAGTGATGCAATACTACTACACTGGAAAAAGGCTGTGGTGGTACCATTACATAGAAATGGAAGCAGAGAAGAGCCCGGGAACTACACTGTCAGTCTGACTGCAGTGGTGAGCAAACTATAGCCAATTGAAAGATAAGGCTCCAATGCTGCAAGGAAGTTTCTTCTGTGAGTGGGTTTCTGTACTACTGCAGGAGTTGCTGGGCAAGAAGAGCGGACACTGTGGGCCTTGTTTATTTTAATGTTCTTCTCTGGGGTTTGAGGAGGGGTGTATCATGGCATGGCCTGGTGCATTTCGACTTCGTATATCATGACTTCGACCAACTGGAGAGGATCCTCACTCGATCCAGATAGGTAGGGACTCCGCTTGCTGTCACTCGGTAAAAAGAAAATAAGGCACAATTTGGCAAAGAAGTAAAAAATAGCGTGGTGGATGAGGGACAGCTGACTTTGAGCTGCTGTCAGGGCAAAGGCATTACGTGACTTTGCTCCGGGACACATTTCTATGGTTGCGCTTGTGCAAGTCAGTTGTGCGTTGCACAACTCTTCTGAATATCCTGGACATTATTTCAAAGAATGAGTCTCCCAGACTTCTAGCATGACATAAGCTTCTATTTTAGTTGTATATTGACCACATCCTCTACTAATAATTTACAAAATGTCTTATTTTTTGCAATAGCAGCTTTTCTCAACTTTTCCCATTGTTTGATGTTATATTCATTCATCACTTGTTCTAAAAACTGCTTATAAGTCTCCTTTGCTCTGTGTAAGTCTTTAATATTATTTCTTGTTCGCCTCTGTTTTATTGCTGTAGCCATCTGATTTCATTCTTGTTTAGCTTTTTTGAAGGGGTTGTTGAACCATGTTTTCTGACCTGAAATCTGTCTTTCATTTGTCTTGCAATGGGACCTTATATAAATACTTATTTTTTGGCATTCTTGTATTGTATTCATAAAGTTGACAATTTCTAACAGATACTGTTACTGCTTTTCCAGGGTACTTTCCATGAATAGTTCCTCGAATATACTAATGGTATCTCTTTGCCATTTAATCCTTTTAAGATTCAGGATTTTCATGTCACCTTCCTCTGCGAAAATGTCTACTTGTTCATCTTAAAGATGCTGCATCTGTATCATAATTAGTTTTGGACAATGAGAAGAATCTGGTCAGTCCAAGACCGTAAGATTTTGTATTTTACTAAGTTCTTCCACTTTAAACCTACCCTAGATCAGTTGTGGAAGACCCCACAGGTCCTATATATTTATTTATTTAGCTTTTGTTAACCAGGTAAGCACACTAGACAGTCAAGTGCCTATTATCAGGTGTGACCTGGGAGGTTAAAAGGTACAGGCAAAACAATACGTGGTCGTAGTAGGATACAGAGGTAAAAACAATCATAATAGCAGACAGCAGCTGGACATATATAGTAGGATACTGTTTATGGTTACATATCAGTGGGAGAAGCAGTCATAATAAAAGCAAGACATATAAAGTAGAACACTCATAGAAAGTTTACACAACAGGGCAGTTATTAGACCACAACAGAGTATAACCTAATTCAAGAGGACATTGAGCATAAATGTATATCTTCCTTCCAGATCTCCAGGTGATCTTCCATTCATTAATATGATTATTATCTGACAGGAAAGTTATTAAATCCTTTCCTCTTTTATTATATGTGCTATCTTTAAGTTTACTAACGTAACTTATTTTATGGTTAATTGCTGGGAGACACTGCAGGGATCTTTATACAAATCTCTTGCATATTTCCCATTTGAGACTCTGGCATTAAAATCTCCCATTGTCAAAACTGGGCTGACCTCTTGTTCCACTTTTAAGTTTTCCAAAGTTTCTTTGGTGTTCTGTATACAATCACTAATCTTTTTGTTTTATTTTTGGAGGTATATATACATTGATTATTGATAATTTAATGTTGTCATTTTCCATCTTTAGTGGGAGTTCATAATTATGGTATGCAGTTAGAATAGTGATTCTAAAATAGTGACGCAATAACCACACCCCAAGAAGTGCATATTACAGAATGCTGATGGGGTAGAATAGCAAATGTGAAGAACCGTTACCCCAGGCATTAGAGGAGGTGGACAAATTTTAAAAATGCAGAAGCTGGCCAAGCTGCTCCCATAACATGGAGGTCTAAAGCAGTAGCAGCTTGATCATTGTAATGTGGTAGACAAGGGTTCTGTTCCTGGTCTCCCATCATTTTATGAGACAATATTCCACCCTCTGTTACTTTTTTTTTTGTACTTCGAGGTCTGCCCCCTCTTAAAGTTGGTTATTTAAGATTTGAGGAGTGCAGGGGACCTCTGCCCTTGCAAAAAAAAAAAAAAGAAACAACTTTATGTATGTCCTGGCACTGTATCCTGGTGTGGCATTGTTTCATGCTGCTTTTCAGCACAGTGCTGTTATTGATAATGCTTTGTCAGTCAGCATTCTTGTAACCTTGTGGCTATAATTCCTAAGGCATTTCATTTTAGTTATTCTAAAGTTCAATGAGGTCTTCACGTAAGCAATAAGTCTAGCTTTCAAGTGGTGCTGCTTTTTTTTTCCTTTTACTGCAGGGACCCCATGAAGAGTAAATCAAGCATGTTTCAAAGTGATTGCTCTCTTGTAAACAGAGCACATAAAAGGTCCAAAGAAAATCCTTGATTTCCTTGTCAGCCAGTTTATATTTTATACCATCTGTGTTCCATGATAATATTTTTAAGTCCATGATATTCTCCCTATTATTGCATTCCTGTCATTTTGTATTCGATTCCTGAGTCTGTAGAACTAAACTTTTTTCTTTCTTTTGGCCATCATTCATTGTCTCTTAGATATTTTAGATATCAAAATGTTTTAATAGCTGGCCCAGTGGCACTGAGGGCTGAGGAGCTGGATGCCTTTCCTCACGCTATGCTAGCAATCTGTGTTTGCAAATGATCACAGGCCACCAGGGGTTAGCAAGGGAGAAGAGGGATTGAGCAACTAAGGGACTGTGCTCCCTCTCTGGGGAGGGAGAACTCCAGTGGCTGACTTTGCATCTGGCCCCTAGCAGAGGCTGGGGACAGGACTCCATTGCTTTGTTAAAGGGGTGGAGATGGTGCAGGCGCTAGGAGGAGCACGTGTGGACACATGCACACTTCCTCCACTGACATCATTGCATGCCTCTCTCGTAAGGGGAGCAAATGAGGAAAAATGGACCTACCAATCAAGCGGTATAAAACAGCCACCGCCGCAGGCCCTGACCCTGAATGGCTGTCCCTGAACTGGGTTCAATTCAAGGTGAATCGAGTTTAAGGGGGCTCCTTACCACCATGCTATGGGGTAATCCATGGTGGGATGAAAGGATGCTGCCTGATATCAGGGTGCAGGGTTGGATGGGTGCCTGGAGATGAGAGCTGACAGAAGGGGCCTGGAGATAGAAAAAGTTAGAACAATTTTATTCATGCCTTAATTGTTGCTTTTTCACCATTTCCCTTTTCCCTTTCCTGTTCTACTTGTGGTTGCTGTAAAGTCTTTTGGAGCAGTTATAAGAATTCAAGATTTATCCACTAATGTAGCTTTTTTGAAAATTGTATTCATCAGACAGCCATTTCTTAATATTATATGAGTTGTTACTGCAGTTTTGTCATTAATTCTTATATTATCAGTTGCAGTTGTGGTTTCAAAATTAAGACAGTGTATTATAAATGCAGTACTGTACTTTCCTGATTTCTCCTTAGATCTTTCTCTTAGTGTATTCCATCCAAAAATTGAGGTTCCTTTATTATCCCATTCTGAATGTTGTTTCTTTTTATATTCTGCTGTATTTTGAATACGAGTCTGTATTTCCTTACCTCTTTCTCTTTTATTCTTCTGTGATTTATGCTTTTTTTCCTCTGATGTTCTATCTGGAATAATAACTACCCCTTGTGGATGGCATCCATTAACTCAATTATTCCTCAGCGGCCATTTGGTATCAAGGTTAACCAATGGAAGGCTCAGACTTCAAAAAGTGCTCCAGGTGGTAATGACTTTTAAAGCCTTTTGCTCTAAATACCTCTGCCTGTGCTCATATCCTCTCCATCAATATCCAAGACTGAGAGTATATCCTGTGCCCATATCCTCTCCATCAATATCCAAGACTGAGAGTATATCCTGTGCCCATGTCCTCTCCATCAATATCCAAGACTGAGAGTATATTAAAATACAATGTAGAATTGCAGGTTTGTGAAGTCTCATAATACATATTTCCTTCTCCTAGTGATTTATATTTAGTAGTTGCCTAATATGTTTATCCAAGTCTTCTGGTGTCACTTTTTCTAGTATCTCAATCCCATACGATGCCACTAGAAATTCTGTTTCATATTCCTCCCTCTCTCTTTAAAAAGATTGTATATTCATGCTTATTCCTCTTTGTATTATCATTACCTGTCCCTTTTAACCCTTAGGCTGCTGATAGAATAAGAACATATAGGGATTTTAGACTGCTTTATCAGTCTGTGACATATCAAGAGTTAATTCTTCAAAATGTCCTTCTGTAGTTACAACATCTGAGGTGATGACCTTCCTCACAGCCTATTCTCTAGTTACAATTTCATTATTTGCTTCAGCTCTTTCAGTATCAAGATATTTTCCTATGAAACTGTCATAGTTTAAGTCCTGAATTTCTTCATTTACTGGATCCATATGCCTACTGTAGTCTTTCCCACTTCCATTAAAGCAAATTGTATCCTTTCCCATTTCAGTTTCTCCTGCCTCTTTTGTTTCCTTAATGTCATGTTTGCAATTATTTGAACTTTTGTCTTTAATTCCAGTATGGTTTTTATTATTTTTATTATTCTGATTATTTTTGCTTTTCCTTTCTTTCTTCTTTCCTTTGCCTTGGACCCTACCCTTAGACAGGGCACCATCTGAAAAGTGAGAGGTAGATTGTTCTTTGACAAAAGGTGGGGTAAAATCATCTCTATTGCATGATTCATACCTTGCTGCTGAACTCCCTGGCCCAGATATTCAAACTGTGCCACAAAGTAGTGCCATAGCAGGAGCAGGTGCAAGTGCAGTGTGCCTATATGCAGCATGTGCAATTTTCAAACACAGCGCAGGCCAAGATGTGCTTGCACAATGCAACTGAATATCATGACAACCACACCATGGTGCAACCAGGGATGCACAGTGGTGCAGGTCTGATGCGCAGTAGCACAACTAGGGATGCACAGTGGAGCAGGGTAGCAGTGCATCAGCACAACCAGAGATGTGCAGGGACAGGATGCAGGGGTACACCACCCATGGAAGATATGGGCATAGGGGCACACAACAGACCAGACAGTGCCCCCCACACACCATGAACCGCACAATCTGAGGTGAGCTGGAAGAACCACCAGCCCATGGACACTAGCAACAATCCCACAGCTAGGGCATGGCGCCCCAGCACACCCCCTAGTAAGCTATGGCCGGAACACAAGGAGGTCTGGCCAGCCACTCTTTACTACACCATCCCACCAATGCAGAGCACAACCTGCACAGTGATCCCCAGACACCCTGCCTAGGAGCAGTGCCCAACAGTGCATGTCACCTTATGCATGTCACCACCCCCACTGTGACAATGCAACCCTGTGCACCATGAGCCATGCAAGGCAGCCCCACCATGAGCACCCTGCAGCAGGTGGCAGCAACCACCAATGCAGCAACTGCAGACACAGTGCCACCCTGCATGGCCCTCCCAAGGCACAGCTGAGAGATCAATCCTGCATTGGCACATGAGGTACCCCACATGTGACAGGGCCTTCCACGGACCCCAACACCAGCAGTACAGCACCCTGCACACCCACTCAAGCACACACCCTGTCCCAGCACTGGCCCCAACAGACAGCACAGATGCCCACAGTGGTGCACAGAAGCATGAGCCACACAGGATGCAACACAGGGCATGGACAAACACCCACCCATACCCAAGGGCACCCCAACACAGGGACATGATAGTGGGACAACAAACCTGCTGGCATGCAACCACAGCAGCCATGTACCCACCGCCAGCACCCCTTCATGGCACAGGTGTACCAGCCACCCTGTGCATGCAGCATGAATCCATCTGCCACCAGCATGCGGCTGGAGCACAAGTGACAGACATTGGAGCACATTCCCTGCAACAGACACAAACAACAGCATGGAGTGGGGACAACAACAGCGGAGGCTACAGTGCCACCCGAGGCAGACATGCACCATACCGGTGCCAGGAGGAAATCCGGCATTGCGCCAGGTAGAGGGGGTGGCCAGCATGGACAGCCACCACTGATGTACCAGCAGACAGTGCATAGCACAGATATGCAAGGGTGTCAGCTGCACAGGCCATGGACAGTCTGACGCGGTGCCATGGACACAGTGCATGCACTGTGGACCACTGCACACAGGCATCCAGTGTACAGAGAACAACACACATACCACAGACAGTGACCGAGTCCCCTGCCCACAAAATAGGTGGGTCCCTGCCAGACACACACACACACACACCCATGCCTGCACCACTCCTAACACCATGCACACCACTGCAGGCAAGCACCTGTAGCCCACTGCAAATCAGAGACCACCACAGTTGTCATAACAAAATGTATGTATCAAACATCATAAACAATAAAATATATTTACAAATATTTACAAGGGTAGAGGGAAAGGGCCACAAACCAGGTGGTGGTGGGCATGGGGCGGGGTGAACAAATGGGAGAGGGAAGAAGATGTATGAGGGTGGGTCCAGGGGGTAAGTCAATTAGGGGTCATGGAGGGCCTATTGCCTGCCCTACTCTCCACTCCTGAGCGGCCTCCGACCACTGCGGCACCAGACCCCATCCCACTCCATCCTCTGTAGTATCTCCTGGGATGCTCATGCTAGCTGCAGCAGCTCCTGAACTCCACACTCTATTGCTGTCCAGCGATGTCCACCTATGACAAGGGAGCAGAGTCAATACACGTGACTGGCCATCCCTCTGCAGCCCACCCATTGTGCATGGCATACAGCCATGGGCCACACCCCTGTGATGGTGTGCAACCACCCACAGTGACCGCATCCACTAGACCTGCCTACCCAGGAACCCACAGCCATGCAGACTGCTGTACACACCCACTGTCAATGTCCCACACAGCACCAGCGTGGCCATACAGTGACATGGGTATACAGTGCAAAGGCAGTGGAACAGCCATGTACCCAGTGCATGTACAGACCACCAGGAATGCCCACCCACACATGCAGTGCCACAGGACAGTGCTGAGTGTACCACGTGGCGTGCACAGCGGTGGGGCCACGTGCTGGTGGCAATGCCCCGTCGCCAACCCTGCAACACAGCATGCACAGATGTGATGGGGAAAAAAGGCACTCACCTGCATCCATACCAGCTGGGCGCTACTGCCCCATGGCCTCTCTACCACGTACCTGCTGCAGTGCACCAGCCCTCTCCCACTCAGCTCTGGCCTCCCTAGCTCAACGTTGCTCCTCAGGGCTAGGGTGCAAACTCAGAGAGGGGAACATCAGTACAAACCAGCAGCAAAGCGCCCCTGGTGTATGCGATCCCACACAGCCCAGCCATGCCACAACCCCATGACCACCACCACCACCACCACAACCGCCCACACTGGATGGTCCCCACCTCCCTTCAGGGTGGACACATGCACACTGCGATACCCGGATGGATGGATGCTACCAGTGTATGGATGGAGCACCTACCTGGCCATGGCATGGCACCTCACCTGGCGTGTGCCTGTAGTCACCCCAGCCTATCTGGGTCCATCCGCCGGAGGTCCCCATACCAGTGGTGACACTGCTCAGCACTATGGGCAATCCCTGTGCCCTCCTCGGCCTCTGCTACCTCCTCCCACAAGGCTCTGCGTGGTCTATTTACTGGGTCCTGTCCAAACAGGGCCCAGCATGGGGCTCAACAACAGACACAAGGTTGGCCAGCTCATGCGCGCTCCACTATTGGGCTCTCCTGCGTTCCATTTTCAATGCAGTCCAGATAACAAAATGCTGCTCTGTAGCACACATCCCCCACATGTGGATGCTGCGCTGTATAGCACTGCCATTCTACCATCGTGCTGTCACCAAACAGCATGATAGGGGTGCACCCATGCAGATGCATGGCACCTAGGGGGCAAAGGTCGACTGCAGGGTCAAGAGTCTGTCACATACGGACTGCCACAGAGCTATTGTGACTCCCTGTATGTAGCGTGGTAGGGAGCCTGTGTGTGATGCTCTGCAGTGGTCTACTGTGCTATGGGACTATGGCACCTACAGCGCTCCAGGGCACGAGCACCACACATGAGAACAGCACACTAGCACCACTGGCACAGTGGTGGCTGTGCCCTGCACTGCCTCCCATGCTCAGCACATCATCAGCATGGCAGGCATCAGCGTCAGCAGCCTGGGCATGTGCCGTGCGGTGCCTACTGTGCATGTCACAGAGCTGCACCATTGCCTGAGCACACTCAACAACATTGTGCAAGGTGCAACAGCGCGATATTCAGCCAGCATATGCAAATCGGTTCATCAGCAATTCCATGGTGCAGCCACTGCATTAGCATCCACTTAAAATTGCATCTCGCCTCATTTGCATGCATTGCACTATATAAATGCACCATGGGGCTGCAGAGGACATAGTTTGGTATTGCAGTCTATTGTGGTGGGTTGCACAATGTTTGGGTGTATGGACTATGGTGTGTGAGTGATGCATGGGACTGCATATTCAAAGGTAATGCCTGTCATTCCCACAAGCTCTATAATGACCTAATGAGAGGAAGAGGAGGAACAGGGACATGGGAGGGGGGGAGGCCCAACTTCACCTAGGTGGAATCAGATGCCCTGTTCGAGGCCTATCTTGACAGAAAACCACTGCTCAGTGGACAGCGGGGAGCACCACAGACCCATGCTGTGGCATGGGGTGAGGCAGCGTGTGCTGTGAACCAGTATGGTAGCCACCAGAGGTCTGTGCAGGAGTGTAAAAAGAAGGTCAGCATAGACAGGAGGAGGATGAAGGACAAGGTGGCTGCCATTAGGGCAGCACGTGCTGCAACCGGTGGTGGACAGCCAGATGTGCCACGCCTGATGCCACAGGAGGAGTGGGTGGCCAGCAGTATGCGGTGTTGTGCCATAGATGACATTCCTGGTGGTGGATTCCAGATGGGTGGCAGCCCATCACTGCATGGTAGGTCCTGTTTTGTCACTGTTTGGGTGGTGAGGGGAATGCCACAGGGTAGGACGGAGACTATAACACTACTGTGTTCCCTTACAGCTCCTGAGCATCTACATGGGTCAGCGGTGGTGGGTGTGTCCACTGAGGGTGATGCCCTGGACCCGGAGGAGCGCCCATCAACCTCCACATGTGTCCAAGTGACAGAACCACTGCATACCTGCCTGTCTGTCTGGACTGTAGATGGTAGTGCTGGTGCGGACGTGGTCCTGCCTGTGTCCCAGCGTGACAGTGCCCACGGACTCCAGCATGCTGGGACATGGACTGGTGCCAGATCCAGCACTGAGGATGATGGATCACATGTCCCGGACAGTGATATGTGTGGGACGCAGGATGGTCCCACAGCGGGAAACAGCACGGGCATAGCTGCAGTGGTGCCACCGCGGGAGGCTCTGCATGACATTACAGTCCCAGCCTGTGCCTATATGCCCCAGTGGGGCAGCACTGGTGTGCATCCAGGACAATAGGGCAGTTGCAGCCGCTACGGCGGCACCAGTGATCCTTGGCGATTGGTGGCCAGAGGGGCATTGCCAGCAGTCAGCTAATGGCGATGGGGGGGACAGTGTCGGGGGTGGCAGCAGTGCACCGTGTGTGGATGTGTCCTGGCATGGCTCTGGTGTGTAGCACCCATTGTCAAGGGGTGCTGCCCAACAGGGCCAGGAACTCCATGAGGGACAGCGTGCCAAACCGGCGGATGACTTCTTTGATGAGCACAGCCGCCTACTCCAGGATTCAATGGATCAGCAGTTGTGGCTTGTGACTGTGATGGATGCACTCAGTGCGGTTCTGCACCAGGCAGAGGAGTGGCGCAGCTGAGACCATGGTCTGCTCCTGGCAGTGATGACCCAGCAGCAGGAGGATGTGACCACTACCATTGACAGGCAGAAACATGAATTCACAGCTGTCATGGCCACATTGGGCACCTAGTTCATTGCCCATGTGCCACAGACACTGCACAGTGTCATGTCCACCCCCTGTTCCCGGCATCTTGCGACACCTTCCATGTCAACACCAGGTTCGGCTGTGGGCATACCGAGTATGCCTGGCACAGGCATGTTCAGTGAGCTGCATAGCCCTGTGCAAACATGGTCATGATCCTGCAGCGTCAGCCCTGGGGAACTGTTTGTGCCACCCCATGAGGCCAATGGTCAGCCTGGCATGGTTGACAGGTCTCGGTGGGACCACACACACATCCGTGGTGGCCGTGACCCTGTGCCACGTGACGGACCTGTCTCCCACCATAGCCACTGTCTGCCACTGCCCTATGTGCAGTGTGTTTTGTATCGTGTGATGCACGGGTGGGGTACCCAGCCCTGCACACACACACAGTCCCTGTGCATACCCTCCTGGCCACTGTGGCATGTGCATGATGATGCCTGCATTGTGCTGTCCGCAAGTGTGCAATGGTGCCCAGCATCTGTGGCATGCACAGTGATGGCCACTGGACATAGTCGAGTGTGGACCTGTGTGTGGGTTGGGGTTGCATTCGGGGTTGGCGTGCCTTCTACCCCTTGTGCATGTCTTGTGGTGTGGATGTGTGTGTGTGTGTGTGTTTTGAGCATGTGTGAGCACGTGTCATGTTTGGCCCTGCCCATTCTTGATGGCGTGTGTGGTTCCACGCTCAGACCCATTCCCTTGATGCCATCCACCCCTGGGGTTCATCCATGCCTGTCTGTGGGCTGTGCCCTTGCCATTGTTGGTTGCACATGGCCCCATGACCCACCTGTTTTGGCCGAAGTGCTCCTCTGTGATGGTGTCCCGGTGCAGTTGTGACGTTTGGATCAGGCGGGGGTCCCTTCACCCAGGGAGTGGCTGACCATCACCGTCTGGACCAGTGTCCTCATCATCCCCACCGCCGTCCCTCTCTTCAACCTCCATGGCTATCCCACAGTCGTTGGCCATGTTGTGCAGGATGCAGCAGGCCAGGAATAGCCCACAGGCCTTTGAGGGGCTGTACTGTTGGGCACCACCAGACATGTCCAGGCACTGGAAATGTGCCTTCAGCATCCTGAACACACGCTCAATGACATTCCGTGTTGTGGCGTATGCCTCATTGTATCATAGCTGTGATGGGTCGCGGGGTGCCCGGTATAGTGTGAGCAGCCAGGGATGGAGTCAGTAGCCACTGTCACCTGTGTATAGAGGGTGGACATTAGTATGGTGGTCTGGGTCGCTATGCCATGGGCCATCAAGGCCGTTACCCATGGCACTTCTGACTATGCACCCCCCCACATCTGCTCATGTCGTCCTGCATGATGTGCATACTCGCCTACTAGGTGGTTAGTGGGGATGTCCCCACTCTCGAACCTGTGGCACAGTGTGGACTGGTGGCAGATGAAGGCATCATGTGCTCCCCCAGGGTGCATGGCACAGACATTGGTTATGCACCTCCTGGCATCGCACAACCACCTGGCAGTTGATGCTGGCATACCCCTTCCGGTTTATGTAAGACACACCGTCCAGGCCAGGTGGCGTGCGGATGGCCACATGGGTGCAGTCAATGGCCACAAGCATGCCAGGCATACGTGCTACCCTGTGAAACTCTTGTATGTGTGCTGTGCGCTCCGCCTGTGTGCTGGGGAAATGGATGTACTCTGCAGCATGTGGCAGCAGCGGGCTAAGGAATTGTGTGAGTAGGCATGACGCGGCTGACTGGGTTATACCTGTTGTGTTCCTTGTTTGTCTCTGGAAGGTGCCCGTGGTGAGCAGGCACATGACAGCTGTCACCTTTGTCTCCACGGACAGAGCACGGCTCCGTTCTGTGGGTGCCTGCATCTCATCACTGCACAGCTCACAGAGTCGCCTCAGGATCGCCCATTTCAGATGGTACTGGCACACAATTTCTGTATCAGAGTATTGTTTGAAGGTTGTGTGGGCTTGGTACCACCTGTTCAGGGCATACTGTTGACGGACCCTTCCACATTTGTGCCCCCCTGCTGCCTGCCTTCTGACACCCCTCATTACTACCTCCATCTGGAAGGTGGCACTGGCCATGTCCCTGGTAGGTGTTCCCCCCCCGGCAGCTGTTATCCCGTTCCCTCCACTGTCCATTTGTGATGCTCTCCCTGCACCAAGTACACTTCCAGCCTTTGGCTGTCCTGCCTACTGCCACTGCCCTCAGTCCACTGTGGCACTTCTCTCTCACTCCTGCACAGTGGCACAGGCACCCCACTCCTTTATTGTTCCTGGTTGATTCCAAGTGTGCTCTGTCCTGCTCCTGCCCAGTCCTGCTCACTGCTACCCTCTGCCTTGTTCCTGTCACCTCGCCCCCACCTCTGGCTTCCCTGTAGCCTTCTTGTGCCTCTCTCTTGTTCCTTTTTATTTTGGATCATTTACACTGTTGCGCAACTTCCGCTAGCTCCCCTATTGCGCATGGCACATGCTGTTGAATATCACACTGCCCTTGTTATTCATGGTTCCTCCCCTACAGTTGCACATGCATTCATTACTAGTGCACTCTTGTGCATTGCAACTTGCGTGATGCAGCTGCCTCCCATTGAATATCGCACAATGGTGCATTTCTGTACTTACTTTGGCGCATCTCTGTTGCGCATGGCACATCTCTTTTAAATATCTGGGCCCCTGTGTAACTCTTATCTCCATGCTTGAGTTCAGCTCATTACTTCTCCCAAACTTCCAATTTGTTTCAGTAAAATCTTAATCCTAAAAATGTCGCTATTCAGGGGTGATACTTCTTCTTTAAGGGCTGCAATATTTTTCAGAATTAGTATATTTATCTAATATGGATTTTTAATCATCTTCAGCTTCTGTCTAGACAAAACAGAGCTGGATGTAAAACCTCCTTCATTTGTGAAGTATTTATTATACTTTATTAAATGTATGTTCGGATTTGGATTCATATCTGATTTTTTTATCTCATGTTTTTATGCTAAATCTCCCTCCTATTTTATGGTTCCTAGAATACTGGCAAACTGGTTGGTGGGCAGAAAACAGAGAGTGGTGGTAAACAATATACAGTCTGAAGAGATGCAAGTCACAAGTGGGGTACCTCAGGGATCAGTCCTGGGGCCAGTCCTCTTCAATATTTTCATCAGTGACATTGCAGATGGACTGAAGGGTAAGGTCTGTCTGTTTGCAGATGACACCAAGATTTGCAAAAGAGTAGATGATCCAGATGGAATGAGCAGAATGAGAAGAAATCTGGATAAACTAGCAAAGTGGTTGAAAGAGTGGCAACTGGGGTTTAAAGGAAAGAAGTGCATGTTCATGCACATAGGGAAGAGAAACCCTGAAGCCACCTATAGGCTGGGAGGGGAGTTGCTGGCAATCACAAGGGAAGAAAGAGACTTGGGCATCATCATCACCAATGACCTGAAATCATCCAAGGAGACCTCTAAAGCAGTAGGTAAGGCTAGAGGGATGCTGGCGTGTAACAGTAGGGGTATCACAAGTCATAAGAGGGAGGTAATAATCTCTCTTTACAAGACACAGGTTAGGCCCCATCTGGAGTACTGTGTGCAGTACTTAAGGTGGCACCTGCACAAGGACATTAACCAAATTAGGGCAGTCCAGAGAAGGGCAACCAAAATGGTGCAGGGACTACATCAGAAAACATATGAGGACAGATTAACGGAGCTCAATATGTATACCCTGCAGCAAAAGAGGGAGAGAAGTGATATGATTGAAACATTCAAACACCTTAAGGGCATTAACAAGGTGAAAGAGTCTAACATATTTCAATATAAGAAAATAGCAGGACAAGAGGGCACAGCATGAGATTAGAGGGAGGCCGATTAAGGGGTAATGTGAGCAAGTTCTTTTTCACAGAAAGGGTAGTGGATGCCTGGAATGGCCTACCTCAGGAAGTGGTGGATATGAATACAGTGCAGGGCTTCATACAAGCATGGGATAGGCATAAGGGAGCAATGAAGATGAGTTTGAATACATAGGCCATTGACAGTGTACAGGTCTATGGCACATTCATAAGGTAGAAAAAATGGGCAGACTGGATGGGCCTTGTGATCCTTATCTGCTATCAACTTCTATGTTTCTATGGATCAGTACAATTGCATTTGGCCCTCACTAATTGTCCATCAAGAACAGAAGAAATCAATCATTTTGGGTGAAAACTGTCAGTTATAAGCAGAGAGTATTTATCTGTTGGTTTAGTATACATCTTCATTAATAATCTGTTGTTTTCCTTATAGATTAGCAGGTCTAAATATAGAATATTAGTTCTACTTGAATTCATACTAAAAGATACATTCTCTGTTCTTTGATTTAAATATTCATTTAACTGCTCTAGTTCTTCTTGGCTCCCAGTCCACGTACACAAAATATCATCTATAAAGCATCTAAAGATTCTTAAATGCTTAAAAAATTGATTGTTAGGGTTAAATGCATACTGAGTTTTAAAATTATCCATATAAATGTTGATATATGATGGTGCCATACTCAACTCCATATCTGTACCTTTTGTTTGTAAAAAAAAAAAAAAAAAAAATTGTTTTTCAAATTTAAAAAACTCTGATTAAGTATTATTCCAAACATTTATTTTTGTTAACTATATTTATGCACTGGTACTCTCCGTGGCATCCTTCAGAGGTGCCCAACTCAATCCTGCCCTTCTACTCCCTACAGTGGCCAGCCATCACTGGTTCATCCCCCCAGAGGAACTTCCCAGCTCTCCAGATCACCCCCTGGAACTGTGCTCACCCGCCCTCGGCAGCACTTTCTGAAATTAGAGGGTCCATCCCTCTGGGAGGTCAGCCGTGGATCCCCGGTGTGGTCTGTCCCGGTATTAGGGATGAGAGGGAGATCCCTGGGACCCTTATCATCTCCTCGGCAAGCCATAAATTTTCTATTTTAGTTCCCCCTATCCCTGCGGAGCCCGGCCAGCAAGGCAATGAGTTGCCGTGGCTCCACCCCATGGCATAAACCGCACTGCCACAATCGGTAATCCTCCAGCCACCACCAGAGGTTGCTCCAAGAGTGAGCACACCCTGTACCCACCCCCAGGAAGAGAAAGCAGTCCTCCAGATGCTCGATCTCTTCCCTCCCCTGCCGACCCCCAGCGACCCTGGCTCGTTCCCAAACCCAAGTCGCCAGTGTGGCATGAGGTGTAGCGTCCAACGCCTCAACCCTCAGTGCCACCAGGCTGGCCTATTCCAGCCATCTTAACCAGTAACTCATTGGGTGGTTTACTTTCTTGTCTTCTATCTTCTAAAATTTCTTGTAAAGCTCTACATCTGCCTAAATGTGGGATAGAAGTGTAAACTGTAGGTCCTTCAAATCCTACATCACCAGAATACAATTATTATCATCCAAATCAGTTTCATTTTCATTCTCTAATAGTTTAACAAGCTTTGTTGAATCCTTAATTCATATTTTAGTTTGTTCCACTAGGGGCTGGATATTCAGACTGCGTGGGGCAGTGGCACACTACAACTGGGCTGCGTTGGGGCTAATCAACAGTGCAGTGCCATGGCTCAACACCATTGAGTATGGCATGGAGGGCGCACACACTGAGCATGGTGCAGTGGCACTGCACCAGTGCAAGACTCAGAATGGGAGCACGAGGATGCTCCAGTGCAAGTGCAGTTGTGCTAGGTGCATCACAAGCGATATTCAGCAGGGGCATGCAAATGAGGCCAAAATGTATGCAAGTCACAAATGGGGCCATTTGCGTGCCATTATGGCCCCATTTGCATGTGATGCACTGAGTCCCGGCAGCTTGCGCCTGGTGCCCTGCCAGGCTGCTGCCATCGGTGATCGACACCCTGGAGCGCAATTGCAGCCCCCCCTCTCCCATACACCCATTCGCGGGCATCTGTAAAAAGCACAACAATCCCTGGTGGTCTAGCGGTAACCCCCCGGATGCCCGATCACAGGCCATTGTGCAATAACAGAAGTACCTGGTGGTCCAGTGGTACCCCTCCCACCCACCCACAGAGGTCCCCGACCACCCAGCACCCCCATCATCAGTGGGCTGCAGCATCCTTCCTGCACACCACCAGCTGCCCACTGAATGACAGCATACAGTATGATCTGTACACCTATTGGTCCACAGTGTGGACCAATGGGCTACGAGACCATACTCTACTACACTGGACCAGATATGTGAATGAACATTGTCATTCTGTGGGCAGCCAGTTGGCATGCAGGCAGGATGCTGCCACCTGCTGATGACAGGGAGGGGTGCTGGGTGGCCAGGGACCTCTGTGGGTGGGTGGGGAGAGGGGTACCACTGGACCACCTGGTACTTCTGTTATTCCACAACGGCCCATGATTGGCTGTCCGGGGGGGAGTTACTGCTAGATCACCAGGGATGGTTGTGCTTTTTACAGATGTCTATGATCGAGCATATTGGGGGATTGCTAGACCACCAGGGATGGTTGTGCTTTATACAGATGCTCGCAATCGGGCATACAGGGGGACTGCTAGACCACCAGGGATGGCTGTGCTTTATGAAGATGCCCACAATCGGGTGTATGGAGGGACTGCTAGACCACTAGGGATGGTTGTGCTTTATAGAGATGCCCACAATCAGGTGTACGGGGCAGGGGGCACTGGCCTGCCAGGGGGCAGGGTGCTTGTGGACAGTGTTCCCGCTGAGTGGGTGGCCACCCACAGCTGGCGGCTGCTATGTAGCCCCTTGCAATACAGCAGCCCACCTGTGGGTGGCTGGGACTTGCTTCTGCTTTTCCAGGGCTCAACTTTGAGCCCCCCTGTGTGGTGCAATGCTGAATATCCCACCCTAGATGTCTAAGTTGGTGGTCTATAAAAATAGAAATTGGTTCTAAAATAGGATTTATATCAGACACAATAGGTCTATCAGGAGGTTTATACAAATCTTTGTGTATTTTGGGAAGAATGTAAAATAGTGGAATAGTTGGGTTTGGGCGAAAGAGGGAATCATCTCTTTCCTATTGTGCAATCCATTCATTGTTGTATACCATTTCCAATAAAGTTTTAACTATATTTTTAACTTGTTCTGTTGGATCTTCCTGTAATTGAATATAGTTATTAGTATCATTAAGAAGTGTCATACATGAATCTCTATAAAAACTATAGTCCATAACCACTAATGCACCCCCCCTTATCAGCACTCTTAATGTTAGTATAATTTTCCAGGTTTCTGAGAGCACCATATTGTGCTGCCATTAAGTTATACCTTGTTCTCCTGTCTGTATTCTGTCCTTTAACAATTAAACATTCTGGCCCGGATATTCAAAAGGGTTGCGCCATGCGCAACAGGGATGTGCCAGCGCAAGTACGGAAATGTGCCATTCTGCAGTATTCAGTAGGAGGCTGCTGCACAGCGCAAGTAGCAATGCGCAAGAGTGCAATAGTAATGAATGCATGCAGAACCATAGGGGGCAGAACCATGAATAACATGCACAGTACACTATTCAACAGCATGCACCATGCGCAATAGGGGAGCTAGAGGAAGTTGTGCGACAGCGGAAATGATTCGAAATAAAAAGGAGCAAGAGAGAGGCACAAGATTGCTACAGGGAAGCCACAGGTGGGAGCGTGGTGACAGACACAAAGGCAGTACAGAGGGTAGCAGTGAGCAGGACTGGGCAGGAGCAGGACAGGGCACACCTGAAATGAGCCAGGAACAGGATAGAAGTGGGTAGCCTATGCCACTGTGCAGGATAGATAGTGGAGTGCCACAGTGGACTGAGGGCAGTGGCAGGAGGCAGGACAGCCACAGCCAAAGGCCTGAGGTGTACCCAGTGCAGGGGGAGCATCAGAAATGGACAGCGGGGGGGAATGGGATAACAGCCACCTGGGGGGAACAACAGCTAGGGACATGGCCAGCGCCACCTTCCAGATGGAGGCAGTAATGAGGGGTGTAAGGAGGCAGGCAGCAGGGGGGCACAGCTGTGGAAGGGCCTGTCGGCGGTACACCCAGAACAGGCAGTACCAAGCCTGCACCACCTTCGAACACTACTCTGACACAGAGATTGTGGGCTGGTACCACCAGAACCGGGCAATCCTGAGGTGGCTCTGTGAGCTGTGCAGTGATGAGATGCAGACACCCACACAATGGAGCCATGCTCTGTTAGTGAAGATGAAGGTGACACCCATCATGTGCCTGCTCACCACGGGCACCTTCCAGAGACCAACAGGGGACACAACAGGCACTTCATGCCTATTCACACAATTCCTCAGCACACTGCTGCTACATGCTGCCGAGTACATCCATTTCCCCAGCACACAGGCAGAGCACACAGCACACATACAAGAGTTACACAGGGTAGCACAGTTGCCTGGCATGCTCAGGGCCATTGACTGCAACCATTTGGCCATCTGCATGCCACCTGGCCTGGACGGTGTGTCATACATCTACCAGAAGGGGTATGCAAGCATCAACTGCCAGGTGGTGTGTGTGTGATGCCAGGGGGTGCATTACCAGTGTCTGTGGCACTCACCCTGGGGGAGCACATGATGCCTTCATCTGACACCAGTCTGCACTGTGCCACAGGCTTGAGAGTGGGGACATCCTCACTGGCCACCTAGTGGGTGAGTATGCATATCACGCAGGACGACATGAGCAGACGTGGGGGGGTGCATAGTCAGAGGTGCCATGGGTACCGGTCTTATCGGCCCATGGAAAAGTGAAGCAGGCTACCATACTAATGTCCACCCTCTACACACAGCTGACAGTGGCTACCCATTCCATCCCTGGCTGCTCACACCATACCGGTGCCCAAGGACCCCATCACAGCTATGGTACAATGAGGCACACGCCACAGCATGGAATGTCATTGAGTGGGTGTTGGGGATGCTGAAGGCACATTTCTGGTGCCTGGACACATCTGGCGGTGCCTTACAGTACAGCCCCTTGAAGGCCTGCAGGTTATTCCTGGCCTGCTGCATCCTGCACAACATGGCCAACGACTGTGAGATAGCTGTAGAGGTTGAAGAGGGGGACAGCAGTGGGAATGATGAGGATGCCGGTCCAGTCAGTGATCAGCAGCCACCCCCTGGGCGAAGGGAACCCCGCCTGATCCGGATGTCACAGCTGCACCGGGACACCATTACAGAAGAGCACTTTGGTCAACACAGGTAGGTCATGGGGCCATGCGCAACCACCAATGGCAGGGGCACAGCCCACAGACAGGCAGGGAAGAACCCCAGGGTGGACAGTAGTAAGGGCATGGGTCTGAGTGTGGCACCGCACATGGCATCAGGGATGGGCAGGGCCGAACACGACATGTACATGCGCATGTGCGCGTGCACACACACACACACACACACACACACATACACACACACATATATATACACACACACCCCCCACAGGACATGCATAAGGGGTAGACAGCATGCCAACCCCAATTACCACAGCTTCCCCCACACAGGTCCACACATGACCATGCCCAGTGACCATCACTGTGCATGCCTCAGATGCTGAGCACCATTGCACACTGGTGGACAGCACAACACAGGCAACTTCATGCATGCACCGCAGTGGCCAGCAGCTGGGAGGGTGTGCACAGGGACTATGTGAGTGCAGGGCCAGGTACTCCACCCATGCATTGCATGATGCACACCACATTGCACATAGGGCAGCAGCAGACAGTGGCCATGGTGGGAGATGAGGTCAGTCACGTGGCACAGTGCTACAGCCACCACAGATGCATGGGTGGCCCCGCTGAGACCTGCCAGCCATGCCAGGCCAACTATTGGCCTCATGGGGTGGCACTGACGGTCCCCCAAGGGGTGGCACTGAATGAATGTGACCATGTTCATCCAGGGGTCTGCAGGTCATTGAACATGCCCGCCCCAGGCATGCACGGTATGCCCACAGCCAAACCCAGTGTTGACATAGCAGGTGTCACATGGTGCTGGGAATGGGGGGATGGACATGACACTGCATGGTGTCTGCAGTGCAAGGGCACCAAACTGGGTGCCCAGTGTGGCCATGACAGCTGTGAATGCATTTGTCTGCCTGTCAATGGCAGTGGACACATCCTCCCGCTGCTGGGCCATCTCTGCCTGGAGCAGACTATGGTCTCTGCTGCACTGCTCCTCTGCCTGGTGCAAAACCACACTGAGTGCATCCACCACAGTCACAAGCCACAACTGCTGATCTACTGAAGCCTGGAGTAGATGGCTGTGCTCATCAAAGAGGTCATTCTCCAGTCCGGCATGCTGTCCCTCGTGGTGTTCCTGGCCCTGCTGGGCAGCACCTCTTGACGATGGGTGTTGCACACCAGAACCATGCCGGGACACATCCACACACGGTGCACTGCCACTGCCCCCGACACTGTCCCCCCATCACCATTGGCTGACTGCTGGTACTGCTCCTCTGGCTGCCGAGCACCAGGGCTCACCGGCGCTGCTGCAGTGGCCGCAACAGCCCCACCACCCTGGACGCACACCAGTGCTGCCCCACTGGGGCATACAGGCATGGGCTGGGACTGTGTTGTTATGCAGGCCTCCACGGCGGCACCACCCACGGCAACGCCCATGCCATTGCCTGCTGTGGGACCATCCTGCATCCCAAACATATCACTGTCCAGGAGGTGTGATCCATCTTCGCATGCTGGATCCGCACAATCTGTGTCCCAGCATGCTGGAGACCATGGGCGCTGTCACGCTGGGACACAGGCAAGGCCTCATCCACACACCGCACCACCCTTCTCAGTCCGGACAGACAGGCAGGTAGGCACTGGTCCAGTTTCTCAGACCCCTGTGGAGGTGGATGGGTGATCCTCAGTGTCCAGGGCATCACTCTCGGTGGACACACCCACCACCACTGACCATGTAGACACTCAGGAGCTGTATGGGAACACAGTAGCATTAGTGTCTCTGCCCTGCCCTGTTGCATTCCCCCCATCACCCACACAGTGACAGCACAGGACCTACCATGCAGTGATGGGCTGCCACCCATCTGGAAACCACCACCAGGAATACCCTCTATGGCAAAATGCCAGATACTGCAGGCCAGCTGCTCTTCCTGTGGTGTCAGGCATGGCAGATCTGGCTGTCCCCCACTGGTGGCAGCATGTGCTGCCCTGATGGCAGCCATCTTTTCCTTGATCCTCCTCCTGTCTGTGCTGACCTTCTTTTTACACTCATGCACAGACCGCTGGTGGCTGCCATGCTGGTTCACAGCATGCACCACCTCACTCCACACCGCAGCATGGGCCTGTCATGTTCCCCGCTGTCCACTGAGCAGTGGCTCCCTGTCGAGACATGCCTCAAACCGGGCATCTGATTCAGCCTGGGTGAAGTTGGGCCTCCTCCTTCTCCCCCGTCCCTGTTCCTCCTCATCCTCTCGTTCGGTCATGATCGAGCCTGTGGGAATGACAGGTGTTGCCTTTGAATGTGCAGTCCCATTCAGCCCTCACAAACTACAGTCCACACATCCCAACAGCATGCAGCCCATCACATTTGACTGCAATACCAAACTATGTCCTTTGCAGCCCCATGTCGCATTTATATAGTGCAACGCATGCAAATGAGGCAAAGTGCAACTTTAAGTGGATGCTAATGCAGTGGTTGTGCCATGGAATTGCTGATGAGCCAATTTGCATATGCTGACTGAATATCATGCTGTTGTGCCTTGTGCAATGTTGGTGAGCATGCTCAGGCAATGGCACAGCTCTGTGATGTGCGCAGTAGGCGCGCATGGTACATGCCGGGGTGCTGATGCCGACACATATGGCACTAATGATGTGCTGTGCATTGGGGCAGTGCAGGGCATGGCCACTACTCTGCCAGTGATGCTAGTGTACTGTTCGCCTGTGTTGCGCTCATGCCCTGATGCGCCATAGGCGCCATGGAGCCACAGCATGGTAGGCCACTACAGGACATCACACACAGGCACCCTACCATGCTGCACGCAGTGCATCCCAATAGCGTTGTGGTGCACCGTGCATGGACAGACCCTTGACCCTGTGATCGACATTTGCCCCCTAGGCGCCATGCATCCACATGGGTGCACCCCACCATGCAGTTTGGTGACAGCGCGATGGGGACTGGCAGTGCAGTTCCATGCAGTCTCCACATGTGGGGAATGTGTGCTACATAGTGCCATTTTGATAGTGATACTCACTGCAGGGTGGCATGGAGGTGACCACAGCAGTGGAGCACCATAGGGCTGGCTAACCTGGTGGCCATTTTTGAGCCCCATGCTGGGGCTCTGTTTGGCCAGGACCCACTTGACAGGCCACACAGTGCTGGGTGGGAGGAGGTGGCTGAAGGCCTGGAGGAGGCCACCGGTATCGCCAGGCCTGGTGAGCAGTGTCGCCACCAGTATGGCGACCTATGGTGGAGGGACCCGGACAGACTGGGGCATCTGCAGGCATGCACCTGGTGAGGCACCATGCCACGGCCAGATAGGTGCTCCATCCATACACTGGTAGTGCCCATCCATCCAGGTATCGCAGTGTGCATGTGTCCACCCCGCAGGGGGGGTGGGGTCCATCTAGTGGGGGCAGTGGTGGTGGTGGTGGGGGTGCAGCATGGCTGGGCTGTGCAGGAATGCACACACTGGGTGGGGGGCTTTGCTACTGGTTTGTACTGATGTTCCCCTCTCCATGTTTGCACCCTAGGCCCGGAGGAGCGCTGTAGGGTGAGGCAGGCCTATTCTGAACTGGACAGGGTTGGTGCACCATAGCTGCAGCAGGGTTGAGGTGGAGGAGCCATGGGCCAGCAGCGCCCAGCTGGCCTGGATGCAGGTGAGTGCCGTTTTTCCCCTTACATCTGTGCACGCTGTGTTGCAGGGCTGGCGGCGGAGCATGGCCACCAGCACTTGGCCCCACAACCGTGCATGCCACATGGTGCACTCAGCACTGTCCTGTGGCACTGCACATGTGGGTGAGCATCACTGGTGGCCCATGCGTGCACTAGGTACATGGCTGTGCCACTGCCTTCACACTGCATAGCCATGTCACTGTACGGCCATGGTGGTGCTGCTCGGGACATGGGCACTGGGTCTGTGCAGTGGTCTGCATGGCTGTGGGTGCCTGAGTAGGTGGGTGATGTGGGCGTGGTCACCGTGGGTGGTTGCATGCCATCACAGGGGCGTGGCCCATGGTTGTATGCCGTGCACAATGGGTGGGCTGACGGGGTCTGGCCAGTCATGCGTACTGACTCTGCTCCCTTATCCTAGGTGGACAATGCTGGACAGCACTTGACAGAAGTGTACAGGAGCTGCTGCAGCTCACCAGGGCCACCCTTGAGCTCCAGCAGAGGCTGGAGCAGGACGGAGGACGGCAGCACAGAAGATGGTGCAGGGACAGAAGTGGGGAGAGGGGCCAGTGATAGGCCCTCTATGCCCTTTATTGTATTTCCCCTTGACTAACACTCATACCCCTTCATTTCCTCTCCCAGTTGTTCACCCATGCCCCATGCCCAACCCCTCCTGGTTTGTGGCCCTTCGCCCCCCCATTGTATATAGTTGTAAATATGTTTTGTATTTCACACACCTTTAATATATCCATTTTGTTGTGACAACTGTGGTGGTCTCTGATTTGCAGCAGGCTAATGGTGCTTGGCTGCAGTGGTGTGCATGGCATTGGGGGTAGTGCAGGCCTGGGCATTTGTGTGTCCAGCAGGGACCCACCTATGGTGTGGGGGGAACTCAGTCCCTGTCTGTGGTATGTGCGTTGTTCCCTGTGCACTGGACACCTGTGTGCAGTGGTCCCTGGTGCATGCACTGGGTCCATAGTGTCCCTCTCAGTATGTCCATGGCCTGTGCAGTTGACACCCTTGCATGTCTGTGCTATGCACAGTCTGCTGGCATGTAGGTGGTGGCTGTCCATGCTGGCCACCCTCTGGACCCGGAGCAATAGTGGCTTGCCTCCTGTCACTGGTATGGTGCACGTCTGCCATGGATGGCACTGTGGCCTCTGCTGTTGTTGTCCCCCCATGCTGTCGCTGGTGTCTGTGCTCTGATGTCGGTCACCTGTGCTCTGGCCGCATGCTGGTGGTGGACAGCTTCATGGTGCATGCACAGGATGGCTGGTAAACCTGTGCCATGGTGGGGTGCTGGCCGTGGGTGCACAGATGCTGTGGTCACACATCAGTGGGTTTTGTTGCCCTGTTATTGTGTCCCTGTGTTGGGGAGCCCTTGGGTCTGGGTGGGTGTTTGTCCATGCCCTGAGTTGCATTCTGTGTGGCACCTGTCTCCATGCACCAATGTGGGTTTCTGTGCTGGCTGTTGGGGCCAGTGCTGGGACAGGGTGTGTGCTTGGGTGGGTGTCCGGGGTGCTGTCCTGCTGGTGGTGGGGTCCAGGGCAGGCCCTGTCTCATGCAGGGTACCTTGGGTACTGACACAGGGTCAACCTCTCAGCTGTGCCATGGGGGGGCCATGCACAGTGGCACTGTGTCTGCAGTTGTTGCATCGTTGGCTGGTGCCACCCACTGCAGGGTGCTCACAGTGGGCTGCCATGCATGGCTCCATGGTGCACAGTGTTGCACTGTCACAGTGGGGGTAGTGGCATGCAAACGGAGCCATGCACTGTTGGGCGCTGCTCCTGGGCAGGGTGTCTGAGGATCGTTGTGCAGGGTATGCTCTGCATTGGTGGGATGGTGTGGACAAGGTGGCTGGACCTCCTTATGTTGCAGTCACTGCTTGCCAGGGTGTGCTGGGGCACCATGCCCCAGCCATGGATTCAGTGCTGGTGTTCATGGCTGGTGGTTCATCCAGCTCACCACAGGTTGTGCAGTTCATGAGGTGGGGGCACTGTCTGGTCTGCTGTGTGCCCCTCTGCCCATGTCTTCTATGGGTGGCGCACCCTGCATCCTGTCTCTGTGCATCCCTGGTTGTGCTACTGTGCTGCTACCCTGCTCCACTGTGCATCCCTGGTTGTGCTATTGCACATCAGCCATACACCACTGCGCATCCCTGGTTGTGCCATGGCGCTGTTGGCACGATATTCAGTTGTGTTGCACAAGGGTGCATTGCATTTGCACCTGCTCCTGCTATTGCGCTACTTTGTGGTGCAGTTTGAATATCTGGACCTCTATGTCTTTGTTAACTAAAGATATATACATCTCAATTGTGTGTGGTATTGTGTGTGGAATGAATGCAGGTTTGAGGTGAATCTCCTACTTAATTCCATTTTTTTGATTTGTTCCCCTTGATCCTTATGTGTGGAATCAGGTTGTGAATTAAAAAGGTATTTTAGCTTGATTTTTCTATAAAATCTGTTCAGATCTAATTTCAAGGTGAACTCATTGAAGGGGACATGTGGACAAAAGGAGAAGCCTTTAGATAGAACCTCCTCCTCAACTATGATTAGAATTATTTTTGAAATATTATAATTTGTTTTGGAGGTTTGTGACCTCAATGTTTTCTTCTCTGTTGTGTTGTCTGTTGTATTCCCTGGTGTGCCTCCTGTTGTGGACCCTGTCTTGTGTCTTTTCTTCTTACGCCTGTCTCTATATTGTTTTCTATTTCTGTTTCTCCTGAGTGTCCTGCTTCTGCTGAATTTGCTTTTTCGTATCTCCTGTGTTGTGTGTGTATTGATAACCTCATTTGGTCCTGCATCTGGAGGTCCTTCTGCTATGCCAACCCCTTCCAAAAATGCCCTCTGACATCCCTCGGCTGAAAGAGGGCCTCCCTCAGTATCACTGTTGGAAGAGGGTAAAGATGATGCCAAATCCAGATTATATTTGACCTGTGTACCAAACATCGAATTCTTTTTATAAGTATAGATTTTATTATCCTGATAATCATTTAAATCTCTCTTAAATATCCTTTATTTGGTTGTCCTCAACTCCTCCTCAAAAGTGTTAAGTTGTGCATACACTTTGTCTAGATCATTTTTAAGTTCCTCTACTGAAAATATATTTTTTACCTCTGCTACATTATTAACTCAAATTTGGTTCTATTCTTGCTAATTCCTTGGTGATGGATTCCACAGCCAACAACATAAAGTCCCTGGAGCAGTGATTTCTGACCTCATCCCATTTAGTGTCCAATTCCAAGTCAGTATATCCTAAATTGGCTTCAATAAATATTCTTAACCCTCTTGGGATTCTTTTTGTTTGAGGTATTCGGACATGGTCAGAGTGTGGCATTCCAGTTTGATCTGTTTTGTTTTAAATACTCATACTGGTTGGTTACAGTTCTCACTGGTGTAGCACCTCCAAATTCCTATTGGTCTTGAAATTTTGCAATATCTTATGTTCTTCGGCATCAGTAATAGATGAGGAAAAGACCTGTTGTCTGTAATTTTCCCAGTTCATCTAGGTTAAACATGGCAAAATATACAAAGTACCACTCCAGTAGGTTTCAAATGAAGAATCCAGTGGGGGTAGGGGGTATACCAAATAGCCAAAAATGTGTGTCCCAAGTTCAATTCCAGTAAAAGTGGTAAGAATATTTGGGGATGAATCATCATTAAGACTGAAACTTTCAAGATGCCGAAATGGTGGCCCTCTGGTTGGAGCACTTGCCTGTGCCCTGCAGAAACTGGAAAACTCCCCAGTTCTAGCACAGTCAACTTGGTTAATGAGAAAATATATAACTGAGGTAGTTTCTCTCTACCAATAAAGGCTAATCACAAGAAGAAACACTGGTAGCAACAAAGCCCACTCACCAAATATGAGAAAAAGTTTTTATAATTTCATTTTTGATTTTTTTTTCTTTTGTTCTCTGTATTTTCTACATGCATCTAGGATACACTGTTTTCAGAACACAAACATTTTGGATGTACAATCCTTCTTCAGTGAGTAAACACTGGGCCAGATATTCAGACTGCGCCAGGTAGAGGCGCAAGCCTGGGCGCTGTGCAATTGGGTTGAGCTAGGGCATAGTCCAGGTGATGTTCAGCAGTGCTGTGCCATGGCTCAGCACCATTGAATATGGCACTGGGGGTGCACGCAGAGTCCACAGCACAGTGGCATTGTGCCAGTGCAAGTGGCAGGTGGATGCACCAGTGCAAGTGTGGGTGCGTTAGGTGCATCAACTGCGATATTCAGCGCCGGGCATGCAAATGAGGCCATTATGCATGCAAGGCAAAATAGAGCCATTTGCATTTCATTATGGCCCCATTTGGATGTGGTACACTGATCCCTGGTGACTTACACCTGGCGCCTTGCCAGGATGCAGCTGTTGGGGACCGACGCGCTTGCCCTCGGCGGGCAACGCACCCTGTCACCCGATTACAGGTAGATGTTTAAAAACCCTGGTAGTCCAGCAGACCCTATCCCCGCTCAATCACAGGCATATAGAATATAACCCTGGTGGTCCAGAGGACCCTCCCCCCTGCCTGATCATGGGCATATGTAGACTATAACCCTCATTGACCAGTGGATCCTATCCCCTGCCCGATCATGGGCATATGTAGAATATAACCCTGGTGGTCCAGTGCAGCCTATCCCCTGCCCGATCATGAGCATGAATTCAACTGATCCCTGGTGGTCCAGTGGACCCTATTCCCTGCCCGCTCATGGGCATGTATTCGACTGATCCCTGGTGGTCTAGTGGATTGATCTCCATCACCCGCAGGGGCATTACACAAACACCCTGGTGGTCCTGAAGTACCCCCTCATCCATCTGCTGGAGCCACTACCCTGCACCCCTGCGTCAGCGGTGGGTGGCAGCTCCTCACCTGCAAGCCGCCTGGTTGCTCGCTAACTGACAGCATACAGTATGGCTGTATGCCTATTGTTGTTGTTGTTGCATGCAGACTGTACGATTACACAGTCCCAAAATATGGATGAAACATTCACATTTTGGGATCAGTGTACAGTACAGTCTGCATGCCCATTGGCCCATGCAGTGATCAACAAGCATCACAGCTGTACTGTATGCTGTCAGTCAGTGGGCCACTGGGTGGCTTGCGGGTAGGGAACTGCCACCCGCCACGGACTGGGGGGGTGTGGGGTGGCGGGGCTCACTGGGTGGGTGGGGTACCTCTGGACCACCGAAGTGTTTGCCTAATGCCCACAACCGAGTGATGGAGATCGGTCCACTGGACCACCAGGGATCAGTTGAATACATGCCCGTGATTGGGAAGGGGATAGGGTCCACTGGACTACCAGGGCTATTTTATTAATATGCCCGTGATTGGGTGAGGGAGGGCTCGATGCCCAGTCTGTGTCCTGGAAGGTCTGGTGGCCACCCACAGCAGGCAGCTGCCATGTTGTGCCCAGCAATATAACAGCCCACCTGTGGGTGTTCCCTGACATGTTCCTGGTTTTGATGGGCTCAACTTTGCACCCTCCTATGTGGCGCAAGGGGGGTTGTGCCTGCATATGTGTTGCACATCCTGGGCTGAATTGCATATGCAAGGGCACGCCGCCCACCTCTGCATCGTTACATTACTGAGCCGCCCCGGCACATCGGGGCCAAGTGCAACCAGCCCCTTTGAACATCATGCCAGAAAGACATCGTGGGTTGTGCATGATGCAACACTGTTGCTCCATGCACAACCCTTTGAATATCCCACCCACTGCATTCAACAGCAAACATAATGATTTTTATAATCAAATATAGATTCATTTCCATCGAGATATAATATTTTATAGAACAAAATGAAATGCTTTATAACAATTCTCACCACCTATTTCTTTCTCTGTGTTTTACTGAGAGCAGCACATCCTGCAAAAAGATTAAATATTCAAAATCATTCCTCAAATATAAAAGAAGACAAACAAAATTCATCCCATTTATGGTTAATACATTTTCTAACCATATTCACAACAAATAGTATTCTTTGTAAGCACATGCTCTATATTTTCTTTGTCATTATTGAATTAAATTCAATAGTATAGACTATATACCATTTTAGTAATAATAATAAATCTTTATTTAGGTTAAGTGCCTTTCAGAATATCAAGGTGTTGTACAATAGATTTAAAACAATAATAAAATCAATAATACAGCAATGAAACGGTCTGTTGGGTCCCTTCAATCCATTACACTAAAAGCCAGATGCCATAGGAAAGTTTTCAAAGCCTGTTTGAAACTTCCCACAGTCACGCCTCCCTGCAGCAGATGGGGTAAAGAATTTCAGAGGGTTGGGGCCACGTACATAAATGCACGTGCCTCAGAAGATTTTAAAGACACCCTCGAATCTCCAGCAACCCTCAACAGCCAAATGGAGCTGTTGCTCAGGGCAGTAAGGTACCAGAAGCTATTTCAGGTAGTCAGGACCAAGTCTGTGTGGGGCTTCGTAAGTCAGTAATCTGACTTTAAAGGTGATCCGCCACCAAATCAGCAGCCAGTGCAGATCACGCAGCATAGGTGTAATATGGGAGGACCAAGAAGTTCCCAACTGTGTCACAGCATTCTGCACTAGCTGCAGATGGCAGATATCAACCCCAGGTAGCCCTAAGTACAGGGAGTTGCAATAATCAAGGCACGAGGTCACAAAGGCATGGATCAGTGTAGGAAGGTCATCAGACAGAACAAGGTGCTTGATCCTGTCGATGTCCTAAGATGGTAAAAGAAGACTTGACAGCTGCCAACACCTGGGATTGAAGTTTCATCCCATCATCAGCACCACCCCAGATCCTGCACCCATTCAGAGGTAAAGATCTGGGAGCCCCCAAAGTCCAGAAGGCTGACCAGCACTCAACCCATCTATCTGGTGACCTGGATCAATGATCATCACCGCGATCTTTTCTGTGTTCAACTTCAGCCAGCTGAAATTCATCCAATCCTGGATTTTTGCATAGTTAAATATCAAGACAGCACTATTCTGGTCAGGTACAAAGACAGGTAGAGCTGGGTATCATCAGCAAAGCAGTGAAACCTCAGCCCATACCGCCTTACAATGTCTCAGAGGGCAGCATATACACCA
The DNA here is from genome assembly GCA_016271365.2 of Neoceratodus forsteri. NCBI lineage: Eukaryota > Metazoa > Chordata > Ceratodontiformes > Ceratodontidae > Neoceratodus > Neoceratodus forsteri. Next base: position 417,606,022 of record CM057457.1, read on the forward strand.
CAAATAACATGGGGGACAGTACTGAGCCCTGAGGAACCCCATTTGATAGAGAGAATGGGTCAGAAGAATAAATCCCAGACACCACTCTCTGAGTTCTGCCAGTGAGGAAAGATGTAACCACCTGAGGACTGTACTTAGTCAGGCCACAGATGAACCTCAGGTGCTGAAGCAGCACCCCATGGTCCACAGTGTCAAAAGTTGAAGACAGATCAAGGAGCACCAAGATGGAGCAGCTTCTCCAGTCTCTAGCCATCAGGGGATCACTGAGCACCTGAACCAGTGCAGTCTTGGTATTTTATGTCTTTCAATAACCAGATTGGAGGGGTTCGTAGATGTTATGGATGGTCAAGTGGTTCTCCAATTGTACCGCCACTACTTTCTCAATAACCTTCCCTATAAAGAGAAGGTTTGAGATTGGTCTGTAGTTGACCAGACAGTCTGGGTCCAATGAAGCCTTCTTCAGGAGGGGTGTCACCACCGCCTCATTCAGAGAGCTAGGAAACTCACCCAAGTCGAGGAAGCACCAGATTATCTGAGCCAGGACCAGGCCAATAATATCACAACAACCCATAACCAGGGACGTTGGAATCGGGTCCAAACTACAGCATGTAGGGTACATACTCTGGACAATCTGCATGACATCTGCAAACTCTGGCTGGTCAAAGGTACTATAGAAAGTTTGAGGGACGGTGACCTGGCACTGATCAATAGCATCTCCTGTAGAGCAAGTCAGGAGGATCTCCACCCTAATGTCAGTCACCTTAATCGCAAAGAATCAAGTAAGTTCATCGCAGGCCACTTGTGAAAAAGCTCTTTGGAGCTGCAGATAGGCTGGGTTGCACAGCCTGTCCAGTGTTCAAAAGAGCTGAGCCAGTCAGTTCTGAGTGGCAGCAATCTCCCCGGACAGGAATTCTGCCTTCTTATGGGATATTATTGATTAGTAGACTTGATAATGCTCTAATAATCTAAGGTGGTCAGCCTCCAGGGCAGATTTCTGACAGTGAAACATAGAAGCATAGCCTTTGACGCAGATAAGGACCACTTGGCCCACCCAGTTTGCCCATTTCCCTATCTACTGGATAAGCTGCAGATTCTAGTTAACAAACAGTCTACTGCCTGCTACCTACCACTACAATTGCCTTGTATCTGTCCCATGCATGTTTGAATTCCCCCACTGTTTTAGCCTCAACAACCTCCCCAGTGAACTGTAACCTTCATCCTAGTTGCTGCAACTCCCTCAGGGTCCTATCAAACCAGGGGGCCCGAGGGTGAACACAGACTGGAGGAATAGAGTCCAGCACTAAGGAGATGGTCTTATTATAAGCCAGCACCACAGCCTCTGGATCCTGCTTGCCACAGGAAACTCTGAGAGGTCAATCACCACCGCTAGGCCTTCAGGTCCCACATCCCGTAAAGGGGGGTAACTGACCATATCCACAGGGAAGGCCTATGAAAGGGGGTGCAAAAGTTGAACATCACGGTGTAGTGATCAGACCAGCTGATAGGTTTCACCCCAAAGTTGAAGGCATCAATCCCCCGGAGAAAAAACAAATCAAGGGAGTGACCGTGTTTATGGGTAACAGAGGTAACAATCCGTGTAAGGCCCAGAAATGTCATCAGCTGGAGGAAGTGCTGTCCAAATTGCGAGAGTTTGTCATTGACCCAGGCATTAAAGTCACCCAGGACCATCAGTCTGAGTGACTCAAATGCCATGTCAATCATAAGATCCACTACTTCCCACAGGAATCGCTTCTCATCCCCAGGTGGATGGTAGATTAGAGTTATCCTATAACCTACACCTTCTACCAAAGTACACTCAGATGATTCAGCCTCCTCAACTGGTACATTCATGAGGCCCAACTCAGTCTTGAAACAGAACACAACCCCCTCAAACCACGGTCCAATCTCGAACGGTGTATCACAGAGTATCTGGCCAGAATTGCAGTCTTCAATGTGGAGCCAGCATTTTCATCCAGCCAGGTCTCGGTGATGTAAGCCAGATCAGTTGTTCCAACCAGATCTGCAATAATTGCAGTCTTATTCTTAATTGATCTGGCACTGCATAACACCACTCGAGTTGGATGGGTTTCCAGGGCCGCCCCATCTACTTGCCCACCAGAAACAGTGGTGCCCTTGGGTATGAGGACTAGGCATGGTGAACCACATTCCAGGCTCCATTTTCTGGGCCTAACTACCCCAATGCGAGAGACCCATTCTTTCATCCTCTGATGTCCACAGCCCCACCTCCCCTACGAACAATACCCAGCGCTCAACAGTGCAAGTAGATTGATCACATCGGGGGGGGGAGGGTAGAGAAAGAGGAGAGAAGAGAACAAATACTGCACAACTGGGAAGAGGAGGCCTACATATTCCACAGGCTTAACAGAATCAAAATACAAAAATGCACCAAGCCGAAAAGGAAAACCCTTAACAAGCCTAAGATAAAAATACCCAACCCAATGACTCACACTCACAAAACTATAAAAAATTAACATAAAAGAAACACAAAATGTCTAAATAAACACCTATATGAAACTCTCCCACTCTCTCTTACAGAGGAGAGGTACAAAAATACAAAATTAGACAAAATAACTACCCAATTTAAACAATAGAGTAAAAAATAGTATCCCTACCATAACAATACTCCAAAATAAAATAAAATATCCCCTCCGAATATGAGTACCAAAAACAGAGTTAAAAATAAACCCCTTCTAGCCCTGCATAGATATTTCAGTCCAACACTCTGCTCTTGGAGAGACACAGTCTATCTAAAATAGGAAAAAAAATAAAACCAAGAGGTAGAAATCTCCTGCAACCCCCTCTCACTGGGTATGCAGAGAATGGAAAACAGTCTACTAGTGTTCAGACCCTCAGGCCCTCTCACAGCCTGGGAGTAGTAGGAGTCAAGGCACTCTCAATGCCTACTGTTGAAAATCCAGTAATTTCTCACATTAAACATGTAAGAAACAATAAATATAATTTGGACACCCAGGCCTCTCTCACCACCAGGAAATACCAAAATGAAGACACTCTCACTGTCTCAGATGGAAGAAATTCAAAATCTAGCTGTGGTTTCAGAGCAGAATGAGGGCTTGCTGGTGAAATATAATTCAATACAATAAAATCCACCACTTCAAGACCCTTGCCATGAGGCAAGCAGTCAGAAAATAACTACCTGCAGCTACAGCAATCTATTGAACCAGGCCACCTGCCAGGGCTGGCAGAAACCTAGGCAGACCACATACCTTCTGGTCGGCCCCTGACCCAATGGGCCTGGCCTGCCTGAGCAGGGTAGAATTCAGCAGCCAAACCTCCACAAAATACAGGGTCCACAATCCAGACAGGGAAAATCCAAAGCTCAACTAAGCGGCTGAGCAAACTGTCCCAAATATGTACTTCCACAAACTCTCAGTCTAGACAAAGTTCCAAACTCCACATTCGGCTGGGCAAACTGTCCCAAAAATACTATCTCCACTTGATTCCACATCATCGAGCAAATTCAAATTTTAGAGAGCATTCCTCCCTTAAAAGGTCAGTCATCTTTTTGTTTTTGCTTAAGTTCACCCCAACTCAAACTAACTTTCTCTGGGGCTTCTCTCTCGGTATCTTTCTCGAGGCACACACCGAGTAAACACATTCCCTTTCTTAAATGTTCCAAGGTAAAAGAATCCACAACAGATCCCATTATCATTCAAAGCAGCATCAGGGCAAAACTAGATGGTCACAGTGCACACTATGAGACCGTCAATGGTCATCCCTCTCAACAGAGTTCTGTTCAAAAACATAAAACAAACACCACGGACTGTATTGGCTACCATACTTTCTTTAGTTCATCACCTAAATCACATAAAATGTTCAGTTATCTGTCAACATTTCCACTCTATGTGACAGATAATTGAGAATTTTATCTGATGAGGCATGCATTTAAACAAGACCCTGCAGGTATGTAACTTTGGATAACAAAAGCAGAACAAGTGGAAGAAAGAGTGTTAAAATGAGGCATGTTTGAAAACGGTATATATTTTATTTATTTATTGAAATTTTGGAATTACAGTCCTTTGAGTTGAAGACTCCTTTGCAAATGTGCCAGGTCCATAAACAGAACAACACATAGTGACAAGTTGTACATTGTTAACCAGGCTAACAATACATTAAGGCAGTATAACCTGGTTGAATCAGTACAGAGTAGTTTGTTATTTAGGTTGGTTTCACACGGTTTCACTAGGGGTTGAATAGGAACCCAGGGTCGTTGTGGTGAGGTGGGTTGGTTGCTAGTTTCAGATGCTAAACTTTGGCCAAAGGGTTGTGTTTAAGGTACCCAGAGCTATGATGGCCAGGTAGGGAGTTGAAGGAGACGTTGGTTTTCTGACTTCAGCCTAGTCTCAAGGAATGGTTGAGGCGGCCACAAGTCTCAGAGACAAGGAGAAATCTCTTGATGCCTTTTTTATATAGGTTAAGGCTGGGGGCTTGGGAGATGGAGGAGGGGAGCTGATCAAGCCAGAGTGGCGCTCGATACCTGAAAGACCTTTGCCCTAGTGAAGTCCTACAGAGGCGGATTAGGAGTGTGTTGTCAGCCAGATGTCGAGGGGTGCTTCTAATAGGGGTTGGTTGGATGAGGGGGTGAAGCCCCGAGGGTGAAAGTTTCATCAGGATCTTTTTTGCTTGGAGGCAGGTGTGGTACTTTAGCCTCCCTTCAAAGGTCAGCCAGTCTGCTTGATTATAGAGCTCACAAGTGTATGTTAATCTTTCTGCGTTAGTGACCAATCAGCAGGCTTTGTTAAGAGCTAATTTGATGCTGTTTAGGGCTGTGTTTTCGGCTATGCCATATATTGTAATCCCATAGTTGACAAGAGATAGGACTGAGCAGGTAACAATGAGTCTAAGCACTGGGGGGATGGGGAGGCAGTGCTTGTGCCTGTAAAGAATACCCCAGCTGTATGTTTGCAGAGGCGGAGAGGTGTTTAATATGTAAGTGGTAGGTGAGGGACGTGCCCAGTGTTATGCCTAGGTACTTAAAGTTAGTGACCTGTTCAATTTGGGTGCCCTCTGGATTGGAGATAGTTAGTTGGGCATTACTATTGGGGTTTTGGCTGTGAGCAAAGATCATAGATTTGGTCTTGTTGTAGTTAAGTAGAAACCTGTGATCAGTAAACCAGGATTCAAGTTCTCAAAAGCAGTTTTCTAGGATATTTTGAAGGGAGATTGGATTTGTGTGTTTCCAGTATACAAAGCCATCATTGATGAGAGTAATAATTTACCACTGCAGGCCTGGGGAGGAGTTGAGAAAGAGAGTGAAAAGTAGGGGCCTAAGATAGACCCTTGGGGGATTCCAGAGTGAATAGGTAGCTTGGCAGATAGGATGGTGTTGATATATTCTATACTGTGTGTGTTGAATTTCATAAGTTTCATAGGTAGAGTCAAGCTAGCAGACTCAGGGTCCTTAACAGCTTGCCAGAATCCCAAAATTTATCATTTAAAACTGAAATACCTTGACCCCATAGTACATATCTAAGCTATTCTTAAATATATTCATGTTAGAACTGCTGACAATATTTATTGGAAGGTCATTCCAAGATGTTATCACCCTCTGACTGTACCAATATCTACGTTGTATTATACTGAAAACTCATCTCAGCCATAAGTATGTCATCATCGAGCAGTCTGTAAGCAGACAGAGACCACCCTGTGCCTCTGTAGTAGAGGGAGTATACATTGAGGGATGTAATTTTCATTATAAGGTTGATTTTTAAACCGTCACTGATTTAGGGAATCTACGGGCACCCTCCAACAGATTTATATTCTCTCAATTTTGTGGTGACCAGACCTGTGTACAGTACTCCAGGTGAGGCCTCATTAGGCATTATACAATGGGAGAAGTACATTTTGTTCCTACTTGCTATATGTCTGAAAATATGGTTAAGATTATGATTAGCTTTCATCTGGATCCTACAATGGAATTTAAACTTGAGGTAATTTGTGATGGTTATTCCCAGATCTCTTTCTTCATCAGAGACCTCTCGTGGGATGTTAAATAATTTATAGGAGATCTCCCTATTTTTAGTATCAAAGTGCATGACCTTGCAGTTAGCAGTATTCAGAACTAGTTTATTTCTAACTGTCCATTCCAAATATCTCATCAAGGGCCTCATGTAAAGCTTTCCTATGTTGTTGTGTATTTACCACAGTTCCTATCCTACAATCATCAGCAAATTTATGTAGCCAGATGTTTGGATTGTTCAGTTTCAGTGAGGAAATATAGCTATTGAAGAAGCTTGGGCCCAAAACAGAGCCCTGTGGGACCCCACTAGTAATTGGAGCCCAGCTGGATAAAACCCCATTTATCACCACCCTCTTTCCTACCCTGGAGCCAATCTATCACCCAATTACCGATGTTCTTGTTGAGGTTAATCCTCCAGTAGAAATAATAATTTGTAATGGGCAATTTATCAAATGCCTTGGCGTAATCTAAATAGATCATGTCCACTGAATTCCTAGATCCAGCTCACGATTTGCATGTTCGAAAAATGACAGTATATTCGTTTGACATGATCTTGACTTAGTAAACCCATGCTGTGCTAAGTCAATCAGGTTGTTGTTATTGACATGATCTAAAATAAGGTCTTTAATTAAGCCTTCCATAATTTTACCTATCAGAGAGGCCACGTTGATAGGCCTAAAATTTTCAGGCTTAGTTCTTGCCCCTTTTTTAAAGATGGGGACTATCGTGGCTATTTGCCAGTCATTAGGGACTTTTCCTGAATCCAGAGAAGCTTGCATTATATGAGTGATTGTTAAAGCCAGTGCGTCTGCTAGTTCTTTCAAGACTCTTGGGTGCATTCCTTCAGGACCTGATGATTTATTGAGTTTAAGCTTATTTAAGTGCTCTAAGTATTCTTAGGGTCGAGGGTTATTTTTCCTGGTATTGATGACTTATTACCTATATGCTTAGTGGGGTTGTCTTTATTATATACTGAGCAAAAATACTTGTTCTGTATATTGGCCATTTCAATGGCTGTGGCTACGTGCCCATTGTCATTAAAAAAGGGACCAATCATACTATGTATAGACTTGGTGTTGTTAATGTAGGAAAAAAAAGCTTTTTTATTATCCTGTACTTTGTTTGCCAGTTTGACTTCAAACTGTGCTTTAGCTTTTTTATAGGTAGTTTGACCTTTTTTAAACAAGTCTTATAGGACAGATAGATCTCCGCTAATTTAGTTTGTTTAATTTTTGTGTAATCTGTTTTTCTTGTTAATTAAATGTTTTATTGAGGTGTTCATCCAGGCTGGTTTAATTCATTTTCTATAAATGTTGTTCTTGGGGGCACTAGGTACATATTTGAGTACTAAACTCTGAACTTTAGTTGTCAGTGTTTCCTACATATCCTGGACATTTTTATTTACAAAGTCCTTGTTCCAGTCCCAGTGCAGAAATATTTTTTTAATACTGGGGAAGTCAGCTTTATTAAACATTAACTTTGTAATAGTACCTGTAGGATTGGGGTTTAAGAGTTCGCCAACATTAAAGTGAACTGAATTATGGTCACTACTAGCCAGTGGACTTTTAACTTGAACTGCATTTACTCTATCTCCCATATTTGTCAAAATGAAGTCCAATATATTATCCCCTGTAGTGCTATCATTGACCTTTTGTTCTAATCCTACCGGATTCACAGTATCTATGTACTGCATATCGATGGTACTTATTCCATGCCCATTTTCCCAGTCTATATTAGGCAGGTTAAAATCACCTGCCAGTAATATTCTATCGGCTGGGTTCAGATCTCTAATAGCTTTCAGTATTGCCTTGTCATCATCATCCATTGACATAGAAGGTGGGCTGTATAATAGTCAAAAAAGGATTTTTGTGTTTTTATGTGGGAGTTTTCAGATTCATTAATATACATGGCCACCCCACCACCTTTTCTATATCTCCTTGATTTATGGTACAATTTGTACCCAGCAATACTTTTTTCACAGTGATCATCTTCACTCCACCATGTTTCTGTCACTAAAGCAGTATGTATATTATGTGTGCAACAGCAGTTTAAAGTCATTGGCGGTGCAATATTCAAAAGGGGAAAGTCCGCCGCACAAATCCTAATGTGCCGAGGTATCAGTAATGTATGCAGGTGCAGGTGGGGGCGTGCTCATGCATATTCTGCACAGCCCGATATTCAGCCTGAGATGTGTGGAGCCATGCATGAACCCCTACCTGTGCCAGCACAAAGTTATGCCCCCCCCAAAAAAGAACAAGAGCGGGCCACCCACAGGTGAACTGCCATATTGTAGGGTGCAACATGGCAGCTGCCACCTGTGGGTGGTGAACCAAGCTCCAGCTGCACCTCCATGGTGGCGCCCACCCCCTCATGCCCAGTCGTGGGCTTAAGTAGATTAAAAACAAAGTCCTATATCACTGGTGGTCCAGTGGACCTGTCTGCACTCCCAATTGCGGGCTAAGTAAATAAAGAATATGCTAACCTCTATCCCTGGTGGTTCAGTGGACCTGTCAGCCCACCTGATCACGGGCTAAGTAAAAATAAGAATAAGCTAACCTCTCTATCCTGGTGGTCCAGTGGACCTGTCAGCCCACATGATTACTTGGGCTAAATAAGAATAAGCTACCTCTATCCCTGGTGGTCCAGTGACCCCTCCCCACCCACTCACTGATCCTCACCGCATCGCTTCCCCAGTCAGCGGTGGGCGGCAGAACCCACCTGCCTGCCACCCCACCGCCGCCGACTGACACTGTTGGTGGCTGTATGCCCATTGGTCCCCAGCATGAACCAATGAGCGTGCAGCCCATACCGCATTACACATTCGGGATGGTGGGATCAGTGGGCAGATGGGGAGGAGTGTTCACTGGACCACCAGGGATAGAGGTTAGCTTATTCTTTATTTTTACTTAGCCCATGATCAGGTGGGCTGACAGGTCCACTGGACCACCAGGATAGAGGTTAGCTATTCTTTATTTACTTAGCCCGTGATCGGCAGGCAGCGGTCCACTGGACCACCAGGGATTTATGATTATTCTTTTTCTGCTGCAGCCCAAGATTGGACTGTGGGCACATTGCCATGCTGCAGGGGGCTTTGGTCCCTGATGGCTGCTGCCTGGCCGGGTGCCAGGCGCAAGTCGTTGGGGATCAGTGCACCTGCATGCAAATGGGGCCATAATGAGGTGCAAATGGCCCCATGTGCACCTTGCATACATTATGGACCCATTTGCATGTCAACTTTTGCATGTCGTGATTGCTACGCCTTGCGCAGTAGAACTTGCGCTAGCGCATCCACACGGTCCACTCTGGCCACTGGCGCTGGTGCAGTGCCACTGCACCATGTGCACTGCAGGTGGCCTGGGTGAGATATTCAATGATCCTGAGCCAAGGCACAGTTCCATTGAATATTGCACAGTCCACGCCCCTGCGCAGCCAAAATAAGCTGCGCCTGGCTTGCCACAGTCTGGCGCAGTTTGAATATCTGGGCCATCATGTTTATTTACTAGGCCTCTTGCATTGATAAGGATAATATTCCATTCAGGCACATTTTGTAGGGTTTTTCCTGGATATGAGTGGTTAATTGTTGTTAGCCTTATCCCCCCCCCCAGTTTAAATGAGGGGTTGTTTAAAGTGTTAACCTTATCCCCCCACCTCCTCTAGTTTAAATGGAATTTTGCCACATCCAGAATGTTTTTATGCATGACATTTAAATGCAGGCCATCATTCTTAAAAAAAAACAGATCTACTAAATGTAATTGAGTTGTCCATAAAGCCTATACATTCTATTTTGCAAAAGTTTCTCTGCAATCTATTAATTAGCATAATCTACCTATTTTGTGGAATGATAACCATACATTGGTAATATCCTGGAAATTTTGATTTCCTCCCAACTCTTTTTATCCTTCTGGCTATCTACTTGCATTCTGACTGGGTAGTCTCCATCCTACTCCTTACCACATCATTTGCTCCTGCATGTAGGATCACTAATGGGTTAACTGTATTTTCAAGCAGCCCTTCCAACAGTGTGGAGATATCATGAAGTCTAGCTCCTGGTAGTGCACTAACTGTTGTGGTTTCCTTTCATTATTACAGACCCTTATGATAGAGTCTCCAATGACTACAACTCCCTACCATGTGCGTTCAGTGTCTTTCCTTGTTCCATATCTATATGGCAACTTGATTCCTTATGTTGAGTAGAATGTCTGTATTAGCTCAAGTCCTTGATTACCTCTGACATCTCTGGGGAGGCCAGTAATAAATTATCAAACCTATTTGTTAACTTCAGCGATGTATCTAAGTTCAGTGATGTATCCAACATAGGCCCAGACATACTGTCTACAGCCTTTGTATTTTCTGCCACTTTAATTTCAAGCTTGTCCCTCATGCTGACTTTTGGTGTCTGGATGTTATCAGCAAAACATGATTTATCAGGCATCCTATAGCGTATATCAGTCACTGCCTCGTCTATAAATTCTTCCAGTCTTGTTATATCTTTATGAGTTTGTAACCTTTGTTCCAAATTGTGGATCTCCGAGAAGCGCAGCAATTTTTATGCATTTATCACAGGTAAATTCTGAGTAACAGTTTCCTCAGTAAACATTTACATTCCCTACAAGCTTTCTTTCCTCCCTTTTTGATTTTCCTGAGCCATTTGATGCAATATATGATTTGGTACACTCACCACTAATTTTGTTTCTTCTGCCTGTTGTATGGTGGACTGTCCCAGTTTAATGCTACCCAGTGTGCACCAGTGTCTAGTTCAGTAATGGCAGAGAACATGAAAGTATCTGCTAACAAAGAATACTATTTGTTATGACTAGGGTTAGAAAATGTATTAAGCGTAAATGGGATGAATTGTGTCTTTATATTTGAAGAACGATTTTGTATATTTAATCTTTTGAAGGATGTGCTGCTCTGAGTAAAATCACAGAGGGAGAGATATTCAGAAGTGTTGTGTAATGCACAACAGTATTGCACATGCACGATCCCAGAAATGCATCCCGGAGCAATATTTAATGAATGCAAATGTGCAGCGTAAACTGCATTGCGCAGCAGCGCAATAGCTGTGTACACGGCACAAGTACAAGGGGGAGGAACCATGAAGAAGCAGTACAATGCCATATTCAGTGGTACAGCATAGCACAAGTCAGGAGCAACACACAGAATATGCCACACAGAGCTAAGCCTATAATAACAGGATCAAACACTACACAGCAGATGCACATGGGACAGTGCAAACTGTAACATGGATGTAGGACCATTTATGATGGAGGCAGTGAGGAGGCAGGAGGAGGCACAGCAACACGGCCTGGAAGGGCCTGTTGGGTACGCCACACACAGATGGTACCGTGTCCAGCTCACCTTTGAGGACTTCAGGATGCTGAGATTGTGGGATGGTGCCATCTGAACAGGACAATTCTGAGGCAGCTCTGTGAGCTGTGCCATGAGGAGTTGCAGGCACCCACCAGGAGGAGCCACACAATGACAGTGGAGAGCAAGGTGACAGCAGCAATGTGCCTTCTCACCATGGGCACCTTCCAGAAACCAACAGGGGCCACCCCAGGCATCACCCAGTTGGCCACATCCTACCTCCTCTCACAGTTCCTCAATGCACTGCTGACACATGCTTCAGAGTTCATCTGATTCTCAAGCACACAGGCAGAGCATACAGCAAACATGCAGGGCTTCCACAGGGTGGCTTGCATACCAGGCATGATTGGGGTGATAGACTGCCCACATGGCCATACTCACACCACCTGGCCCAGAGGGCACAGCCTACATAAACCAGAAGAGCTACCCTTCAGTCAACTGCCAGGTGATGTGCACTGCTACGGTGTGCATCACCAATGTCTGTGCCACACACTTTTGAAATGCATGCTGCATACATCTGGCACAGCTCCATACTGTGCCAGTGATCTGAACATTGAGAGATCCCCATGGGCCACCTGGTGGGTGAGTATTTGTTGGGACGGGGAGTCGGGGAGGCTGCACGTGGGATGGGGGCCCAGACTACATGCAGCAGTCACTGACAGCATGGCCAAAGGGGGCATGGGAGAGTGGGGAAGCAACAAACATGACAACATGCTAACCTGTACACCTTACCCACACAGGTGACAGCGCATACCCCCTGTGATCCTGGCTGTTCATCCCCATCCGCGCTCATCAAACATCATTAAAGATTTATATGAGGCCCACAGTGTAACACACAACATCATAGAGTGAGTCTTTGGCATGCTCAAGATGCGGTTCTGTTGCTAGATAGGTCCAGTGGAGCCTTACAATACAGCCCTGTGAAAGCCTGTGGACTCTTCCTGGCCTGCTGCTTGCTGCACAACATAGTCATTCACCATGGGATAGCCATCCAGGAGGTGAAAGCAACAGCAGAGATGATGATGGGAATGATGGGCCAGAGGGGGGAGCAGCCACCCATGCTATGGAGGGACCACAGGATCACTGCAAGGGCCAGGATGCACAGGGTGACCATCATACAGGAGCACTGTGGGAACTGCTGGTGAGTAGCAGCCATGAAAGTTGTGCAGGCACAGAATGGAGACCCACACACTCACACACGACAGTGCATGACCACACGGGGAGGCATGCAGGGCCACCAACACACACACACAGCTAGCACAGGGACACCACGGACACACAGCCTCACACACACTGCATGATGCACAGGCATGGGTGCATGGGTCACACACGCGGCACAGTGCTGGACAATGGCTGGCCGTATCATGACAGACACAGGCAACAACTGCAGCATATCTGGCACACATTGGTGCATGGTGCACTGTGCAGGTGGCACAACCAGATGCAGTGGCTGTGGTGGCAGGTCGCACATGCATGTGGGCTGCAGGTGGTGGCATGGATCAGACAGATGGCACCACCACAATGGCAAGGCCAGTACAGTGTTGCCCTCATCACGCCCATGTCACAGGGCCCTACAGCACAGCATGCACACAGGGAGGCCACACTGCATGCCACACATATGTGCCACCACACGCACATGGGCATGCATGGTGGAATGTGTACAAGGCCACAGCGGCAGGCAGCAGGATGGGATGGTACAACCAGCAGGCCTACTGGGTGGAAGAACAGCTGCCAGGCTGTGTGGCAGCCACAGTCTGCTCAATGGCCACTGGAGGTGTACACAACACATTAGCAGGGTGGATGTGCAGGACTGTGACTGGGTCCCCACTGGCGTGTCCAGGTTGGCAACAGAGATCCAATGGGGGTGTCAGGCATGGGCATGTTGGAGCCCAGTGTCAGCCGTGCTGGGGTCACCAACCACTCAGTCTCTGGAGCAGATGCCACACTATGGGGAGTCCTATCACCCCACTGTGCCCAATGGACACCAGTGATGAAGTCCAACAGTGATGGCACTGGCAGTGTGGTCCAGTGAGGCGGATGTTGCCTTCCACAGCCGCTGGACCTCACCAATCAGCAGATCTCTTCCAATGTATGCATGTTCGGATTGCTGCCATAGCTCCACCCACAGTGCATTTAATTGTGCCCCGAGCATTACCTGGTTGTCCATGGAGGCCCACAGCAGCCTGGTGTGCTCATCCAGCCTGTCAGTGATGTGCACATACTGGAGCCAGTGCTGACCAGCTGGCAGAGAAGGTCAGCCGGTGGCATCACGCCGGGGGCTGCCACACGGGGGTCTGCACAGGAGGTAGTAGTTAGGGGTGTGCCCCATCAGTGGTCCCTATGGTGTGCTGCACAGTAAGCACTACTGCCCAGTGCCACTGTCCACTCACCTGCTGCACAGTCCCCATGGCTTCAGTGTCCATGGCACCAGCCCCACCACAGCCCGCACTGGTGGTGCTGCTGCCCACCACTCCAGGGCCATAGACGGGGTATCTGCATAGGTGCTGTACCACCACAGACCACAGCCACCAATGTGCCTGATGTTACCTTGGGAGGTGTCCACAGTCCCATGCCACCCATGTCCTGCACCAGATCGGCATCAGTGTCAGACCCACCACTCACCTGCATGTCCAGTATGAGGACTGGCATCTCCTCCATGAGCAGCAGGTGAGCCATCATCATCCAGGCCACCATCATCCAGGCATCAGGTTGGCAGGGGGTCATCATCATCCAGGCCTAGGAAGACTGCCAGCCTCTCACTTCCATGTCACTGTTGGGCTATGGCCCTGATGTCAGGTGATGTAGATGGCTCGTCCCTCGGTGGGTCCAGCATTAGCAGGTGCATCCTGAATTCCACCCTTGAGGTGTGATAGTGCTGAAACACACAACAGTGGAATGCATGAGTAGGTTGGCAGTGTGCACACCGCGCCACCACTGGTGGGGGGCATGCACGTAAATGTGTGGCCACCATGGATCAGGGTGTGCACACTGTGCAACACAGTGGACTGTGCACACCATGCTTGAGGCACATGCAGGGTTGGCCATGCACGATGGCCAGAGCACATGGATCAGCACCACGTGCTGGGTGTCATGCCAGAGCTGCACACCGCAGTCACTCGCTCTGCCTGTTACATGTTATACAACTGCCAGTGCCACTGTGGCCCATGCTGTGCCCATGGCCACTGGGGATGTGCCCATGTGGTGCTAGCCAGTCACGCTGCACATCCTGGGGCCTGGGTCTCAGTCATTGTCCAGTGACCACGTGGCCACTGCACTGCAGACAGGTGGTCCTGGGCATGCATGGTTGCACCTGTGCAGTTTGTACTGCAGCCCATGCTGCATGCAAGGGGCCCATGGCATGACTGCACATACACCAGCATGCTGCCATGCAGTGCACACACCCAGACCCTCTCAAGGCACACAGTTACTCACAGTGCTGCAGGTCTGCCAACCCATCTGGAATCCTCCACCTGGTATGCCCTCAATAGCTGCGCATGTGATGATCACTGCCACCATCTCCTCCCCTGCCATAAAGACAGGGGCTGATCCAGGGCCCCCCGATGGTCCATCTGTGGGACAATCTGATAGCAATCACCTTCACTTTGATGTGCTGCCTGTAGGTCCCCATCTTCTTTTTTCAGTCCCGTGTACTATGTTGATGTCAACCGCGGACATTCACGTACATCACCACCTCATCCCATCCTGTGGCACGCTCCTGTGGGGTGTCCATGGCCCCACTGAGCAGCTCCTCCCTGTCCACATAGGCCTTGAACAGGGCCTGCTGCTCATCTTTAGTAAAGTTGAGCCTGCGCTTCTGTGCAGGATCCTACTTCTCAGCCCCCTTAGTCTCTGACATGATGCCTCCTGTGGGGGAAAACATTGGCATCATCATCAGTGGACTGTCAGGCCAGCCTGGTACCCTGCAGCACAGACAGCAACTCCAGTACCTTCCCAACATATGTAACCCTGTACCGATATGGCTGCAATACCTGTCAGTGCCTAGTGCTGTGGTGTCACGCTTTTATGGCTCTTCTCATGCAAATGAGCAATTGTGCAACTATAACAGTATGCTAATGGTCCTGACTGCACCATGCAAAGGCTCATTAAGCTATTTGCATACCATAGCTGAATACTGCTGAATTGCGCTATGCGCATTCAGAATGCACAAGGAGGACCGCTGGTGCATGTCCTGCACATGAGCAGTGTGTGACAGTGCTTCCATCTTGCAAATGCTGCCACCTCATATGGCCTGTGGCATACCGGTGTGAATAGCACAGCATGCCCCCATTGTGCATGTGACCCTAGCTGTGACCATGCTGCTTCCCTGTGCTGTGTGGCCCTATTGTTCATAATTGCTGCATGCGACATACCACCTGCCATGCAGTGGTTGCAGCTGCATGCATACATGCATGGGCACCTCTGCTGTGCAGGGTCATGCTGTGCATCCATGGGTTCATGGCCCTGACCCCTGACTGCCACCTGATGGGGCTGCACTGTGTATGTGCGCAGATGTGCAATTGTCAGGAGGTGTGCATCCCAATCACACAGATCCATTCTGAATTGCCGTGCTATGGGGACCTGTTGCACATCTGTGTTGCACTGCTCCATGTACTGGCAGAGTAGGCACACACTGTTGGACAGTGCATCTGTTGGCAGCTTGTCAGTCCTGGGCAGCATGGTTGCATGCAGTGAAATAGACTGAGGTGAAGCTGGCCAACCTACTGGCCCTTGTCCTGTCTGAGGAGGACCACCTATTCGGCACTGCTGACCTACAAGAATCCTGCTCAGAGATGCGGCAGGGTGTGGCAACCAGCCTGGAGCAATGGAGAGGTGCCACATGCCATGGAGCAGTGTGGGTACTGTTGTGGTGACCTCTGCAGGCAATATCCTAGATGCCCACAGTGTCTTCAGGTGCGAGCATGCAGTAGATTGATGCCCCAGCTAGGTAGATGTCATGTTGCTCAGTGCATGTGTCCACTCTTTACAGCCTGTGCAGCTGCAGGGGGCCTTCACTGGTGGCTGGTGCACATCCTCCATTGCTGTACTGCATGCCTGTGCAGTACATGGTAGTGGTGGGCCATGCACCATGCCTTGGCCATGGGTCTGTGTGGAAGTCCGTGCTTTGCCAGCACTGTGCATTTTGTTGGTGGTGGGTGGCTGTATTCATGTCATGGAACTCATGACCATTGTCTCTCTCTCTCTCTCTTTCTCTCTGTTCCTTCCATAGGTCCCAAAGACCACTGGGGGGCCAGGGTGGTCACAGAGCAGGTCAGGCAGAGTAATGAAGGTAGCAGCATGGCTGCATTGGTGCCTGTGCTGGCAGGTGAGTATGTGTGGCATGGTGTGTGGGGCATTGTTTGTGTGGGTAGCTGTGGTTTGGTGAATAGGCCTGTGTGGCCATGCATGCCCACTGCATTGGGTGGTGCCCAGCACTACGCATGCTCCATGCTGCATCTGTGGCTAGGCTTGCCCATGGTCTGTGTGTGGCACTGAGATGTTGCTGTCCCAGGTGGGGTAGGGGTGTGCACATCCCATGGTACACATCTGCAGCACGGGCTGTCCTGTACTGACTGGAGGGCCCTTGCACCAGGTCTGTGTGGTCCACTGCTCGGGTGTTGGGGCAGATCCATCACAGCAGGTGGCCACACAGGCAGTCCCTGGGGATGGGGGTATCAGCTGCAGCTGTCCACTGTGCATGTGCCTGTTCCAGTTCTGTCCACCCGTGGGTGCAGTGGCTGTCCTATTCACACCTGTGGGTGGGGCTGGACTACTTGGGCACTGTTACTCATTGCCTGTCGTATTTCCCCTCCTGTAGGTCAGGCCAGGGTACCCAGAAGGTGCTGTTGGAGGGCCCCTGGCATGGTGCTCTAAGTGCCATGTGGTGTGGTGGTGCTGCTTTTCTAGAGACTGGACACCCTCCTCTGCATCAGCCACAGGCAGCTGTGTGCCACTCTGGTGCTCGTCAGTGAGGTGTGCCAGCTGTGGAAGGCACAGGGACAGGCACGCCACTGATGTTGACACTGCCCATCACTGGCCCTGGACATTTAGTCCTCTCCTGCTTTACTTTCCTCTGCCAGTTCCTGCTACCTTGCTCCCAACCACATTCTCCTTGTTGCCATCCATTACCATCCTTCCTCATCACATCCTGTTCCATTGATGTCCTGCACTGTTTGCTCACCATGTTTTTGGTCTCAGTAAACTGTTTTGTTACTACACCTCTGTGTCTGCTTCTCCTTTGCCTGTGCAATGTTGCACTGTGCCTCCATTGTTCTGTGCTGCTCTTGGGTGTGCCCATTGTGTTCCACGACTGTGCCCTTTCTGGTGTGTTCCCTTGTGCAGTGGCTGCTGTGTGCTACTTGCCACCATGGCATGGGCCATTGGGCAGTGGGTGTGCTTCTGGCCTGTCAGTGGTCCAGTGTGGCATATCCCTATTTGGTGTTGTTGCCTGCCCCTCACCTGCACCATTGTCCTTGCCAGTGCTGAGGTGTGGTGCTAGGCCATGCATGATTGCTTGGTGGTGAGGCTTGTGCACCTTGTTTCCCTATGATTGTGCAGCTCCTGTGCCCATGCCCATAGTGCAGGTCCTGATCACATGCGGCATGCCTGTAGCAGTGTCCCATGCTGTGTGGCCTGTCAGGGTTGTGGTGGTGCTGTGCCATGGGCTGCTGTCTGCTCTGTCCTCTGGGTGCACCGCTGGTGTGTTTCTTGGCCTGTGTGCCTCTGTTGTGCAGTCTGTGGTCCCTGTGGCCCACTGGCTGTGTGCTTGTGCTGTGCACTGTGTCCCAGGACTCTGGGGCTGGCCCACTGCTCTGCTATCATGCTGCCCTGCCTGTGAGCCCCCTTGCCTGTTGTGCTTGCCTGTTGCTACCTCCTGTCATGCTTCAGTGCATGTCTGGTTGCACGGTGGTGCATCTGTGCTATATTTGGTGTCACTTGCACCTTTGCATGTCTATGGCACATGTTCTGAATATGGCATAAGTTTCCATGGTACACTTGCATTACACTGTGGATTCCATTACACATCCTCTGGGAGCATTTCTGAATATCGGAGCCAGAGAAAAGAAATAGCTGATGATAATTTAAAGGGTGAGACTTGTTAAAAAGCATTTAATGTTGATATTATAAAATATTATATTTGGATGGAAATTAATCTATATTTGATTATAAAAAAATCATTATTTTTGCTGTAGAACACAGTGTTTACTCACCAAAGAAGGACTGTACATCAAAAATGTTTGGGTTCTGAAAACACTATTTCCTAAATGCATGTAAACATTACAGAGAAAAAAAGGAAAAAAGAAAGAGCAGAAAATAAATTATAAAAACTTTTTTTTTTCATATTTGGTGAGTGGAATTTGTTACTACCAATGTTTGGTTCTTGTGTTTAGCCTTTATTGGTAGACAGCTACTCCTTCAATTATTGAAGGCTTTGTTTGAGCCTTAATATGAGCCTCTGATCCAGCTACCAATACCAGTTGCCCATAACTTTCATTATTTTTGACTTTTTTTTTTTTTTTTAGACTCCAAAGCAATGTTTGGTTCTTGTGTGTCAACCATATTTCTAGTTTGTTCACCATTATTGTGTTCACTTATAGTACTAGCACTCTTAGCCTTTCCCTTCCCCTTCCCCTTTCTTTTACCTTTATATTTGTCTTTGAGCTTAGAGGAGTTGGCCACATATATGTTGGCACATGCTTTTCCTACTTTCCTCCGTTCCTTACATCCTCAGTCTTAGTACTGTTTTTAACCAGAGTAGTTGGAATCTCCAGTAGAGAAAAATCTGGTCTTATTTACTCTAGAATCTCTAAGACAAATGAAGGTGAAGGAGTGGTATTTGGGACCAATTTCCTAAGAACAGATTGGATTTCATCAAGTTTAAATCTATTAGCAGTGACACTTTGTTTCACTGTTTGTGTATCATTTTGTATACCAATCATTTTATCCAAGATCATTAAATGTGCTATATATGGATCTTCAACATTTTTTTTTAAATTCTCACTTAAAGCAAAAGGATAAGATGTCACTAGATGTGTTACATCTTTGTACTTAAGGCTCCTAGTCTCTGAATCAAGTCTTTTCAAACCTTGAATGTTAGTATGCATCTCTTCCATTGCTTTGCTCATAGTAGCTTGTATAAAATTTGACCCATCTATATTTCTTGTCATGATTGGAGTGTAATTCTCTGGGAAAACTCTAACGGACAGGATTCTTTAAACGATATCATTATAGCTACTAAACACAACCGAGAACTGTAAACGTTCAGTACAATTTTCTCCTGATTGATGTTCAGTCCATTTCTGGATTCAGTTTGGCCACTTCAGAAGCTGAAGAAATTTAGAAGTGGGATTTTCCTGTTGTAAAGAAAAATCACTATTGGCCATTATTTCTGGTGTTGATGACAATCAGTTATATTAGAAACCTCTGATCATGGGAATGCAATACAGTATTCATGCAGGTTTCTGGGAGATGTTTTTAACAAGAAAGTGATTGTCTATTTTAGTTTGTCTAGGATTACTTTTATGAACTTGTTCTACTTCCTAGTTTGATCCCCTGTTGGGGACGCACAGAGATCCTTGGGCCTTTTCATCTTTTTTGCCCTTTCTTTCCATTTTCTTCCTCCTTTTCTGACTCTTCTTTAATTTCTTTAATTTACCCTTCCTCCCTTTGGGACTGTTTCCACATACTGATTCCTATCCTTCTTCAACTTTATACTCATAGTGATTTCATCCTGTTTTCTGTCATTTAATTCTGATATATTGGTTTCAAGAATTCCTACTCTGTTCATTACTATTTCTTCCTTTGTAGCAGCTAGTGCTATCTCAAGAGCTTGCGTCCCAGTATGAACCATGTTAATGATTGATTACTACTTGGCAGTCCATGTTATAATGCTGTAAATTTTGAGAAAAAGAAAAATCAATAAAGAATAGTTTGACTCAGGATGCTCCCCCTATGGAAGTTCGTAGTCATAAGCACTATTGTTGATCAGTCCCAGTTTGAATATGGAAATGAGTGGAAACAGTACTCGATGTTTTTTTGAATTGTTGAGTTTTTCAGTACCTAATATCCAAGAAGGAAAGAAAGGTTTCCACTCTTTCACTCTTCACTCTTCAATAAAGGAAGAAGACCCCAAAGGTTTGTTCTTGGGAATGGAGTTTAGCAGCAGTCTTGGCAATCAAACCTTGCCAGAAGGGGATCATTCTGATCAAAACACTAAAAGTTCCAACATAAGTTCCAGCATAACTCTGATAGGATAAGTATTGACTAAAGCAAATTCCACAGCAGTTTCCCGATCCAATGGACTCCATGAGGAGCACTCTTATAAAGTTCCAGATCATCACTAAAAGGGGTAAAAAAAAACCCCAAAAAAACTAGCCATAACAAAAAGGACAAAAAAATAAATAAAATACAGGACAAAACTACCAGAGTGTGGAATAGAGTTATGAGAGAACCATGCTCCTAGAATTAGTCTTCCAGCTTTAACATGTATGAAAGCTAGATTAATCAAATCATAAACTATTCTATTTTTAGATAATAGTTAATCTAAACAGTCAAAAACCCATTTAAAACTCTGAGAAAAAAATTTACTTGCAAGACAGACTGTATTGAAATGCAAAGGAGATGGCTACAACTCTCAGTAGTTATCAATAGCTATCAGTAATCCAAACTCAGCTGAATTTACCACCAATGCAGTAAATATGCAAAAGGACAAGAAGCAGTAAAAATGCAGTAAGAATGAGGAAGCGCACTTCGTATTGTAGCAAAAGAAAATAAAGGGGATCCCAAGAAGATCCCAAGCTCTCATTTAACTTTTATAAACTTGCAGGAGTGTTTAACAATGCAACACAATGTGGAAGGACTGAAACCCAAACGGAAATAATTCTATGATAGGGTCGAAAGCATTTAAACCACCACCTAATTGCCAAATAGCACGCTTTCTTCATGATTCAAAGCATTTAATCAAACAAATTAATTTGATTGATCAAATTCAGCACAATGAATCCATGGGTCCCTGATTAATAACAGCTTCTTATCAGCTCCTCAATAAAACCTATAATCCAGTGAGGTAGGTCCAATGAGGTAGTTTAAAGATAGTTCAAGGCAGAATCACATTCCCCATGGCAGCACAACAATCAGTAGCAAAGTTAAATTAAGCAGTGATTGATTCAGACAAATAACTATCAGTAATCAATAATAATAATAACATAATCAATGGGATAAAGATAACAATGTAGATGTTTTAACCTTGTATCCCACCTTCTAGACCCATTTCGACCAATCCGTTAATATAATACATTTTAATAAAAAGTCTTCCTGAGGAGGTTGGAGTAAAAAACAGTGGGGAATTCAAGAAGATATGGGACAAACATAAGGCAATTCTAGTGGAAGCTAGGAGAAAGTAGGCTGTTGGTTAACTAGGATCTGCAGTTTATCTGTTAGGTAGGAAATGGGCAGACTGGGTGGGTCAAACGGTCCTTATCTGCCATCAAATTCTATGTTTCTATGTAGTAAAAACCACAAGGAAAACTTTAAACAATAAAATCTAGAATCTAAAAATTAAAACAATAAACTGCACAAAGCACTAAGCGCTGACAGTAAATATTCAACTAAGATACAAAGAGTTGCTAGAAAAAATTTTTTTTTTTAGAAACTAGTTTGTGTGTTAGCAGTCAGAATGCTTTCCACTTGGCCCAAGGAGAGCGGGCTGCTCTGTTGCACACTACACTCCAAGTTCTCCCTGGGTCAGCAGACAGCACAGACTAAGGTTCTAAACACTGGTGCACTATATCTTCTGGTAAGAAATGTAGTACAAAGCAAAAACTGCATACACTGTCAGAGGCTTAACCCAATGAGGCAATGGTGGCATACCTGTGATAGACAGAAAAAAAAGCCTTGCACAAATCCTGCTCTCTCTCAGCTCCAAGTCACTACTAAGCAGCAACTGAGCAGCGTGCAGCACCTTAGCTCTTCACTAGTGGAATCAATTGATGAGCTAATTTGTTTCCAGCTTGGTAATGTTGAAATAGCACAGGTCACTAAAACCTGTAGCATGCTTGAGAGTGAAATCAAAGCTTTAAGACAGGAAATGGAAAAGTGGAATCTTTCTTCTCATAACAAGATGCTAAATCTTCAATTGAAGCCAGGAATGTCTCAAGCAAGTATAGCAGGGTTTTAAATAATAAATTAGCAGTTTTTTCTTGGGACAATACTAACTGTACAAAAAGCATTTATATAGGTTTTCTAGAAGTGTTACATTTGTTAAACACAGTGAGGCAAGTGCTATGCATTTTCACAATGTTTTAGAAGTTTTATGAGCAATATGCCAATCAATATTTAGAGTTAAATAAAACCCTGTATAGACTTGGACAACTGTGAAATTTTGTGTCTTTATGGGTTAACGTGGATAAGAATCAGTATATGTTAATAATAAGGCCAATATTGTGCATCTTCTGTGGGTTACCACTGGTCTGCATATTTTTGAGGAAGACTTTGTTCAAGTATGGAACGATAGAGATGCACAAGGTACTAAGTGCATCTTCCTGTTCTGTACTTCAGCACGCCTAGCACACCACCTTTGGTTGAATGGTCATGCCATAAGAGATAGGGGCTATATATTAGCTACTTCAATAAGGACTTTTAAATCTGTAGGTGACCAAGAGTATGAGATTTATCCATGGATGTCTGTATTTGGATTAAAGCCATTACTCTTGGAAAATGATCGTAAGCTGAGAAATGCTGTAGCGAATTGGTTCACACATTTTTTTTTTCAAATTGGATCTGAGGAGTTTAAAATAATTAGTACAGTTAGAAAATTTCATGATGTTGATGTTTCTCAAATAGATGTTTTGTTGCAGACAGAAGACATGGTCGATATGATCCTGCAGAAAGCTTTACTCCTAGATGAAATTGGGATTTATATTCTGGACTCTAATGTTCTCTTGGGAAATTCTCCTGGTGGTGATGAGTCTGCTCCCAAATAAATGAATGAGAAAATAGAACTCTGGCCATCTTTGGTATACAAAGGGCCAGGGGTGAAAATAACCAGAGCCAGCGTGAGTAGTTCTTCAGGATCTTTTCAAGCATGTTCTTGTATACACAAGTTTCTTGATGTCATCAGTCTGATAGGTTGATCATGCCCAGAAACTGTTAGTGACCAAATACTTATAAATATGCTTACACAAAGAGGCCTTTCACAGACTTTCTAAATGCCTGCCAACTTTGGACAGTCTGGGTATCTATATAGTGGAATGGGACATTGTGGACACAAACAGGAAAATTAATGGGAAATCTAATATAAATGTAGTGGTGAATGTGGCTCAGATGTGCAATAACTCTAATTGTGTTGAATCACAATTAGAGTTTAATATACCCACTAAACATGGATTTGTAAATCTGTCACTGTCTGAATCTTGACCCACCACTCCCATTTTAAAGTTGTCCCATAGTACATTTATTAATAATTGGGCTCTTATTTCTTGGAATATTTCAGGATTAGTGCCCAAATTCTCAGATATCAATTGGAGAGCATTTATAAATCTACATCATACTGTTTGTTGGCAAGAAACATGGCATCTAGATTCCACTAATGTTTCTTTTAAACAGGTATACCTGTTTCCAGGTACCTGGAAAAACTGCAAAATTTGGTAGGTCATCAGGTGGGCTTGTAACCTGGTTAGAAGATGATGATCTTAAAGTTGTACATATAATCAGCAATACAACTGCACAAGCATTTCTAATCCATACTAAGGACTCTTCATTTTGTTTAATAAATGCTTGTATCCCACCTCGAAAATCAAAATATTATTCTATAAAACTTTGGGATGAGTTAGAACATTTATTATACTTTAGTTGGTCTAGCACAGGATGTGATAACATCTTAATTTGTGGTGATTTTAATAGCCACATTGGCACCTTCAAAGGCTATGGGGACTGTGAGGCCCATATTTGGGTGCATGATAATGTATCTGATTTTCAATGGAATACAATGGACCAAAGTATAAATACCTCGAGAAGAAAATTTATAAATTTGCTAAAAACTTTTAATTTAGTCCCCTAAAATGGTAGAATTCTGGGAGACTAATTGGGAAGTTTACAATACTAACTACCTGGGTTCTTCCACTTTAGATTTATTTTGTTGGAATGGTAGTATGGAACTGTGGACTTCTTTATCAATTCCCACTAGAAGTGAGAGTGATCATTCCTCAGTGATTCTGACCTGGGATTCAGGCCCCTGTAATATTTTATCCGGTGAATACTTGAGATCAGAGGTCACCAAGAATTAGATGGGATCCAGGTAAATCAGATATGTTGGTGACACTAATGGAAGGAATTGCAACCACTCTTGAAAATACTCCAAAAATAAGCAGATATTTGAATTTTGTATACCATGATAATTGGTTGCTATGATAAACTTAGGGAAAGTTTTGCCTACCCCACCATATTGGAAAGAAACCATAAGAAATTGATTGACCATTTGACTCTTGATACATGGTTTGGACAAGCTATTTAAAGTTTAAGTGTCAACTAACTAAATTAATCAGGGTTATCAGAGCATTCAATACCAAGATTGCCTTTAGGAATTAAATAAAATAAGATCAACCTATAAAGTATTTTTGATATATAAACACAGGCCAGGATATTCAAAGGGGTTGCGCATGGTAAAACAGTGTTGTGCCATGTGCAACCCTCTCTTCCTGGCGCAATATTCAAAAAGGGATGTTGCATTGCACAAATCCCGATGTGCCAGGTGCACCAGTAATGTATGTGCAAGTGCGGGGGCATGCCCATGCATAAGCAGCATCCCCATATTCAGCCCGGAAGTGCAGTGCATATGCAGGCACACAAACCCACCTTGCGCTGTACAGGGAGGCAAAGATCTGCTGAGAAAAAAGGAGCATGGCTGGCCACCCACAGGTGAGCTGCCATATTGCAGGGTGCAACACAGCAGCTGCCAGCTGTGGGTGGCCACCTGACCTCCAGAACCACAGTCCGTCAGCATGGCAACCCCCTCCATGCCTGATCGCAGGCTTTGTGCATGTTATATATCCCTGGTGGTCCAGTGGATCCTACCCCTTCTCCCGATTGCTGGCATAATTAAATAAATTAATTCCCTGGTGGTCCAGTGGACTGCTTCCAGCCCAATTGTGGGCTTATAAAAATTAGTTTTATCCCTGGTGGTCCAGTGGACTGCTCCCAGCCTGATTGTGGGCTTATAAAAATTAGTTTTATCCCTGGTGGTCCAGTGGACCTGCTCCCCAGCCTGATTGCGGGCTTAGTAAAAATAATCTTATCCCTCCCAAGCCCGATCGCAGGCTTTGTAACAGAAAAACCTTGGTGGTCCAGTGGTACCCTCTTCCCACAAGCCCACTCAGACCCACCATCCCGCTCCCCGGTCAGTGGTGGGCATCAGCTCCTTACCCGCATGCCACCTGGCCACCCGCCAACTGACAGCATTCAGTATGACTGTACGCCCATTGGTTCATAGAATGGGCCAATGAGCATGCAGACCATACTGTACTACACAGTCCCAATATGTGAATGAATCCATTCACATATCAGGACTAGGTAGTACAGTATGGTCTGCATGTCCATTTCCCACACTGTGGATCAATGGGCATACAGCCATACTGTACACTGTCAGTCGGTGGGTAGCTGGGCTGCTTGTGGTTGAGAAGCTGCCTCCTGCTGCTGACCGGGGAGCAGGGTGGTGGGTCTGAGTGGGTGGGTGGGGGGTATCAGTGGACCACCAGGGTTTTTCTGTTACAAAGCCTGTGATAGGGCTTGGGAGCAGGTCCACTGGACCACCAGGGATAAAACTAATTTTACTAAGCCCATGATCGCGCTTAGGAGTGGGTGCACTGGACCACAAGGGATACATCTTTTATTGCAAATCCCGCTATTGGGCTGGATTTGGTCCACTGGACCACCAGGGATACCTATATCTTTACAGGGCTCATGATTGGGCTGGGGTACAGGTGCACTGGACCACCAGGGCTGTTACATTTATACAAAGCCCATGATCGGTGTTGAGGCACTTTGCCATCGAGGGGCAGGGGTCGGTCCTCGGCAGCTGCAGCTGGCAGGTGCCAGGTGCAAGTCAAGTTCATATTACCTGCATGCAAATGGGGCCATAATTACATGCCCCATTTGTGCCATGCATGCATAATGGCCCCATTTTCATGTCCACTGCTGAATATCACAGTTCCTGCATATAGCACATCCGCACTTGCGCTTGGCGCATCCCTGCTCCTCAGTTGCCACTTGTACTGGCACAGAGCCACTGCACCATGCGCAATGTGGGTGGCCAAGTGCCATATTCAATGGTGCTGCGCCATGGTGTTTACTATTTAATATCACCCAGATCATGCCCTGGCGCATCCCAGTTGCGCTGCGCCCCAGCTTGCGCCCCAGCCTAGCGCAGTCTGAATATCCCGGCCAGAGAGTTTTTCAGCAGAATAAATGAGATCAAATTCTTACAGCAATACAACATAATGACTGCAAAACTTTCTGGCTCTTAGTCACCAAAGGAACAGATAACAGTAAAAATAATTATGATTGTCATATACAAATGGAAAAATAAGTCTCTCATTTTGAAAAGCTATTTTATGATCCAGATCTAACTGATATGTTAGGTAATTGGTATAAACCAACAAACAAAACTCAAGTACTGATAATTACTGTTAAAGAGACTTATCTTGCAATAACTAGCTTAAAAAAGGAAAAAAAAGAACCAGGTCCAGATCAATTACCTTCAGAAATCTATCTGTTGATGCCTTCTCTCTGGTCTAAACCACTTACAACTTTCTTTAACTCATGTATAATTAATAGTAAGGTACCACCTTCATGGAAAGGAGCTATTATTGTTCCAATATTCAAAAAAGGAAATAAAAGTGACCCTTAGATGTACAGATCGATCTCGTCACTGGATGTTAGTGTGAAATTATTTGCTGAAACTCTCTTAAATAAATTAATATTGCAGTTAGACCAGCTAGGAAATATTTCAGAATTTCAAGCAGGTTTTAGACCAGGGTATAGCACAACAGAAAATTGTTTTGTATTATTACATTTAATTGAGAAGTACATTACACTGAGGAAACAAAAATTATGTGTGGCTTTTATTGATTTCTCCTGCTTTCGATAATATCTCAAGATGTAAACTATGGCAAGTCATGGCTAAGAAAGTTTCCAACTGAACCTAATCCAGGTAATAAGTAATCTCTATTCAAATACCTGGGCTCAGGTCAAAGTTGCAATAATGGTGACTTATCATCTAAGTTTCATACTAATAAAGGGGCAAGGCAAGGATGTGTCTTAGCATCAATTTTATTTAACATTTATATAGACCAACTCTTAGAAGAGTTGCTTAAATCATCATCGGACTCTCCTACCATTTGCTCAAGGTCCTGTCCAGCTCTTGCATATGCTGGTGAGATTGCCTTGATAGCTCTGACTAAATGGGTCTCCAGAAAAACTAGAAATTCTCAATGATTTTGCTTCCTCTCATAGTTTACAAATAAATGAAAATAAGAGTCAGATTATTATTTTGGTTCTAACAAAATAAAGGATACCTGGTTGGTGGGGAAACAGGTATTAAAACTGTTTAAACGTACACCTATCTTGACCTTACATTCACATATAATTGTCAGTGGACGAGCATATAAAAACATCCTTGATAAAACTAAAACAGACTGCTGGAGCCTTGCCAGATTTAATAATAAATTTTGGGGTAATAGTGCAATGTCTTTGCTAAAAGCAATACAAGCTAAGTATGTGCCTCAGGCCTTGTTTCTAGCTTGAAATCTGGGACCCCAATAAAGTTGGGTCCTTAGAGCTTCCTTTAAATAAACTTTTATGTATATTACTTGCTGTGGGAAATTCCTCTCCTGCCTCTATTTTATGGTCAGAATTAGATCTACCGAGCTTGGAAGTCCAACGTATAGCCAAACAGGTGGGCTACTGGATAAATGTTACCCGAATGAACTCAAACAGGCTTCCACAGGATTGTCTCAAAGAGAAAAGAAAATGGGATTGTCTAGGATGTAAACAATCAAATTGGTTGAAAAACCTTGAGACAACTCTTTTAAAGCATGACCTCACCTATTTACTGAAATTCATGGATAAGGGTATTAGTATTAATTTAAAATACAAAGCATTTTGCAAAAATAAAATCCAGTGTAAGTTGGCCGATTGTGTCACCATGTCCCACCTAAATATTTCACCATGGCTGATTCAGAATGACAATCAGTTTAGGTTCAGATATTATCTGGACTTTCTGATAGATTCAGAACTCAGAAAACTGTTTACTAGATATCGTCTGAAAAGTTTAAGCACAGTTTAACAGCAAGATTTGAAAAATTTGACTGATCCAAAAGATACTTAATGTACCTGTTTGAATAAGGAGACAAGATCTGGGTCAATAGTTTTGATTGCTCCTGATATAATAAAGCTAGGATGAGATGGCTTCTTCCAATGTGAAAAGGCCATACTACAGGAATACCACAGATAAAATGTATTGTTAAATATTATGTTTACATCAGAAGATGATAATGTTTTCAGTAAGGTAGCTTGGTATATCAGAGCAATTGATGGTATCAGAAGAAAGATTAAAATAACACTCTATTATGTATTTAAGGGAAGATGATGACTTGCTTTTTGTTCTTTTCATGTGTCTGGATTGTAGTGTAAATTGTTTGAAGTTGTTTTTTTATCTTGTATTGATAAATATATTTTTACAGGAATAATTTGTACCTATTTATGTAACGGTCTTTGACTGAACAAAATACTTATATTACTTACTACTCCCTCAATTATATATGTTCTCTTTAACCGAGGTTGGCTGTGCTGGATCTGGGGATTTTTCCAGTTTCTACAGGGCACACGGCAAGTGCTCTGACCAGAGGGCCACCATTACGGTATCTTGAAACTTTTAGTATTCATGACGATGATTCATTCCTAAACATTCTTGCCATCTTTAATGGATTTGAACTTGGTACACACATTTTTGGGTATTTATTATATCCCCCTCCCCCCCTTTCTTGGATTCTTTATTGGAAACCTACTGGAGTAGTACTTCATATATTTTTACCAATATTAACTTTGATGAACTGGACAAAATTATAGACAACAGGTCTCTTCCCTTATCTATTACTGATGCTGAAGAACATAGGATATTGCAAAATCTCAAGACCAATAGGGAATTTGGAGGCACTACACCAGTGAGATCTGTAACCAACCAGTATGAGTATTTAAACAGATCAAATTGGAATGGCACGCTCTGACCATGTCCCAATACCTCAAAAAGAAAAGAATCCAGAGAGGGATAAGGATATTTATTGAAACCAATTTAGGATATCCTGACTTGGAATTGGACACCAAATGGGATGGGGTCAGAAACCATTGCTCCAGGGACTTCATGTTGTTGATTGTGGAATCCATCACTAAGGAATTAGCAAGGATGGAACCAGATTTGAGTTAGAATGATGCAGAGATTAAAAATCAATTTTCAATAGAGAAACTTAAAAATGATCTAGACAAAGTGAATACACAACTTAATATTTTTGAGGAGGAGTTGAGGGCAACCAAGTTAAGGAAATTTAAGAGAGATTTAAATGATTATCAGAATAATAAAATCTATACTTATAAAAAGAATTTGATGTTTAGTACACAGGTCAAATGTAATCTGGATTCAGAATCATCTTTACTCACTTCAAGCAGTGACACTGAGGGGGGCCCTATTCTGGCTTGGGAGGGGTCAGGAGGGGCATTTTTTCAGGAGGTGGGTGGCATTGCAGAAGGACCCCCAGATACAGGATCAAATGAAGTCATTAATACACACACAACACAGGGGATACAGAAAAGGCAGATTCAGCAGAAGCAGGACACTCAGGAGAAACAGAAATAGAAAACAATATAGGGAGAGACGTAAGAAGAAAAGACACGGACAGGGTCCACAGCTGGGGGCACAATTAGGAATACAATAGACAACACAACAGGAGAAGAAAACATTGAGGTCACAAACCTCCAAAACAAATTAGTTTATAATATTTCAAAAAGAACTGTAACTGTAGTTAAGGAGGAGGTTCTATCTAAAGGCCTCTCTTTGCCCACACAGCCCACTCAATGAGTTTGTCTTGAAATTAAATCTGAACAGATTTTATAGAAAAATCAAGTTAAGATACTTTTTTGATTCATAACATGATTCCACACATAGGGTCAAATGGAACAAGTAAAAAAATGGAATTAAGTAGGGGTCTTCACCTCAAATCTACAGTTATTCCACACACAATACCACACACCATTGAGACTTGCATGCTTTTAGTAAACAAAGACTTAGAATGTTTGATTGTTAAAGAGCAGAATACAGAACAAGGTATAACTTAACGGCAGCACAATATGGTGCCTGAAAAATTATACTAATATTATTATTAAGGGTGCTAATGGGTGGGGGCAGTAGTGATTATGGACTACAGTTACTATAGAGATATATGTATGACACTTCTTAATGATACTAATAACTATATTCAATTACAGGAAGATCCAACAGAACAAGTTCAAAATATAGTTAAAACTTTATTAGAAATGGCATACAATAATGAATGGATTATACAATGGGAAAGAGATTCCTGTTTCCATATATCTGAATATTCCACTATTTTACATTCTTCCCAAAACACACAAAAATTGGTATAAACCTCCTGGTAGACCTATTGTGTCTGGTATAAATTCTATTTTAAAACTAATTTCTATTTTTATAGACCACCACATAAGATATCTAGTGGAAGAAACTGAAACATACATTAAGGATTCAACAGAGATTATTAAACTGTTTGAGAATGAAACTGAAACAGATCTGGATGTTAATAATTGTATTCTGATGACCTGGGATTTGAAGGACCCATAAACCTCTATTCCACATTTAGGCAGATGTAGAGCTTTACAAGAAATTTTAGAAGCTGGGAGACAAGAAACTATACCACCCAATGAGTTACTGGTTAAGATGCATGGGACCAGATATTCAGACCTTTGTGCCTAGTGCAAACCCTTAGTGCTGGAATAGTGCTGGATTTGTGTGAGGCTGCAATATTGAAAAGCCCTATTAGCGCCAGTGCTGTGTGATAGCGCCGACGCTAATAGGTGATGGTATGCAGGGGCGTGGACAGAAGAGCGCTCATGAATGCAAGCAGCGGGGCATATTAAAATGTATAGCACCACACTACAGGCATTAGTGTGACATTTAGCATGGCGCTATTTACTGCTGGAAAAATGGTGTAATGCAGCAGTGACCCCCCATCGTGGACCCCATAGCTGCTTACAGCATGAATCGCCCTGGGAGTCTAATGCCCCCAACATGTATCCCAACTCCATTAGGTATTAAATTAAACCAGTTTCCCTGGTAGTCTAGTGGTCTCTCCCAGCACATATCCCGACCCCCATTATTAATTAAATTAAACCAATTTCCCTGGTAGTCTAGTGGTCTCCCCCAACACATATCCCAACCCCCATTTCAAATAACAGTAAACCATTGTCCCTGGTAGTCTAGTGGTACCCTCACCTGGTAGCGCCTCTCCGCTCAGCCCACCTATCTCCACAAAGGGAGTCAGCGACTGGCCCATCCCTCCTTTCACCACCATGGCCAGCCACTGACTGAGGAATAAATGAGCTGTACTGCATTCATTACAGTGCAGCTCATTTATTCCTCAGTTGGCAGCTGGCCATGGTGGTGGTGGTGGTGGTGTGAGTAGGGTTGAGCCAGTCACTGGCTCACTTCGTGGCAGATGCTCATTTATTACTCAGATGGCCATGGTGGTGTGAGGAGGGCTGAGCTGGTCACTGGATCGCTTTGTGGCAGATGGGTGGGCTGATCAGGGTGGCACTACCGGGTGGGGGGGGTACCGCTAGACTACCAGGGACAATATTTACTGGTATTTGAAATGGGGGTTGGGATATGTGCTGGGGGAGACCACTAGACTATAGGAAATGGGTTTAATTTAATTTGAAACAACGTTCAGGATACATGCTAGGGTGGGGGACCACTAGACTACCAGGGATAAGAGTGTATGGATATGTGAAATGGGGGTCAGGATACATGCTGGGGGGGGTCGAGGGACCACTAGACTACCAGGAAAAAGAGTGTGTTTATATGTGAAATGGGTCAGGATATGTGCTGGGGGTTGGGCATACCTCTCAGCTGTTCCTGATTTAGCTAACAAAAGTTGTAACCTTTATGCCTAATACTATGAAATGTCCTTACACTGTACTATTCATCTGAAAACTGGTATTGCTTGTATTTCTCTGTCTTCCACATTGTACACTTTGTACCCAGGTCACACCTAAAAATCAGTCTCAGCTCAGTGTGCCTTTCCTGGTCACCAATTTTAAATAAATACATAACTAAATGAATACATGGCTATCCCATATTTTGCCTCAGGATTTTACTCTGTCCCTCCTAAACATTGTGTTTCCATGACCAAATAGTGGGGTTTGTAAGCACAAAATAATGTCAAACATGGCAGTTACAGACCTGTTCTTCATTAGCAAATGCATTTTACACTAAGCCCTTAATTCTAGTATCTTCCTGAGTGGATATTATTAATTTTGAAGATGTGTCCCTGATTGTGGTGATTTGTCCCTTAGTTTTGTAAGCCTTGTCCCTGATTTACGAGACAGGATGTAGAGAGGTATGGGGTGGAGGGACCACTAGACAACAGGAGTTACTTGTGTGTATGAGGCATACATACCTCCTGACTGTCCCTGCTTTTCAGGGAGATCTCTGAGTTAGCTTCCAAATGTTCCTCTGTCCCTCACATAACGTGTTTATGTGACAGAACACCAACTGTGCCTGGCAGTACACAGTTCCTGCTGCTTCTGGCCTGTACATCTATTCCGACCAACAGGGGATGCTGTGGGCATGCCTTGGCCTGCAGCGTCCAGCCTGTACTTCCATTCCGACCAATAGGGTGAGTTTTGTGCTCCATGCAGTAGCACCAGGCAAACTGCATGGTTATGTATGCTAAGCAGCACCTAATGAGATGCAAATATACCTGTTCACCCACGGATTACCTAAGTAGGCTCATTTGTATGGGAGCTTTGAATATAGCTCCCGTTTGCCCCAGGCTAACCAGTTTGCACTGGGCTAATGTGTTAGCACTGTGCAGTCAGGTTAGCCCTTGGCAAACCTTAGTTCGGCATAGCACAGTTTTGCAATGTGTGGCATACCATGTTGTTTGCAGTAGATGTGAGACATCTCTGTGTGATCACACGCAGTGTTCTCCGCCTGCAACACTGGCTTGCTACTGAGTCTAATGAGCTGCAGCTGCAGTGTGCACTTCCCTGTTGCTATATTCAGTGCTGTCTTATTCTCAGGCTATTTTTGCCCTGGACTCCCAGACCGTTTTGTCCGGCTTCCTTAGACTGCTATATTCAGCAGGATTAGCACCGGGCTATTCCCATTGAATATAGCATGCTTTGTGCTCCAGGCTAAGTTTGCCCACCGAGCAGTGCTAGTTTAGCCCTGGGGCAAAGTTTGGAATATCTGGCTCCTGGAATAGTACTTAATCAGAATTTGTTCAAATTCAATAAATTTTTTTTTTTTTTTTTTTTTACAAATAAGAGGTACGGCTATAGGGTCAATTATGGCACCATCATACACCAACATTTATATGGATAATTTTGAAAATCAGTATATATTTAACCCCAACAATCCATTTCTTAACCATTTAAGAATCTTGAAACACTTTATAGATGATATTTTTTGTATATGGACTGGGAGCCAAGAACAACTAGAGCAGTTTAATTAATATTTAAATCAAAGAACGGAGAATTTAACCTTTACTATGAATTCAAGTAGAACTAATATTCCATATTTTGATCTGCTAATCTATAAAGAAAACAACAGCTTATTAATGAAGATGTATATTAAACCAACAGATAAAAACTCTCTACTTAGAGCTGACAATTTTTGCCTAAAATTATTGATTTCTTCTATTCCTTATGGATAATTAGTGAGGGCCAAATGCACCTGTACTAATCCACAGGAATTTGAACAAGCCAAGGAAGATTTGTGTAATAAATTTAGACATAGGGACACTACACGTACACTGGCTGATGAAAAATTTAACCACAGCCAAGGGATATATTATTAAATTCAGGAACAATAAACACATTACCTAGGGACTGATACACAGATACATTGATACATAGACAGTGTTGGCAGGTAAGGGCCTATGGCCCACCCAGTCTGCCCATTTGAGCTTGTAAGTTTACTTTATGTTTTCCTAGAAGTCTGTTGCCCCTTAACCCTGACCTCCAGAATTCCTTTATGTCTATCCCATGCATTCTTAAATCCCATGATTGTTTTAGCCCCCACCACTTCCTCTGGCACAGTGTTCCACTTGTCCTGCACCAATTCTGTGAAAATATTCTTCCTCATGTTTCCTCTGAATCGTCGTCCTTTCAACTTCATCCCATGCCCTCTAGTCCTGGAACAAATTTTTCACTTAAAAATAGTGTATTCCTGAACCCTGTTCCTCCCTGTAAGATACTAGTATGTCTCTATCATATCTCCTCTCTCCCTTCCTCCTCTCCTCCAGGGAGTACATATTCAATTCCTTCAACCTGTCCTCATAGGACTTGTGATGCAACCCATGTACCATTTTTGTTGCCGTCTTTTGAACCTTCTTTACCCTGTCTATGTCTTTACATAGATAAGGTCTCCAGAACTGTACACTGTACTCCAGGTGGGGCCTCACTACTATCTTGTATAGTGGAATCATGACCTCCCTTTTCCTGCTGGTGATGCCCCTGCCTATGCATTCCAGCATCCTATTTGCTTTACCTGCTGCCTTGTCACACTGTTTCCCTACTTTGAGGTCGTCAGAGATGATAACCCCAAGATCCCTTTCCTGCTTGGTGCATGCTATATCCTCACCCCCCAACTGATATATTGTTCCAGAGTTTTTGTGCCCCATATGCATTATCTTGCACTTCTTTGCATTGAATTTCAACTGCCAAACCCCTGACCATTCCTCAAGTTTCTGCAGGTCCCTTCTCATTCTGTCTACACCCTCTAGTGTGTCTACTCTGTTACAGAGCTTTGTGTCTTCTGCAAACAGGAAATTCTACCTTCTAGGTCCTGCGCAATGTCACTGATGAAGATGTTGTAGGACCAGTCCAAGCACTGATCCTTGTGGTACCCCACTGGTCACTCTTCCCTCTGTGGAGTGACAGCCATTTACCACTACCCTCTGTGTCCTGCTGCTGAGCCAGTTACCTACCCACCACACTACTGTCCTACCCACACCCATATTCCTCAGTTTGTATAATAGTCTTCTATGTGACACAGCATCAAAGACCTTACTGAAGTCCAGATAGGCCATGTCCACTGCCCTCCACTGATCCACTTCCCTAGTCACCTAGTCGAAAATTCAATGAGGTTGGTCTGACATGACCCCTCCGTGGTGAAACCATGCTGCCTTGGGTCCTATAGTCTATTGACAACTAGCTATTCCACCAATGTCTCCTTCAGAAGTGCTTCCATGATCTTCCCCACTACCGAGGTGAGGCTGACTGGTCTGTAGTTCCCTGCTTCCTCTTTGTTCCCCCTTTTGTACAAGGGGAAATCTCCAGTATTTGGGTACCTCCCCTGTTTCCAGTGATTGGCTAAACAGGATTGCCAGAGGTTCAGCCACAACCTCTCTTAGTTCTTTAAGGACCCTGGGGCGCACACCATCTGGCCCCATTGCTTTATCAACTCTTATTACTTCCAGTTCCTTCAGGACCCTTGCTTGTGTAAAGGGACTTATATCCATTTCTGCACCATTCCCACCCCCTGTACTTCCTCAGTAAAGACTGAGCAGAATTACCTGTTCAATATGTCAGCTTTACTATTGTCATCCTCCACGTGGCCCCCAACCTTCCCCTTCAGTCTCACTGTCCCTCCCTTTGCCTTTCTTTTTTCACTTATGTACCTGTAAAATGTTTTGTCCTCTACCCACTGATTTTGCAATGTGCTTGTCTGTCTGAGCTTTGACTTCCCTTACTAACCCCCCCGCCTCCCTTTGCTTTTCCTAGTACTTCTCCCTATCCCCTTCTGCCTGTGTCTTTTTGTATTGCCTGAATGTAATCTTTTTGGCTTTCACTTTCTCCACTACCTCCTTGGAAAACCATAATGGCCTCCTCTTCATTTTCCCCTGCTAACCTGCTTAATGCATAATTCTGTTGCTCTTGTAATCCCCATTTTAAATACTGCCAACTGTTCCTCAACCCCTGATTCCTGCCCCATTTCCCTTAATGTCTCTTTCAAGCATCTCTCCATTTTCCCAAAGTCTGCCCCCCCCAAATCCAGGTTACATGTTTTTGTGTGGTTTGGTTCTGCTCCTTATGTGATTTCAAACCACAATAACTGGTGGTCACTGTTTCCCCAGGTACTCCCACACTGTTACCCCATCACACTGTCCCTGTTTGTAAGCACAAGGTCCAGTATTGTCTTCTGATGAGTTGGTTCCATGACCAGTTACTTGAGGAAGTCACCCTGAAGGGAGTCCGGGATAAATCTGCTCCTAGTTGATGCTGCTGCTGGGATGTTCCAGTCTACATCTAGAATATTGAGATCTCCAACCAGCACTACCTCACCCTTGTCTGCCATCCTTTGGATGGCTAGCATCAGCTCCCTATCTGTTTCTTCCTCCTGGGCTGGTGGTCTATAGACCACACCTGTGCTGATGGCTGGCCCCATTTTCCTTTCCAGCTAAGCCCATTGTATCTCTTCCCTATTTTGTTCCTCCTGGATCTCTATGGCCCTTATGTCATTTTTCACATACAGTGCCACTCCTCATCCCTTCCTACTTGCCCTGTCTCTTCTGAATATGCTGTAGCCAGTTATGGCCATCTCCCAGTCGTGGTTATCATTACACCAGGTTTCTGTGATGGTCACAATGTCAAGGTCTGACTGCATCATGACAGCCTCCAGATCCTCCATCTTTTTGCTAAGGCTCCTGGCATTGGCACACTTGGCTTTCCATGATTTGACCTCCCTAGACTGTTTAGCTATTCTACTCCAGCCCCTTCCCTGGTTGTCCTTTATACCTGGTTCTCCTTGCTGTCTGCCCTTCTGTTGAATTTTGACCCTTTTCTGCCTATCTATTTCTTGGGCACTTATCTCCATCTTTTGCACACTGCTTTGTAGAGCTACCCCTCCTCAGGTTCACTGAGTCCACTACTAGTTGTGGGGGGTGGGCAATTAGATACCCTCCTTGCTGGTTTGCCACCCCCTTGGCTAGTTTAAATGCTTGTCAATGTTGCATTTAAACATATCATTAGTGCTTGGATTCTCCTCCAGGATGGATGCAGGCTGTCAGGCTTGAACAAACCTCCATCCCTCCAGGTGGGTTCCCAGTCACCTATGAATCAAAACCCTTCCTCACAGCACCAGTTCTTCAACCATGAGTTAAAATTGTGGAATCCAATCTGTTTCCAGTCTGGATGAGCTTTTTCACAAACAGTGTGACGGGCTAACTCGGTTTTTCACAGATAAGGTTGCCAGCATCAGGTCTGGAATTGGCCCTGCTCTTTCTAAGAGGGGTTATGGAGGTTGATGGGAGGTGGTGAACACCCAGTCTCAAGAAAATACAAAATCACACATGCCAGTTTGTCTGGATGAATTTTGACCAGCCCGAATTCACAGATATTGTGAAGATTGTCCAGACTTTGCATGCAGCCTGTTGCAGTTTGGATCCAGGCCCTACTTCCCTTTTAGTGGGTTGTATAGATGTCATTTGCCCAATCCTAGCTGAAATTGTTTGGAGGTCCTTGGATAGGGGTGTCTTTCCTGACCCCCTCAAGGATGCAGTCATTCAACCACTACAAAAAAAATCTTCCTTGGATCCCGCTGATACAGCTAACTACCGACCTGTCTCAAACCTTCCCTTTGTGGGGAAGGTTATGGAGAAGGTGGTTGCAGTGCAACTGGGTGATCATCTGGTAACTCTGGGAACAAAGGGGAAAAAGGGAAATCAGGTTTCTCACATGTAGGTCCCTCCTACTGGAACTTTTTGCCCCTAGATGTCCGCCTTGCACCTAATCATGCCACGTTTAAGAAAAGGCACTACTCCCTCCTTACTGCTTGTGCTCTATGTACCTGCTCCAACCCTCCATAGATCTAGATTTACTCTGCCCTGGCTGCCCTTGGTAACACCATCTATGGTGTGAAATGGCACCCTGCTCCTTCAGCCTCCCTTAAACCTATCCCAATTTTACCTCTCTCCCTGCCCCCTTCCAAATCAACACCCTTTCACTTTCAGTATGTTGTAATGATACCGCTGTCAGTATATTTCTTCTTTCTGTACTTCATATCTTTTGTTATTACTATGATAATCCACACTTAGGCACTCATCTCCAATTGTATAATTTTTACACCATTCATGCCTTGTACTTTATTTGTCCTAACTTTGTCTCACTTTATGTTTGCGATGTATTGCACATCTCCTGACACTGTATTCTATGTAACTATTATCTCTCTATGTTGTTGACCTCCCAGGTCGTGTCTGAAAATAGTCACTTTCATGTTTGGCGCACCTACTCGGTTATCAAAAAAAATAAATAAAAAATAAAACTCACAATGTCTATGGAGCTCTCCAGTCTGGTTTCAGGAAGAGACATAGCATGGAGACTGCCCTTGTTTGGGTATTAAAATGATCTCCTAATGGCTAGAGATCGAAAGGCTCATACTATCTTGGTCCTTCTCAATCTCTCTGCAGCTTTTGACACTGTGGACCATGAGGTGCTTTTGGAAACCCTGTGGTCCCTCTATGGTCTGTCAGGTACAGTCCTTGAGTGGTTTCAATCTTTTCTCATAGGCAGGTCTCAGAAGGTAGTCACAGGAATTTATTCTTCTGACTCTCTTCCCCTGATCTGTGGTGTGCCACAGGGTTCCATATTGGCCCCCATGTTGTTCGCAGTGTATATGCTGCCTCGGATGCTCAGTCCTTCTCCTCCCTGCTGACCCTGATGGCCCATGCTCATTCCTGAACACAGGTTGCTGACATGGTGTGAGGTGAAGCATCCAGCGCCTCAACCCTCAGTGACACCGGGCTGGCCAAAACAGGTTGACTTTTTGGTGAACTATCTGATTTACATCGGCAGTAAAAATGCCTTATAATTTTTCATCACCAAATTTCTGAAGTCTGGGGGTTATGGGGTGGTTTGATGAGAACTGAATATTTCCTCTCTCATCCTGAGAGTTAAAACTGATTGATTTCTGGTTATATGCATTGGCAGTGAAACTGCCTTATAATTTTTCTTTACCAAATCTCTGGTTGGCTCATCAGGTTTAAGAGAACCTAGTGGACCTTTTTCTCCGGTCATGTCTTAAGAGGTGGGAGCTCTTCAAACCTTAAAATCTCCTGAAACTGTGGAATTTATTGTGACTGTCTCAATTTTGGACTTATAAATTGTTATTTATATTTTTAATATTTTTAGTTTAATTTTGGGTATAATGTGGATGTTTGTCCTGTCTGGTTCCCATACCCAAGGGCTCTGCTTGTAGCAGGCAAGTAATACAGTCTTTCTCGGGTGTTCATCCTACTCAGGTGGTGTTAAGCAATGCCAGGTCTATTAAGAACAAGACCGCTATAATTATGGATCTTGTTGGTTCATCTGACCTGGCTTGCATCACCGAGACCTGGCTAGATGAGAATGCTGGTCAAGTTTTGGCATCAGCATTTCCAGCCGGGCACTCGGTGATACACCGCCTGAGGATGTATCATAGGGGTGGGGGTTTGTTTTAGACTACTGCAACGCCCTTTACTTTGGACTTTCTGGGGTTGAAAGCCATTGCCTTCAGCTGGTGCAGAACGCTGCAGCCTGGGTGTTGACTGGGCCAAGGAGATCCAGTCATATTACTCGGTAAAGGTGCGGCGCACTGGCTTCCTATACGGTGGTGGATCACCTTAAAGTCATTTTATTGACTTTCAAAGCCCTTCATGATCAGGGTCTGACCTATCTGAAAGAACCTCTGGTGCCTTACTGCCCCGGCCAATCGCTCCACTCAGCCGAAGAGGGGTTGTTAGAGATTCCAAAAGAGAATTTAAAATCTTCTGGTAGCAGAGCATTTTCTTATGCCACACCGACTCTTTGGAATTCTCTACCACGCTGGTTAAGGGAGTGTACCTCGATGGAGGTATTCAAGAAAGATTTAAAAACCTACTTATGGGATTTGGCTTATCTGGATGATTAATAGAAACTATTTATAAATATCTGCTATTGTATGGATGATCACATGGCTTGTTTTAATTAAATGATGTTTTAATGTATTTTATATGTTTTAAATTGATATTGTGTATTGTGTTGGATGTAAAGCACCTTGATATTCTTGAAAGGTGCTTTAAAAATAAAATTATTATTATTATTATTATTATTAGATTGGAACTGGGCCTAGTGCAGGTACCAGTGGGAACCACCATCTCCTTTGAATGTATCATGGGCAAGGGTGTGAGGCGCAGGATACTTCTCATCTGCCATCCACCAGGAAATGGGAATGTTTTCCTGTGAGAAGTCATGGACTTCATTGTTGACCTGACATTGGGATCCCCCAGATGGTTGGTTCTGGGGGATTTCAATACCTGGGTTGACAATTAACGCTCACCATTTGGTCAGGACTTTTTCCAGCTAATGACTTTGCTGGACTTCATGCAGGTTATTTCCTCCCCAACCCATACTGGTGGTCATTCACTGGACTTGGTGTTTCTCCTGGGGATGGAGATATCCGATTAGGAGGTGGAGCCAGTTGGGTAGTGTGATCATTACACCACTGGGTTCAGTTTTGAGGCCGCCCCTAGTAGGCCAGCCCCTACAGAGATGGTCTGGTACTACCCTCTGACGGGTGCTTTCCCAGAAGGTCTCATGGCAGTGCTTGACCTATCAGGCTTACCGAGTGAATTCAGGGATCCAGGGGACCTGGTACTTGTCTATAATAAGGCAGTGGTAGGGGTCCTGGATTCCATTGCTCCTGTTCATGTTTGTCCCCTCACTCTTTGCCCCATGCCTCCTTGGTTTGATGAGACTTTAAGGGAGTTGAGGAGAGTGGAACGAAGGCTAGAGAGGTGTTGGTGGAGGTAGGGCATGGAGTGTGACAGATTTAATTTGATGGACCATTATCTGGTCTATCAATCAGCAGTCACCCATAAGAAGGTGGCATTCCTGTCCAAGGAGATTGTTGCTGCACAGAATCGACCAGTTCAGTTTTTCTGGACTGTGGAGAGATTGTGCAATCCAATCTGTCTTCAGCCTGGAAATGCTTTTTCTTAAGAACAGTGTGAGGAGTTTGCTTGATTCTTTTCAGATAAGGTTGCCACAATCAGGTCCAGTATCCATTTGACCCTCCCTAATGGGAGTTTTGGTGGTCAGCAGAAGATGTCAGACACTGAGTTTGTATGGTGTGACTTCAGCCTCCTCACAATCAATGACATTGTGATGCTCATCCAGTCACTGTGTCCGACCAACTGTAGTTTGGACCCAGGCTCCATGCATCTCTTAGTGGGCTATGTGGATAAAATAAGCTTGGTCCTTGCTGAGATAATCTGGATGTCTCTGTAGAGGGGGGAACTTTCCTGATCCTCTGAAGGAGGTGGTGGTTCGGCCCCTTCTTGAGAAGTTCTCCTTGTACCCGGAATGTCTGGCTAACTATAGGCCTGTCTCTAACCTGCCCTTTGTGGGCAAGGTTATTGAGAAGGTGGTCACATAGCAGCTGGAGGACTATTTGACCAACTACAATGTCTATGATTCTCTCTAGTCTGGATTCAGGAAGAGACATACTACCGAGATAGCTCTTGTCCAGGTACTAAATGACCTCCTAATAGCGAGAGATCAAAAGACCCATTCCATCTTGGTCCTTCTTGATCTCTCTGTGGCATTTGACACTGTAGACCATGATGTGCTATTAGAGCACCTGCGGTTCATCTGTGGGCTGTCTGGTACAGTCCTCAGATGGTTTTGATCTTTCCTTGATGGTAGGACTCAGAGGATGGTGTCTGGGATTTTCTCCTTGACATCACTCCCCCATATTGTGGGGTGCCGCAGGGTTCCATTTTGGCACCCATGTTGTTTGTAGTGTATATGCTGCCATTGGGAGCAATTATTAGGTGGTATGGCTTGAGTTTTCACTGCTATGCAGATGATACCCAACTGTATATGTCCTTTATGCCCGGACAGGAGGATATGATCCCAGTGCTAAATAGTTGTCTCTTCAAGATCAAAGACTGGATGAGCACGAGTTGGTTAAAATTAAATCCAGGTAAGAATGAGGTGTTGGTGGTGAATCTGGGTCACCCCAGGGTGGGACTTGGAGCTGGGTGCATGTCAGGCCTTTGGTATGATGGTGTTCAGCTCACTACTTCAGACCGGGTGCATAACTTGGGTGTTATTTTTGATGATGACTTGACCCTGAAACCTCAGGTGTCAGCGATGGTTAAATCCTCATTTTACCATCTGAGGAATATTGCCCAGGTGAAACACCTGTTCCCTCCAGGTGACTTTCTGACATTGATTCACACCTTCACTACCACCCGTCTTGACTACTGCATTGCCCCTTACCTAGGGCTATCTGGGGTTGTTATCTGCTGCTTGTAGCTAGTGCAGAATGCTGTGGCCAGACTATTGACTGGTACCTCTAGGGCCAGTCATATTATGCCTGTGCTGCGTGAACTGCACAGGCTACCAGTTCAGTGGTGGATCACCTATGAGGTAGGCTTACTTACCTTTAAAGCCCTACATGAAGAGGGACCCGACTACTGAAAGATCTCCTGGTACCCTACTTCTCGAATCATCCTCTCCGCTCCACTGATGAAGGATTGGTAGAGATTCCAAGGGTCAATTTGAAGACCACTGGAGCTCAAACTTTTTCATTTGCAGCACCAACCCCGTGGAATTCTCTGCCTCATCAGTTAAGAGAATGCTTGACCATCAGTAGTTTTAATTCAATGCTGAAAACATATTTATTTTTACTAGCCTTC
This sequence comes from Neoceratodus forsteri, assembly GCA_016271365.2. Classification (NCBI taxonomy): domain Eukaryota; kingdom Metazoa; phylum Chordata; order Ceratodontiformes; family Ceratodontidae; genus Neoceratodus; species Neoceratodus forsteri. The sequence continues at coordinate 417,649,387 of CM057457.1, forward strand.
CCTAACTATTAATTGATTGTTTTAATATGCTTATTGTTTTTTATTGTATTTATATAATTGTACAGTGCCTTGATTATGAAAGGCGCTATAAATAAAGTTGCTTTGTTTTGCTTTAAAGTTTCTGGTACACGCACCCCTATGCTCGCCCATGCCTCTTGCAGGTAGTACTTCTGAGAAGGTGACAAAAGTAGCTACTTGCTTGAGACCCCTCCAAATTTTCCTAAACTCTTCCTGAACTTCCTTTCACTCCCATTTGCCCGATCATTAGTACCTAGGTGAATAATGACATCCAGCTCACCCTCCCAACTTGCCTTCCCAGTGATCCCCAGGATCTTCCTTCCATCCCTCCATGCCATGGAACCTGGTAGGCACCTCAGCTCCCTGTCCTCCCACTCCAGTGTTCCTAGCTGGATCTCTCTAATGATGGAGTCCCCCACCAGGATTCACTTCCTCTTCATCTGGGGTCCACTGCTTTCCCCCACTGAGGTCACCTCCTTTGCTAACATCCACATCCTTTCCTTCCACTTTTCTGTGTACCTCTGTTTGGTTGTCCCTGTTTGCCAGTGTGGCATATGAGTTCTTGAGTGGAATAGGATATGGGATGTGCCTCTGCCTGGTGCCCCTAATCCTCCCTGAGCCCACTGTCATCCAAGTACTCCTCGTTCTCGGCATCCTTTGAGGCAGCAGCACTGGACTGGGTGGTCTCTGGATAGGGGTAATGGTACTCCTGACCCAGTTTACTTCTGCTCTGTGTCTGGCTACCTCATCCCACAGTCCAGAGAGATGCATGTAGATAGGGCAGCACCTCAGTGTCCAGAAGGTCTGCCTGAATATGGCTGCCCTGCAGCCACTGCATTGCACAACTCTCCACATTATACTGCACTTACACTGCTATTCTAGTACTTGTCTGTTACTGGAGCTCTCCTAGTTCTCTTTTTATTAATTTACTGTCCTAAAAATCCTACCACTGATCCTAAGATACATTTCTTTAAAAAATAAAAAGAATTAGTCAAAACACTTGTCATTCCGAGGGCATGCTTCTTCCCCTTTAGGCCCCTCCTACTCCACAACACCTATTATCCCCTGTGCTTAGCTCCTATCAATCAGATTTAACAGGGCATACAATTAAGAGTTGGGGGCAGGGAGGGTGACAATTTGCAACAATTAAAGACAGCAAAGGAATATACCACCACTACAAGTACACCTAACTAGGTGTTAAATTTTCAACAACCCAAAAACAATTCTAAGTAAAGACAACAAAGAAATTACAGTGTCACTAAAAGCCCACAATCTAAGTTTAAAACAAAAATAACAGTGAACAGTTACTGTAAAGCACTCAAATTAATCTGTTTCCTTCCTCTTCTGGCTTCTTCTGAGAACACAAAAATCACTTGCTTCCTCAACTCTGACTAAGCCCCACCTCCAGTTATCACGTATCTGAAGTCAGAGGCCAGACAATTAGCACCCCTCACCCAAACTACAGGGCAAGTCAGAAAAGTCAAGACTAAATTTACATCAATTAAAGACAGCAAAGGAATATACCACCACCACTACAAGCACACCAAACTAGGTTTTACATTTTCAACAGCCCCAAAACAATTCTAAGTAAAGACAGCAAAGAAATTACAGTGCCACTAAAAGCCCACAACCTAAGTTTAAAACAAAAATAGCAATGTACAGTTACTGTAATGCAGTGAAATGAATCTGTTTCCTTCCCCTTCTGGCTTCTGGCTTGAGTAGAGAACAGGATCGTGTTTGCAAGAGCTTATACTGATACATTTTTTGACATAAAAAAATGTAGTATTGAAACATTGGAATGTTTTTCAAGCAGCCCCAATAGGGAAAAATGTGTTCCACAACATGCCAATGGTGGTGACTAAATGTAATAGGATATTAGCCAATAGACTCACAAAAACAAATCATAGGATTCCAGACACCAGACCTCAACATTTCATGTCGGCAATGAACATTGCAGGAAACTACTAGTGTGGTCATTACACTCATTGCAATAACTCACATAGGATAAAGAAAATAAGGAATACTGCCAGGTACATGGATATTAACATAAATCAGTTTATCAACCGTCAAACTGAAGGGGTGTTTTATGTATTAAAATGTCCATGTGTCAATTTATACACAGACAAAATGGAAAGAGCATTAAAAACCAGGGTGGGTGGGAGAACATAAAGGTGATATAAGAAGGGATGGCTTTACATCACCTGTGGCAAGACATTTTTTTTAGAAGCAAGGCATCAACTTCCTTATTTAAGATTTTTTTGATTGGAGAAAGTTGAACCAGATCTGAGGGGTGGACACTACATGACCCTTATTTTGACAAAGGAAGCTTATTATATAAATCTATATGAGACCATTAATCTAAGATTTGGACTTAATGATTCAATAGAGTGGAAATCTATTATATAAAGTTTTTTTTTGTTAATGCAATGGATATTAAACTAATTCTGAAAAGTTCTCAGTTCATGTAAGGTGTTTCCCCCCAACCCCTATCAATATGTGGTTACACTATGATGCAGTTGCTAGAATTTTTATGGTAATTTTATAAAATACAAAAGTCATCAAGGTTTCTAAAATGCTCTCTACACATTGGATAAGAATTAGATGATGTGAGACTGCCTCTTTAAATGCACCCATTTTATAAAAATTAGATATTAAGATACTGTTCCTTTATTAGGTTATAATTTTCATCAAATCAATATATTTAAGCCCAGTACAGTTTCAGGGTCAAGCACCAAGGGGCCAGATATTCAAAACTTTGCCCAGGGGCAAAATTAGCAGTGCATGGCGGGCAAACTGAGCCTGGAGCACAGAGCAAGCCATATTCAAACGGAATAGCCCAGGGCAAACAGCTTCTGAATATAGCATGGTAATGAGGCCATGCAAACTGGGCTGGGAGTGCAGGGCAAACATTGCCCTGGAATAAGACAGCACTGAATAAAGCAACCAGGAAGTGCAACCCACAACAACAACACAGTACACAGCAATGTGAGGGCAGGTACAGATGAACTACATGGCCAATGTGTGTGCCAGCAAATGCATGGACTCAGTACAGTTGCAGGAAGTAGCAGATGAGAAAGAATAGTGATCAAAACTGTATAATATTCCCTGTACCGTTAGCGCCGCGCTAACACATTAGCGCGGAACTAAGCAGTTAGCCTGGAGCAAACACGCTTGTCCGGAGCTAAAAATGTGCCATATTTAAAAGTGCCATGCAAATGAGCCTACTTAGGTAGTCTCTGGGCAAACAACCGGATTAGCATCTCATTATACCCTGATTTGCACGCAGTTTGCCTAGCGTTACTGCAGGGTCCCATAGAGCCACCTGTAGGTCAGTCTGGAAGTACAGGGGCAGACCAGGTCCAACCGCAGCTCTATCTGTAGGTCAGTCTGGCAGTGCACGATGATAGCTACAGGCTACATGTAAACAGTACAGCATAGCATAGCATAGCATATTGTACCCCAGGGGACAGGACAGCATAGGCACAGGTGGTGGTGGTGCTGCATGCAACTGTCACACTGTAGGGCATGCTACAATGCACAGCAGACACTACAGTAGCAAGGGAGACAGTAGTGTGAGGGATGCAGCACTGCCTATGGTGTGTAGGGCAGTGATGCTGATTGCACTGTACACAGTGACAGGCCCAACCTGCAGGTGTTTACTGACAGTCGACATTACTGTTACACTGTTGTGTGACCCACAGATGCTGTACCTGTGGTATGGGATGCTCACAGTGACATGTACATATCTGGCTTTGTGTGTTGTGGCAGTTGTACAGCTGTGTGGTATGTGGCTGGGGGCATATATTATCCGAAAGGCACACTAGTGTTGGGGGTATTCCTAATACTGGCCCATGTGCACTGCATGATGAGTCCCAGCCTTGTGGCCACACCTGGTCTGTGGCACAGCCTGGCCACCCATACACGCTCCCCTCAACATCCTCCATGCCCACAGTGCTGCATGTGTGTGCTGGCATCTGTTTTTGTCCACAGATATGTGTGGTCCACAGGTGTGTGCTGTATGGCTACACTGCCATGCTGTCCACTGGCGGCAGGGTCACCACTTACTGCCTGGCATGGCTGGGACTGGTGGCAGATGATGGCATCATTGTGATGCCATTGGTTAGCAGCAAGCTTCCTCTTTGTTTGGCTTTATCTTATGTGTCATATTTATTTGTTAGGGTTGTGCAAGACCAGCGCTAAACCCCAGCAAATCCCACGCAAGGCCATTTATGTGGTGCACAGCTGATTGCCCAGAATTAAGATCAGCTTTTTCTGGGCGGTAATCTACACCGCGCTAAGTGTCGCGCTAGGTCACGCTAAACCACTTAGCGCGGCGCTAGCCACTGAATATAGCATTGCGCTTGTATTCATGTCAGTTTGCCCCTTGCATACATTATAATTTTGCCTGGCGATAATGCAGTTTGCCCGCGTTATTTGGCCTTTTGAATATGACAGACCCGCATTAATCCCGCGCTAAACCTGCACAAATGATTTTTGCCCGGGGCAAAGTTTTGAATATCTGGCCCAAGGTGTCTTATGTTAATCTATATATACTATATAGGGTTTGATTCTGCTTTATTTGCCAACTATCTCTCAGTGATGCTTTGGAGTGTGCACCCGTTTGTAGACAGTGACCTCTGAGGATCACCGAGGGTTTGTTTTACGAGATGTGGTAGAGGATTTTGTCCTTAAAATTAAGAGGACTTGTAGTGAAAAAAATGTTAGAATATTTATTTGTAGAAAATTATGAAACTATTACCCTTTAGGATCACAGGGGACACCGAGATTCATTTTGTTTTAGGTGCTGTTTTATGCAGGTCAGGTGCCCAGCGGACTGACACACCTGTCAGCTGACACGGTGCACATTCCCCATGCCCAATTCTCTTGTGGACACAGAATTTAAACTGCACAAAAGTTTTCAGCATGCACCTCCATTAACAGAGAATGCAGAGGGCTGGAGAGTTACAAAATGAAATACATTTACAAGTGAAATAAGTTTGTTACTTTGACGACAATACCTTTTTACATCCTACTTATAAGGCTTTTAAAATTGTGATTTAAATCATAAGGCTAGAAGATAATAGCATGGTCATTTTTGTGTTTCCTTCACAATAAACACTCTCAAAGTGAAAGAAACTTTTTGATGCTTACAGGTATGCAGAGTGAAAATGTTGACAGATAATTGAGAATTTTATGTGATTAAGGTGATGTGCTAAATAAAGTATGGTAGCCAGTACAGTATGTGGTGTTTTATGTTTCTGAACAGAACTTTTCATAGAGATGTATGTTTAAACAAGACCCTGAAGGTATTTAACTCTGGATAACAAAAGCAGATCCATCACATCAATTAATAGTACATAGTAATGTGACTAAGATGTATTTTGCTGAATGAAAATCTGAATGAGATGATTGTTTTATTTCACTCAATAGTGTAACTGTGGAGGTAAAGGTATGCAACATTTGGTTTACACAAGTGGAAGAAAGAGTCCTAAAATGAGGCATGTTTGACAATGGTATATATTCTATATTGTTGAATTTAATTCAATAATGGCAAAGACAGTATAGAGCATGTGCTAACAAAGAATACTATTCGTTGTGAATATGGTTAGAAAAATGTATTAAGCATAAATGGGACGAATGTTGTTTGTCTTTTATATCTGAGGAACAATTTTGTATATGAATCTTTTTGCAGGATGTGCTGCTCTCAGTAAAAACACAGAGAAAATAAATAGGTGGTGATAACTTAAAGGGTGAGAATTGTTCAGAAGCATTTAATGTTGTTTTATAAAATATTATATTTGGATGGGAAATGAATCTATATTTGATTATAAATAAAATAATTATTTTTACTGTAGAACACAGTGTTTACTCACTGAAGAAGGACTGTATGTCCAAAACATTTGGGTTCTGAAAACACTGTATCCTAGATGCATGTAAAAAATACAGAGAACAAAAGAAAACAACCTCTGGCCAGAGGCAGTGGGGCTGCAGGAGAGGAATGTGGGTCATCCTTAGGATATGAGGAGGCTCATAAAGTTACAACTTGCAATAAAAGTAATAAAAAGTGTAACATCAGACCTGGTATTAACTGCTCACAAGGCATATTTTCAACAGTTGGTTAGTAGATCAAAGTATTAAAAACTTTATATATAAACCACACTAACAGTAAATATAAATTTATATTGAAGTCAATTTTGCACATGTTTGGGTGAAGCGCTGAGAATATAAAATGTTTTGGTGTTCATCCATATATATTCCTTCACTTGAGGGATATTTTCTCTTGCACTATGGATCCAGTGAACTCTGTGAGACAAAATGTTAGGTATGTATTCTAAAAAACAATAAAAAGCAGGACATTAGTATATCAGGTGCTCATTTAGTCATAATCATACAGTGGCAGCTGTAGAAAAGTGTCTCAGCACTGAGGTATACCTAATATACTGAGGCAGAATGAGGCAAATCACATTACAGTCAATGCAAATTGGAACTTGAGTGCCTCAATGGTATCTCAAGGTAGGCAACTTTTAGGTAATCATCACTATAATGCAATAAAAAAAACACTGCTGTTGCAAAGTATGCCTGCCATCTTTATATGTATCAGTCAGTCAGTGGCTCAGTAGGTAGCACACTCGCCTCTGAGGCCAGGAGATCAGAGGGCTGTGGGTTCAGTTCCCATATCTGGCACTTGGGTTAATATCCCAGTACTGACACTGTAGTGCAGCATGAGAGGGGTGCTGCACTTCTGAGGTGCCATCTTTTGGATGAGATGTTAAACCAAGGTCCCATCTGCCTGGATTGATGGTAGTTTAGGTGGCTATTAAAGATCCCATGGCACTTATCGAAAAGAGCAGGGGAATTTCCCTGGTGTCCTGGCCAAGTTTCCCTCATTCACTAAAAAAATACCACCAACAGCTTAATCTGGTTCAAAGTCAGTTGGCATTCATCTGTATCCCCCTCCTCCGGGTCATGCCTGAAAATGGGCAGAATTTGTCTAGTGCACTTACCCGGTCAACAAAAACTAATAAAATAAATAATAATAATAATATACAGGAAATAAAGATTGTCTGTAGAAATCATTCACACCTGGGCTATAGCGAGCCCCCAAGGTATAGATCCATTATGGCTGAGCATCTAATATAATAATGCCCTACTTTTTATCTAATGTTTTAGAATAGATTCATGATATTTGGAATCATTGTACTGAAGAGTTCATTGGTTCCACAGTTCTAAAGAAAATATATCTCAAGAGAAGTGATATATAAATGAATACCTGTCAATTTTATATCCTTATTGCTTCACTCCAGCATCCACAAGATGGATTTCTATACAGTTTATATTTCCTGATAGTGTAGTGTGTATGTAAAGCTTTTTTTATAATTACATGCACTAACAAACTGTGAAAATATGCCGTTTGGGTAGTTTAAACCAGGTTTGATATCCTTTTCATTACATTAATTGCTGGTTGTAATTTTACAAGTGCTTCCTTGTATCCTGGGGATGCATCATATTCATTGTTTCAAATGTTTTATTTGTACACATCACTGGTGGTGGATAATATAATAACTGGCTAAAATAGTGCTACAAATATAGCATAAGGAAAAAACAGCAATGTCCGAATGACATGCCACAGACAGAGACAGGGATTAAGCAGTGCTGTGCAGTAAGTGCTACCCAGGTCGCTATCCATAGTACTAGGAAGAAGACAAGGGCTAGGAAATCAAAAATGGCAGATGATAACTGAGACATGGAGCTGCCTGACTACAATGGTGGTGAAGATCAGGGTTCTAATCCTGGCATTCAAAATGTAGTTTTTCCTCCCATACTCCAACTCCAACTCAGAGCTGATCATTTTAGTTAAGGGGTGGGGGGGGAAGAGCCCCCACTAAAAATAAGTGTTTGAACTGGTAGCAGTTGTCAGTGAGCTTTGGGACTGCTACCAGTGGCATTACCTTTACTTGCTGCATTTGTTCCTGCCACTGTTCTGCATAGTGCTGTATGGAAGGTGCTGATATTGACAGCGCTGTTCATTCATATGCTATTCAGACCCAGTGACAGATAATATAAGGGCATTTCTGCATTACGTTACTAACTTTGATAAAATTCTGCTTCTGGGGTGCAACTTTAGTTGTTTTTGCCCCAATATGGCGTAGCATTGCTCCCTGATATTTATTGCGTTACTGCACTTTTGTTGTTTTTAGTACTCATCTTGCGAATTCCCATATGCTTTTCTATTAAGTGGGCCTAAGTTTTATTGCTGACTATGGAATAACACTGCTTTTTATTTGATGTAAAAGTGGCAAGTACAAAAATGTGCAATAGTACAATGAATAGCAGGGAGCAATGCTACAATAGATTAATGCAGAAAACAACTAACATTTCTTTCTAAAACATCACTGTGGATGGGCTCCCATTGTCTGCTTACTTTTTTCATTGACAGTTGGAATGGGGGCTAGGCACCTAATGTTAGAATTGAGGGTTGGCAGCACTGGGGTTTGGCCGTCGTTATTTGCTTACTTTTTTTCATTTACTATCTGACTCTACATTTAGGGACTTGGTGTCAGAATTAGGGAAGTCTGGTGGCAACAGGGTTTTGCAGCAAGTGGCAACTTGCTTTCATTTTGGTTTACCACCTTACCACATAACTGGGCACCCAGAGTTGGTGGCAGCGAGTGGCACTGTGGCTTGGCTCCTGGTGACTGCCTAGCTGCCTGAATCAGGAGTCACCCAGCCTACCAAGCCCACCAAACCAGAACTACATTGCTATTGCTTGCAAGTTGCAGTACAGAAGCCCTCTCCACCCAGCAGGTATAGCTAACCTTAAAAGAGCTGTACTATGCTGTACTTTTTTAATGAAATACTAGAGGACAGTCTAGTCAGTAATGAGAGTGTGCAGCACCAGCTAGCCACTCTGCCCAGCAAGTAGCTGTAGCACAGAGTCAGAACCTCAAGTAAAAGTCCTGGCAGCAGCAAAAACAACCAAGAAAGAAACTGCCTGCAGAACCAGAGTGACAGAATTCTGACTGCTTGTGCTTTTTCATTAAGGTAAGTGAGTGGGTTTATTTGAAAATATCTCAGTACTGTGGGGGAGAGACTCAAAAGAGACATGCATGGCCCTCGCTCTCCTGGTCTGCCACTGTGGGTGGCCAATCCATTGAGGACCATTTTGCTAGGTGGATACCTGCTGTAAAGGGTTGGGGTGACCATTTCATCTTGTTCAGGTGATGTGGAAGGCTTTACTTCTCCTGCTCCAGGGAAATAGCTTTGCTTTTCCTGATGGGGGGGCCCTGATTCTCCAGGCTTAGGGAGGATGAGGATGGCCCTGCTTCTTTTGGCTTGGGGGAAGGGTATTTCCCTGTTTCTACTGGCTTGGGGGTGGCCCTGCTTTTCCTGGTTTGAGTGGTGGCCCTACCTTCTGGGTCATGTGGTCCATCTTCTCCTGCTAGAGAAAGCAGGGGTTAGGGCCATCACCCTTCAAGCCAGGAGAAGCAGGGCTATCACCTGTAAAAAAAATGTAATGGAATTAACATTTTTATTTTTAGAAACATAACATTCATCATTAGTTCAAATACTTCAAGAAGCAGGCATGCATGAATATGCACATATGCTTTCCATTCCAGTTTCAATAGGTGCCCTGGCTTCCAACTGTAGTGCCCAGTCAGTGTCCTGGTAACCAATGGAAGCTGGAGCTGCCACTGTTGCTGGATTTACATGCTGTGAAACTTGATCAAATAGAAATAAAAAACATACATTTTGAGGTGGAAATTGGACAGAACAATTAAATGATATAGGCGAGGAATCTGCAAAAAAAATCTGCAAAAACACAATGGCCCGGATATTCAAACTGCACCAGGCTATGGCGCAAGCTCAACTTGGCTGCACTGGGGTGTGGCCTGGGCAATATCTGTGCTGAGCTGCGCCGATGGCCCACAGCAGCTTTGAAACATCGTGACCCTGGCCACCCCACTGTGCATGGGGCAGGCACTGTGTCAGTGCAAATGGCCAGAGTGGAGCATGGAGATGCGCTAGTGCAAGTGCCATTGCGCCATTCACATCACCCACGATATTCAAAAGGTGACATGCAAATGGGGCCATAATTTATGCAAGGCACACATGGTCCATTTGCATGTCATTATGGCCCCATTTACATGCAGATGCGCCAATCCCTGACGACTTATGCCTGGCACCCTGCCAGGCAGCCATTGGGGACCGACGCCCTCTGCAATCCAATTGTTTACAAAGAAAGTCCCCGTCCTATATCCCTGGTGATCCAGTGGACCACTCTCTGCCTGATCGCGGGTATCTGTTTAAATAACCCCCCCGTCCAATATCCCTTGTGGTCCAATGGACCAAATGCTACCAGATCGAGGGCATCTGTTTAACAGAAAACATCCTGTTACCCTGGTGGTCTAGGGTACCCCCCTCCCCTCCCGTCCACTGAGCCCCACCGTCCCGCACCTCCCCGATCAGCTGGCGGGTGGAAGCACCCCATGGGCTTGCTGCCCCGCTGCCTGCTGACTGACACCTCGGTAGGGCTGCATGCTCATTGGTTCACAGTGTGAGCCAATGGGCATGCAGCCCCTACCGTACTACACATTCCAGATATGTGGACTACAGCACTGGCACCACAGGGCATGACCCATCCCACTATCACCAGAGGATGAGGAGGTGGAGGAGGCCGCTGGTGATATGGAGCTTCAGGGGTCAGATGACTAGCCAGAGGAGGTCAAGGAGGCAGAAGACCAACCTGTGGAAGACCAACTTGCAGAGGTGCTGGAGGCAAACGACCATCCTGCAGAGGTGCTGGAGGTAGATCACCTGCCTGCAAGGGAGCAGGAGGCAGAGGGCATGCTGCTGGCTGTGTGTGTCACTCACTAGGCCGGCCCTGTGGACATGTCCCTACAGCACCCAGTTGGACATGGTGCTGGACATGTGTCTCTTGGGGGAAATTCTGGCCTGCAGGCTGTGGACGGCTAACAACAGCAGGCAGAGTTGTACCTGGGGTAGCAGGCAGGAGGTGACCAGTGGCTGATCCAGCTGGTGTCGGCCATTACAGATGACCTAGTGCACCTGCACGGCTCCCTTAGATCACAACTAACAGTGCTGCAGGAGTGATAGGGCAGCAAGTGTGTGGACTGGAAAATGGACTTGTGCCATGGACAGTGGCACTATATTGTGCCTTGGGGGTGTGGGCCATACCTGATGTTTGTCAGGGTGGCCATGGGGGCTACTGTTGTGTGTATACAGGGTGGGGGGGTTGTGTTGGGCTGTATATACTGTTCAGCAGTTGGGGGGCATGTATATAATGTGTGTAGGGGAGGTAGGTCCAGATGTGGCTGGCTGGGGGTCCATACATGCAGTGGGGTGGAGCTGTCTGCTGTATGGTACTGTGGCCGGGAGGGGTGGAGCTGTACATATGGGCTGGTTCTGGGACAGGGTGTATTTTGTACATAGCAGGGGGTCCAATTTGGGTACTGGGGGCTTCTGATAGCCGTTGCTGTTGTTTGCTTTATTGTTCATTCTTATCGTACTGTTCTGTGTTTGTACATTTCCATTAAATCATATTTTTGCAACCCTGGCTCTGTGCATCTGTCTGTGGTCTGCATGGGTGTGTGTGCCTGTGTGTCACTGTGCACATGTGGGCCCACAAGTGGTGGAGCTATTCCATCGCATGTGCATCCACATCCTGCACATGGTATCTGTGTGCCAGCTGTCAGTCTCACAGCCTTGGGCACACACTGGTGAGCATGCCTGAATGGAACACTGTGTGTGCAGCAGTGCCCTGTGCTGGGTTCTGTTTGCATGCTGCCACACTGTGTCTGTCATGCCTGTGTGGCAGCCATGGGCTGTTGTAGTACCATTCCACCCCAGGAAAAGGGTGTTCCCAGTGGGTGGCACCAAAGGTACAATGCATTGGTGTGTACTACCACCATATGTCTGTAGGTCTGTGCAACCCGGGTGCTGTGTCCCTCTTGTGGTTGCACTGTTATCATGCATCAGTGGCCATGGCAGCTGCATTGTGCCTAGTGGCTCCATCTAATCATCATTGTGCCTTTGTCCTATGTGTGTCCCTCATCCACCTGTGTCTGCATGTCCATCAGCCACATGTGATGTGGTCCTCTGCGTGCTGCCTGGGGGGGCCTTCGCTAATTTGGTGTCATGCCTGCCAGATGCTGTATGACATGCATGGGCACTGTTACAGCACCAGTGCAGTCACGTGCACATACTATGGCATAGCTCCACCACATATGGGCACACATGCACACAGGCACACACCCATGCAGACCACAGACAGATGCACAGAGCCAGGGTTGCAAAAATATGATTTAATGGAAATGTACAAACACAGAATAGTAAGATAGGAATGCATAAGATAAGACATGCATTACATGGCACCTGGCAGACAGTATCCCTCCTGTGGCTCAGCGATGGTGCCGTGGGTGCCATGCTGTTGTTAGGGCTGCGTTGCACCACACTGAGTCCCCCCTACTGCTGCAGTTGCCACCACAGTGGTGGTGGTGGTGATGGCCATGTGCTGCCTCAGAAAAACTGCTTCATCAGCTCCTGGCTTGCACAATGTCCTGCTGTTGCACCACCTTGTGACAAGTGTCCAGCCATGCTGTCTAGCTCTCCATCACCCTCCTGCAGTGTGCCTTCCATGTGGTTGCTGTTGAGCACTGGTACATGGTGTGCCAGGGCAATGTTGTGGAGGGTGCAACAGGCAAGCACTATCCTGCAGGCCATCACAGGGCTGTACTGAAGCACCCCTCCGAGGTGTTGAGGCACTGGAAGCGGGACTTCAGCATGCCGAAGGTATACACTATGACCACTCTCAAGCTAGTGTGGCCCTCATATATCTCCTTGGCTGCTGGCTGCAGTGTCCTCACAGGTGTCATCAGTTATGGCATCTGAGGGTTTCCGCCGTCACCTGTGTGGGTGGGGAGAGGTTAGCAGCATGTTGCTGTATGCAGATATGTCTTCAGCATCTCACTATTGTCTGCATGGCATGCACTGCCACATGCACATGCTCATACATGCAGGCACGCACTGTCAGTCACACGCACATCCTTTGCTGTGTCCATGCACTGCATGGACTTCCCTTGCCATTGTGTGGCCCTCCCAGGCCCGTGTGTGTTGCACAGTGTGTGGATCTTGGCCTTGTCCGCATCCCGTGCATGTCATGCCAAGTGTCTACATGGCCATCATATCTGCCACTGCAGTGCCTGGGTGCCCTGTACCCATTGTGCCACTGTATCCATGCATACCCGCATGCACTGTCTGACACACACACACACACACACACACACTTCCATTTGCATATACTTGCAGTTGTCAATCCCCCGGTACTATTTATGAGTCATCCACCAGTGATGTCCCGCCTCTCGAAGGTCTTCTGTAGCCCATAGTACCTGTATATGTAGGAGTCATGGCAGGATCCAGGATACTTAGCCACCACATCTAGGAATCGACATCCACAGTCACTTACCACCTGGATGTTCATTGTGTGGTACACCTTCCTATATATGTATGCATCCCCATCCTCGGTTAACACATGTTTGCAGTCAATGGCAACTAGCACATGGAGGAACTGTGCCACATTGTAGAACACCTGCTTCACATGGCGCTGTTGTTAGATATCCCATGGGAAGCTAATGTGTTGCATGGTACACCATATGAGGGCCACAAGGAACCTCCACAGGTGCTTGGACACTGCCGGCTGGGATATGCCCACTGTGTTCACAGTGGGCATTTGAAATGTGCAGGTGGCAGGGAAGCACAGTGCTCACATGCACCTCCAGTGGCAGTGGGTGGCCTCTGTAGCAGGTGCAGTGTAGCTCCCCACTCAGGTCCTGGCATAGCTCCCTGATGCAGCTCTTGCTGAGCCTACAGTGTGCTATGCACTGCTCTTCAGTCAGATCCTCATTGGATTTCCAGGGGCATCTTACCCTCTGTACTGGTGACCTTGGCACCATCATTGGCCACTGTGGCTGGGTCCCCTGGGTCCTGCCTTGTCACCTAGCATGCCTGTGCTCCCGGTGCTTTGCTAGCATAATGCTCAGTAGGGCTGCTATCGCTGACATTGTTCTATGTGTCACACTACTCTGTTATCTGCCGTCTGACTATGTATGGGGGTTGTATATACAGTATGCTTGTGCTCTGGTTAGACCAGCTATTCCTTGGTCTATCTTATGTCATCCTCTTCTGGCATATTTCCTGATGCCTCCTGTTCTGTAATAGCATTTGTGTCATACCGGTGCATTACGTGTGTCACAAGTTGCATTATGCAGTGGGACATGCTTTGTTTGGTGTAACTCGTGTTTGGCATAGTGGTTTTAGCTTGCGGTGTGTTCTTTTGAAATCGTGCATATCGCAGCCAAACATGCTAAACACGATTTGCACCATTCAGGGCAACAATGCCCACATCTGGTGTAGCTGTCTTGGAATTGGGCCCTATGTGTCTATATCCTCTGGTGGTGGAGTTGTCTCATACTGAAGAGACCCCCCACAAACTACTCTGTTTTCTTTCTTCAGGTATCTGAAGGTCTCTGTCATTTCCTCCTCTTCCTCCTGTCTTCCATGGAGTACATCTTTAAGGCTCCAAGCCTCTCCTTGTACATCCTATCCTGCTGTCCCCTGATCACCTTAGTTGCTCTCCTCTGGACCCCCTCCAGCATTTTAATGTCTTTTTTTAGGCATGGGTGTCAATACCTCACTCCATATTCCAAATGTGGCCATACAAGTGACCTGTACATAAAATAACCTCGCTGTGCCAACTATTAAATCCCCTTGCAATACATCCCAGCATCCTGTTTGCCTTCACCACAGCCTTTTTGCATTGAGTGGATTGTTTCAGATCACTAGTAGTTACCACAGCTAAATCCTTTTCCTCTTCAGAAGTAGATACCAGAACCTTTTCTATATAGTACTCTGATCTTGGGTTCTTGGCCCTGATGTGTATCACTTTGCAGTTTTTGGCATTGAACCCAAGCTGCCATATCCCTGACCATCTCTTTAGTCTGGCTAGGTCCTCCCTCAATTATTGTATCCCTTCCTGGGTGTCCACCCACCCCAAGAGCTTGTTGTCATCAGTTAATAGGTACATTTTGCACTGAATGCCTTCCCCAACGTCTCTTACGAAGGCATTTAACAATACTGGGCCCAACACCAACCTCAGTGGAACCCTGCTGGTGACCTCCTTGGTACTTGAGGATTCCCCCTACCACTAACCTCTGTGTTCTGCCACTTAAGCAGTTTTCAGTCCATCTTACTAATTCCTCCCCTACCCCTAGTCCACTCAGTTTTGTTATCAGCCTCCTGTGCAGCACTGAATAGAAGGCCTTGCTAAAGCCCAGGTAGATGATATCCATTGCCTGGCCCTTGTCCACTGTCTTGGTGACCCAATCAAGTAACTTAATCAAGTTCATCTGACATGATCTGCCCACCACAAACCCATGCTGTTTGATATCCTGCATACCATTTTCTTCTGAGTAACTCATCAGCCCCTCCTTCATTATGTTCTCCTTAAGCTTACATACTATTGAGGTCAGTCTGACTGGCCTGTAGTTGCCTGGGTCCTCCTTGGGTCCACTCTTGTGGCTTGGCACTACATGCGCTGTTCTCCATTCCATTGGTACTACTCCCAAATCTAGAGATCTATTGAAGAGAATTGTCATCAGGCCTGCCAGCTCCTCTGCCAACTCCTTCAGTACCCTGGGGTGTACTTCATCTGGCTCTGGGGATTTACCCACCTCAGTGCAAACAGACCCTCCCTCACTCTTTTGATCCCAAGGACCACTAGTGGGGCTTTCACAGCTCCCTCTTTCCCTATTTCCACATGCGGTCATGGCCCCTTCTTCTCTTTCACAAAAAAAGAGCAGAAATATTCATTTAATACCTCTGCTTTTGACCCATCTTCTATGAGCCATTAATCCCCTTTCTTAAGCATTACTATACCATCTTTCTTGTCTATCTTTTCCTTTATGTAGAAAAAGAAGGCCCTTTCCTCCATCTTAATACCCACAGCTATTAGAAGCTCCTTCTGTGCTTTGGTCTACTGTACCTCCATTCTTGTTTGCTTGGCCAACCTCTGATATTCTTCCTCATCTTCAGCCTTAGCTGTTCTTTTGCTTTCTCATATCTCTCACTATTCTAGCAACCTGCCTGTTGAACCAACTTGGTGGTCTAGCCCCTACTTTCTAGCTCCTTATTTTTCTACAACTGCCTGTTACTTTCTGAATGGCCCCTGAATGCGTTCTCATAATTTTTCCACCTCCATGTCTTCTACTATATTCCCCGGTCCTCCCTAATCATTTCTCTCATTTTCGTAAAGTTCACTTTTTTGAAATCCAATGCCTTGATCTTAGTTGGAATGTCCTTCTTACCTGTGTGTAGATTGAACCATACTGTGCTGTGGTCACTTCCACCCAGGCACACCCTACTATCAGTCTTTTGTACATGATCCCCATTAGTGAGCACTAGGTCCAGGAATTTTTGTCCCATGGTGGGACCCCTCACATATTGTGTCATGAAGCCATCCAGGACTGCGTTAAGGATTTCCTGACTACTGGCACAGGATGTAGTGGTTAATTTTGGGCAGGTTGAAGTCAGTACAACTACGGCCCTGGGCGGGTTGACGAGCAATGTACTTGATGCCTGTGACAAGGGTCTGATGGGTATAGTGTTCATAAACCTGACCAGACCCTTCAACATGATAAATCATGACTTAATGCTTTTGAGAATGAAATCTTGTGGATTTACCAAGTTAAGTTTGGAATGGATTAGGAGTTACTGAAGTACAGCAATACAAAAGGTTAGGCTAGGAGGTTCTGTCTCAGAACCAATGAGAGTACAGTCAAGTGTGCCTCAGGGATCAGTACTAGGGTCTTTGTTGTTTTCTATTTTGTGAATGATATGCCCAGAGAGTTTGGTAGAACGGAATGTATATTACAGTATATGCTGATGACACAGTCTTCCTCAGCTCACATCCCTTGGTTTATGAAATACAAGAAGCTTTACAGGAGGAGTATTTAAAACTAACAATTTGGGTATCATGAGGGGACACAGTCTTAAGCTGGAGGGTGGGAGGTTTAGGAGGGATGTCAGAAAGCACTTCTTCACAGAAAGGGTGGTGGACACTTGGAATGCGCTGCTGGAAGAGGTCATCTCGTTAAAGGCAGTGAGCAGCTTTAAGAGAGGCTGGGATAGGCATGGGGGAAAATAAGAATCCTGGGTAGGGAGGATGGGAAGAGTGGAAAGGGAGGGTAGGGACATTAGCTCAAGCTATGGACCCTGCATGGCCTTCTTCTGCTGTCTTCTTTGTATGTTCCTGTCTCAGAATGAGTTGTCCCCTCACCATTCTGCTCTCTCCAATTCTGCCCTCTCTGTCCTTTTTTCTTCAACTCGTACATTCCAAGGGTAATTGCTGACCACTTACTTTCTTTCCTCCCCCTTACCCTTCTTGAACTTCTCAGTACACCAACCTAGCTTTTTATATTAGTGTTGGCATGTGAGTGTTGCTGTCCTTTAGGATAACTCATCCTCAGCTAGCAAGTATCCTTCCATGATTACCCCTGCTCAGTGTCGGGCAAGCACATCATCCTCGCAGCTGCTTTTTAGCTTTAGCTGCCCGCGACTATAGCGGAGAGACCGGGAGCCTGCCTGCTGCCACCCGCCCACTGCTCTCCAAGCACAGACTTGCTGCCCACTTTGGGCAAGCATCTCCTCCTCACTGCTACTTTTAAGCTTGAGCTGCCCACCGACTACAGCGGCGAGACCAGGAGCCTGCCTGCTGCCACCCACCCACTGCTCTCCAAGCACAGGTAATTGCCAAAGCCAGATCTTCATCCTTCAGTGGCTGTTGCAGTGAAGATCCTAGATTGATTTTCCGAATTCCTGGTACCATCTGACTGCAGTGCCCCCATTGGCTGCTCACCATCTTGGTGAACTCCCCTGAGTGGCTAGCTCTGGAATCCAGCGTGGCAGCTTTCCCAGGACTAATTGCATGCCCGTGCACAAATTTTGTAGTCTGTGCTGCCTGGCCCTCTCTACTAGTGTGTGCACATAATACCAATTACAGCTAAACTGAAAACCAGGATTCCTACTGCTGATGTTTTGTTTGTTTAAGTACTGTTACTAGTCTTTATTTGCTCATTCTGGTAGAAAAAAAAGAGAGTAAAATACTGTTTGTTTGCTTTGTTTTAGCCTAGCTAGACCCCTTAATCTTCCCATTCTCTCCTTTGTGTCTCTCTGTGTGATTTTTGTGTGTCTCCCTCCCCCAGCAGTCCTTGGCTGGCACCTGCCTGAGGTCTGTGACTCACCCCCTGATTTAGCTTAATCTTGTTTCTGTGTATTTCTGCTGATTTGTTTGTTTAAGGACTGTTACTAACCTGTATTTGCTCATTCTGGTAGGAAAAAAAAGAGAGTAAAATACTGAATGTTTGCTTTGTTTTAGCCTAGCTAGACCCCTTAATCTGCCAATTCTCTCCTTTGTGTGATATTTGTGTGTCTCCCTCCCCCAGCAGTCCTCGGCTGGCACCTGCCAGAGGTCTGTGACCCACCCCCTGATTAAGCTTAATCTTTTTTCTGTGCATTACCCCTTTGTTTTATTGCTAATTTCCTAACCCTGCCACTGAGTCCCCAGACTATCTATATCTGACCTCTGTCCCTTTCTCTGCAGGCTTGCTGCTCTCTTCGGGCAAGCACCTCATCCTCACCGCTGCTTTTAAGCTTGAGCTGCCCACCGACTACAGCGGCGTGACTGGGATCCTGCCTGCTGCCACCCACCCACTGCTCTCCAAGCACAGGTAATTGCCGAAGCCAGATCTTCAGCCCTCAGCGGCTGCTGCTTCGAAGAGCCTGGATTGTTTTTCCAAATTCCTGGCACCATCTGACTGCAGTGCCCCCATTGGCTGCTCACCATCTTGGTGAACTCTCTGAGTGGCTAGCTCTGGAATCCAGTAAAGCTGCTTTTCCAGGACTAATTGCATGCCTGTGCACAAATTTTGTAGTCTGTGCTGCCTGGCCCTCGCTACTAGTGTGTGCACATAATACCAATTACAGCTAAACTGAAAACCAGGATTCCTACTGCTGTTTTTTGTTTGTTTAAGGACTGTTACTAGCCTTTATTTGCTCATTCTGGTAGAAAAATTAAGAGAGCAAATTACTGTTTGTTTGCTTTGTTTTGGCCTAGCTAGACCCCTTAATCTTCCCATTCTCTCCTTCGTGTGTCTGTTTGTGTTATTTTTGTGTGTCTCCCTGCCCCAGCAGTCCTCAGCTGGCACCTGCCTGAGGTCTTTGACCAGCCCTCTGATTTAGCTTAATCTTGTTTCTGTGCATTACCCCTTTGTTTTACTGCTAATTTCCTAACCCTGCCACTGAGTCCCCAGACTATCTATATCTGACCTCTGTCCCTTTCTCTGCAGACTTGCTGCCCACTTTAGGCAAGCACCTCATCCTCGCAGCTGCTTTTAAGTTTGAGCTGCCCGCCGACTACAGCGGTGAGACCAGGAGCCTGCCTGCTGCCACCCACCCACTGCTCTCCAAGCACAGGTAATTGCCGAAGCCAGATCTTCAGCCCTCAGTAGCTGTTGCAGCGAAGATCCTGGATTGTTTTTTCTAATTCCTGGTGTCATCTGACTGCAGTGCCTCCATTGGCTGCTCACCATCTTGGTATTAAGGAACTACGGGCATCTTGAAAAGTATTATGAGTAAGACGCCAACAGGTATGCCGTTGTGTATCAGTGATATTAATAATTAAGTAGTACACTCCATTTGTTTTCTGCTGGAATAGAATAATCAGGTGGGTTGTCTATAATGTCCTTATAAATGGAACTATTCCATTTTATAGACTAGTTAGTCCAGTGCATAATATATTCATCTTGTAGAGTGTGTTTATACACACAATGAGAGATAATATTATACACAGCCCTGATTTGAAAATATTTCCAAAAGTCTTGTTTGGGGATCTCCCAGACATTCTGAATATCTGAGAACAGTTTGAGAGTGAAGGAGGTCTGATCCAGAATGTCTCTTAAGAAAAATATACCTTTGTTTCTCCAGGAACTACAAAAGATTGGGTGGTTCTCTAAGGTGAGAACTGGGTTGCCCCAGAGGGGAGCATACAGCCAGGGAGTTGGGTTGGATTTGAGAAATTTATGAATCAGTTACCAGTAAAAAATGGAAGATGAACTAGTAGGGTGAGATTTTAATTTGGGAGAGAGAGGATTAAGGATAGAACCGATTCCATTGCAACCCATAACGGGGACTAAGATGAAGGTTTCTGAAACCATTTAATGGTTTGGGTGGTGCAAAAGGCCCATAGGTAAAGTTGAAACCAGGGAAGTCCAAATCTACCCTTTTTCTTTGGTGTCTGAAGTTTTTTACTACTAAATCTAGGTGGTTTTCCAGCCCATAAAAAATTACCAATTGATTTATCTATTTTAGATGAGAAGAAGGTTGGTAAGATTAAAGGAATATTAGCAAAAAGGTAAAGAATCTTAGGTGAAATTGACATCATGATGGCACCAATTTTCCCCATGAAAGAAAGATTAAGAAGCTTCCATCTATTGAAAATCATCCTGACATCATCGATTAAAGGGCTGAAGATAATGTCTCAGATTTTTTCCAGGTTTTGAGTTATTTTGATTCCTAGGTAAGTGATTCCTAGTGGAGACCAGTGAAATCTGAGAGGTAGGTTCATAGAGGGTTTACAATGGTCATTAAGGAGTAAAGTTTCTGATTTCTCATAATTTAAAGCAAGACCTGAAATGTTAGTAAACCTATTCAGTAGGTGAACCAGTGAAGGGCCAGCTTCATTTAAATTTTCAAGTAAAATTAGAAGATCAACTGCATAAGAGAGGGAAGTATATCTTGAATTATCAACAGGGATTCCTTTAATGTCTACAGATTGATGAAGACTTGTGGTCAGGGGTTCCATGGCTAGAATGAACAGAGAAGGTGACAGAGGGCACCTCTGTCTAGTTCCTCTTGCCAAAGTAAAATGAGAAGAGAGGGTAGAATTAGTAAGAACTTTAGCTGTAGGGGAGAAATATAATAATTTGACCCAGGAACAGAAGGTGTGTGAGACCAAAATGAAAAAGAACTTGATAGAGATACTCCCAGTTTAAAGAATCAAATGCCTTTTTGAAATAAATGGTGATAGCCGCTGGTGATTTGAGGGATTTAGCTTTATGAACTAAATTGAATAAAGAACAAAAATGGTCAGAGCCAGATCTGTTCTTAATAAAGCCAACTTGAGAGCAGTGAGTTAACTTGGAAATTATAGATTCAAGATGGGTTGTTAGTAGTTTAGCAAATATCTTTCCATCTGTATTCAATAAAGATATTGGCCTGTAGTTTGCAGGAGATGTGAGATCTTTATCTTTCTTAGGGATTAAGGTGATAATTGCTTCAGTACAGATTGGTGAAGATTACCACAGTTGTTTGCTTCTTGAAAAACATTAAATAAAAGAGGACAGAGGACATCAGAAAGATTTTTATAGAAATCTACAGGAAATCCATTTCCTACTGGAGAATTACCAGATTTCAAGGAGGACAAGGCTTTCTGATTTCTTGAAGGGAAAAAGATCTATCGAGATTATTTATTTCTGAGGAGGAGAGATGAAGTAGTTGCAAACTTTTTAGGAACGGTTGTATTTGTATGATAGGAGGAGAGTATTGGTTTGAATATGAATTTTGGTAGTATGATTTCATAATGCGATTTATGGAAGGATTATCAGAGTGGATTATACCCTGGGGATCTTTTAAGCCTAAAATGTGTCATTCCATTTGCAATGTTTTAAGCTGGTAAGCAAGAAGTTTCCCATTTGTATCATTTTGTTCCCAGTATTTGTGTTTAAGTTTAAACATAGCAAGTTCAGTTTTATGGGAAATTAATTCATTTATTTTGATCCTTCATTGAAGAACTTCAAGATAGCGTTGCAAGTTAGGTTACTGTTTTTTTAGAATTTAAATATAATTTTTCTTTAGATTTGAGTGATTTTTCCATCTCAGCTAGTTGGTGTTCTCTGACTTTGTTCCTTTGGGCAGCATAGCTGATAATTTTCCCACAGATCACAGCTTTTAAAGCTTCCCATACGGTACACATAGATGTATCAGAGGGTTTGTTGTGAAGGAGAAATTCTTGAATATGTGATTTAATCATGGGGAAAAAATCAGGAACTTTGAGAAGAAGGGGCTCCAGACGCCAGAAAGAGGATCTGGAAATTGGAGAGCCCCACAGGAGATGTAATTTAACAGGAGAATGGTCCGAAATTATAATGGGTGAGATAGATGAGTCAATCATTTTTTCTATTACGGCAGGGGAGGCTAACCAGTAATAAATTCTACTGTATGTTTTGTGCAGGGAAGAGTAGAAGGTAAAGTCTTGGTTATGGGGGATGAAAAAGACACCAGACATTAGCTGGTCCATAATCTTTCACAAGTAAAGAGAGGGCTTTATCACCTCTGGGGTGGGCATCTATTGATGTATTGCTTCTATCCATAGTAGCTTCTAAAGCTAGGTTGAGGTCATCCCCAAGAATTACTGGTGCATTACCAGTATTAAAGGATAATATCTGTTGAGAAAGATGGTGGTGAAACTCTGGAGAACTGGAATTAGGTGGATAAACGTTAATAAGTAAAAGAGGACCGGAGTGAGTATTTAATTTAACCATAACCCATCTACCTTCTGTGTCTGAAATAGAATTTATAAAAGACCATTTGAGATTCTTATGAATAAGAATAGCTACTCCTCTTTTTTTTTTTAGAAGAGAAAGAGGATCCATAAATTTGACCGACCCAGTTTTTCTTAAGTCTGATAACATCCTCTGCTAATAGTTTTGTTTCTTGAAGGAAAGCAATTTGTGTTTTATGTTTTTTAAGATATGAGAGAATTTGCTTCCGCTTACAAGGAAAGTTAAGTCCTTTAGCATTTCAAGTGTATAGAAGTAAGTCATTCATGGTGTCAACTACTAAGGAAGGGACAGGAAAGTAGTTGTTGTTGGAATATTAAGGGATATCAAGGAGAGGGTAATCAGAATGTAAGAAAGAGAATGCTTGTGTATGAGAGAGATGGCAGGTTCATTCAGGTAAATGAAGTGAAGCATGGTTAGTATAGGTGACACAGATATCTTTCTATGTTTAGAATAGTAGACAGAAAGGAAAAAATACATTAGATAACAACAACAGAGTTAAACACACAAACTAAGAAGAGAATTTCCTTGGGAAGTGTAAAGAAATATGAATATGCTGGCTTGCTGAGAGACTCTTTCACCACACTCTAGGGCATCAAAAATAGGGAAGGACCAAGAAGGCCAACTAAACTGTTGGTCTAAACTTAGGTCACATCCAAATCTTAAGAGAAAGCAACACGCTACAATCTAAAATACAACTGTATGTGACAATATTCTGAATCTTATAACTATGACTAAATCTAAACAGAAATGATGGTTCCCTGGGAGGGACCTAAATCATCATATCATATTATGTAAAGGCATCATTAAAATAATAATATTTCCCAGCTATAATAATATATAACTACAGCTAGAAAATATAGATTCAATACTATGAGAAAAAAAAAAAGGAAAAATGCTAGCAGAATAAAACAGATGTCCAGCGGTTGTGTAAGCCAGTATTGGGCCTAGCTAAGTATATATCCACATAACCACATGTATAAAGTAAAAAAGAAATCATATGTAAAGGTTGTTCAGACAACCTACAGAGTGAAGAAGAAAGAAAATTGCCCAATATAATATAGACATGTGGGGTATCAGTGCATCATTAGAGCAAGATTAGCGAATATATATTATACTAAATAGAGAAGTTAAGTTAAGGGTAGGTATATATGGTATCTTAAGATTAAAATATTGAAATGTTTGGGAGTATTTCAGGCTTCAAGGTTCTGTATATAATAACTGTAAGCATTAGAATAACTGAGAAGAGCACATGACTCAAATATTGCCAGAAATAGAAGTGAATATTTATAGTGGAGTAACCAGATCTAATAAAAGGACTGGGAAGCCCCATCTGTGAGAGTATTCATGAAGCTTAAATAAGCTTAAAGGGTTAAAGGCTTTGAGTAGAGATGTGCTATTATTATTTATCATCGCTATTAAGTTATATATTGTAAAACAGAAACCTTGAAAATTGCCTGCAGTGAACAATTAGGAAAGGAAAACAAAATGGGATGAAAAATAATGTTTAAATACATAAATTGAAGGTATATATATATATATTATATATATATATATATTATATATATATACTATATATATATATCTATATCTATATATACAGTATATACCTATAAGGGAAAAGGGAAGGGGTGAAAAGGTAGAAAGGGGCATACAAATTAAAAAATCTAATCAAAGTTTAATCTTAAATTGACACATTAATATATGTTAAATACAATGGACTGGATATTCAAAAGGGTTGCACCAGCGCAAGTCTGAAATTGTGCCATTCTGCGATATTCAGCAGGAGACAGTTGTGCCCCCCAAGTCATGCTGAGCAACAGTGCAATGCTAATGAAGGCATGCTAAACCGGAGGGGGAGGAACCATGCATAAACTGCACAGCCCGATATTTAGCTGGGCTGTGCAGAGTTGTGCAGGTGCAACCCCCTACCTGCGCCTACACAACTTTGAGCCAAAAAAAAGGGACTAAGTCAAGGGCCACCCACAGGTGAGCTGCCGCATTGCAGGGCTCAACACAGCAGCTGCCACCTGTGGGTGGCCCTCTACTTGTTCCCTGTGCCCCCCCTGCAGCCCAATCATGGGCATAATAGTAACCCCCATAGCCCAGTCATGGGCAGAACACCCCCCCCCACTAGCCTGATCACTGGGACAGATCTCACTCCCCCCACTGGCCTGATTACAGGCATGAATAAATCCCCGACTGGCCCGATCACGGGCATAACATAAATGACCCCCGACTGGCCCGATTGTGGGCATAGAATAAATGATCCCCCGACTGGCCTGATCATGGGCATAACATAAATGAACCCCCACTGGCACTATCTGGACATAGCAAATGAACTGCCCGACTGGCCCGATCGCAGGCAGAATGGAGTTCAGCCCTCCCCCAAAGACCAATATCCCAGGTGGTCCAGTGGACTGCGAAGCCAGATTGCGGGCATAAGGTCAACCCCCAAGTCCAATTTCACTGTGATCTGGTGGCCCCCATACCACCACAGAGCCCCACCACTCCACTCCCCTGTCAGCCAGTGGTGGCAGCACCCTCCACCAGCTGCCCGCTGCCCACCGTGACAGCTGGATAGGGCTGCATACATTGATTCAGAGCAAAGAGTCAATGGGCATACCTTCCTTCTCAAAGAAAGGCAGTCAGAATATGTGAATGAATTCATTCATTCACATATCTGGACCTGTCCTAAAATAATGGGCTGCCGTCCATTGGCTCTTGCTCTGAACCAATCGGGTGCAGCCCCTATCGAGCTGTCAGTTGGCGGTGGTGGGGTGGCAGGTGGTGGGGTGCTGCTACCTGCCAGCTGATGGGGGAGCGAGGTGGTGGGGCTCTGTGGGGGGTGGCGGGGGGCCACTAGATCTCCAGGGAAATTGGACTTTGGGGAGGTTTGACCTTATGCCCGCAATCAGGCTTCGCGATCCACTGGATCACCAGGGATATTGGTCTTTGAGGAGGGTTGAACTCCGTTCTGCCTGTGATCGGGCCAGTTGGGGGGGTCATTTATATTATGCCCACGATCGGGCCAGTTGGGGGGGAGATTTACTTCATGCCCGTGATTGGGCTGCAGGGGGTGTCGGTTCCCGATGGCTGCTGCCTGGTAGGGCGCCAGACGCAAGTCGTTGGGGATCAGCACACCTGCATGCTAATGGCATGCAAATTGGGGATGTAATTAGATGCCAATGGCCCCCCGTGTGCCTTGCATAAATGATGGCCCCATTTGCATGGCACCTTTTGAATATCGGAAATTTGCACATGGTGCAATGGAAGTTGTGCCACCGCATCTGAATGCTCCTCTCTGATCACTTGCGGTGGTGCAAGTTCCACTGCACCATGCACAGTGGCTGTGGCTGTGGGGCAATATTCAAAGGAGTTACTCAATAGTGCAACTCCATTGAATATTGCCCTGGCCATACCCCGTGCAATGTTTTTGAGCAGCACAAGGGCTTGCTCCACTGAATGGCGCAGTTTGAATATCCAGCCCAGAATATGAAGGTTGATAGGTACTGCTGAAGCCCCACATATTCAGGCAGAAGTTTATAGTTACATTTGAAGGTTAAAATAATGATAATAGTTGTGCTGTAAGCATACAAAGTTAACCAGGATAAAGGTTCCAATCATTGAGATATAATGGAAGTGCTGTGATGTTGTATGTGTAGCAATTAACATCATGATGAAGATATGCTGTAAGAATACTGTTTCTTCACTGCATTTAATATATCTGCACTTAGCAGTGCACATATTCAATGAATTACTGCTGAAGCCCCACATATTCAGACAGAAGTTTATAGTTACATTTGAAGGTTAAAATAATGATAATAGTTATGCTGTAAGCATACAAAGTTAACCAGGATAAATGGTCCAATAACTGAGATATAATGGAAGTGCTGTGATGTTGCATATGTAGCAATTAACATCGTGATGAAGATATACTGTAAGAATACTGTTTCTTCACAGCATTTAATATATCCACCCTTAGCAGTGCGCATACTCAATGATAAAAAGAATTAAAAAAAAACTACAAAAAGTGTTCTCAAGGTATTGCATATAACAAGGGGATCATAGAACAGCAATGTGCAATGAATTTTGATCTTAAAATGAAATCTGGAGAGAATCTTATCCAAAAGCTAATAACCGCGATTTATAGCCTTATGCTTTTCAAATCAGTTGGGTGCAATAGTGCTCACATTGATAGAAATTGTACGATGTGTTTAAAGCAAATAATAATACAGGTAAACTGAAGGACTGAGAGGGGTTAAATCTTATGAATGGTATTAACATTGGAGCGCTTATAACTCCATAATTAGTCAGCGATCCTTACATTTGTGTGCATTAGAAACAGCCATAGATGCTTTATTCTTCAACTTCCCTTTTCTTTTTTGGAGGTTCAGCAGATTTAAAAGGTGAACTGGTGACTAGTTCTGCCCAGGAAGAATCAGGAGAGTTATGGCTGGACAAAACATTTTTGGGTTCATTAGCGAGAGGATCAGATTCATTTTCACGAAGTTCCTCTTGCAAGGATTGTTGGTCTCCCTGAAGTGGGAAATATTTGTTGGAAAGTGTAAGAGGAGTAAAAATGCTGATGTGATGATTCGATTGGAAGAGGGATGTTGAGGGAGTATCATCTGCACAACATGAGTGCTTGGCATGAGATGAGTTTGAAGCCTTTTTTTCAAGTAGATGGGTTGAATGTCAAGCAGGAGGTGCAACAGATGGGACGGTAGAAGCTGATTCCTCAGAGGCCTCGGTAAGGTTACTGTTGGGAGGGGTGTGCTGGTTTGGTTGAGGAGCATCCTTAGCCCAGCTAGGATGAGCTGAATCATGGCTATCAGGCTGCGTAAGTGCAGACTGAGGGTAATTAAGAAATTCTGACAGAGCTTCAGGGGTATTAAAGTCTTTGAATGAGCTTCCCAAGAATAGGCGCATAACAGCTGGATATTGTAGTGCAAACTTAATGCCACACTGATGTAAAATTGCTTTAATGGGGTTAAAGGCTCTACACTTGTCTGATAATTATTTCAAGAAGTCTCTGAATATCATAATTCTGTGATCCTGCCAAGTTAAAGATCCCATTTGTTTTGCTTTGTGAAGGATTAATTATGTATGTGTGTAATTTAGAAATATTGCATGATGGACCTGGGTTTTTGATCCATACCAGGCCTTGGTCTTGGAGTGCAGTGAGATTTTTCAATAGTGATGTTCTGGGTGGGTGGGAGTTTAAGCATAGTTGGAAGTGTGTGCTTTAGAAATGTGCTGGTGTCTCCGAGCTCTACACCCTCTGGAAAACCAAGAAATCTGAGGTTGTTGCATCTGTTTCTGTTCTCAATGTCATCTATTTTGTCCTGCAAATTCCTGATAGTTCTATCTTGTTCCCGGATAGTGGCTTGCAAATTATTAATACAGCTTTCATTTTGGGTTGCTTTGGCATCTGTAGCATTTATTTTTTGATCAAGCTCTTTCATATGAGTAGCATTTTGTTGTGAAGTTATTTTAAGATCATCAATCTCACTAATTAGTTGTTGGAACATTGATTCCACTCTGTTAAGAGAGCTGCTTTGCAGAGGTTGCTCATCCATTGTTGTAGGCCTCAACAGAGGAGTAATATAGATGGTGATATGTAGCTCTAGAGTTATGATACAAGAAAAATAATTTACCAAATTAAATCTGTGGTGAAGATAGAGTAAGATTTCAATAGTTGGTGGAGATTAGTTATCTGGGAACAGGAGGATAAACAATGATAGTTGGTGATCCCAGGGAGATTCAAAATTAAGCAGCCATTTCCATCACAGCCAGGCCATGCCCCCATTTAGTTTTTCCATATTGCTTTTTCTCCTCATGGAATGGGTGAGGAGAATGGATGGGATCTGCTGGTCTGGAGTGAGTTTAGGTCAGTTTTGTTTAGTTTTTCCATATACCTTTTTCTCCTCATGGGACAGTTGAGAACAGGGGATGGGATCTGCTAGTCTGTAGTGAGTTTAGATCAGTTTTGTTTAGTTTTTCAATATACCTTTTTCTCCTCATTGGGCAAGTGGGGAAGAAAATGTGATCTGCTGGTCCGGGGTGAATTTAGATCAGGACTATCTTGTGGCAGTGCAGTGGGTTACGTCTGTATCATTGGTATAATACCGGGGTGGAAAACCTGAGTCCATTCTCAGACACAGGACTCCCTGGTGGCCATGCAGGGGGTTATGTCTGTATCCTTAGTACAATTCCAGGGTGGAAACCTGAGCACATTCTCAGACACAGAACTCCCTGGTGTCAGTGCAAGGGTATATATGTGCATCATTGGTAGAGTGTAATACAGGGTGGAAAACCTGAGTCCATTTGCAAACATGGTACCCCCAAGTGGCAGTGCAGGGGGCTGTGGATGTGTCATTGGTATAATACCAGGGTGGGAAGGAAGTATTTTCTCAGTCCTGGGACTCCCTATTGGCAATGCATGGGATCATGTGTGTAACATTGTTATAATACAGGGTGGTAAACTTGAATCCATTCTTAAACCCAAGGATACTAGCTATCACTATGGGAGATTATATGTCCATTATTGGTGAAATAGCAGGGTAGCAAACCTGAATCTGTTCTCAAACCCAGGACTCCCATGTGGCAGTGCAGAAGGTCTTGTCTGTATTATTGGTATAAGAGTAGTGTGGGAAGTTTGAATCAATTCTCAAATCTAGGACTCTTAGGTGGTAGTGCAGGGTGATGTGTACGTGTGTGTGTGTGTGTGTGTGTGTGTGTGTGTGTGTGTGTATCACTGGCATAATGCCAAGGTGTGAAATGTAAGTATGTTCTCAAATCCAGGTTTCCTAAATGACAGTGCAAGAGTTATGTCTGTATCACTGGTATAACACGAGGGTGGAAGATGTGAGTCTTTTCTCAATCCTGGGTGACTCAGGTGTCCATGCAGGGAGTTACGTGTGTATCACTGGTATAGTATCAGATTGGGAAACCTGAATCCATTCTCAAACCTGACAATCACAGATGGCAGTGCAGGGGGTTATGTTTATATCACTGTGTAAAACCTGAGCCCATTCTTAAACTCTTATCACACCAGTTGCAGTTCGGGGGTTACATCTGTTTCACTGGACTAATTCCAGTGGTTGTGCCCTTATCTCCGATTTACCTTCCTTCTCTAAAAAGTAATAGAATTTCCCATCCAACAAACTGTATCATATTAACTGTGAAAGATACAGATCCCTCAGTTTTGCAGTCAGAGAACTGGAATGAGACTGTACACCAGCAGTCTCATGAAGAGCTCACCATCAACAGTAAGTAGTGGCCTGGTCAGTGTAACACATAGCATAGATGGTAAGAATCCCTGATGATCTCAAGATGTGGAACCTGAGTCTCTTCTCAGTCTCAAATCTCCAATGTGGAAGTGCAGGGACTCATGTCTAGGGCTTTGCAAAGCACCCAAAAGTTTGACTTTACAATCTCTGCCCATGAACCAAGTAAAATTCATCAAATGGTGTTACTACTGTGCCTTGGTTTGTCAGACACTGTTATTTGCCACTTGGAAGAAGGAAAACCCAAGTTAATCAGAAAATGGTAACAGTTGCTGCAGAAACACCTGAATATATGTATTTTTTTTTGGCGTTAAATGAAAATTTTTCTGTAGAAGTACCTGTTTCATTTTTAGTGTCTTCAGATGTTATCTTTCGTGTTCCTACATAGATACATAGATACATAGACAGTGTCGGCAGATAAGGGCCTATGGCCCACCTAGTCTGCCCATTTGAGCTTGTAAGTTCAGTTTGTTTTCCTAGAAGTCTATTTCCCCTTACCCCTGACCTCTAGAATTCCTTTATGTCTATCCCATGCATTCTTAAATCCCGTGATTGTTTCAGCCCCCACCACTTCCTCTGGCAGGGTGTTCCACTTGTCCACCACCTGTTCTGTGAAGAAATTCTTTCTCATGTTTCCTCTGAATCGTCCTCCCTCCAACTTCATCCCATGCCCTCTAGTCCTGAAACATCTTTTTCGCTTAAAAATAGTGTTTTCCTGCACCCTGTTCCTCCCTGTAAGATACTTGTATGTCTCTATCATATCCCCTCTCTCCCTCCTCTCCTCCAGGGAGTACATGTTCAGTTCCTTCAACCTGTCTTCATAGGACTTGTGATGCAACCCATGCACCATCTTTGTTGCCCCTCCTCTGAACCTTCTCTACCCTGTCTATGTCCTTACGTAGGTATGGTCTCCAGAACTGTACACTGTACTCAGGTGGGGCCTCACTAGTGTCTTGTATAGCGGAATTATGACCTCCCTTTTTCTGCTGGTGATGCCCCTGCCTATACAACCCAGCATCCTATTTGCTTTACCTGATGCCTTGTCACACTGTTTCCTACCTTGAGGTCATCAGAGATGACAACCCAAGATCCTTTCCTGCTTGGTGCATGCTATATCCTCACCCCCAACTGATATATTGTGCCAGGGTTTTGTGCCCCATATGCATTATCTTGCACTTCTTTGCATTGAATTTCAACTGCCAAACCCTTGACCATTCTTCAAGTTTCTGCAGGTCCCTTCTCATTCTGTCTACACCCTCTGGTGTGTCTACTCTGTTACAGAGCTTTGTGTCATCAGCGAACAGTGAAATTCTGCCTTCTATATCCTGTGCAATGTCACTGATGAAGATGTTGAATAGGACGGTCCCAGCACTGATCCCTGTGGTACCCACTGGTCACTCTTCCCTCTGTGGAGTGACAGCCATTTACCACCACCCTCTGGGTCCTGCCACCCAGCCAGTTACCTACCCACCACACTACTGTCCTGCCCACCCATATTCCCCAGTTTGTGTAATAGTCTTCTATGTGGCACAGTGTCAAAGGCCTTGCTGAAGTCCAGATAGGCCATGTCCACTGCCTCCCTGATCCACCTCCCTAGTCACCCAGTCAAAATTCAATGAGGTTGGTCTGACATGACCTCCCCTGGTGAAACCATGCTGCCTTGGGTCCTGTAGTCCATTGACAACCAGATGTTCCACCAATCTCTCCTTCAGTAGTGCTTCCATGATCTTCCCACTACCAGGTGAGGCTGACTGGTCCTGTAGTTCCCTGCTTCCTCTTTGTTCCCACTTTTGTATAAGGGGACTACATCTGCTGTCCTCCAGTCTTTGGGTACCTCCCTGTTTCCAGTGATTGGCTGAACAGGATAGCCAGAGGATCAGCCACCACCTCTCTTAGTTCTTTAAGGACCCTAGGGTGCACCCATCGGCCCCATTGCTTTATCAGCTCTTATTACTTCCGTTCCTTCAGGACCTTTCTCGTAAAGGACTTGTGTCCACTTCTGCACCATTCTCACCCCTTGTACTCCCTTCAGACCCATTTACCCCCCTCTTCCTTAGTAAAGACTGGAGCAGAAATACCTGTTCAATATGTCAGCTTTACTGTTGTCATCCTCCACGGCTCCATCCTCCCCTTCAGTCTCACTATCCTCCCTTTGTCCTTCTTTTTCACTTATGTACCTGTAAAAGGTTTTGTCCCCTTTAACCACTGATTTTGCAATGTGTTCTTCTGTCTGAGCTTTGGCTTCCTTACTGACTCCCTGCCTCCTTTGTTTCTCCTGGTCTTCTCCTATCCCTTCTGCCTGTGTCTTTTGTATTGCCTGAATGCAATCTTTTTGGCTTTCACTTTCTTTGCTACCTCTTTGGAAAACCATAATGGTCTCCTCTTTCTTTTCCTCTTGCTAACCTGCTTAATGCATAATTCTGTTGTTCTTATAATCCCCATTTTAAATACTGCCCACTGTTCCTCAATCCCTGATTCCTGTCCCATTCCCCTTAATGCCTCTTTCAAGTATCTCCCCATTTTCCCAAAGTCTGCCCCCCTAAAATCCAGGATACGTGTTTTTGTGTGGTTTGGTTCTGCTCTTTCTGTGATTTCAAACCACAATGACTGTGGTCACTGACCCAGGTGCTCCCCACTGTTACCCCATCACCTGTCCCTGTTTGCAGGCACAAGGTCCAGTATTGCCTTCTGCCGAGTTGGTTCCATGACCAGTTGCTTGAGGAAGGCACCCTGAAGGAGTCCAGGATAAATCTGCTCCTAGTTGATGCTGCTGCTGGGATGCTCAGTCCACGTCTGGTATATTGAAGTCTCCAACCAGTACTACCTCACCTTGTCTGCCATCCTTTGGATGGCTAGCATCAGCTCCCTATCTGTTTCTTCCTCCTGGGCTGGTGGTCTATAGACCACACCTGTCGGATGGCTGGTCCCATTTTCCTTTCCAGCTTAACCAACAGTATCTCCCCCATTTTGTTCCTCCTGGATCTGTGTGGCCCTTATGTCATTTTCACATACAGTGCCACTCCTCCTCCCTTGCCTGCTCTGTCTTCTCTGAATGTGTTGTAGCCAGGTATGACCATCTCCCAGTCATGGTTATCATTACACCAGGTTTCAGTGATGGCCACAATGTCCAGGTCTGACTGTACCATGACAGCCTCCAGATCTTCCATCTTGTTGCTAAGGCTCCTGGCATTTGCACACATGGCTTTCCATGATTTGACCTCCTAGACTGCTTCACTGTTCTACTCCAGCCCCTTCCTTGGTTGTCATTTATCCCTGGTTCTCCTTGCTGTCTGCCCTTCTGCTGAATTTTGCCCTATTCTGCTTATCCACCTTTGGACACTAATCTCCATCTTTTGCACACTGCTTGCAGAGATAGCCACCCTCTGGTTCACTGGTTCCATTACTAGCTGTGGGGTGAGCAAGTAGGTATCAACCTTGCTGGCCTGTCAATTTCTTTGCTAGTTTAAATGCTTGTCAATGTAGCATTTAAACTATCATGAGTGCTTGATTCTCCAGGATGGATGCAGGCCGTCAGGCTTGAACAAACCTCCATCCCTCCAGATGGGTCCCCAGTCACCAATGAATCCAAACCTTCCTCACAGCACCAGTTCTTCAACCATGAGTTAAAGTTCTGGTGCATGCACTCCTATGCTCTCCCTTGCCTCTCACAGGTAGTACTTCTGAGAAAGTGACAGAAGTAGCTACTCCTTGAGACCCTCCCCAGTTTCCTAAACTCTTCCTGAACTTCCTTTGGCTCCCCATTTGCCAAGTCATTAGTACCTAGGTGGATAATGACATCCAGCTCACCCTCCTGTCTTGCCTTCCAGTGATCCCCAGTATCTTCCTTCCATCCCTCCATGCCGTGGCACCTGGTAGGCACCTCACCTCCCTGTCCTCCCCTCCTGTGTTCCTAGCTGGATCCCTCTTATGATGGAGTCCCCACCAAGATTTGCTTCCTCCTCCTCTGGGGTCCACTGCTTTCCCACTGAGGTCACCTCCTTGCCTAACCTCCACATCCTTTCCTTCCACTTCCCTGGGTACCTCTGTTTGGTTGTCCTCATTTGCCAGTGTGGCATATGAGTTCTTGAGAGGAATAGGATCTGGGATGTGCCCTGCCTGACTGCTCTAACCCTCCCTGAGCCCACTGTCATCCAAGTGCTCCTCGCTCGGCATCCTTGAGGCAGCTGTATTGACTGGGTGGTTCCTGGACAGGGCGATGGTACTCCTGACCCAGTTTACTTCCGCCTGAGTCTGGCTACCTCATCCTGCAGTCCCGAGAGATGCATGCAGATAGGGCAGCACCTCAGTGTCCAGAAGGTCTGCCTGAATATGGCTGCCCCACAGCCACTGCATTGCACCACTCCCCACATTATACTGCAATTCCACTACTTATCTGCTACTGAAGCTCTCTTAGTTCTCTTTTTATTTATTTACAGTACTAAAAATCCTGTAACTGATCCTCAAATATATATTTTTTTAAGGAAAAAGAAACCAATAAATAAATAAATGAGTCAAAAAACTTGTCGTCTGAGGGTGGTCTTCTTCCCCTTATGCCCCTCCTACTTCACACTCTTACTATACCCTGTGTTTAGCTCCTGTCAATCAGATTTATCAGGGCATATAATTAAGAGTTGGGGAAGGGGTGGAGGGGGCTAAAATTTGCACAATTAAAGACAGCACAGAATTACACCACCACTATTTTTTAAATTTTCAACAGCCCAAAAACAATTATAAGTAAAGACAACACAGAAAGAAAGTATAGTGTCACTACAAGCCTACAATCTAAGTTTAAAAGAAAAATACCAGTTACCAGTTACTCTGAAGCACTGAATTGAATATGTTTCCTTCCTTCACCTTCTGGCTTCTTCTCCTACACTGTAAATCAATAATGCAACTCTACATCTGCAGGTATAGAGGGTTATGTCTGTATTATTTGTTTAATACCAGGTTGGGAAACCGGAGTTCATTCTTAAACCCAGGACTCCCATATGGCACTGCAGGGGGTTATATCTGTATCACTGATGTAATACCATGATGAGAAACCTGAATCCATTCTGAAACTTGAGACTCCCAGGTGACAGTGCAGAGGTTTATGTCTGTATCATTGGAATATCTGTAGGGTGGGAAACCTTCATCTGTTCTCAAACCTGGGACTCCGAGGTGGTAGTGCAGGGGGTTCAGTCTGTATCACTTGTATAATGCCTGGGTTGGAAGCCTGAGTTTATTATCAAGCTCTGATCCCCCTAGTTGCAGTGCAGGGGGTTATGTTTGTATCACAAGGCTAATGCCAGTGGTTGTTTCCTTATCTCTAATTAACCTTTCATTTCAGAAGCAGAATTTCTAGTCTCTGAAAACTATGTGACAGCGATTGTGAAGGACGAAGAGCCCTCAGTATCAGAGTCAGGGAACTGGAATGAGACCATACACCAGCATTCTCCTACAGAAATCCCCACCAACAGTAAGTAGATAGCCTTGTAAGTGTTATATATATGATAGATGCTGAGAAGCCCTGATAGTCTCAGAGTAGAAACATGAGTCTTTTCTCAGAACTGGGACTCCCTGCTGGCAGTACAGGCATTTGTGTGTGCATACATGGCATAGTACCAGCGTGGGAAACCTGAGTCTGTTTTCAATCCCAGGGCTCCCATGTGGTAGTTCTGGGGTTTGTATTTGTATCACCCTTATAATACCTGGGTGGGAAACCCGAGACCCTTCTCAGACTCTGATCTCCCCTGTGGCAGTGCAGGGGCTATATCTGTATCACAGGACTAATGTCAGTGGTTATGCCCTTACCTCTGTTTACCCTTTAATTTCAGAAGCAGACTCTCAAGTCCCAGAACACTATGTGACTGTGATTGTGAAAGAAGAAGAACCCTCAGTATTGGAATCGGGGTACAGGAATGAGACCATAGACCAGCATTCTCCTACAGAAAGCACCCTCAACAGTAAGCAGATAGTCTGGTAAATGTTATATGTAGGATAAATGCTGAGAAGCTCTGATGAGCCCAGAGTGGGAAACCTGAGTCTTTTCTGAGAACTGGGACTCCCAGGTGGCAGTACAGGATATGATGTTTGTATTACTTATATAATACTGGGATGGGGGTTATGTGTGCATAATTGGTATAGTAGCCGGGGTTGGAAACCTGAGCCTGTTTTTTATCCCAGGACTCCCACGTGGCAGTGGAGGGGACTGTGTGATGCTAAAACTGGTCAGATAGACCTGAGCTGAATTTCACAATATACCCGGTTGTAACTACTTCATTATATGAGACTGTGCTGTAGGTCCAGGTGCAGGGTGTAGGACCCTTCTTGTTTTGAAACAAAAAAAAAATCATGTTTACCAGCTTTCACCTGGTGAAAGCATTTTTCTTCAGGAAATCATGGACTTCATCATGTAGGTGGTGTTGGAGTAGCCCATATGGTTGATTCTGGTTGACTTCAATGCCTGGATCGATAATGAACTCTCACAGTTTAGTCAAGATTTTCTCTAGTTAATGGATTCACTGGGCCCTGCACAGATGGTTATCTCTGTGACTGCTCAACAAGGTCATGTCTTGGACTTACTGTTCTTGCTGGGCATGAGGTTATTAATCTCAGGATTGATCTGGCTGTTTGGTCGGATTACTACATGGTGAGTTTCTCAGTTGGGGCCCCATGACAATCCATCCCTTAGGGAAATGGTTCAGTGTCGCCCTTTAAAGGGGTTGGCCCCAGAAAGACTCTATGTGGTAGTGGATTCATCGAGCATGCTGGCTGCTTGTGCAGTTGGATTGGAGGAGGTGGTGATGTCCTATAATCACGCCATTGTCTCAGTTTTCAGTGGAATTGCAGTGGTCTGAACATGACTCCTGACTCAGTGCATAAAATCCCCATGGTTTGATGGGGGGCTCAGAGACCTTAAGTTAAGGGTTCAGAAGTTGGAGCTCTGTTGCAGAAGATACAGGTCTAATAGGACAAGCTGCATCTGAGGACTCACTGTGATGAGTATCAATGGGCAGTTTCCCATTAGAAGGCAGTATTACTGCCCAGGAAGATCGCTGCATGGAAAAACTGGCCAGATCAGCTCCTTCAGGTGGTGGGCTGACTTTTAAATCCAGTATAGTTACTGCAAATTATTGTTTCTGTGATTTAAATGCATAAATGTTCTCTTCTGTGTATTAATACTGTCTAACATATACATTGTGCTTTTGTTGTCCTATATATGAATTATACACTTAGTTAAAACTTTTTCTGGTGAAATGCGTTGTCCCTCTCTGGGATGGGCAGATTTCTCTATGCATTCCCACCCTTTCCTTTGATCCGGAGGGTTCTTCTCAAGTTTCAAACAGATGAGGCATCAATGATTTTGGTGGTGCCTTTTTGGCCCATACAAATCTGGTTTCCGCTGCTTCACCAGTTGACTCAGGAGCCTCCTTTTCCTTTGCCGGTCAGCTCTCACTTGCTGTCCCAGGACACCGAATCTCTGATCCACCGAAATCTCAAATCTCTGAACCTGCACTCCTAGCTTCTAAAGAAGTAGCCATTCTTAGACACAGAGTGTCTCAAGGGGTTGTTCTGTCTTGGAAGGCATTATTTTTAGTTACTGTTACCTCCGCAAGGAGAATTTCAGAGCACCAGGCACTTGTGTAAATAGCCTTATTTTATTTTTTCATAAGGACAGGGTGTCCTTAAGGACTAATCCTAAGTTTTTTCCTAAGGTGGTCTCAGAATTAACCTTGAATCAAGATATTGACCTTCTGGTGTACTATCCTAACTACACCAATAAAGGGGAAGCTTTAATGCACACTTAAGATGTGCACAGGATTCTCAGGTTCCACTTGACCAGGACCAGACCGCATCGGCAGTCCAATCAGCTGTTCTTGTCTTTCACCCACAGGATTCCTGGGGCACCCATTTCAAAACAAACACTTTCAAAATGGTTGGCTAACTGCATAGCATTCTGTTATCAGATGCGCAACAAACCCTTACTGGGCTCAGTAAAGGGCCATTCTACTGGGGGGGTAGCTACCTCCTTTGCTGTGCTAAAGAATGTTTCAGCACTGACCATTTGTGCAGCTGTTACTTAGAGTACAGTGCACACCTTCATTAGACATTACAGCCTGGACATTGCCTGTAGACACAGAGCAGGCTTCGGCACTGACTATTTGTGCAGCTGCTACTTGGAGTACAGTGCACACCTTCATCAAATATTACAGCCTGGACATTGCCTCCAGACACAGAGTGGGCTTCGGCCTGACAGTCCTCCAAGGACTTCTGTCCTAGGCAGTTTATTTCCTGGCTCTCTCCTATCCTCCTCTTGAATGGGTTAGCTAACACCCTTTACTTCTTGGGAATCAGTCCTTATGGTGTAACCTGCTGCAAGAACTGCATCTCGAAGTAAGATAGTACAGTTACGTAAGAACTTACCATAACAGTAGATCTTTGAGAACAGCTCTTGTAGCAGGTAGTTTCCCTTTCACCTTCCTATCAGGAGGTTTGGTTTCATGCAGTGACATCTCAGATGCATGCAGATTCTTGGTCTTCCTCTGGAAGTGGATCCTCAGTCCCCCCTTCAGAATCACATTGTTATACAGGGAGTCTCCGGTTTGAGAACTGAGGTATGCTGGGGGACTGCCCCCTTTTATGATGACTCAGACATCGGGGGTGGGGCTGATGTTGGGGGTTGTCTCCCATTGTATATAGCTAGATAGAAGTTTTCCGTGGGGTCCT
Organism: Neoceratodus forsteri; assembly: GCA_016271365.2. Lineage (NCBI taxonomy): Eukaryota > Metazoa > Chordata > Ceratodontiformes > Ceratodontidae > Neoceratodus > Neoceratodus forsteri. The sequence goes on from CM057457.1 coordinate 417,688,094, forward strand.
GCCACCTACCGGCTTCAGTCCTTATGGTGTAACCTGCTGCAAGAGCTATTCTTGAAGCTCTACTGTTACAGTAAGTTTTTTATGTAACTGTACTTTACTGTTGCTGACTGCATAATAGCTCTACTTTACAATTCCAGAACATCTGGCAGTTCAGTAGCCCTTATCATCTTACTGTGTTTCTGAGTGGGGGTCAGAGAGTCAGGATTTAGCACCTACTTTAGGTAGCAGCAATTAAGTTTGATACATACTGCATGCTGGTGCCTCTTAGTCTGTAGCAACAATTGGAATTTGGGAAATGATGTGAGATTTGAATGTCCTGCCAAAGTTCCAAGCCCAAGAAAAGCCAGGCTAGCAGGAAGGCATAAGGTAACCACTCATCACACAAACATCCCATTTGTCCTGACTTCTTCCTTGCTTGCTAACTTGGATTTGTGTTGGAACTCAGATTTGGTTGGTTGTGATTTCTACTTGCCTTGCTTCAAGTGCACTGAATTGCTAACTGCCCAACTCACTCCTTCCAACTGCAGTGGATGATTTGATTTAAAAACACATTTTGTTCTACCAGTCGCTCTTTTGCTTCTGCAGTGCTTGCCCAGATGGAAGTCCAGTCCTTGCCCAATAGTCCATATGTGTGTGGGACTGTAGGGCAGTGCAGTCCAACCATTGCCTCCTTGCTGCGCTTTTCCTTTCAAAATCACTGGGTCGGACAACTTGGACCCAGACAGATTGCGCAATGCTTGGGATGCAAGAAGAATGTAAGAAGATTCTGAATAGGCCAATCCACTCTGCTGACACTGTAGCTGCACCTGGTACTGCTATGCCAACAGATAAATAATAGTTTTAATCGCAACAGTACGTTAACTTAATTGTAACTTCCCATGCCTTTTTTAGTGTTGCTTGTGATGCTCTGCCACCTGCTTAATATTATATTTAGAAATTGTGATATAAATATATGGTATATGAAGGTCTACTTAGATAAGAAAACAGCCGAGCAGTGATATGTGACCTTTGACCTCCCAGGTTTCAGTAGTGCTGAAACACCAAGATTTTTAAATTGACTGATGAAGAGAAACACTAATTAAAATTTCCTGTTCTGCCTTAATTAAAGCCTCTGGCCATCTGCCAGGAAATAGGACCTCATTAAGCTTTATGATTCCTGCAGGAAGAGACCATTTGGTTACAGACTCTTGTGAAAAAACATAAAAACCTGAGATCACTCTAACAAAAAAGGAAATCAGCAGAGAGACATCAAACGGGGATGTTTTGAGAAAAGCCTCATATTTTAAAAATTGCTGACACTTGATTTCCAAAAGTAGAAATTAAATCTATGGGAGGTTCTAACAGTGACCTCATGGGTGGCATCACTAGGAGGTGGAGAAAACTGACTTTTGAATTGGGCTACACTCTTGCCAGTTTGTGCAGGAGGACTCTGAAAAGCAGACACATTTAGTCCGTGGACTGGTAACTTGTACTTTATGGTAACATCTAGCTAGGCAAGAACTTGGTATTTGTGGTAGGCGCATTTGTGTTCTGTAACTTCCCATTTATTTTATGTGACTAAATTATTGATATAATTGTCCTGTGTTTGATTTTACCTGTTTTATAATTTTTAGTAAAAAAATATTTTTTTAAAATACTGCATGTGCTTTTTCTCAGTTCTTTTGCATGTGAATGCTGAGCCTGTATTGAAGTATGACATCTGTTCAAGGCTTGAATATGTTACTAATCTTGCAAAAAGGTAAGAATATACCTAGGTCTTATATTGAGTCATAAGGGTACATTTTGGAATCCTGGCTGGGTGCCCCTGAACAAAGGATTATACTACATCCCCCAAATGTACCTGAGCCTGTTAACTGGGTATGCTAGCATAAGGTTCACATTTTGACTCCCAGGATTCGAGACTGGTAGGTGATTCTTACCCAAAACAGACAGGAGGGTTACCCTGTCTGTCAACACTTTTGTGCTTCGAGGTTGGCACTGTGAGAGCAGAGGGCCTGACCTGCACAGTGCATTTGTGACATTGCCTACAACAGTTTGAAGTTCATTTCTCAGTCTCACACCTCTCAAGTGGTGTCTATGGTCTTTTAAAAAGTTTTCTTAGCTTGGCAACTTACTGATATGGGAATACAGCAATATTAGGGTATTGCAGTGTTCTTTGGTATATAGCATTATTAACTTGCTTCTTCTCACAGATTCTCTTCACGCTCACTGTAGACCAGTATGAGTGTGGATATATTTATCCAGTCAACCCCCCCACTCACTTTGTGATAACCCTTTGCAACTCTGATCCTAAGTACTGACTTAAAGAAATGAGATGTTAAACCAAGGTCCTGTTTGCCTGTTCTGGTGGTTGTTCAGGTGGATGTTAAAAATCCCATGGTATTTCTTGAAAAGAGTAGGAGAATTTCCCCAGTGTTCTGGCCAAATTTCCTTTATTCACTAGAAATACCACCAACAGCTTAATCTGGGTCAGTTTCAGTTGGTTACTGTCTGTATCCCCACCCTGGGTCACCCCTGAAAAAGGAACTTCTAGTCTCAGAGGGTCTACCCGGTCAACAAAAATTCAATAAATAAATAAAATTGGGCTGCTCATTATGGTACATTATTTATAGGAGTCTCAGCCAGCATTATTCTAAAAGCTTCAGAGAGGGAAGTTTCAGTTTTGTGCTCTCATTACTTGCATTGACAGGGATAGCAAAGTAAACCACAGCCGCCTACCCTTTTTACATAACACAACCAGAAATTAACAAGTACTGATACCTAATGGTTATCAGCAAAATGTCTCGAGTGTGTACACATTAACGTCTGTAGTATAGTACCTAAAATGTCTGAACTAGAGGTATGGCTGCACCTATGCAACCCAAAAATACTCACATTCTCTGAAATGTGGCTCAATTTAAGTAAGCATATTTGAAGTTTTAAAAGAGTACTTTAATTCCTTTGTACACCTTGTCCTAATTACAACGCTTTCTGGGGCCTGTGTGCCTGCATGCTTGCTTTATTATAGCTTAGAGCTTTGTAAAATAAGTACTACTGAATTGGGTTATGCAGTGACAAATCAGCAGTGGAAGTTAAACATTTTAATTTACAGCTGTTCTTCCTCGTAATGGCAGCATGGGTTTTGATACGTGTATGTGTTATTGTGTCGTGTACAGTAGATCATGATCAGAGATAAAGTGGTCAACAAGTCAATTAGCCACACATTCATCTAGGTTTCTTTAAGTTCTTATTCTCTTGTCAAGTGCTATTTATTCTGATGCTATAATAAACCCTTTAATTGTCTTCTTTATGCGCACCTCAGCAAACTGCATCAATGTGTTCTAGCTAGTATTACTGGAATCAGTGTAATTAATTCTGACTTGCATATTTTTATAGCAAGGGAAAATAACAAAAGCACAGCTCCCCCCAAGTTGGAACTGTATACAGCCTATGCCACCCGAAATAAAACTAGTTTTCTGCATGGCAGTGTAATATATGATACAGCAAAAGGCACAGTAGAACAAGTAGTACTGGAGGTAGAACTCTGTGCTGATACATACATAGATACATAGATACATAGACAGTGTTGGCAGATAAGGGCCTATGGCCCACCCAGTCTGCCCATTTCAGCTTGTAAGTTCAGCTTGCTCTCCCAGAAGTCCGCCTCCCCCCAACCCTGACCTCCAGAATTCCTTTATGTCTATCCCATGCATTCTTAAATCCCGTGATTGTTTCAGCCCCCAACACTTGCTCTGGCAGGGTGTTCCACTTGTCCACCACCCGTTCTGTGAAGAAATTCTTTCTCATGTTTCCTCTGAATCGTCCTCCCTCCAACTTCATCCCATGCCCTCTAGTCCTGGAACATCTTTTTCGCTTAAAAATAGTGTTTTCCTGTACCCTGTTTCTCCCTGTAAGATACTTGTATGTCTCTATCATATCCCTCTCCCTCCTCTCCTCCAAGGGTACATGTTCAGTTCCTTCAACCTGTCTTCATAGGACTTGTGATGCAATCCATGCACCATCTTTGTTGCCCTCCTCTGAACCTTCTCTACCCTGTCTATGTCCTTACGTAGGTATGGTCTCCAGAACTGTACACTGTACTCCAGGTGGGGCCTCACTAGTGTCTTGTATAGTGGAATTATGACCTCCCTTTTCCTGCTGGTGATGCCCCTGCCTATAAATCCCAGCATCCTATTTGCTTTACCTGATGCCTTGTCACACTGTTTCCCTACCTTGAGGTCATCAGAGATGACAACCCCAAGATCCCTTTCCTGCTTGGTGCATGCTATATCCTCACCCCCCAACTGATATATTGTGCCAGGGTTTTTGTGCCCCATATGCATTATCTTGCACTTCTTTGCATTGAATTTCAACTGCCAAACCCTTGACCATTCTTCAAGTTTCTGCAGGTCCTTCTCATTCTGTCTACACCCTCTGGTGTGTCTATTCTGTTACAGAGCTTTGTGTCATCAGCGAACAGTGAAATTCTGCCTTCTAGATCCTGTGCAATGTCACTGATAAGATGTTGAATAGGACTGGTCCCAGCACTGATCCTGTGGTACCCCACTGGTCACTCTTCCCTCTGTGGAGTGACAGCCATTTACCACCACCCTCTGGGTCCTGCCACCAAGCCAGTTACCTACCCACCACACTACTGTCCTGCCCACACCCATATTCCCCAGTTTGTGTAATAGTCTTCTATGGCACAGTGTCAAAGGCCTTGCTGAAGTCCAGATAGGCCATGTCCACTGCCCTCCCGATCCACCTCCTAGTCACCCAGTCAAAAATTCAATGAGGTTGGTCTGACATGACCCCCTGGTGAAACCATGCTGCCTTGGGTCCTGTAGTCCATTGACAACCAGATGTTCCACCAATCTCTCCTTCAGTAGTGCTTCCATGATCTTCCCACTACCAAGGTGAGGCTGACTGGTCTGTAGTTCCCTGCTTCCTCTTTGTTCCCACTTTTGTATAAGGGGACTACATCTGCTGTCCTCCAGTCTTTGGGTACCTCCCCTGTTTCCAGTGATTGGCTAAACAGGATAGCCAGAGGTTCAGCCACCACCTCTCTTAGTTCTTTAAGGACCCTGGGGTGCACCCCATCTGGCCCCATTGCTTTGTCAACTCTTATTACTTCCAGTTCCTTCAGGACCCTTTCTCGTGTAAAGGGACTTGTGTCCATTTCTGCACCATTCTCACCCCTTGTACTCCCTTCAGACCCATTACCCCCCTCTTCCTCAGTAAAGACTGAGCAGAAATACCTGTTCAATATGTCAGCTTTACTGTTGTCATCCTCCACGCAACTCCCATCCTCCCCTTCAGTCCTCACTATCCCTCCTTTGTCTTTCTTTTTCACTTATGTACCTGTAAAGGTTTGTCCCCTTTAACCACTGATTTTGCAATGTGTTCTTCTGTCTGAGCTTTGGCTTCCTTACTGACTTCCCTGCCTCCCTTTGTTTCTCCTGGTACTTCTCCCTATCCCCTTCTGCCTGTGTCTTTTTGTATTGCCTGAATGCAATCTTTTGGCTTTCACTTTCTTTGCTACCTCTTTGGAAAACCATAATGGTCTCTCTTCCTTTTCCTCTTGCTAACCTGTAATGCATAATTCTGTTGTTCTTATAATCCCCATTTTAAATACTGCCCACTGTTCTTCAACCCCTGATTCCTGTCCCATTCCCCTTAATGCCTCTTTTAAGTATCTCCCCATTTTCCCAAAGTCTGCCCCCCTAAAATCCAGGATACGTGTTTTTGTGTGGTTTGGTTCTGCTCTTTCTGTGATTTCAAACCACAATGACTGGTGGTCACTGTTACCCAGGTGCTCCCCCACTGTTACCCCCATCACACTGTCCCTGTTTGTGAGCAGAAGGTCCAGTATTGCCTTCTGCTGAGTTGGTTCCATGACCAGTTGCTTGAGGAAGGCACCCTGAAGGGAGTCCAGGATAAATCTGCTCCTAGTTGATGCTGCTGCTGATGTGCTAGGAGAGAAGGCTTCTCAAAATTAGCTTCCTAGAATATCTAGCAGACCAACAGATCTTGATCAGGGAGACAGTCAGGCCAGAATTCACTTATTTTGAAAGGAGGCACCAATAAAAGGCAGCTACATAAGCAATAATACTTGGATCAGTTAGTTTTAGAAAATGCAAGATTTAATAATATATTGGATCTTGTATTTTAGAACATGGGGTCCAGATTAATTGTCACTGAGGTTGGAACACCAATCTCAAATAGTGACCATAACACTGTTTTCTTTCAGTTAAGTGAATTACCTACTCAACAGGGTAGTAATATAAATATTCCCAATTTTAAAAAAGCAGATTTTCATAAAATTAGACAGGCAATTCTTTCTTGAGATTGGAAATCAGGTTTCACTGGGTTAATGTTGGATGAAATGTGGAACATCTTAGTGGATAAAACTAGAGAGATTACAAATGTACCATATACAAGAAAAACTCTAAATTGGGTTCTTCCCCAAAATGGATAACCTGTAAAATTAAAAGACAGATAAAAGAAAAACATAAAATGTACAGATTAGCCAAATTTGAAACAAATTTATTACCAAAGTATAAGGAAAAGGTTAAACATGTAAAGAAATTAATAAAAGATGCCAAAACAAATTTTGAAATCAAATTAGCAATTAAAAGTAAAAATAATTATAAAGTAGTTTATGCATATATAAATAGCAAAAAAGGGAATAGACAAACAATAGGCCCCTTTAAGGATGACAGTGGCAACCTACTAAATGACAAGGAAATTGTAGCAGCACAAAATCAATATTTTGCTACTGTATTTAATCCTAAAGATACAGTTCCAACTAATACTAAATATTATATAAAAAATTAAAAACAAATTAAAATGATGTAAAGGATGTGATGGATAGATTAAAGAGAGTTAAGATTAACAAATCCCCTGGACCGGACAATATACATCCTAGACTGTTTTATGAAATAGCAGAGAAAATAGCTTACCCATTAACCTTTATTTTTCAGCAGTCATTAGACAGAGGCAAAGTTGTTAGCAAATGGAGGGAAGCACACGTGGTTCCCATCTTTAAAAAGGAAAAGAAAGATTCCCCTGAAAATTATAGACCAGTTAGTTTAACATCTACATTTGGGAAAATTTTGGAAAGTATAATAAAAGATCATATTCAGGACCACATGATTGCAAACAAACTTTTAGATCACAGTCAACATGGGTTTACAAAGTTGCGATCATGTCAAACTAACCTATTGAGTTTTTAAGAAAAAGTTAGTAGTTTTTTGGATCAGGGTAGGTCAGTGGATGTAATTCAGTTAGATTATTCAAAAGCTTTTGATAAACTACCACATGATGAATCAATTAAATCCCTACTTGTGCTAAATATAAATGGGATCCTTGTAAACTGGATAGTAGAATGGTTGGAGAATAGGAGGCAGAGAGTGGTGATAAATCGGTTGTTGTCTGATTGGCTTTCTGTTACAAGTGGGGTCCCTCAGGGTTCAGTATTGGGCCCCTGTCTGTTCAACATATACAGATCACCATTACAATATAATAAGTGAAATGTATGGATAACCAAGCTTGCAAATGACTGTAGAGTGGGAGCAGTAATAGACTCATTTTCAGATTATATTGGACTTCAGGAAGCCCTTGAATATACTGAGAAATGTACATTAGACCATAAACTTAAACTTAATGAGGGTAAATTAATTGTCCTGCACATGGGCAAGAATAATTTGGAATTCAATTACATTTTCAATAATAAACAATTAAAACAAGTGATACCGGAAAGGGATTTGGGTGTTATCATACAAAATGGCCTTTCTTTTACTGTCCATTGTGATCAAACTATAAAAAACACTAATAGGTCTCTTAGCTGTATATTGAGATATACAGTAAGTAGAAGTAGAGAGGTCTTGATTTCACTGTAGGGATCATTGGTTAGAACCCACTTGGGCACTGTTCCCAGGTTTGGTCCCCTTATATTAAGGGTGAGATAGTGAGAGTGGAGAGAGAGTGCAGCGAAGGGCTACTCGAACAATAATGGGACTTAAAAGTATGACATACGAGGAGAGGTTAGACAATTTGGAGCTATATTCCTTGGCTTATAGAAGATGGAGGGGTGATATGATTTTAGTCTATAGATCATTTCAAGATAATATTCTTAGAGAAGATTTAGGACTTTAATTATTTGTCAGAAATTACAATACAAGAGCTCATTGTAGACAAATTAAACAACAAAAGTGGAAATCACAAAAAAGAAAACAGTGGTTTAGTCAGAGGGTCGTTTCAAGGTGGAATTCTCTCCCTATGATATACATAGGCTTGGCAGTTTTCGATTTTTATTTTTAACAAAATTCGACAGCTAAAATCAATGTTTATTTTAAGGTTTTTATTTCGATAAATATCAATCTTTACTGTTAAAAACGTGTAATAATTTATCAATTCAGTTACACAGACAAGTAGATAGAGATACACAGAGTTATACAGAGACAATACAACATGCTCCCCACCCCACAAAAGTGCAATCAATGCTGGATTCAGCTGTGCATTTTTTTTATATATGTGTCGCTAAATGCATCAAAACTTCCTGTTATGTTCTTGTTGTGGTACAAAATGTTTAGCAGCCCTAGTCTCTCCTCTGAAAGGCGTATTCAGAGTTTATCTTGCACTTTTCTGTACAGACTAAATGAACACTCTATGGCAGTAGATGTAACTGGCATATCCAGTACCCTCTACGCAACATTGGACAGTACAGGAAGGTTTAGCATCTCACTCTCCCAGTACTCCATCGGAGAGATTGTGCGGTCAGAAGGAACATCAAGTTTCACATATAAATAAAAGTCCCGCTCAAAGTCTTCTTTCTGGCAATAAAAGGTGTTGATTATGGCACCATATTTAGAGACATCATCAGAGAGCTGTTTTTTAACAAACAGATCAAATATCCGGCAATTGTCAAACAACGAACCAGCACCATAAAGTCCTTCAGGGACATTTCGTGTCAGTGTTGCATTTAGCTTTGAATGAAAATCTATTGAGAGAGAATTCATTGATGCAGAGAGGGACTGTCTTTTAGATCCCATTGACTTTAAATCAACATCTTTTAGTGAACTTTTGACATCGCTTGCCACATTCAGATCAAAGTTCAGTAGTCTGTCAATTTTGTGAATTAGTGGTGCTTTGGTTTCCATCTGTACATGCATCACATGGATTTTTCCAAGAAAACTGCACAGAAATGTAAGCTTGCAGTAAAGATCTCTTTGACTTGAATCATCCATTACAGGTCTCTGTAATTTGGAGGCTTTCTTAGACTGAGGCTCTACCTCTTCATTAATTAAAAAGTCACACCCACTATCCCAATGCGCATGAATGTACTGTGCTGCTTCTAACCAAGAAAACCACTGGCAAGGGATGACTCGGGGGGGGGAGGGGGAGAGTTTTGTACTGGATAGTATAACACCATTGTTTGCACAGACTTTAAAAAGTGCTCTTCTTTGTTTATTTGCACTCTTAAATAGAGCTGGAAAATGTACCACAATTTCATTAACATCACAGTATTTGTCTGTTTTAATAGCATGGTCGATAGTAATGTGTAATAAATGTGTAATGCATGGTATGTGCAGCAAATGGGGGTAAATGTCTTTAAGGTCTTTAATCATTCTCTGCATGTACATTGCTGAATCATTGTTTATTCAGATACAGTCTTACCAAGACAAGCAATATTCTTTCATCATGTCATGGAGTAAGTTTGAGATTACACCCGCATTGTACTGCATAACAACTGTAGACTTCAGTAACAGACAGTTTATGGCTCTATTTATAGACGAGTAAAAAACTCCCACAACATTGATCGCAGGTAGACCTGCCAACTCAGGTGTTTCATCAACAACAATGGAGAATTGCTCACCAGATAGCAGCTCTTTATTTTTGATTTGTGATGCATGAATACCTCTGGAATATATTTCTCCTCCAGCTGACGTCTTTTTGGACATGTTCTCCCAGCAGGTGCATATTTTCTTAGAACACACATTAGATAGCTGGAACCACGGGCAGCGTTCATCGGAATTGCTTCAAAACATAAAGCCTGAACAAGATCATGTGGGAAGTCAGCAGCTTCTTCTTTTTTCTGCTTCATGTGCCCCATAAAGGATTCCATTGAGGGCTGCAAGATAATGTTCTGCCTTTGCTTTAGCCTTAGGTGTGTCTTGCTGTTAAAATGCTCAGAAATGCAGTTTGCCTGACCTAATACTTCAGTTTTACTAATCTTGCATCGTAAAATGTCAACACTTTCCCCATCACCAGTCTTTTTATGGTTTTTAATTCTAGTTCTAGGAATTCAGAGCAATACTCATCTGCACATTTCCTTTTTCGACCCATTCTGTTTGGTTGTGTGCCTAGATTTGAGGTCTGAGGTCTAATTAAAAGATTACTAATTTTATTAACAGCTCAGAGGCTGACACAGGAAACCACACAAGTATGTAGCAATTACTAATTAGGTGTTAATGGAATATGTAATCTCAAGCTAAAGTAATGAGAGCCACGGCAGTTTGCGATGTAACTCACCAGGCAATCAAAACATTCTAGTGATACGACTACTGAACTTTGATCTGAGCATGGCAAGTGATGTGAGAAGTAAACTAATTTCTGTATAAATCTACTAGAAAAGATATCCATCAAAATTGACAAAGTTGCCCATCTCGATGTAAATTGACGGAAACCTATATAAATCGCAAACTGCCAAGACTAGATACACAGTGATGGCTCTACACCAGGGCATGTGCCCTGGTAAAAAATGCTGTGCCTCAGTTCGTGCTCCATATGGTGCAGAGCTTCCCCATAGTAACCATATATCAATGCCCTGGCTGCCATCTGTTGTGCCCCAGCTGTGCTCTGGTAACCATTTGTAGCTAGAGTCGCTAGTGATGATGTAGTTATTAGTCCAACTTTAGAAATTTTTAAAAAAAGATTGGATGAATGTAGTAGAACCAAGTCCATAGTTTATTAATTAGCTCACTAACTTTATGCAAGCAGACAAGGACAAAAGTCTATATATGCTTTGTGCCAACTATGATACTATGATACTGTGAATACCTGACAGGGTGCGCAGTATTGGGCAATACCGGACCGCCCAGGAGCATAATGTGGCATTGGGCCTTATAGCCCTTGGAAGGTCCAGTATTTCCCAATATGGCGTAACTTGGAAGGTATCATTGCACTTAGAAAATGGACCAATGTATTATAAGAAAATACAAAATCACACATGCCCCCACAATGCAAAGCATCATGGGCTGCATATGCAAATCACCACAGAATGTTATGCAGGTCCAACAAATGTATTATATATGTTTAAAAACCAAAACATTGTTATGTTTACATATTAAAACTGTTATGGCCTTCAATTGTTTTGAAAACAGTTCCTCCACCTGCTGTAGACTTGTTTTTTAATTTTTGTAGTTTTTGAGGTAGGGGCTTTTGTCCTACTAGAGCCCCTGTAGTAAGTTATCAAGTTGGTCATCATGGTTAACACGCACACACACATACACATGGCTTAGAAAATGAGCTCAAACTTTTTTTTCTGTATTTATTTTATTCCTGTAACACTTCTTTAAACTGCCGTTTCTTTCCCCTGATTGACAGTGAAAACTCAATGGCAGGCTTGGGGAGTGGCATGCTGTTTTGGGCTGAGCGGTTTATAAAGTAGAGGGACTGAGGTGGTGTGTGATGTAGTTTTTTTTCCTTTATTTGCAGAACTTATTAGGAGGTGCTTGCTTGCTTGCTTAACAGAATATCTTGGCTTTAAAACTGCATACTGCGTTTAGCGCGCAAGCGACAGACAGATTGAGACTGACAGAGAGAGAGAGAGAGAAAACTCTAGATGTGCAGTCCGGTAAATGAGGAAACTACAGCTTCTCCAACATTAGTGCTACCATAGTTAGCACTGTTGCGCTGAGGTCAACTTGCAATTCTGCAGTTTTTTTTATCATGCAGGGTGGGAAGGGGAGGAGGGGTGTTATCTCTCTTTAAGGGAAGACAACATGATGGCAATTTAGATGTTCACAGCGGGGTGAGGTCACCACAGCAGTTTAGAGTGTGCTGTTTCAATGAGAGGAGTGACAGCAGTTTGGGCTACGATTCTCTTAATAACATGGTTGGGAGAAATGCTTAGTTCTCTCTCTTCACAACCAAATGACGAAAAGAAGAGAGTGTTTCTTTCTTTCTCTCTCTCTCTCTCTCTCTCTTTCTCTCTCTCTAGCAGTCTGCTTTGAGACAAGGAACAATGAATAACAGCAGTCAACTTTGGGGTGGTTTCACTCCCTAAGTGAGGGGAAAAATGGCAGATTTCTGTTGTGAAAGGGCAGGCTGGGCTGGCACCTTTTTTTTTTACCCGGGCTCCGTTGATTGATAGATACCCACCTTGCCAGGGCTATCAGCCAATCAGAGTCCAGGATTTTCTTAACCCATTTTCTAAAGTTTGGTAACAGGATTTTCAATCCAGCTGCTCTACAAAATTAGTTTGTAACTAAGGTTTATCGAGCATAAAAAAATATTCTTTCTGTAGCATGTAAACCACTGTATCCTTGACCAAGTGATAGGATAACATTCCATGATGAATACAATTCAAAGAAGAAAATATTGTCCATCCTTATACTGTAACTGCCTTCTGTTACAAAGCATCAATTATGAATATTCAAATATTTATTGTAGATTTTGATATGATGCAGTCTATTTAGAATCTTGTGTATTTGCAAGAATACAATACTTCTAATGAATCCCAAACTGGTAAAATGGCTGGCTTTGGCAACACTATACAACATGACTCAACAACATTTTGCCTTGGTGGCCATTTCATATCAAGGTTAAGTAATGGAAATCTCGTACTTTAAAAAGTGCTCCAGATATACACATTTTTGTATGCTTTTTGAATGAGTAGCTGAGTTCACACACCTTCAGCAGCATATGACTACTAAATATTTCAAAAACTTCTTTGTATTATGTTCATTTTTCAAACTAGCAATTTGTGTTCAGAAGATTTATTTCACTTTTGTTTATTGTATTGTTAGAAGATTTTTTCTGCATTACACTGTAACGTGTGATATGGTATGTAGGCTCAACAGGCAGTACTGGAGTTAGTGTAAAGTTCTGTTATGTGGGAGGGAAGTGTTCTCAATGGCACCCCTCTAATTTCTCTGGAAGATCAAGCAGGGACTTTAGAAGTATCTACTTAGAGGTTCTTTGCTTCCAGGGTAGTATGAAGGTAGCCCAGAGGCTGCAGCATTGTCGAGTAAGGGATGTCAGAACCCTTGTGATACAGTAATGTCTAGGTTTTCAATGACCCATGTCCTTCTGACATCCCTTGGAACCATGCAAACAGAGGATATGTGAGAAAGTCCCATCTAAGTGGATAAACTCTCTCTCTCTCTCTCTCTTTCCCTCTCTCTCTCCTGTTCTCAGTCTCCTTCCTGCAAAATAGCAGTGAAACCTGCTCCTTTGTCTTACTTTCCAGTGGAGTTTAATAATGCCTGAGGCTTCCTGCATAGCAGAGTTGATGCAAGAGGACTGGTACTTAATGTTATTTTGTTGGAGCTGGAACACCCATCACATGATCTTCCCAGGGAGACCCTGGTTCCTTCTCTGCAGGCCCCCCCCCACAGGTACTGCCACACAGCCTCAGATACCAGTGGCTACCTCCACTCCTCCGTTGGGTCTGGCCCTTGACTTTTTAGCCCATCACACCATCTGGGCCCCCATCAGCTCCTTTGATCCCGCTGTCAGGGCCTTCACCAGGATTTCTTTTGTCAGGTCCTCTGTCAGGCTCATTGGCTCCACCATCAGCCTTACATCTGGATTCCTGACACCCAGCTACCCAATGTCACAATACCCTTCCTCAAAGTATCTGCTGTCAGAGTTTCAGATGTCAGGTCACCTCATGTCAGATTACCAGATGACAGGCTTTTCCTCCCCTGTGCTCCTTCCTCAGGGTTACCACTACCCAACCCCATACTACCCTCATGGATATCTGCCCATGTATCAACCTCCACTGCCTCCTCAACAGTCTTAACTGGATTTCAGGGTGTTTCTTTAGTCTTGATGGAGCTAAACCTAGACCAGCTAGTATCCAAGTTGGACTGGTGTCAGCCACTTGCAACCTTAACCCAGGTCCATTTGAAACCTACACCAAGTTTACTTCCCCAGCCAAGACCCACCATCTACCTCAGGGCTCTCCTGTCGTCATGTCCTTGTGGTTGCCACTGATTAGGGTGCCACCACTTTCACTCTGGAGGTTCCCCTACAAAGAGCTCATTCATCCAACAGCAGCCCTTAGTTAGACTCAGATTCTGACTCTGTTTCCTCTTCTGCCTCAGGTTATGAGACTTCAATCTCTGTGGAGCCCAAACCCAAGGACTTCTCTACGTCTCCTCCAGAGGACCCTTGTTTCATGGAAACCCTCTGTGCAATTTAGGAGATGAATGGGTGGAAGACAGAGGAGCAGGATCCCCAGTGATGCAGACTGGTGGAGCACCTGGACATGCTGGAACTGTCTTCTCTCCTTATACCTCCATGGATTGGGCCCCATGAAGACCTGACATCTACGGTTTGGCGGCAGCTGGCTGCTGTGGTTGCTGTCTCTAAGAAGGTGGATAGATTGTATAGGGCCCCTGAGGGTAATGACCAGCTTTGCACACATCCAAGGCCAACTTGGTGGTAATTAATGCAGCCCATGACCATACAGCCAAGCCTAAACACATGACCATCTCTTCTGAACAAGGAGTCAAAGTAAATTGACCATTTTGGATGTAAGGTGTAGTTGTCCTCCAATTTGGCCCTTTGGGCTATGAACTACATAGTTAACATGATCATCTACCAGAAGTCTATCCTGGGGCATGTTAAATCTGAGTTTGACTCTCTCCTGGACTCAGAGACCAAATCTCAAATAGCTCAGAACAGCTAAGATTTCCTGCCATCACAGTCTCATGGTGACCTATGATGCAGTAGATGCCTCCACTCATAACACATTCATGGCTGTTTTTCTAAGGCGCTATACCTAGCAGCAGACCTTTGGCACTGCACGGGATGTCCAGTCAGCCATCCAAGATTCCCCCTTTTAGAGGTCCTGTCCTCTTTGGGGGTAATGTCACAGATTTTATCACAGAGTTACAGGACAGTGGCATGGCGTTGTACTCTGCCCACTCCATGTATAGGACTAACCTAAAACCAAAACAGCCTTTTTGTTGCCAACAGAAAAGGCAGATGAAACTCCAGGCAAACTGACATCAGATCAAATGTTGGGCATTTTGAGCCATGGCTACCCCTAGCCAAGTCCCAGAGAGCTGCCAGGGCACTGTTTGCTAACCCCCCTCTTCCGCTTCACTCGCAGCTGCCCCCCCACCTCTGCTTCCAGCTCTGGAGGAACCAGTAAGGGGCAGATTCGCCAAACACCTGCCAGGGTCATGGGTCCCTCAACTCATGGCTTAAGGACACATGATAGAATTTCTAGAAAGTCCTTCAGAAAATTTATCAGATCTCCCTCATTACCCAAAGGATGACATTCCTCTCATTCAAGAGGAGATAGATGCTGTACTGCAAAAGTCATCCATATAGTCATTCTTCTGAAGCAGGAGGGCAAGGGATACTATTCTCACTTCTTCCTGGTCCCCAAAAAGACCAGAGACCTTCAGCCAATCCTAGATTTCAGCACATTGAGTCTGTACATAGAGTAGAAGAGGCTTTGTATGCTGACCCTCCCAGGTCTGTTGCCATTTCTTCACCATGGACACTGGCTCTGCATGCTTGATATTCAGGATACTTACCTGTATATCCTAGTCTTTCATTCCCGCCACCATCACCTCAGATTCTCCTTCCAGGGGGAACACTTTCAATTCAAGGCTCTACCCTTTGGCCTTTCCTTGGCATCCAGGCTGTTTACCCAGTGCCTATTGGTGGTGGCAATGGCCTTGCACCAACAGGGCCTTTTTGTGTTCCCTTACCTTGACAACTGACTCCTGTCAACTCCATCATGGGACAACCTGCCTTCTACTCTGGCCTGTACTCTGGCTCTGTCAGCTACACCAAGTTCCACCTCTTTCCTTCCCAGTGCCTCCAATTAGTTGGAGTGGTGCTGGACAAGACTTAGGGGCAGGCTTTCCTCCCTCTAGAGAGGGCAGAAACCTTATGTCAACTGGCCAATCTTGTGGCAGTCATTTGACTATGGTCCAGTCAGTCTTGTGCTTTCCCTTCCTCACGGCAGTGGCTATCCCCACAGTACCCTTGACCATACCCCACAAGTGCATGACACAGTGGACTCTCAGGGTCCAGTGGGACCAGAGGTCAGACAACCTGGATCACAAGACCCTGGTATCCAGCCCCATGTGTCAGGACCTCCTTTGGTGGTAGAACATGTCCAATCTTATCAATGGGTTCCCTTTCAGACTCTAGCCCCATCTCAGACCCTGACAACAGATTCATCATGGCAGGGTTAGGGTGCCCATCTGAGAAGTCACAGACGCAGGGTCCTGATGTCAGAGGAAGAGCTCATTGCACATCAACATGTTTAAGATGTGCACAAAGCTGTATGCCCTTCAGGCCTTTCAGTCCTTTCTGCTTCCAGAGACTCTTCTGGTACAGACTGACAACATGTGTGTGGTCTTTTATCTGAACAAGCCGTGGGGGGCACACAGTCCTATGCTCTATGCAGGGAAACGATGCGTGTATGGAACTGGTCAGATCAACATACCCTCCACCTCATGGCAGTGCATGCCCCACACATGCAAAATATCCAGGCAGATGCTCCCAGCTGCACTCAGGTGAGGGCATGTGAGTGGGAACTGAAATGGTCCATGATAGAAGACCTCTTTGCTATTTGGGGCTGGCCAGAGCTAGATTTGTTCACCATCCCATCCAATGCAAAACTACCTAGATCTTACTTCGAGAGGGTTCCTGTAGTAGGTCTTCACATACAGGACTGTGCCTCCTGGCGTCAGGTCCAAACGGCAAACTTGTAGATAGAAGTCATCAGCGGGGACCACCCCTGATGTCAGATGATATGACGTCAGCCTGACTATAAAAGGAGCAGTCCTACACCCACCCTCCAGTTCTTTCCTGCCATCAGCTAAGTACATTCGGCCATGAGTAGAACAGTGATCAAATGCCCACATTAGCCAACGTTTTCTTTGCCTCAAAAACCTTTTTTCTTTAAAATTTTTCGAATGATTGATGTCTTCTAGACCAATGAAGAAGAAGTGCTTGAAGTGCAGATCCCAAGTCCCACATGGGGATGACCATTCCCGCTGCCTTTTGTGCCTAGGTTCCAAGCACAACATCAAGGAGTGCCACATCTGCCAGGCCTTCAACCAGGCAACTCGGACCAGGCACAAGTGGACCCTTGAGGCCCACCTCCTGACCTGACGACTGCTGTCGATGGAACAGGAACTCCAGGAATTGAGGGAAAGGGCATTGTTGCCAGCCCTGAGAAAGAAAAAGAGTAAGGAGAAGCACCAGGACAGGAGTCCATCACCTCACAGGAGGCCTCCCAAAACTGTGAGTACTCCTTCGGGTACCTCGTCTGCCTATTTGGGCCAGGCACCTTCTTCCCCTCCTGCTGAGGTGAGTGGACAGCTGGGGGTAGCCTCTCTGGAGGTTTCAGTAAAGTCGCCTCTCTGCTTAGCCGATAAGTCACCCCTTGACCCCAAAGGGTGCACGACTCCAGCCGGTCAGTCTAGCGGTGGTCTCCCAACCTCCACTAGCCCGGCACAGTCCAATCAGTTGGATGACAGCTCCTCTGTCACCTGCCCAGACACTTCCACTCTCCTGTTGGACTTGAACTTGGCCCCCGATGTTGGACAGAGTGAGCCGCAGAATGACTCATTGTCCCACCGGGTTCTTTGCCCCAGGGACTCACCACCCAATCCTGAGTTTCCTCTTCTAGCAGGATCACAAATAGAACTTGTGTTGGGGTCCTTCCTGGAACTTCCCCCCTCACCAAGTCTATCGCTGCCCCAGACAAGATGTGGATCTCCCCATGGAGCCTCCTCTCTCAGGACCTTTGGGGGCTCTCCCGGATCCCATGCCACCTAGTGACCCTCTGGACCAGATCCTTCAGGTGGGTTTCCAGATCCTGAACCCCCGTCCCACCACTGGGTGGCCCACTGTCAGCTCCACAGTACCAATCACCAGGCCATGTGCCCCTGACACTGGGATACCCAATGCCGGGATACCATGGGTACTCCTATTATACTCAGACATTACCAGGCTTTCAGTACTCCTCATGGCAATAGCCTCTGTATCCAGGCTACCCAGGTTTATAGCATCCTCCTCCACCACCTCCAGTGCCCGACCGTGAGTCAGCCCCCAATGATGGCAGGATGCCAGGACCCAGCTCCTCACGGAGATCAGGCAGTCTGTGGGGGATATCCCCCTACCCAGCGCCCCCCTCCATTGCCTCCATCCAGAAGAGCATTGGGTGCTCTAAAAGTGGGATCTTCTGGGGTGGATCCTTCCATCTCCAGTGGTTCTGAGCCCTCTGACATGGTGTCTGATTCTAAGCCTTCAGATCCAAGATCTCCTGTCGAGGTCCCTCCTAAGGAGTCCCTAAAATCTCCTATAGAGGACCCTTCCTTCGGCGACCGCATACACACAATCCAGGCAGGGAGGATAGGAATGAGGACTTGGTGACCACAATATGGTAGCAGCCGTCCTCCATCCCAACAGTCTTCAGAAAAGTGGATTGCACTTATTATCCCCTGAAATGGATCCAGCATCTCACCACCCATCCAAAGGCTGACTCCAAGGTAATCACTGCCACTCATGACCAGTCAGCCCAACCGAAACACCTGAACTCCTCGCCTCTGGACAAGGACTCTCATCAATTGGACCAGTCTGGATGGAAGATCTATTCTCCTTCCTCTTGCGCCATTTGGTCCCTCAACTATGTCTCTCACATGGTTGCTTTCCAGAAGGTTTCTCTTTCAGAAATGGAAATGGACCTCCTGGAGGTTCAGAATGAAACCCTTAGGAAGAAACTCCTGAAAAAGGTCAGGATGGGTAAGTCCTTGTGTCGCCATGCACTCCAAGCAACGTACAACTTGGTGGACTCAGTGGCTAGAGCGGCAGTCACGGAGATCTGACCCCACCATCTCTCTTGGCTTCAGATAGCAGGTCTTGCACAAGATGTGCAGTCTTCCCTTTTGGACACCCCTTTTAGGGCTTCCATCCTCTTTGGCGGCGATGCCAAATACATTATCACAGGACTGTAAGAGAGTGGTCGCTCCTTAAGAGATGTACGCTGTATGTACTGGACAGGTCAGAAAAATCAGCCTTTTCATTGCCAAATAAGGTGGAATAAGAACCAGGGTAAGCATCAGGGAAAAAGACGCACCCCTGACTCAGGAGCACAAACCACCCAGGCCAAGTTCCCCAAACCAGCCTCTGAGACTAAAGCTTCCCTCTTCTCGGTGTCCTGACTCCTTTCTCCTCCTTCCACTTCCTCCTTTAAGTCAGGATTAATTGGTCAGAGGGATGCTTGGCCTCCATCTGGATGGATGGAGGTTCATCACCGCAGAGTCTTGGGTGCTTCAGCTCATCCAGCGGGGTCACTCAATAGAGTTCTTCAAGATCCCAGCCCCTCTTTCACCAGGACGGTCCTTCTATCCATGGGATCAGGTCCTCATTGTCTCTCAAGAGATCCAGGTGCTTCTACTAAAGAAGGCCATAGAACCCATCCCTCAAAATCAGATAGGAAGGGGATTTTACTCCCACTTCTTTCTAGTCCCAAAGAAAACAGGTGACCTGAGACTGATCCTGGACCTCAGCACATTACACATCTTCATCGAGTACAAGAAGTTTCTTATGTTGACTCTTTAGGGGCTCCTTCCCCTGCTCCATCCAAACTTCTGGCTGTGCTCCCTGGATATGCAGGATGCCTATCTGCACATTCCTATCCTCCCGGCCCACCACCATTTTCTCCATTTTAATTTTATGGAGAACCACTTCCAGTTTTGTTTGCTCCCCTTTGGCCCCCCGGGTGTTCACGAATGTTTAGCGGTGGTGGCGGCATTCCTATGCTGCCAGGGCATTTATGTCTTCCCTTACCTGGACAACTGGCTCCTCACAGCACCCTCTCCTACCAGCCTGAAAGAGTCTCCCTGTTTCACCCTGAGCATGTTCTCACTTCTGGGTATCATGGTCAATATCCCTAAATCCCAGCTAGTACCACCTCAATGACTCCAGTTAATTGGAGCAGTATAAGATACAGTTCAGAGCATGGTGTTTCTGCTATTGGATCAAGCCGAGACTCTAGTTGCCCAGGCCACTCTCGTGGCCCAGGCTCAATGAATCCCAGCACATGCCGTGCTCTGTCCCTTGGGACTGATGGTGGCTGCGGCCATTTCGACAGTGCTGTGGCCAGACTTCACATGAGGGTCACCCAATGGTTTCTCCGAGTCCAATGGGATCAGAGGACAGATGACATGAGCCAAAAGATCAAGATCTCCAACAGCCTTCAGAGAGATCTTCGTTGGTGGCAGGATCTCTCCAACCTTTCCAAGGGAACACCTTTTCACTCCCCTGTCCCAACCCAAATCCTCACCATGGACACCTCAGACTTGGGCTGGGAAGCCCATCTGGGGATTCACAACACACAGGGGTCTGGGTCTGAACAGACGCTCATCCTCCACATCAATGTTCTGGAAACCAGGGCAGTTCTTTATGCCCTCCAGGCTATCCAGTCTCTCCTGGTGCCGGGGTCTCTTCTGGTCCAGACAGACAACATGTCCACAGTATGGTACATCAGCAAGTAGGGAGGAACTCGCTCATATCCCCTCTGCAGAGAGGCAATGAGGGTCTGGTACTGGGTGATTCAGCACAGCCTTTTCCTGGCAGCAGTCCATGTCCCAGGCATAAGCAACGTTCTGGTGGACAGTCTCAGTTGGTCAGTAGCCAGGGCTCAGGAGTGAGAACTAAAGTTAGAGGTGGGGTCGACAAGAGATAGATCTGTTCACCTCTCCATTCAATGCAAAACTACCCAGCTTTTGCTTGCTCGTTCCTGGGCATGGTGCTTTTTGGTGAGATGCACTGTCTCTCTCCTGGACAGGAAGGTTTCTCTATGCCTTTCCTTCCTTTCCCCTTATTCAGAAGATTCTGGTGAAACTTCAGCAGGAAGAAGCACATGTGATCCTCATAGCTCCTTTCAGGCCACACCAGATTTGGTATTCTCTTACAACAACTGGCATCAGAACCTCTGGTGCCCTTGCCATTTTCAAATGACCTTCTGACTCAGGAGCAGGGAACCCTGATGCACCTGAGCCTTCAGTCTCTCCATTTTCGTGCGTGGCACCTGTGGACATAGTGGTCTCCCGCTATGGTGTCTCCTCGCAGGTGGCACATATCTTGGTAGAAGTCAGAAAACCCTCTACTAGATCCACTTACACCATGAAGTGGAAAAGATTTTCGATCTGGGCCCAAGCAAAGAGCTGGGATTCCTTTCATGCTTAGCGGCCCAGGTGTTAGAGTACCTCACACATTTATCTGAGATGGGCCTTAGCTACTCATCCATTAGGTCTATCTCTCTGTAGTGTCTGCCTACTACCTCCTGGTGGAGGGCAAAACCTTGGCTCAGCTGGAGGTTGCCAAAACCTTTCCAAAAGGCATCCTTCACTTGAAACTTCTGACCCAGAATCCCTGTTCCCCCCGGGACCTGAATTTCATGCTCAAGAAGCTGACTTTGCCCCCGTTTGAACCAGCTTCTACTTGTGACTTACACCTCCTTTCCTGGAAGACTTTATTTTTAGTCGTGGTCACTTCCACCAGAAGGGTCTCTGAGCTTCAGGCTTTTGTCTGCAAGGAACCCTATTTCATTTTTCATAGGGACAGAGTAGTCCTTCAGATGAACCCTTCTTTTTTCCCCAAAGTTGTTTCAGAAACCACTTTGAAGCCGGCCTGCTGGCGCAGCGGTTGGATTTCCGCTTGTGGCGCCGGTAACCCGGGTTCGGGAATGGACCTGGGTCATCAGAGGGCTGGTTGGAGGGAGAAGAACTGAGCACCCCATGGGTGGCTCTCCTTCTCTGGGGGGAGGGTGGGGCAGTATCTGGTGCAATGAGGACCCCTGGCGGAGGTGGGGAGTCACTCACGCAACCAGCGCTCGGTATCAGGGAGGTAGGGTGGATTCTGGCATCATTGCACATCACTGCCTTTGAGAAAATGAGGAAAAAGAATGCGGGTGGGTCCGCTGTCTATGTGAAGCCCTCCCTGGGGCTTCAATTAGCTGCCGCTGCTGCATCCCTGACCAGAAACTAGTTCTGCGGCATGGATGAAGGAGACCAATGCCAAAGCCCCTCTCTCTGGGGGGGTAAGCCAGGGATAACTGGGGATGATGACAGTAGATGGCAGTAGAAGTCCCAGGGGCCATGACCAGGGCTGATAAGTGACAGTGGAACCACAGGATAAAGAAGAAAATAAAAACAAAACAAAAAAAAGAAGCCACTTTGAATCAGAGCATGGAATTGCCAGTTTATTACCATCGACATTCTGACAGGGGGAATACCTGCTGCACACCTTGGATGTGCACTGGATTTTGAGGTACTACACCAGCTGAACTAGAGTGATTCGTAAATACAACCATCTTTTTGTAGCCTTTGCTCCCCAATGGAAGGGCAAGGCTATCTCTAAACAGACCATCTCCAGATGGCTAGCCAACTGCATCCACTTTTCTTACAAGAAATATGGGAAGTCCTTTCCGTGGGCAGTCAAAGGTCACTCCACCCATAGTGTGGCTACCTCTACTGCCTTTTCCAGGAGTGAGTCTACTGCAGAGATCTGTGCAGCGGCAACGTGGTCATCTGTTCACACCTTCACTAAGCATTACAGTCTGGACATTGCCTCTAGGTGCAGAACTGGCTTTGGTCTTGCAGCTTTGCAAGGCCTTCTGTCATGAGTCCCTATGGTGACTTCTCCTCCTGGATGCACCTCAGTATTATTTACTTTGGGAACTGCAGGAACCCTCTCAAAGTAAGATATTACAGTTACATAAGAACTTACCGTAAGAGTATATCTTCGAGAGAGGTTCCTGCAGTAGGTCTAGTTTCCCACCCACCTTTCCCTAGCTCCTGGATGTTTTTTCCTTATTTTTCATCCTGCCTAGTCCTTGGGTCTAGAGAGTAAGCAGGGTCCTAGGAGTCTTTACTCCTATTTTATTCTTACCTTTCTATAGGTCTCTGGTGGAAAAGAACTGGAGGGCAGGTGCGGGACCACCCCTTTTATAGTTGGGCTGACATCACGCTGTCTGACATTGGGGGGGCTCCCCACTGATGATTGCTATCTGCAAGTTTGCCATTTGGACCTGACGCCAGGGGATGTAGTCCTATACGTGAAGACCTACTGCAGGAACCTCTCTCTCTCAATTTACTGTTATGGTAAGTTCTTACATAGCTGCAATTTTCTGCTTACTCATTCCTGGACCTGGTGTTGTTGGTGAGACATGCTGTCTCTTTGCTGGACAGGGAACTTCTTGTACACCTTCCCTCCCTTTCCACTCATGCAGAGGGTCCTACTGAAACTCCAGAAGGAAGAGGTTTGCATGACTCTGATAGCCCCTTATTGGCCTTGCCAGATCTGGTTCACTCTGCTCCAACAGTTGATGGTGGAGACTCCTGTCCCTCTTACCCTCTGTCAAGACCTCTTCACCCAGGAGCAGGGTCACCTGGTTCATCCTGGCCTCAATTTTCTTCACCTTCACATGACACACCTTCTGATATAGCAGGTGCCTGCTTCAGAGTTTCCCCCAGAGTTGCCCAGGTCCCGGTTAGGACTAGAAAGCCTTCTTGTACGAGGACTACATATGCCATGAAATGGAAAACATACTCTATCTGGGAATCTTCTAAGAGTTGGGAACCTTTTGTTTGCCCTGTTCTGCAGGTGATGGAGTACCTTTTACACCTCTTTGACCTAGGCCTGATGGTAGATTGGTCTGCCATTTCCTCCAGTGGATGGCAAGACCATGGCTCAATGGGAAATTCCCTGAACCTGTCTGAGAGGAATTATCCATCTAAAGTCCCCTGTCAGGAACCCTGTCCCTCTGTTGGGCTTGAATTTTATGCTCAAGAAACTTTACTTCTTTTTGAACTGGCCACAAGTTCCAATATGCGCTGTCTATCAAGGAAGGTGCTCTTTGTAGTTGCTATAGTAGTCATATCAGATTTTTATTTTTTATTTTATTTAAACAGCAGTTTGGAAAACCTTTGAGCCATAGGCTCATTTACAAAGGTACCTTGTCACAGTAAGACAAACAAAAATAGACAGTAGAACAGTACAACACATAAGTATAACAGTAACTTAAGACATAGATACAAACAAGCTGGTACAGGTAGGATTGATGCAAACAATACCAGAGTTATGTTGTCCTTAGCAGCTTAGTAGCAAGCTTTGTCATAAGTATTGAGTACGGCTTTGACTAATGGCAATTACAGCATCGGGTGTTAATAAGGTGGTTACGTAAGGAAGATTTGAAGCACGATATAGTTGGAGCTTTGGAGATGGAGGGGGGCAGTGTGTTGAACCAGGAGGGGGCCCTAAAGCTGAAGGCTCTTTGGCCGTGAGAGGTCCTAGCTCTAGGGATAACAAGAGAAGTTTTCCCAGAGGTCTGAGTATGAACTAGTGGGACACAGCGGCTTATGGTGGTGGTCAGTCCTGGTGGGGATAGCCCAAGGAGGGTCTTTTTTGTAAGGGTACAGGTCAGATATTTGAGGCACTCGTCAAGATCAAGTACCAGTGCTTTAGCGTACAGTAGACAGGTGTGTGCCAGCCTAGGTGCCCCAGTAATTAACCTGCAGGCCTTATTCAGAATAGTGCGAATTTTATGGAGTGCGATCTGATCAGCAGCACCATACACTGGCAGTTCATAGTCCACTAGGGACAGGATAGAGGAGGTGACTGTGAGTCGAAGAGCCTCTGGGGGGAGGCAGTGTTTATACCGATGTAAGATGCCCAATCGGATATTAGTGGCAGTGGCTAGGGCAGCGATGTGTCCATGGAAGGAGAGGAAGGGGTCAAAATGGATCCCTAGGTATTTATAGGAGCAAACTTGTTCGAGTGGGAAAAAGGACCCAGAGTGAATGAGGAGTTTGAAGTTGCAGGACTTGTTTGAGGATGAGTGAAGAACATGGTTTTGTTTTTAAGATTTATCACCAATCTATGTTCCTTGAACTAGCCCTTGGCTTCAGCGAGGACTTCTGTGCGAGTCCTGGAGGGCAATAGGGTTACGACTTGAGGCAAAGATGACTGCATCATCAGCGTACAATAGAATGTTCCCGAGCAAGGCGTGGAAGGGTGTTAAGGTAAAGGGAGAATAGTAAGGGGCCCAGAATGGAGCCTGAGGAACAAAAAGATGGGACAGATGTCTGAGTAGGTCCCATTAATTTTACATGCTGTGAGCGGTCAGACAGATAACTGGTGCACCAGGAGATAGGCCCAGCACAATCCAGAGAGACTAAGGGCATCAAAAGGAGGGTTGGGAGACAGTGTCGAAAGCTTTAGAGAGGTCAATGAAGACCGCACCAGCCAGAGAACCAGTGTTTAAGGAGTGGAGAAAGTTGGAGAACTCTAGGAGGGTTGTGTTGGTACTGTGGCCCACTCAGAAGCCATGCTGCTCGGACATAGGACATTGTAGGTGGAGAGGTAGTCAGAGATTTGAGAGGCCACCACTTTTCCAAGGCCTTGGAGAGAGAGAGAGAATGGAGATTGGTCGAGTAGTTTCAGCCACAGTCCTATCACCACCTTTAAAGATAGGGGTGACAGTGATGACTTTCCAGGCAGTTGGAACCTTCCCCAGGCAAAGAGAGTGGTTGATGAGGCATGTGATCGGGGTAAGGACTGTGTCTAAGACCAGCCATAGGATACACGGATCCAGGGTGTCACTGCCTGTACTATTACTCTTGAGGGGCAGTGACAAGGTGCGGCCTAAGTTCTTGGGCAGAAACACGGCGGAGGAGAAAATAAGGGCGAGAAAGATTTACGGCAGGTGCTGGGGAGGGGTCAAAAAATTTGTAGGGAGGATAGGCTAAGGTCAATGAATGAGGTGTTGAGGTGGTTGGCTATGAGGGCTGGGTCTGAGGAGATCACACCATTAATGTTGATCTGGGTGGGTGGGGAGTGTGCACTCCCATTTAACTGTTTAATGTTATCCCAGAAGGTTCTGGGGTTCCCCCATGAGGCAGTGAGTGAGGACTGATAGTGCTCAGACTTGGCCTTTCTGATGGCCCGAGTGCACTTGTTTCGGGCGGCAGCATATAACCGCCTGTCATTGGGCTGGCCAGTCTCAATGACACGGTGCCATAGGTTGTCCCTATGTTTGAGTTGGTGGATCAAAGCTGGGGTTACCAGGGGCATTCTGCCTTTTAAGCGATGGTCAACATTGGGGCAAAGATATCACAGGCATTATTAAAAGTTTGGATAAAGAAGGAGAGAGCTGTGTCAATGTCAGGAGTTGCCTGTATGGGAGACCAGTCAATTTGGGACAGAAGTTCCTAAGTTTTATCAGTCCACCAGGTATTAGACGCCGCCGGCATGTGGACTGTGCTATGGGTTTGGGGACTGAGGATGACCAGTGGAATAGAATGGGGGAGTGATCACTGAGAGAGTCTGGGAGGACTTGTACACTGGGGATCCGATTAGGGTGGTTGGTGAGTACCACATCAAGCAGGGTACTGGAGCCTCTCTTGGGGTTAGTCCTGGTAGGGTGGGTAACTAGTTGCATTAGGTCTATTGCAGAAAAGGAGTCTCGGGTAGAGGAGGAGGAGGGGGGGGGCTGAGCCAGTTGACATTTAAGTCACCCACCAGAATTTGATCAGCGGAAGGAGGTAGTGAGGTAAGGTATTCTGTAAGAGAGGCAATGGCCTGTGTTTGGTCCCTGGGGGGCACGTATGCAGTAGTCAGATAAAGGGGTCCCTCTAAAGGGTGAGGGGTTAGTTTCAGTGTAAGCGCCTGGGCCCTGGAGTCAAGGATGGGAGCAGGCAGGGCCAGTACGGGGAGAGATTCCTTGACATAAATAGCGCAGCCGCTGCCCCGTCTCCCAACATGGCCGGACCAGAAGAAGGTGAAACCAGGAAGGGAGACTAGGGAGTCAGGGGAGGATTTCGACAGCCAAGTCTCAACCAGAGCGATGACATCAGGGTTAATTGATGTGACCAGGCATTGTAGTGAGTCAAACTTTTTTAGGAGGCTACAGATATTCATGGAAACCATGCATAGGCCTGTGGTGCGAGTCGGAGAGCTCCTGGAAACTGGTCCAGGGTTTAGATGAATGTTCCCTGACAGGAGTAGTAGCATGACTAACACCCTGGCTGGGAGATGGTGAGAGGTTTTCCTACAATTGACATGAGGGGAGGCTAAGGGGGCAGGGGGTGGGCAGGGTGGTACAGGAAGAGAAAGCAAGAATAAGAAGACACCCAGATGTGCCTGAGGTGACGAGAAAGCTAGGGGGAAGGCAGGGAGGACCAAGACACACAGAGGTCCCGAGGGGCAGGAGAGCAGGTTCAGGAGCAAGGGGAGGGAGGGGTGCCAGAGCACAGTGCGGAGTAGCAGATGGGTAAGTGGGTAAGTGCACTGCTAGTGGGGATAGGCACAGGCAGAGCATGAGGCAGGGCCAATACATTGTGGTGAGTAAGATCCCAAGGAAGTAGTGCTGTACAGGTAGGAGTAGGAAGTAGCAAGGGAGCATAGGTCCCTCTAGTGACCAGCAGGTATAACCTGCAAATGGGAGAAAGGGGAGATAGGTTCTGGGCAACAGGATGTGATGTCACCGGATGTGATGTCATGGGGTGGATCCTTAAATTGACAGCTGCCCCTGGGTGGGAGGGTGGTTGGGGCAGGTGGGGCAGACGGCGCTTTGCGCCGTCAGGCTAGCACCCCCCTGCAGGCGTCCAGATGAAGAGAAGAGGCTCTCTTTACCTCGAAAGTTATCAGGCTGGAAATTCGGCTTCCTCAGCTCCTCAAGTGAGCTGCTTGTGTTGCTTCTGTTGCTTGATTGTCTGCCTCAAAAGTTATCAGGCTGGAAATTCGGCTTCCTCAGCTCCTCAGGTGAGCTGCTTGTGTTGCTGCTGTTGCTTGATTGTCCCAAGTGCCTAGCT
This sequence comes from Neoceratodus forsteri, assembly GCA_016271365.2. Taxonomy (NCBI): domain Eukaryota; kingdom Metazoa; phylum Chordata; order Ceratodontiformes; family Ceratodontidae; genus Neoceratodus; species Neoceratodus forsteri. The sequence continues at coordinate 417,716,155 of CM057457.1, forward strand.
TGGGGGGCTGCCTCGAAAGTTATCAGGCTGGAAATTCAGCTTCCTCAGCTCCTCAGGTGAGCTGCTTCTGTTGCTTCTGTTGCTTGATTGTCCCGAGTGTCTAGCTTGGGGGGGGAGCTGCCTCGAAAGTTATTGGGCTGGAAATTCGGCTTCCTCAGCTCCTCAGGTGAGCTGCTTGTGTTGCTTCTGTTGCTTGATTGTCCCAAGTGCCTAGCTTGGGGGGTGAGCTGCCTCAAAAGTTATCAGGCTGGAAATTCAGCTTCCTCAGCTCCTCAGGTGAGCTGCTTGTGTTGCTTCTGTTGACTTAAAGGTGGGCAAGCAATGTGAGAGGGCAGCAAGGAGGGCTGGGGTGATACTGGGATGCATAAGGAGAGGCATCACCAGTAGAAAACAAGTTATTATCCCTCTGTATAGACAGCTGGTGAGACCACATCTGGAGTACTGCGTGCAGTTCTGGAGACCCAATCTCCGCAAAGACATAGACAGGATGGAAGCTGTCCAGAGGAGGGCAACTAAATGGTGCAGGGTCTGCACCGGAAGACATATGAAGAGAGACTTAATATGTATAGCCTCGAGGAAAGAAGGGAGAGGGGGGACATGATAGAAACTTTCAAGTACCTCAAGGGAATCAACAAAGTCCAAGAGGGTAGCATCTTTCAAAAAAAGAGGTGTGCAAGAACAAGGGGGCACAATTTGAAGATAGAAGGGGGCTCAGAGGTAATTTAAGGAAGTATTTTTTCACAGAGAGGGTTGTGGATGTATGGAACAGCCTTCCAGAGGTGGTTGTGGAGTCAAAAACAGTGGTGGAATTCAAGCATGCATGGGACAGTCATAAGGCAATTCTAGGGGATGGGGGTAGGAAGAAGTAGGCTGCTGGTTAACTAGGATCTGCAGCTTATCCATCAGGTAGGAAAATGGGCAGACTGGGTGGGCCAAGCAGTCCTTATCTGCCGTCAAATTCTATGTTTCTATTAATTCTACTCAGAGGATTTCCAAGCTTCAGACCCTGATGTGTAAGGAGCCTTATTTGATTTTTCACAGACTGGGCAGGTCTATGTACAAATTCGTATGTGTTTGCCCAAAGTGGTTTCTGTGTACGCTTTGAATCAAACTATACACTTTCTGCTGTATTACCCTGAGCATTCTAGTCAGCGGGAGGCCATTATGCACACTCTTGATGTTCACAGAATTTTGCATTACTATACCAATCAGATGAAGTCAGTCTGAAAAAAGGATCAGTTGTTTGTTTCCTTTTCACCCAAAAGAGAGGGCAAGAGCTGAGCGGTTTCTAAAATGTTTTTCCAAACGGTTGAAGAATTGTATTCTGTTCTGCTACAAGAAATAAACAAGACACTTCTGGAGGAAGTCAAAGGGCATTCATCCAGAGGCAAAGCTGTGTCTGATGCATGTTTCAGTAATGTCTCTGCCAATGGTCACATGATGCATCAGCATGGGTGAGTCGTACTTACCTCAGCTCTGCTTCCCTACCCACCTACACAGCTGATAAATACAAGTTTTTGAATCATTTGAATTGCTTCTCATTCATGTACAGCCTCCTAACCTGCTCTAGTCCCACCTGTCTGAACTGTGGATTGCCAAGTTGACCATGAGCTATCTTATCGATGGAAGCAGAGGTGCGGCCTGTTGGCCCGACACTCACTCTGGAGAAAGCCAAGGCTACTAAAAAGGCTTAAACCTTGCCAGAGATTCAGGCAAAAGCGAACTTGACCCAGATGCCTCTCACTGAAGAAAGGTTCCTTCAGGAGCTCTCGCCAATCAAGGACACCTTGCTCAGTATTTATTTTATTTATTTGCTTTTGTTTACCAGGTAAGCACACTAGACAACCAAGTGCCTATTTTTAGGTGCGACATGGAGATTACAAAGATGCATTCAGGCACAACTGGCAGCAACAAGAGCAGGGTATAATCAAGAGCAATAGACAGAGCAAGGTCAATGCAGGAACATCAGGGGTTTACACTGCAAGTGGGAGAAGATAATAGCATGGAACAAACAGGCAGCATGCTTCACTAGTAGATAAGGTGCAGTGACGTTGTAAATCCAATATATATATATATATATATATATGAATAAATAAATCAATAAATAAAATAAAATAAATAAGGCAGGCAGTAATCAGCACATTCGGACAGCACCGCCCTAAAGGGATAAGGGTAGCAGATACAATGAACAGTTACAAGGGGGGAGAGGAGGGGCCAATGGCAAACTAGGGGATAGAACAGTAGCATATACACAATTAGTGAGCAGCAGGAACTGGGTGGACCAATCACAATTAGTTCTTCAGGTAGCAGCATGCTTCACTAGTAGATAAGGTGCATTGATCAATAATCTTATGCAGCACAGTTAGGTATCAACTCAGCCAGACAGAGTGGAACGCTCGAAAGAGTATATTAAGTGCAGAAGCAGGTGGAGGCTGATTTGAGGAAACCCCAGAGGGAGGCTTTAAAGCAGGAATGGGAGATGGAGGAGTTAGTGCTTCCTGGAAGGGAGTTCCATAACCTGGGCGCATATTCTGCGATGGCCCGGTCACCCATTTGGGTGCGTGTTTTAGGAACCAGGCAGACATGAGAGTCACTGGACCTTAAATGGTAGGAAGAGGTAGCGGGTAAGAGGGATATGGCGAGGGCAGAAAGGGTGGCTGTCCTGACAACATTGTCGATGAAGTTGCATAGGATGAAAGGTGCGGTGCTTTTCTGTTGGGAGTCACTGAGGCCGGGAGTAGAGCTCACAGCAGTGGGTGAGGCGGGGAGCTCAGAGTGCAAAGCAACATACACTATTGTACGCCATGCCCCATTTGGAGAGACTGATTTTTGTTGCATGGGCAAAGGTGACAAGTCCATAGCAGAGTGTAGGTCAGAGAACCCTTCTGACTAGGGTGAGTCAAGAAACTGGGGTGAGGCAGATTTTTGCTCTGTACGCAAGGCCCAATTTGTAGTTTGAGGCATTACAAGCATTGTGAATATGCAGAGTGAGATCCAGTTGTGGGTCAAGTGTCACCCCCAGGTACTTGACAGAGTCAGCAGCTTCAAGGAGGGACTCATCGGCACAAGAGATCTTTAGAGGGGCAGGGACCGCTTTAGTCTTGGCTATGGAGCCAAAAAACATGATCTGGGTTTTCAGCAGGTTGATAGTAAGCTTGTGGTTCACTAGCCAGGTTTGGATTTGATTGAAGTCGGAGTTGAGTTTGGCGTCGATGACAGAAATATCCTGGGAGCTGATCAGGATGACTAGGTCATCTGCATACAGAGTAGGATGCCCATGGGCTAGGGCCAAGAGCAGCTCATTTATAAAAAGGGAAGATAGGAGAGGCCCAAGGACAGAGCCCTGAGGGACTCCACAGTTAACCGGAGAGGGCTTAGACAGGGCCTTGTTGAACCTGGTGTACTGCTGTCTGCCAGTGAGGTAGTTACTGATCCAGGCAAGGGCAGGGGTGGAGAAGCCAAGGGACAGGAGAGAGGAGCACAGGAGTGAGTGGTCAACTCGGTTGAAGGCTTTTGAGAGATCCATGAAGATGGCTCCAGTCAGTTTGCCTTGATCTGCAGCAGACTTGATCTCAGTGGAGACAACAGCTAGGGCAGTGGAGATACTGTGCCCTTTTCTGAAGCCATGTTGTGCAGGGGAGAGTAGATTATAGGTCTGCAGATAGTGAGTGATCTGTGAGACAACTACCTTTTCAAGAAGCTTTCTGATCGCTGACAGTATTGCTATAGGTTGGTAGTTCTTGAACTCTTTGGGGTCAACTTGTTTGTGAACAGGGACGACTTTGGCCACTTTCCAGGTGTCCGGGATAGTACTGACATTAACGATCTGTTGAAGATGTGGGTGATAGGCTGGGCTAGGATGGAAGTGCCTAGACTGAATAGTTTGGGCTCAAGGCAGTCATGCCCAGCACCAGTGTGACGGGGGAGACCAGCAAGGAGCTTCTGGCTAATCATGACAGAGACGACCCTGAGGTAGAAGGGAGGTCAGGGGTTACCCCAGCAGGGGAGTATCCTGGTTTGGGGATGTGGGGCTGGTAATGGAGAGCTGGAAGGTCAATGAACAGGGAGTTAAAGGCATTGACAATTGTGAGTGGATTGTTGCAATTAACCCTGCCAATGTGCATATCCATGACCTGAGCTCTGGCAGACCCTCCAACCATGTTTTTGATGTTCTGCCAGAAGCTCCTCAAGTTTCTGGCTAAGGATAGTAGGGCAGATTAATAAAACTCACTCTTAGCAGAGAGGATGGCTCTTTTGCAGGAGTTCTTCACCTGTCTGTACTCAAGGAGGTCTGTGCTGGAGAGGGAGGCCTTGTAACATGCCCAGCACTTGTCCCTTTGCTTCTTGAGGGAGAAAAGGCTGCCATGAAGTCACTTTGTGACTGTGCCCCTCACCCTCCTCTTAGTGAGGGGAGCATGCTTGTTTTGCAGGGGAATAAAGACAGCAAGAAAGTTGTCAAGGGCCACTGAGGGGTCTTTTGCAGCAGTGACCTGAGATCAGTCTGTTTGTCGCAGGTCTGCAAGGTAGTCTCCTACGTTAAGTTTGGAGTAGTCCCTCATCTGGATCACTTTGCAGTGAATTTTGGGAGAGGAGATACCCCAAATACAGTAGGTGGGAGAGTGATCCGAGATGACTTCAGGGAGAATACCACTGGACAAAATTCTATCTGATCAGTTGGTCAGCACCCAATCAATGAAGAATCCCTTGTCTCCACATGAGGAAAGCATTGTGGGTTCATTAATGAGTTGGCTGAGGGTGAGACCAGTCAACAGGGGCTCATATTGCTGGATGTTGTGGCCCACCCAGTTGAGACTGAAGTTGCCTAGGACTAACTGCTCATTCAAGACAACCATGGGACCAAGACTGTTGAGGAGGGATGAGAGCCCTAGCACACCACCCTTAGGAGGATTGTAGGCACAGACCAAGTGTACCTTTTTAGTGTTGCCAAGCAGGAGGAGAGCATGCAAGGACTCGATGGAAAGGGGTGGGTGTGGGGTATGCCATATGACAGATACATTTAAGTGTGACTTGTAGTGTAGGAGCACCCCGGCCCCTCTCTTGTTCTCTACTCTGTCTTGCCTAATAAGGTTGTAGCCTGGGAAGGCACATGCAGAGTCTGGGATGTGGGGCTTCAGCCAGGTTTTTGAGACCCCCATAATATCAGGGCTATAATGTGCCACCCAGGCTGTAAGCTCTGCTAGGTTGGGTAGTAAGCTTCTAATGTTCAGGTGCACCAGCTTCATGCATTGGCAGATAGCCAGGTAGGAGGGGACTTCTGAGAAGGCCTGGCAACTTGAGGTCCATGGTTTTGGGCTGAGGCCCCAGGCAGACTGAGAGGCCAAGAGCAACCAGTCAGTGGAGGCATCCTGAGTGGCAACAAGGGGGGGGGACCCAAAAGTGGATTAGGTCTGTGACAGTGCACTGGCAGCAGACGTGGGGATTATTTGGTAATGCACCCTAGTTTAGCCTCCCAAGGCTATGATACAAGCCAAGGTGGATCAGGGAGGTGATTGGTGGGTAACAGGTAACATTACTCCAGGACAGGAAGCACTGGTAGGTTACCTAGCTCCAGTTTATAAAGAACAACATATTGCTGCCTCAGGCTCAAGAGTTACTACACATGCACATAGATACATAGACAGTGTCGGCAGATAAGGACCTATGGCCCACCCAGTCTGCCAATTTGAGCTTGTAAGTTCAGTTTGTTTTCCTAGAAGTCTGTTGCCCCTTACCCCTGACCTCCAGAATTCCTTTATGTCTATCTCATGCATTCTTAAATCCCGTGATTGTTTCAGCCCCCACCACTTCCTCTGGCAGGGTGTTCCACTTGTCCACCACCCGTTCTGTGAAGAAATTCTTTCTCATGTTTCCTCTAATCGCCCTCCTCCAACTTCATCCCATGCCCTCTAGTCCTGGAACATCTTTTTGCTTAAAAATAGTGTTTTCCTGCACCCTGTTCCTCCCTGTAAGATACTTGCATGTCTCTATCATATCCCTCTCTCCTCTCCTCCAGGAGTACATGTTCAGTTCCTTCAACCTGTCTTCATGGGACTTGTGATGCAATCCATGCACCATCTTTGTTGCCTCCTCTGAACCTTCTCTACTCTGTCTATGTCCTTATGTATGTATGGTCTCCAGAACTGTACACTGTACTCCAGGTGGGGCCTCACTAGTGTCTTGTATGCGAGATTATGACTTCCCTTTTCCTGCTGGTGATGCCCCTGCCTATACATCCCAGCATCCTATTTGCTTTACCTGCTGCCTTGTCACACTGTTTCCCTACCTTGAGGTCATCAGGTATGACAACCCCAAGATCCCTTTCCTGCTTGGTGCATGCTATATCCTCACCCCCCAACTGATATATTGTGCCAGGGTTTTGTGCCCCATATGCATTATCTTGCAGTTCTTTGCATTGAATTTCAACTGCCAAACCCTGACCATTCTTCAAGTTTCTGCAGGTCGCTTCTCATTCTGTCTACACCCTTTGGTGTGTCTACTCTGTTACAGAGCTTTGTGTCATCAGCGAACAGTGAAATTCTACCTTCTAGGTCCTGCGCAATGTCACTGATGAAGATGTTGAATAGGACCGGTCCCAGCACTGATCCCTGTGGTACCCCACTGGTCACCACCCTCTGAGTCCTGCCACCCAGCCAGTTACCTACCCACCACACTACTGTCCTGCCACACCCATATTCCCCAGTTTGTGTAATAGTCTTCTATGTGGCACAGTGTCAAAGGCCTTGCTGAAGTCCAGATAGGCCATGTCCACTGCTCTCCCCTAATCACAGAAACATAGAAACATAGAAGTTGGCAGATAAGGACCGAAGGACCATCCAGTCTGCCCATTTTTTTTCTACCTTATAAATGTGCCATCGGCCTTTGCTCTGTCAGTGACCTATCTATTCATAGTCATTTGTATTGCTCCCTTATGCCTATCCCATGCCTGTTTGAAGCCCTGCACTGTATTCATAGCCACCACTTCTTGTGGTAAGCCATTCCATGCATCCACCACCCTTTCTGTGAAAAAGAATTTCCTCACATTCCCCCTTAATCGGCCTCCCTCTAATCTCATGCTGTGTCCTCTTGTCCTACTATTTTTCTTATATTTAAACATGTTAGACTCTTTCACCTTGTTTATGCCCTTAAGGTGTTTGAATGCCTCGATCATATCGCCTCTCTTCCTCCTTTGCTCAAGGGTATACATATTGAGCTCCGTTAATCTGTCCTCATATGTCTTCTGATGCAGTCCCTGCACCATTTTGGTTGCCCTTCTCTGGACTGCCTCAATTTGTTTAATGTCCTTGTGAAGGTGTGGCCTCCAATACTGCACGCAGTACTCCAGATGGGGCCTAACCAGTGTCTTGTACAGAGGGATTATTACCTCCCTCTTACGACTTGTGATACCACTACTAATACACCCTAACACCCTAACACCCCCCTAGCCTTACCTACTGCTTTAGAGGTCTGCTTGGATGATTTTAGGTCATCAGTGATGATGATGCCCAAGTCTCTTTCTTCCTTTGTGACTGCTAGCAACTCCTCCCCAGCCTATAGGTGGCTTCAGGGTTTCTCTTCCCTATGTGCATGATTTTGCACTTCTTTGCATTAAATCCCAGTTGCCACTCTTCTGACCATTCTGCTAGTTTATCAGATCTCTTCTCATTCTGCCCACCCCATCTGGATCATCTACTCTGTTGTAGATCTTGGTGTCATCTGCAGACAGACAAGCCTTACCCTCTAGTCCATCTGCAAGGTCACTAAGAAGATGTTGAAGAGGACTGGCCCCAGGACTGATCCCTGAGGTACCTGTGACTTGCATCTCTTCTGACTGTATACCATTTACCACCACTCTCTGTTTTCTGCCCGTCAACCAGTTTACCCAGTTGACCAACTTCACCCACCCGAGCCTACCCAGCTTATTTATCAATCTTCTATGTGGAACAGTGTCAAAAGCTTTGCTGAAGTCAAGGTAGGTGACATCAACTGCTCCCCTTGGTCCACCACTCTGGTTACCCAGTCAAAAAATCTATGAGATTAGTTTGACAGGACCTTCCTTTGTAAACCCATGCTGTCTGGGATCCTGTGCCCCTATGGATTCCAGGTGTTGCATATCCTTTCCTTAAGGAGTGCCTCCATAATCTTGCCCACTACTGAGGTAAGACTGACCGGTCTGTAGTTCCCCGCCTCCTCCCTGCTACCACTCTTGTGGAGCAGGATCGCATGAGCCCTTCTCCAGTCTTCTGGGACCTCTCCTGTGCTCAGAGACTCACTAAACAATTCTGCTAATGGCTCTGCTAGTTCCTCCTTTAGCTCCTTAAGTACCCTGGGATGTATGTCATCAGGTCCCATTGCCTTATCCACCCTGAGCTTAGCCAGCTCTTGTAGGATCCTTTCTTTTGTGAAGGGAGCAGTGCTCACCTCCCTCCCCCCCACCGTGTCCATGATGCTGAGCTGTGGGCCCTGCCCTACCTTCTCTTCAGTAAATACTGAGCAAAAGTATCTATTTAGGATAGATGCCTTTACAGGGTCCTCCTCCTCACATGCTCCCTTTTCTCCATTAAGCTTAGCAATACCCCCTCTGGACTTTCTCCTTTCACTAATGTATCTATAGAAAGTCTTGTCACCTTCTTTTACTGTTCGTGCTAGTGTTTCCTCAGTTTGGGACTTTGCCTGCCTTACTGCCTTACCTGCTTCCCTTAGGGCAGTTTGGTATGCCTCCCTATCTTCATCCCGCTGTGTTCCCTTATATTTCCTGAAGGCCAGCCTTTTGGCTCTGACCTTTTCTGCTACTGTATTTGAGAACCAAAGTGGTTTCTTCTTCTTTTGCACTTCCTTTTCTGTCTAACACAATGGGATGTTGCTTCAAGTATTGCATCCTTAATGCTTGTCCACTTTGCCTGTACCCCCTCACCTGTGTTTCTTTTTGCCAGGGCTAGCTTAACTCTGTTGGCCATCTTATCAAAGTCAGCTCCTTTGAAGTCCCATATTTTGCCTTGGAATGGGATGATTTAGATGTAGTAGCCAAATTGAACCATACCATGTGATGGTCACTGGCCCCAGGTGACCTTCTACCTGGAGATCTGTGATCCCTTCTTTGTTAGTCAGTACTAGATCTAGGATAGCCCTATCTCTTGTGGGTTGCTGTACCAGTTGTTTGAGGCCCTCTCCTGCAGGGAATCCACTATGAGTCTAGTTATGGCAGATGTTCCTGCTGGTATTGACCAATCTGTATCTGGCATGTTGAAGTCTCCCATTATCAGAACCTCCCCTTTAGCTGTCATGTTTTGTATATCTTCTAACAGTAATGTGTCTATGTCCTCCCTCTGGTCTGGGGGCCTGTAGATAACCCCAGTTCTTATGGCTGTCCCATTTCCTGTTTCCAGGGTGACCCACAGTTCTTCTGGCTCCTTATGTGTATTCTGAATTTCTGTAGCTTTGATATTTTCATTAACATACAGGGCCACTCCTCCCCCCCTTTTTGCACCTCGGTCTCTTCTAGAACAATACATAGCCAGGTACTGAAGTCTCCCAAGTGTGGTTACTGGTAAACCATGTCTCACTAATTGCTACTATGTCCAGTTTAGCCTCTGACATTATTGCCTGCAGGTCTGGGATCTTATTTCCCAGGCTGTGAGCATTTGTGTACATGATTTTCCATTGGCCAGATTTTGTGTGTTAGTTGTTGGGTGAAGTTTGGCATTACCCTGTGCATCGTATGGGGAGACAAACCTTTTTCTTACCTGGTGATGCAAATGAATGGCAAACACGCTGAATTCCTGTTTGACCACTAGCTGAGGGGGAGGGTGTTCTTCCCATTCGGCGTGTGGGGTGCTGCACCCTCTCCCCATTTGCTAGTTTAAATATTCTGCAAAGACGTCAAACTTCTGCCCCAATGCACTGACTCCCTCTTTAGTCAGATGCAGTCCATCAAATTGAAAGAACTTTCGCTCCCAGAACTGTTGCCAGTTCCCTACAAATCTGTGTCCTTTTTCCTGGCACCAGTCCTTGAGCCACGTGTTTAGCTCCCCTATCTCCCCTTCTCTGACCTTCCGTCCATCTGCTCCCCTCTCCCAGACTGGCAGGATCTCAGAGAAGGAGATGCCGGACGAAACAGATGATAGTTTGTCACCCAGCCTAGTCAGGTGTTCCTTGGTCTCCACAACTGACTGGCTGGTGAGATCATTAGTCCCTATGTGTACTAGGACATCAATGTTTTCTCCTGCTTTGTGAACAATTTTAGCAATGCGGTCAGTGTCTCTCCATGCTGATGTACCTGGGAGACATCTGACCATCACCCCTGGCTGGAGATGGGTATCAACTCCCCGAATCATGGAGTCTCCTATGATCAGAAGTTTTTTGGATTTCCTTTGTGCTTGTTTAGTTTTGGTTCCTGATTTGGGTAAGTTTTGTTGTGCTAGCTCCTGTGCGCAGTGTCCTGCTCTGCAGTGTCTTCTGCCTCTTTATTTGATTTCAGAGATAGAACAGAATACCTGTTTGTAGTGTTTATATGGTTTTGGAGGTAATGTGTTGAGAGCAGAGAGTGATGGGGCACCTGATTTGCTCCTCCTAACCACCTGCCAACCTCCTGGACCAACTACCCTCTCTGGTTGAGGTTTTCTGTTGGATGCTGGGAAATGGCGGGTGGTTCTTATAATGTATTTCCTCTTCAATATGAGAAATTTGAGGCATGCAATCTCTGCCCATGCTGCCCGGAGCTGAGCTCTAAGATCTCCAAAGGCCCAGCATGTAGGACAGTGTCCTAAATCCTGTAAGACTGTCTGAAAATTGTTCCACAGTACCTGCAGTTAATGAAATCCATTCCAAATAAGTTGCTGGGTTTGTAACCTAGTCAGAGTAATTAGAAGGAAAAAAAGGAAAAAAAATGCAAGTAATGGTTTAATTGTGCTTTGTTTAACTTGTTATAACAAGTTAAATTACTAGTGCCCCTGTAAATGAGATCACCTTGTGGAGAGCCCCACTGATCCGCCTTCCTGCTCTGCCACAGGAAATGTCACAACTGTGGTACCCTATAAAAGGAGTGTAGCGTGGGTGGTTGGGGATGGGGGTGGGTGGCTGGGCCCTTCCCTGCCTAAAAAGAAGAACCACGGACGAAAACAAGGAGGTAAGAGCAGAAACAATCAGACAACAACAAATGCAGTAACCCTGAAAGCTTATCCTAATGTTAGATAAAACTGTAAAACCTAAAGCACCACCTGTAATAATTTCAGAAGATATACCCTGTAAGAAACACTTTGCTCCAGAGAAAAATAAAGCAGTAACAGAAGATATACCTTGCAAAGACAATTTGAATCAGAAGATTACAGCAGTAATCTGTTAGCTACACACCTGTAGGCACACCTTGTAATAATGCAGAAGAAGGTATACCAGCAACAACAATTTGAATCAGAGAAAAATAAAGCAATGAAATGTCAGCAACAAACAGTAGCAATCCCTGTGAGTAAAAATAAAACACCACCACACAGTAAATCTGCTTAGCCAAACTAAGTCTTAATCCTTCTCCCTTGCTCTGGTAAGTTTCTTTACTCTGCCTTTCAAGCAGTCTTAGAAGGAAAGAGCTCAGGTGAAGCTAGGTGCCTTGGCCAGCAAACCAAGTATTCTACTTCCCTAGTCACCCAGTCAAAAAATTCAATGAGGTCGGTCTGACATGACCTCCCCCTGGTGAAACCATACTGCTTTTGGGTCCTGTAGTCCATTGACAACCAGATGTTCACCAATTCTCCTTCAGTAGTGCTTCCATGATCTTCCCCACTACCAAGGTGAGGCTGACTGTCTGTAGTTCCTGCTTCCTCTTGTTCCCACTTTGTATAAGGGGACTACATCTGCTGTCCTCCAGTCTTTGGGTACCTCCCCTGTTTCCAGTGATTGGCTAAACAGGATAGCCAGAGGTTCAACCACCACCTCTCTTAGTTCTTTAAGGTCCCTGGGGTGCACCCCATCTGGCCCCATTGCTTTGTCAACTCTTATTACTTCCAGTTCCTTCAGGACCCTTTCTCGTGTAAAGGGACTTGAATCCATTTCTGCACCATTTTCACCCCTTGTACTCCCTTCAGACCCATTATCCTCCTCTTCCTCAGTAAAGACTGAGCAGAAATACCTGTTCAATATGTCAGCTTTACTGTTGTCATCCTCCACGCGGCCCCCATCCTCCCCCTTCAGTCTCACTATCCCTCCCTTTGTCTTTCTTTTTTCACTTATGTACCTGTAAAAGGTTTTGTCCCCTCTACCCACTGATTTTGCAATGTGTTCTTCTGTCTGAGCTTTGGCTTCCTTACTGACCTCCCTGCCTCCCTTGCTTCTCCTGGTACTTCTCCCTATCCCCTTCTGCCTGTGTCTTTTTGTATTGCCTGAATGCAATCTTTTTGGCTTTCACTTTCTTTGCTACCTCTTTGGAAAACCATAATGGTCTCCTCTTCCTTTTCCTCTTGCTAACCTGCTTAATGCATAATTCTGTTGTTCTTGTAATCCCCATTTTAAATACTGAATGCGGAATTAACTAGCCCTGATCTTTAAAACAGGATTCTGTTCTAGGCTTCAGAATTTCTGTATACACCCAGACAGTAATTAGTTATTACAAGCTCTAGTAATTAGTTATTGCTACAGTAGTTCTAGTAACAACAGGGTGAAGCATCACATGCACATTAAATAGGATACGTTCAGTGTATTGGTAGCCTGGCACTGAGCCTGCCATGGAGGAGAATATGACGGCCACCCCCAGGCTAGTGGGAGGGGCTAGAGAGCATTTAAGGGGAGGTGGGAATGGGATGGGTAGGTGGGACAAACATTTCACCCTTAGCAGCTGCAGGAGAGCAGCCCCCATAACAATACAGGAAGATTTTTTTTAAAAGTACAAAGTTCATCAGAATTAACTGAGCCCAAAGTTCATCTTCTCTTTACAGTTTGGATATCCAGGGGAGGTCCGCCCAACCGTGGCAACCAGCCGGAGCCTCAAACCCCAGGTCCTGACGAGAGCATGCAGTCCAGTTTTTGGAGGGGGGACCCACTGCAGAAGGGTCACCCTCACCTCCCTCAATCACACACAGAATACAGGAATGAGCCACGGAGCTCTGGAAGCAGCCTAAATCTCGGCTGGGTGAACGTCACAGCAGGCTGAGGAGCCAACCGGGCGCTGGTGCTGTTTTCAAACTTGGCACCCAAAGCTCCTCTGCCTCAGCTTCTTTGGTGCACACAAAGACCACATTTTCCTCTTCAGCAGCTGCAGGAGAGCAGTCCCCATCCTGAAACAATACAGGAAGATTTTTTTTTTAAAGCACAAAGTTCGTCATAATTAACTGAGCCCAAAGTTCCACTTCTCTTTACAATTTGGATGTCCAGCGGAGGTCCACCCGACCACAGCATCCAGCCTGCGCCTCAAACCCCAGATCCTGATGAGAGCAGGCAGTCCAGTTTTAGGAGGGGTTGCCCACTGCAGAAGGGTCACCCTCACCTCCCTCGATCCCACACAGAATACAGGAATGAGCCACGGAGCTCTGGAAGCAGCCTAAATCCCGGCTGGGTGAATGTCACCATAAGTTGAGGAGCCAGTCAGGTGCTGGCACTTTTTCAAATTTGGCACGCAAAGTTCCTCTACCTCAGCTTCTCTGGTGCACACAAAGACCAACTTTCCTCCCTCAGCAGCTGCAGGAGAGCAGGCCCTGTCCCAAAACAATACAGGAAGATTTATACATTTTTTTAAAGCACAAAGTTCATCGGAATTAACTGAGCCCAAAGTTCCACTTCTCTTTACAGTTTGGATGTCCAAGGGAGGTCTGCCCGACCGCGGCAACTAGCTTGCACCTCAAACCTCAGTTGCCGATGAGGGCAGGCAGTCCAGTTTTAGGAGGGGGAACCCAGTGCAGAAGGGTCACCCTCACTTCCCTCGATCCCACACAGAATACAGGAATGAGCTACTATCCTTTTCACAGTCAGCACTGGAGAACCTTTCTCATCATGTGGGTGATGTGGAAACCAGAACGACCTCCAGTGAAAACTGGAGTCCATGTTAGGATTCTGAGTCTATGGCCCTCCGAAGAAGAGTTTCCAAGCTAGAAGACAAGATTGAAGACCTGGAGAGCCATAGTCATCAGAATTAATTTATTGCTAATGGGGCTACCAGAAGGTGCAAAGGGCCAAAACCCTATCCTATTTTTGCAAATGTTTTGCGAGAAAATGGCAGACCTGTTTCCTAATTGTCCTGGATACATAACTGAAAAGGCCCATAGAGTTTTATGGTCTACTCCTCACTTGAATAATCCACTTAGATCCCTAATTTTCAAATTGCAACATTTTCTGAACAAGACTCATGTTCTTAACAAATTGTGAGACACAAGAGATCCTCTGGGAGGGTAACAGGATCTCCCTTGCTTTGTATGGCCAAAGAGAGCAGAATACAACCTGCTCATATCCAAATTTCTTGTGGCTGGGATTCATTTTAAGATGCTCTACCTGGCTAGGCTGCAGGTGACCCACCAGGGTGCCCTTAAAACCAACGAATCAGAAAGTAAAGCCAAAAACTAACTCCCCACTCTTCCCAGACCTGTTCAAACCCCTAAGTGACTGAAAGACTTTAATTTCATATTGTAGATTTTTTGTCTTAAAATCTATTTTTGGGAGAGACTTGTTGCAACACTTGGGACTTTGATTATCCTACGACCTGGAATTTCAGCCCAAACTCTGTGGTGACGCTCCCTACCGAGCCCAGACCATCTCATAGATAACCATTGCATTTTCTGGATTTTCCCAGTCTTGTGGAGCTGTGATTAGGGATTTCCCCTGGGTCCACTGGGTTGGAAGCCGTTTGGTGTTTGGAATGCTGGGCCTCTGATTCATGGATTCAGATGCAGTGAGCTCAAAACGTGCCAACTTTTTGGGAGAGCTGTATGGCCTTGTTTCTGGCCCACTGGTAGCTCAGGTATGTCTGTGGGTTTGCTCAGCTAGTACAGGGGGGCATTACATGTATGAGAATGCTGCTCTGCCTACCTTTGCAGGATTCCCAGGATACTTTTTTTCCCATGGTGGCAGTGAGCATTGTCTACAGGGATCCCCTCTTGACTTGTAGAGGATTCAACATTAAAGGCCACACATAGCATGTGAATAGGGAGGGTTCTTTTCATGGCCCTGCTGGTGAAGTACAGAAACTGCATTTTGCATCCCACTGGGGGCACAGCGGAGGGAGTTGGTCTTCCTGACTTTCCCCATCCCCCAATCGATAACCGCAGGCAGTCTAAAGCAGAATTCAGGAGGGGCATTGGGGGGCGATTTGCCAGCTGTGGTTAAGTAGGTTTTCAGTCTGAGACTGGCAGCCCCAAGCCCCTGACTGCAGGTCAGTCATGGTTGGGGCAATGGCAGGAGCTCCTCCCTGCTTGTGTGCCTATGGTCCTTCTCCTTCTGACTTGATAGCCGCTAACTTTAACAGCTTCCTGTGTCTGCCTGGAGTCCCTGGTGTGGGCTGGAGTTCAGGTTTCCATGGTTGGGGGCCTAACTCGGTATTGCAGTAGCAAAGACCACAGAGCATTCTAGGGATGGTGGGGAGATGGGAGATAAGAGCCTGTGTCTACTAATTCCTTGAGAAGCAATTGGAATGGCACTCTTAAAGGCAGGGGCATTACTTTCTAAGACTGAGGAATTCTCAGTATTTGTAATCGCCTTCAGGCATGGGAACTGACAGATTCTGGTGCTGAAATCACCGTAAGGGCTGTGTCTGGGGCAAAAGAGAGAGGGCTTCACATTTGGGATTGGAAATAGTTTATGAAAATATATGGCACTGTTGGGGTTTTAGTCTTAGCTTTATTGTACTTACTGTGGGGATGGGTGGGGGGAGAGGACAGGGCCCCGCAAAGATGCTCTGGTACATCAAAGGCAGAATATTTCTGGAGTTGCTGCCTATAGGGGGCTGATTGTTGTTTTTGGGTGTTGGATTTTTGGGGGGGCATTTCTTGGAGGGGATTGCACTAGGGGCAGGGAGGGTAGGGTAAGGGACTTTGGGGGAGTGGAGGGATATCAGGAGCACTTTATCTGCACAATGTCAAGTTACTTAGGGGCGATCGTATAAAGGGGACAGCTGGTCATGATGGGTAACATCTTTAAGTTTGTTTCCTGGAATGTAAAGGGGGGGCCAATGAAACACATAAATGGTATATGATTTTAGGACATCTTAAGAAGTTCCATCCAGATATATTTTTCCTGCAGGAAATGCACCTCAGGCAAGTAGACATAACATAACTTCCAGAGGGCCTGGGCGGGGCAAGTTTATGGTGTGGGGCTCAGCAATAAAAAGGGAGGGATAGGCATTTTTATTTAGAGGGGGACCCACTTCTAACTGATTACTAAATGGAAGGATACATAGGGTCATTTTTTTGTTTCTCCACAGCCACCTGGTGTTATCAGAGTTGGTGATAGGAGGAGTGTATGGTCCCAACATAGATTTTCCTGCTTTCTTTGCCCGTTTAGCAGAACAACTGCTGCCTTTCTAGCATCTACCTATTTTTATTGGAGGGGACTGGAATCTGGTTGTCCACCTGGACTTGGATAGATCTGGTGATCACTGGAAGGGGCTCTCACCAGCTCAGCACAGGATCAGGGATTTCATGGAATCGATTGGGCTGGGAGACCCGTTGTGTACCTTACATCCCGATGATCAGCAATACACCTTATTATCACTTCCCCATAGGTCCTACTCCTGTATCAACTATTTTTTAATTACCCTTTCCAGCCTCTCAGGTCTTCTAACTTGTGAGATTCTGCCCACCATGATCTCTGACCAGTGTGCATGGAACATTCGCTGAAGGGTTTTGAACAGAGTGACAGGGCTTGGAGGTTGAACACAATTCTTCTTAAAGATTCTCAGTTTGTAAAGTCTCTTGAGGAGTACATATGCACATTTTTTTAGCTTAATTAGGGAATCATAGATGGCACAGATACCCTGTGGGAAGCATCTAACTGTGCCATCGGGGGGAGTGCATTCGTCTAGCCTCAAAGGCCAAGAAACAGAGGGAAGAACTGACTAAAGGTTTACTGTCACAAATCTATTCTCTGGAACATAGTGTATCTGCTTCTGAAAAGCAGAACAGTTGGGCCAGGCTCCATACCTGTAGGGTGCAATACTTCAGCAAGGTAGCAGAACAGGCAGATCTTTCCCTTCATAGGGTTACGTTCAGATACTTGGAGTCTGGGGAGAGGGTGGGCAGACTGCTGGCGTTGAGGCTAAAACAAACAGAATCGCAGCAGACAATACATAGTCTCCATCCCCTTCCACGTGACATTGCTAATGCCTTCCTTTTATTTATAAGAACCTGTATTGTGCAGACCCAGTTCAGGAGGCTGATTTGGCCCACACTGATGATTATTTGGAATCTATTTCTCTCCCCAAGCTTACAGACTCCTAGCAAGACATATTAAAAGCCCCTATCTCTCAAACTGAACTACAGCTGGTTATTGGGCGACTACTCAAGGACAAGGGTCCTAGACCAGACAGATTCCACAACCAGTTTTAGGCTGCCTTTATAGATATCTTAGCCCCTGTCTTTACTAAGTTATTTAACTATTTGCGAAACTGTCAGCAGATCATGCAGGTAAGGTTTGCCTGTTTGCAGATGACACCAAAATCTGCAATAAAGTAGATGACCCAGATGGGGTGGGCAGAACAAGAAGAGATCTGGAAAAACTGTGGCAACTGGAGTTTAATGCAAAGAAGTGCAAGGTCATGCACATAGGGAAGAGAAACCCTGAAGCCCCCTATAGATTGGAAGGTGAGTTGCTGTCAATCATAAGGGAAGAAAAACTTGGGCATCATCATCACAAATGACTTGAAATCATCCAAGCAGACCACTAAAGCAGTAGATAAGGCTAGAGGGATGTTGACGTGTATTGCTAGAGTATCACAAGTCATAAGAATAAGGTAATAAGTCATCTTTACAAGACACTGGTTAGGCCCCAGATGGAGTACTGCATGCAGTACAGGAGGCCACATCTGCATAAGGACATTAACAAAATGGAGGCAGTCCAGAGAAGGGCAACCAAAATGGTGCAGGGACTGCATCAGAAAACATATGAGGACAGATTAATGGAGCTCAATATGTACACCCTAGGGCAAAGAAGGGAGAGAGAGGTGATATGATTGAAATATTCAAATATCTTAAGGGCATTAACTACATAAAAGTCTAGCATGTTTCAATATAAGAAAAATATCAGGACAAAAAGACACAGCATGCGATTAGAGAGAGGCTGACTGAGGGGTAATGTGAGGACTTTTTTTACAGAAAGGGTGGTGGATGCATGGGCCAGCCTACCTCAGAAAGTGGTGGATATGAATGTAGTGCAAGACTTCAAGCAGTCATGGGATAGGCATAAAGAAGCAATGCAGATGCATATGAATAAATAGGCCATTGACAGAGTAAAGGCCTATGGCACATTCATAATGTAGAAAAAAATGGGCAGAATGGTTGGGCCTTGTGGTACTTATCTGCTGTCAACTATGTTTCATTGGAAAGTGGTAAGCCTGCACATGTTTCTAATATGCGAAGAAAAGTATCCGATAAATGCAGCTTGCTGAAGTGACATTATTGAGTTCTGCATTTGATCTGGGTCTACTAATAAGAAGGGCAGATCAGCTTTTATAGAGAAGCAGATACATTTTGTGAACTCAGTATGGGCTGAAGTATATTTCTAGTGCACTTTAGTGCTCTGTTATGCAAGAAGGGTGTGATGTCCTTTATGGCTTGGCACTTCATAACTAATAAGATTAGTGGAAGCTTTGAGAGATACAGTTCCTGTAAAATGGGATTTCCTTGAAAGTATGTAGCAATACAGACCAGGGAATTGGGATCAGCTCTTGTAAATTTATTCAACTAGCTGTTAACTAGCTCCACCTATTCTAGTAATCTTTTGTAACACAGTATAACCTTGTTCAGTGAGGTCCTGTGTGGTCACAGTAAATTACTTCCCTGCCAATCCTCGCATTTAAAGGGAATGTGTATCTTTAGATTGAAAATCCAGAATGTAATTCCACCCTGCCCAGTTTTATTCCCTTTGTGAAGGCAGCCAGGTAATGATCAGAGCAGTAATAAACTCTGGAAGCCTGTATGCAAATGCTTTATGCCTAGGAAATAAGATTCTTGACCTAGAAACCATCAGGGCAGAGGCTTACAGCTTACCTGGATTTTGTGGCCATTACCATGTCATGGTGCACTGAAAATGACTGAGACATGACCATATCAGGCTGTAATCTGTTTAGGGAAGATGGGGTGTGTAGGAAGGAAGAGAGGGTGTGCAGCACTTTATGTGAGGGGGCATGAAAGCAAAAGATGAGGGGAATATGAGGGAGGGGCAGAGGTATCATGGGTCACCCTGGGGACAGAACAGAGCCACCATTTACACTAGCATGATCTACAGACTTCTGGCATGGGGGAGGAGTTAGATAAGGTACTGGTGGAAGCCACTGGCAGAATGACAGAGAAAGGGGAGGTGCTGCTTGTGTGGGACTCCAACTTGCTGGATGTAGATTGGAGCTTTCCAGCTGCAGCTTCAGCCAGGAACAGGGACATCCTAGACTCCCTGCAGAGTTTTTTTCTTGTGCAGCTAGTCAGTGAACCCACTTGTGTGCAATACTGGACCTAGTACTAACAAGGTCAGTGTTGCAGACACCAAGGTGGGAGGCCATCTATGGACCAGTGAACACTGTACAGTGTGGTTCAATACTAGTGTAGTGTAGAATTGAGCCACACAAGTGTTGAGGGTCTTGGACTTCAAGTCCTCAGATTATGAAGATTGGTGAAGACCTCAGGGATGACCTGAGTGGAGAAACAGTGGGCAAAAATAAAAGGGGCCATAGTGAGAGCAGAAAATACTCTGCATTAAGTAAGTGAGCAGCAGTGGTACAGTAGAAGTAAAAGCTGAAGGTAGCATTAGACGGTATAAAGAAATGCAGAAGGAGGAAAATAGGGAGGTGTGTATCGGGAAACGAAGGGGGCAGGGAGAACAGTAAGCAGCACAAACGTGGAAGAGCAAATAGTCCAGGCAGTAATGAAAGGGGACAACACATTTAGGTATGTAAGTGAAAAGAGGAAGACAAGGGGTGGGAAAGTAAGGTTAAAAAGGGAAGGGGATGGATTGTGCAGAGAGAAAGTGACAGATATCCTGAACAAATACTTTAGTTTAGTGTTCACAGAGAAAGGAGAAGGAGAGGCACTGTAGAAAAGTAACAGGAGCATTGAAGGTTGGGAGGTGGATACTAGTCAATTTTTAGAGGAGAGTGTCCTGAAGGGACTCAGTAATCTGAAAGTGGACAAAGCGATGTGGCCAGGTGGGGCGCATTCAGGAAATATTGAGGAAACACAGGGAGGTGCTGACTGCATTATAACAGTCCTAAGTAACAGGCCATTGGAAATAAGAGTGGTTATAGAGGACATAGAAACATAGAATTTGATGGCAAATAAGGACCGCCTGGCCCACCCAGTCTGCCCATTTCCCTATCTAATGGATAAGCTGCAGATCCTAGTTAACCAGCAGCCTACTTCTTGCTACCCCCACCCCCTTGAATTGCCTTATGACTGTCCCATGCATGCTTGAATTCCACCACTGTTTTTGACTCCACGACCTCCTCCGGAAGGCCATTCCATGCATCCACAACCCTCTCTGTGAAAAAATACTTCCTTAAATTACCTCTGAGCCCCCATCTTCAAATTGTGTCCCCTTGTTCTTGCACATCTCTTTTTGAAAGATGCTACCCTTTTGGACTTTGTTGATTCCCTTGAGGTACTTGAAAGTTTCTATCATGTCCCCTCCCTTTCCTCGAGGCTATACATATTAAGCTCCTTAAGTCTCTCTTCATATGTCTTCCGGTGCAGACCCTGCACCATTTTAGTTGCAGTCCTCTGGGCAGCTTCCATCCTGTCTATGTCTTTGCGAAGACTGGGTCTCCAGAACTGCATGCAGTACTCCAGATGGGGTCTGACCAGCTGTCTGTACAGAGGGATAGTAACTTCCTGTTTTCTACTGATGTTGCCTGTCCCTATGCATCCCAGTATCCCCCAGCCCTCCTTGCTGCCCTCTCACACTGCTTGCCCAACTTTAGGTCATCTGAAATGACTACCCCAGGTCCCTTTCCATTATTGTTGTAGTTAGTACCTTCCCTGCTATTGTGTACTCTTCTGGATTTTTATTTCCCAGGTGCATTGCTTTGCACTTATTTGCATTGAATGGAAGAAGGCAGATGCAGTCTTGATATGCCAGATGTTAACTGGAGCATCTTTGCTGCAGCCACATCCAAGGGCAGGGCCATTCTTAATGCCCTACAGGGGGCATGCCTCAGACAGCTAATGTTGGAACCCACTTGGGTGGGAGCAATCTGGGGACAAGGAGAGGATCTCAGATCTAGAAGTGGGTAGCCATCTAGGAACAAGTGACTACCAAACAGTGTGGTTCATGATAAACTCAGCTGCAGAGTCAAGCCATGCAAAAGTGAGGGTACTGGACTTCAGGATGGCTGACTTTCATAAAATGGGAGAGTGCCTTAGAAAAGCACTAGCAAACAGGCAAAAAGGAGGGGTGGAACAACAATGGGGAAATATCAAAACTGCCATCACGGGGCAACACGCTGTTGTGTAAAGTAAATAAACAAATCAAAATGAAAGAAAAAGCCACTAAGGGAGAAAAAGATAGCATTTATGAAGTATAAGGAAACACAAAAGTAGCAGGACAGAGAACTGTACCAGTTAAGGCAGAAGGAATCAGGGAAGGCAGTCAGAATAGCAAAGGCCCAAATGGAGGAAAAGATAGCCAACTCTGTTAAGAAAAGGGATACAACCTTTTATAGGTACATTAGAGAGCACAGAAAGACAAAGGGAGGGATAGTGAGGCTGAACAGAATGGATGGTGGGTGGGCAGAGAGGGACAGTGAAAAAGCAGGCATACTGAATGAATTCTTCTACTCAGTATTCACAAAGGAGGAGGAGAGGGAGGTACTTGATCCAATTAACAGAAGCACTCTGGATAGGGGGGTTGATTCTAGTCTTTTCGCAGAAGAAAGGGTTCTGAAAAAACACCTAAAATTGAAGGTGGGTAAAGCAATGGGGCCTGATCGAATTCACCTCAGAATTGTCAAAGAATTAAGGGGAGAACTAGTGACACCACTGACTACCCTTTTTAACAAATCATGGAAGGATGGGGCGGTACCTGAGGACTGGAGGAGTGTGGATGTGATTCCCCTTTACAAAAGTGGGAATAAGACAGAGGCAGGAAACTACAGACCTGTCAGTTTGATCTCTGTGGTAGAGAAAGTGATTGAATCACTTCTGAAGGAAAGAACTGTTGAGTACCTAGAGGTCAGTGGGACATAGGACCCAATGCAGCATTGGTTCACAGTGAGAAGGTCATGTCAGGTGAATCTAATTGTTTTCTTTAACTGGGTGACCAAAGAAGCAGACCAGGGAGGGGCTGTGGACATGGCCTACCTAGCCTTTAGCAAAGGAATTTGACACAGAACCACACAAAAGATTAATAAACAAATTATCCAGCCTTGGAGTAGGTCCCAGGGTGGTAGATAGCCTGTGTAAAACATTGGCTGGACAACAGGACACAGAAGGTAATAGAAAACGGAGTCCACTCTGAAGAAAGGGGGTTTACTAGTGGGGTACCGCAGGGTTCAGTATTGGGTCCAGTCCTTTTTAATGTCTTTATAAGTGACGTTGCAGAGGGACTGGAAGGAAAAGTATGCCTCTTTGCAGATGACTCAAAGATCTGCAACAGGGTTGCTGCACAAGGAGGTGTGGAAAGGATGAGAAGGTATTTGGCAAGGCTGGAGGAATTGTCAGAAGTATGGCAGGTTGGATTCAATACAAAGAAGTGCACAATAATGCACTTGGGAAACAAAAACCCAGGGGAAAAGTACACAATGGGGAGGAGGTAGTAACAACAACAAAAATGGAAAGGGACCTGGGGGTAATCATATAAGATGGCCTTAAGGTTGGAAATGTGAGAAGGCAGTAAGGAGGGCTGAGGGGATACTTGGATGTATAGGGAGAGGCATCATCAGCAGAAAACAGGAAGTTGTTATCCCTCTGTACAGACAGTTGGTGAGCTTCCATCTTGCAAGGACATAGACATGATGGAGGCAGTCCAGAGAAGGGCAACTAAAATGGTGCAGGGGCTGCAAGAAAGCCATATGAGGACAGACTAAAGGAGCTTAATATGTATACCCTTGAGGAAAGGAGGGAGGGGGGGACATGATAGGAACTTTTCAGTACCTTAGTGGAATCAGCAAAGTCCAAGAGGGTAGCATCTTTCAGAAAAAGAGATGTGCAAGAACAAAGGGACACAATTTGAAGATGGGGGGAATGGCTCAGAGGCAAAGTGAGGAAGTATTTTTTTCACAGAGAGGTTGATGAATGCATGAAAGTCTTCCTGAAGAGTTTGTGGTGTCTAAAACTGTGGGAGAATTTAAGAATGCATGGGACAGACATAAGGCAATTCTTGGGGGGATAGGAAGAAATAGGCTGTTGGTTAACTAGGATCTGCAGCTTATCCAGTAGCTAGGAAAATGGGCAAACTAGGTAGGCCAAGCGGTCCTCATCTGCCATCAAAGTCTATGTTTCTATGGCCTCTTGGATTCCACGTTCACCCAAGCATGGATTTAGGTTATTACCAAACCAGAGAAATCACCTCTGTTACCCAGTAACTATCAGCCAATATCTCTTCTGAACGCTGATCTCAAAATTTTGGCCACAGTCCTGGCTAATTGACTCTGCAAAACCTGGCAAGGGCTTATCAGTCCCTCACAGGTGGGGGTTATATCGGGGCATCGCTCCTCTGACCATATGCAAAAGGTTCTTCATCTTATCTGGTTACCAGGAGATGGAGAAGTTCCAGCGGTCCTGGTCTCCTTTGATGTGGAAAAGGCATTTGACTGGATCTCCTGGCCTTTTCTATTTGCCACGCTGTAGAAATTTGGTTTTCCCCATCAATTTAGCAAATGGCTGAGAATGATATACTTGCAACCATTGGCGAGGATTAGATGCAATGGAGTTTTTTCCAAATCATTCCCCTTACAGCACTGTACCAGGCAGGGCTGTCCATTGTCCCCTTTTTTATTTAACCTCTACCTGGAACCTCTGATTTTTCCTCTGCAAAATCACCTGGAAGTTCAAGGCATTTTGGTTGGTGATTCTAGGTGTAGCATCTCGGCCTACGCAGATGATCAGCTCTTACACTTAAAAACCTCAGGGCTTCTTTACCTGCAGTCTTGAATGTAATTAACACCTGTTACTGGGTAGCTGGATATAAACTGAATGTGGACAAATCCATGGTTATGCCCCTCAACTCCTACATTCAAGCATGCAGATTACAGACTTGAACTTAGCTTGGGAACCCAAGACATTCTCTTATTTGGGCATCAAGGTATCCTGACAAGTTTCAGCCTTAGCCAAACTCAACCTCCTCCTCTTAGCTCAAACAATCATAGCCAACTTGCAGAGATGGGGATCCCTCCCTCTGTCCTTGTGGGGTAGGGCCAACATAATTAAAATGAACATCCTTCCAGGCTGTTGTACCCACTGAACAAGGTCAGTCCTTTTCTTCCTAAAGCCTGGGTTTTCCATTTCCATTCTTCTTTTGCCAATTTTCTTTGGCTGTGCAAAATGACTCATAGAGCATACTCTAAACTGACTTACAGGAAAGAGCTGGGGGGTGGGTGGATGAAGCTTCCTAACCACCTTTTATAGTACTGTGCCATTCATTGTTGTAGAATCTTCAGGTGGAATCCAGAACCCATTGATATCTTAGAAGACTATTATACACCACTATGTATCCCCATTGAGAGACATCTGTGTTGGATCCAGGGTATTAATGCAGCAAGCCTTATTAAGCAATAATGAACGATGGGGGTTATGTTAATTTTCTAGTTAATCACCCTCTGGGGGTGTAATGTGACACAAAGAGTAGCCAAGTGCCATATTGCCCCCAGGGGGTGACTAACTTGAACATTAATGTAACCCCCAGAGTTTATTGTTGCTATTATTATTATTTGGTTGCAAATGGCTTTTGTTTTAAATATTATATTACTAATCTATTTACAGTTTTGGAGGAAATGAATATAAAATAGTCCCTACGCCATTCTAATTTTGTATATTAAATCTGCATTTGCTATTGTCAGATTAATTGCTGATACATAATTAATTTACACTGAAGAGGAAAGCCTGTCCTTCTTGTCACACATCCCCTCCACCCCACCAATGCTGACATTTTCAGACTGGCCAATTTCGGCTTCAGCTGACTCCTGTTCAGATCGTTCTTTAATTATCTGCAGAAGGCTGCCAGTGGCTATTTGAAAATGACAGTCAGTGGCCAAATACTGACTCATTTTCAAAGGTGGAGTTCACTGTTTAGAAAACAAAGCACACAAAAAAATAACTAGTCACTTATTTACTATACTGCTTCAGTCAACAGCTACTACTGACAGCTCTCCATGGTGTTACTGTGTCTTTCTAAACTGTGACAGAATGCTAGCTGCGTTTAAACTTGCCTTCGTAGGGCAGTTCTGCTGCGTGCAGCAAAACGGGGCAATGGTCTATCTTTTCATTTCAATATTCCTGTGATACAAAACAACTAAGTTAGACATTTATTTTAGAAGACTACTTTTTTTATATAAGTACACATACACAGTTACATATAAGTGTGCTATGGTTGACTTACATGATGCTACATTATTCGCTTCAAGCTGCAGCATTTGCATTATGCACCACCGCACAGCATGCCTTCTAACAGAGCGGCCTCCCTGCTTCATATCTGCTGCCTATTCGTGGCATTCTTGTTACTTTTTTACCAGTTTATTTTGTTGTAAAGAAAATTGGACACTACTCTCCACCTCAACTCCCCCTCCACATGCACACACACTTCTAATGGTTAGAACTCTGCTTGCATGCTAACAAACTGTGACCGTGATCGCGAAGCTCTACAGACATTTCTGAATCACTAGCTGACTGGTCCCTGTGTAATGTCCCTGTCCAGACCTGATGCTATGGTATTTTTTTAGATTATCTCATGAAATTAGGATTTACCAGCTTGCTCATGATTACAGAAAAACACTTTTTTTAAATATTTTCTAGATCCTTGTGTCTTGCTGTGACCTAGCTTGGGGGGGGGGATTCCTGCTGTGTACTACGGAGATGAGCAGAGGGCTGTGCTGAGGTGAAGAAAAGCAGACATCTGGCAAGCTGCTTTTGCTGACTACTGTGCACACACTCTGAATCACATTGGGTCACAGTTGACTTCAAATTCAGATGGGAACTAAGAAGGCTTATTGGTGCAATTGTTTTATATGTGTGACAGGCTGCACCTCCCGTGTCAGTAATATGCTGTTTTTAGTAGCTACTACTAGGAATACATATTTTTAACATGATAGTGAGATTATTAATTTGCACATCAGTTGCTGCATCTGTTCCTCTTACATTGGCAATGACTGTGTCTAATTACTAGTGAACATGAAGGTATGAAAGTATGCAGAGCTTGCTGGGTGGGTCACAGATGGACAGTAGATTACTGCTGGGAGATAACAACAGATATTGCTTCTGTTGACTGAGGTGGTTAAAAACATCTACTTCACCTACAGTCGCCGAACCTAGCTGTTCATTTCTCTTTTTTTTTCCTTACTGTGCCGACGCTCGATGATGTCTGGGTCAGGATGACACAAGTTAGTCAGTTTAATTATCAGTATGCTGAATGGTGGCTGAAAACTCTGAAAATAGAATAATAAAAAAAAATAAAACCAGGAAGATCTATGCTCCTGTGAGCAGGCTCTACATGTATATTAATAGGCAGGTTAACGCAAGGCTGTCAGAATGCTGACAACCAATCAGCTTTTAGCTTTATGATACCCTTATAATAATTCATATTATGCTCGCTGACCTTCCTAAACCCCTCTGCAATTCACCTTTATGGTGGTCTCTCAGGGCATTCTTCCAGATTCGTGCACACCTAGGTTAGGTCTTGCACAAAGATCTTTCCCAACCAATAGTTGGGAACCCTCACTTCAGGATAGCTAACTGCACAATTCCACCAAGCTTTTGTCCAGCTCTGACTGGAGTCCTAATCTCTTTCTTCATCAACCAAGGGAGACTGTGCGCTGCACAAGACATACAAGAGACTTTTTCCATTCTGGAGTATCGCCCTTTCAAACACCTCCAACTTACAAGGGCAGTCACCTTGTTTATGGGCCCTCTTCCTTGATCTGACAAGGCTGATGCATTATTACTGACCCTGGTAGAAATGGCCACATCTCCCCACCTGATTTCTAGGTTTTATTCTTTATTACGGACACATGACCCTAGCAGTCTCTAGGGTGTGTTATTACTGGCAACAAGAGCTAGGTTTAAACTTGAGTGTTAGAGTGGCAACATCCATGACAATATCTTTATAAAGTCCTAAAGTAAGACCACTCCACTTCTTGCAGTTTCATATACTGTATAACCTTTATTTTTCCCCGGCGAGATTGTTTAAGATGGGTAGAGCAGATTCTCTACTCTGTAACAGATGTGGCCTACAGGTAGGTTTGTTAAAACACACTTTATGGGATTGTTCAGAGATAGCCTCCTTCTGGCAGATGATTGGATCCACCTTAGACCCCTCACTTGAGTTAGGTCCTTATTTTATCCCTCACTTTTGCCTGGTGGGCCACTTCCCTCAGGAGATGTTAAACTGTCGTAAACCCACATATCTCTCATTTTGAGCGTGTTCAAGCATATTATTGTCAGACACAGGGGGACCAATCCTGCCATTCGCTAAAAGAATGTCATTGTGAAATTCACCACGTTCTAGAAATGGAGCGCCAAATTGCTAAGTGGTATGACCGACTAGAAAAATTTATGAACAAATGGGGCCTGTTGGTGGCTCTCTTACCTGTTTTACAAAACCCATGAATCTTACTTAAGTTTAGGGAGTGTCTAGAAAGTCATATTTCTTATAGGGCCCCTGGGTGGTGTGCCTCCCCTAATAACAGCTTTGAGGTGCCCACCATACAATGACCAGACAGCAGGCAGGAGGGTCTTCTTCTCCCAGCTGCTGAGTCCCCCCCCCCACAGCTTAGGTTCTGTAATGTTCCACGGAGGGATGAGTTAGGGCAGGGAGGGAGGGAGTGGAGGGCTGGGCAGTGTGGGGGAGTTGGGCTTAAGATGGTGTTGCTGTTTTGTACTATGGTTTTACGGCTGACTGTTATTGTTATGTCATCTCCAGTATTAAATGTCGCAGCTCCCTTTAAGCTGCTGTGTACTCCTTGTCTGCACAGGGATACAGAATGGCAGCTGTTGTTGATATAGTCTTGTACTTATTTGTTGGAAATACTCAATAAAGCTTACAAATTGAAAAAAGGAAAAGAAAAATGTCTCTGCCACTGAGATGTGCATGGCAGCAACTTGGAGCTCTGTCCAGACTTTCACCAAACATTACAGTCTGGACTTTGCATCTAGGCACACGGCAGGATTTAGACTAACAGTCCTCCAGGGCCTCATGTCTTAATTTTCTGTTGCCTTTATCTTTCTCTTTCTACAGATCTCTCCTACCTCCCATATCTCAGCTTCTGTCTGGTTTTCATCGTTTGGGACTCAGTCCTATATGTTAAGACCTTCTGCAAGTGCTCCCTTGAAGTAAGATAGCACAGTTACATAAGAACTTACCATAACCGTGGATCTTTGAGAGGAGCTCTTGTAGTAGGTCCTTTTTTCCCCTCCCACCTTCCCCCATTGCTTCTGCTTCTGCTTTTTCCTAAGACTACCATTTGGTTGCAGGAGTCCACTCCTTCTCCTATCGCACCTTTTTTTAGGTCTGAAGTGGGAAAACTATATGGCAGGTGTGGGGACCTCCCCTTTTATAGCATCATGCTGACATCAGAGGGGCAGTCCCCTGTCAGACACTGCTAGCTAAAGTTTTCCATGTGGTCCTAATGCCTGACAGCATAAGTTATACATGTTAAGACCTACTGCAAGAGCTCCTCTTGAAGATCTAGTGTTATGATGAGTTCTTATGTAACTGTAGATCTTCTATGGACTGGTTACTTATAGTAGGTTATTACACATGGGAGTTCCACTAGGTGGCAGTATCACAAAGTAGTTTCTTCTAGCAGTCTTCCATGGGGGCCGCCCACACAACATCACTTCCTCAGACAGAGTATAAGAGTAGGTGGCCCCAATTACCCTCTGTTCATTTTCCTGCCAGCTTCGGCTCATACAGCAGCTGGCTCAATCTTCTGTGTTGCAGTCTTCGATGTGAACCTGAACTAATTTTTCTACTATTGGTCTGGGCCTGTGAACCACTCACAACTTCTTCGGCTCTTCAGCATTAACCTCCCTATCCAGAGTGCTTCTATTCTTTGATTTAGTTACTGCCCCTCTTCTTTTGCAAATACTGAGCAGAAGTATTCATACAGTATCTCTGCTTTTTCACTGTCACCCTCTGCTCACCCCTTCCCTTTATTAGGCCTCACTATCCCTCCCTTGGTCTTTCTTTGCTCCCTAATGTACCTATAAAATGCTTTATCCCCTTCTTAATTGAGTTGGCTATCTTTTCCTCAGTATGGACCTTTGCTATTCTGACTGCCTTCCCTGCTTCCTTCTGCTTTAACAGGTAGAGTTCTCTGTCCTGCTCCTTATGTGTTTCCTTATACTTCCTGAATACTACATTTTTCTCCTTAACCTTCCCCACCACCTCTTTTGAGATCCATGTTACTTTTTTTCCTTCATTTTGTTTTGTCGGTTTGCTTCACACAAAGGCTTGTTCCCTCTGTGTTGGCTGTTTTTATTTTTCCCCATTGTTCCTCCACCTCTCCTTCTTGCCCATTTGCTAGTGCTTTTCTGAGGCACTCTCCCATTTTCCCAAAGTCAGCCCTCCTAAAGTCCAATACTCTTGCTTTTGTATGGTGTGACTCTATGGCTGTGTTTATCATGAACCACACTGTTTGGTGGTCGCTTGTCCCCAGATGGCTACTCACTTCTAAATCTGAGATCCCCTTCTCCATCCCTATTTGATAGTGCCGGGTCTAAGATTGCTCTCTCCCGAGTGGATTTCAACACTAGCTATCTGAGGCATGCCCCCTGTAGGGCATTGAGAATAACCCTGCTCTTGGATGTGGCTGCACCAAAGGTGCTCCTGGCACATTCAGGTCCTCCATCAAAAATATCTCCCCCTTTTCTGCCATTGTAAGGATGCTTTCTATCATTTCCTTGTCCATTGCCTCTCCCTGAGATGGGGGTCTGTACACAACCCCCATGCGGATTGTGGTGCCATTTCCTGTCTCTAGGATGACCCACAGTGCCTCCTTTACTACCTGTTTATCCTTTTGTTCTGTTGCTTTGATCTCTTTCCTTACATAGAGAGCTACTTATCCTCCTCTTTTACTCTCTCTGTCCCTTCTGTTGCTTGTGTTCCCTGGCATGTTGATATCCCTGTCATGGTTCTTTGTGTACCATGTTTCTATGACTGCCACAATATTCAGATGTACCTCTTCCATTAAGGCCACTAGTTCAGGGAGCTTGTTACACAGACTATGGGCATTGGTATTCATCATCTTCCATTTTTTGATGGCTTTATCCCTTTTAGCCCCATCCCTGTCCTTGCTGCCTTTTTCTGCATTTACCTCTGTCCTGCCCCCTATTGACTTCTCTACTTCACTGTTTGCCTCTCTAACTACTGTGTTTTGTGGGGCGAGTCTGGGCTTTCCCTGCTTCTTTTCATTGCCTTCCCCTTGGCTAGTTTAAATGCTTGCCAACGAAGCATTTAAACCTACCACCTAGGATTCTGGTTCCCTTCCCAGACAAATGTAGACCATCATGCCAGTATAGGCCTGCATCCATCCAGGTCAACCCCCAGACCCCAATGAAGCCAAATCCCTGAGCTCTGCACCAGTTTTTCAACTATTCATGGAACCCATGCTGTGGAGTACCCTAGCATCACCCTTGCCATAGACAGACAGCACCTCCAAGATGTTTATAGAACGTGCTACTTATCTAAGGCCCCTTCCCAACTCCTCTTGTATTGCTATGATCCCATCCCAGCCAGGTCATTATTCCCTAGGTGGACAATGATATCCAGTTCCATCCCTTGTGCAGCTGCTCTTGTGAACCTAAAGATTTGCTCCCTTTCTCTGAAAGCCATGGTGCCAGGCAGGCACCTTACCTCCATCTTCCCTTCCTCCCCCAGTTCTACCCCCTCATAATGACTGAGTCCCTCGCCTGGAGTTGTTTCTTTCCCCTGTGGAGTCCCATGCCACCCTCCTGTGAGTCTCCTTCACAGTGGTTCCTAGCATTCTCCTTGTTCTCTGCTTCAGGTGCCTCTGTAGAGGAGTCACTCTCCAGCAGAACAGCATATGAATTGTGGAGAGGTACAACTGGAGGAATGTGCCCCTGTTCCACCACCCTCTTCCTCCCTGAGCCCACCTTGGTTCAACCACTCCTCTTTCTTGGCAACCTCTGAGGTAGGGGCTGTGGTCCTGGTGGTCCCTGGGGTGGAAGAGGAGGTCCCCTGAATCCTGGCCAACTCAGACTGGAGATGAGAAACCTCCTCCATCAACCCAGAGAGGTGCATCTTCCAGAACATCTCCCGAAAGACTGCTGCTCCACAGCTACTACACTACTCCCTATCATATCTTATTTGTGCCCTGTTAACTGTTGTCTTTGTATACTTCCTCATTCCTCTCTCTATTTATCTATTTCTTTTCTCCCTACTTCCTACTGCCTCTGTGCCCTTAAAGCTCCTAATCTTTCTATTCTATGATAGGAAGTTCCTATTTTCCTCAGTAATCTCCTTTTTGCTTGCACAGAGTCAGGCCTACAGCAGCTGGGGGGATTGAGAACTACTCTTTTTCTTCTAGGATGGTGAGTCTTTTGTGCCTCTGTGATCGTTGTTATGGAGGCCTCCAGTCTATGGGTCATGGCCTGGCTCTGGACCCCTCCCAGTCAGGTCTTGTGCCATGGCATTCCCCCGCTCCTCTACCTAAGTAGTTCCGCCTGAATCCAGCAGTCTCCACCTGATCCCCCCTGTCATTTTTGAAAGTTCCCTCTATGAGGATTCAGATGTGGCGCTTTCCTTTGTGGAGGAGGATTTTGTCGGGGGCCTCACAGATTATGAGGACCCTGGTTCCTCACTATCTGCATCCTCTGTAATGGACACTACCTCGCCTGACCCTCCTGATGCCTCCTCTCTTCCTGACCCTTCCTTCTGGGATCTGATGTTGCAGATCCAGGACATGTTTGATTTTCCCACTGTGAGCAGGATACCTTTCACTGGGCAATGGCTGCCTACCTTGATTTGCCCGAGGAGCCTGTCCTGGTTATCCATTCATAAATTCCTGGGTATTTGAATGCCCTGAGTTTGGTTTGTCATCATCCCACTTCTACTCTGCCCGACTTGCATGGCCTGGACCGGCTTTACTGAGCCCGGTCTGACCATCCCTATTTGTCTGCTGCTCCCCTGGCTCACATGGTGGTCATAACAGTGGCTCATGCCCGGACTGGTTGGCCACTCCACACTAGCTCTGTGCTGCTGGATGCGGGATCCCAGTCACCTGGATTTCCTTGGCAAGAAGCTTTATACCTCTCGTACCAAAACAAAAGAATTGTGCTGCAATCAGTGAAATAAAGTTAGTGGGGTGGAGCTAATAGGTTTAGGGTCGCCAGCCTGTGTCAAAAACACACTTCAGGAAAACCAGCACTCACAGCCAGATAATAGGATAAATCCAGGTCCAGATGAAGTATTGTACATAAATCATGTAGTTTTTTATTATGTGCCCTTGCACGATGAACCAACAGGCATACAGAAACGGTAATGCTAACTAGCCTCAGCGCTTCGACTCAAAGCAAAGTCTTCATCAGGGGGTAACAAATGAATGGTTAGACAAGACCTTATATACTGGCTTCAAAACTAAATTAATCAATGAAAATGATCACCAACATGAGTGAAAGAATTAAATAAGGCATCAATAAACATTGGCTGGCAATCAGTGTAATGCTCAAATACAACTCTAGGTGGGGCAACTTAAATCAAGTGGAATACAACCACAAATTTGTAACGTATTAAGGTGAACAACACTGACAGCACTGATGACAATGGCAAATGAAGTGATGGGGATGAACACAAATAGACCAAACCTCCAGCAAAGCATGGCAACAGGCAGGAAAGTAACTGTAAGGCAACCTTTGAGATGGGACCTCCTTGTAAGTGAGGACCAAGAAAGCTGACAGGCAGTCAGGTGAAATGGACAAAGATCTGTGGAGAGTGAGAAAAAAAACAGTATTAGAAAACCGATAAATTATTCTTAATCAAATTCTAAACTCTGAAGAAAGGGCGGTTACTAGTGGGGTACTGCAGGGTTCAGTATTGGGTCCAGTCCTTTTTAATGTCTTCATCAGTGACATTGCAGAGGGACTGGAAGGAAAAGTATGCCTTTTTGCAGATGACACAAAGATCTGCAACAGGGTTGATACACAAGGAGGCATGGAAAGGATGAAAAGGGACTTGGCAAGGTTGGAGGAATGGTCAGGCGTGTAGCTAGGATTCAATGCAAAAAGTGCAAATAATGCACCTGGGAAACAAGAACCCAGGGAAGAATACACAATGGGTGGGAGGTAGTAACAACAACAAAACAGGAAAGGGACCTGGGGTAATCATATCAGATGACCTTAAGGTTAGCAAGCAATGTGAGAAGGCAGTAGGGAGGGCGGGGGTATACTGGGATGTATAGGGAGGCATCAGCAGCAGAAAACAGGAAGTTGTTATCCCTCTGTACAGACAGTTGGTGAGACCCCATCTGAATACTGTGTCCAGTTCTGGAGACCCCATCTCCGCAAGGACATAGACAGGATAGAGCAGTCAGAGGAGGGCAACTAAAATGGTGCAGGGTCTGCAAGAGAAGCCATATGAGGAGAGACTAAGGAGCTTAATGTATACCCTTGAGAAGAAGAGGAGAGGGGGACATGATAGAAACTTTCAAGTACCTCAAGGGAATCAACAAAGTCCAAGAGGGTAGCATCTTTCAGAAAAGAGACTTGCAAGAACAAGGGACACAATTTAAAGATAGAAGGAGGGCGGTTCAGGGGCAATGTGAGGAAGTATTATTTCACAGAGAGGGTAGTGGATGCATGGAACAGCCTTCCTGAGGAAGTTGTGGGGTCTAAAACTGTGGGAGAATTCAAGAATGCATGGGACAGACATAAGGCAATTCTTGTGGGGGGCAGGAAGATATAGGCTGTTGGTTAACTAGGATCTGCGGCCTATCCTGTAGGTAGGGAAATGGGCAGACTAGATGGGCCTAGCGGTCCTTATCTGCCGTCAAAGTCTATGTTTCTATGTTTAATATAAAAGCAACAAGAACAGCTAACTGAAAAGAAAGGGAATAACCGCAACAGTGAAATAACAAAACACTATTTCTTCTGCAAAAATGGTTTTAGATCCCATTTAACATTTAGTCCCAGTGGTGTGACACTGTGTAATGTGCACATCCAAAAACGTTCTCGTTGCAGCACTAAGTTTGGTCTGTCACCTCCATTTCTTATGGGCGGTGCATGTTCAATGCCCATAAATGTTTAACCATCAGGTTTAGATCCGTGGGAAACTGCAGAATGTGTGCCAACAGTGCCATCCTGTTTACCACTCATGATAGAATGTATACGTTCTTGTACTCATTGTTTGAAATGTCTAACAGTCTCACCAATGTAAATCAAGTGACAAGTGCACCAAAGTGCATACACAGCACATGGGGTGTCACAAGTGGGAAGTTCTCTGATATTCACCTTGATGTTATTGTGTATGGGAGGGATGAATTCCTTAGAAGGAATTCCATATTTGCGAGTGTTGTAACGATTATATCTGTAGCAGCCATAGGAGTGCAGGGGTCGCCAGGTGCTGGTGGTCAGAGCAGGTGTAGAAATCCTGCTATGCACCAGTTGGTCTCTGATATTAGTGCTTCTGCTAAAAGCAGCCCTTGGTTTGTTTCCCACAGATGCACCTACATCTGTGTCTCCTAACAGAATGGGCCAATTCCCTTGAACAATATTACCTATTTGGCCTGCAGTGTGATTGTAATCAGTGACAAAAGTAAAAGGAATCTTCTCTTGTGTTTTGACAGACCTTACTTCATTTCTAAGGTGATGGTCCCCGTCAGAGACTTTCTCTTTAATTTCTCTTAAACGTTCCTTGTCATAACCTCTGCCTATAAATCTTTCTAGCAACTCATCTGCTTGGTTGTTAAACTCACTGTCAGAACTGCAATTTCTTTTAAGTCTAAGTTCTTATCCAAATGGAATAGAGTTTTTTTAGACTATGTGGGTAGGCACTACTAGCTAACAGCAGACAGTTTATTTTATGTTATTTATTTTATTAAAAATCTAGGATTACAAATACCTTTGAGCAGAAACTGCTAGTTTAGAAAGGTTCCATGTCGAAGGAATGGGGGTATACATACATACAAAGGTGAACATAATAATACATAGTTACACAATAACAAGAAGTAAGACTGAGGCTTAGGAAATTCCAGTAATTCAAAATGTGCCAGATGTTAGGTAGCATGACATAACCAGCCAAGGGCAATCTTGGAAATAAGCACTGCTGGTGAGAGGGAAGTGGGGTATGCATGCAGGAAGGCCATTGTCGGAGGGTAGATGGTGAGGGTAAGAGCTCTAAAGGGGAGAGAGAGAGAAAGAGAGAGGGGAGGAATAAAAGTCAGGAAATGCCCTGGGAGAGGAAAGGGAGAGGGGGCAAAGGGGTAGGCAGGTAGAAGGAGGCAAGGCGGGGAGAGATAGCTTTCAAGACTGAAGTGGAGGGCAGTGTACGGTGGGCCCCTGATTAGGCGAGGCAGTCACAACGACTAATTGAAATTAGATGAAGTTGGAGTTGTCTCTTAAAAGGGCCAAGAGTAGCAGCAGTAAGAATTTCTTTGTTGAGAGTATTGTACCACTGTGGTGCTCTGTGGGCAAAGATCCTCTAGCCCATGGTAGTCCGGCATCTGGGGACAAGGAAGGTTAGTTGTTGTGAACTTCTAGTTTTCTGGGTGCTGTGGTGGTCAATAAGTAGCTTTTCAATGTCCGGGGGCATGACCCTGAGGAGGACTGTTTTGGCTAAGAGGCAGGTTTGATACTGTATCTGGCTGATGAGAGGTAGCCATCCTGCCTGAGTGTACAGGTCACAAGTGTGTATAAGTCGATCAGCCCCAGTTAGCAGCCTGCTTGCTTTGTTGAGTGCAACTGTAATTCTGCAGAGGGCTGAGGCAGAGGCAGAGCCATAAATTGCTAGCCCGTAATCGATGATGGAGGTGACAGAGCTGTTGATAGCCAACCGGAGAGTGTCAGGAGTCATGCAGTGTTTGTGCCTGTAGAGCAGGCCTATACAGATGTTGGTGGCTTTGGCGACAGAATCTATGTGCCGATGGTAGGACAGTGAGCTGTCCAATGTGACACCTAGGTATTTAAAATCAGGAACGTGTTCAAGTAAGGTCCCTGTTTGGTTTAGGAAGGTGGGGCCACAGGATTTAAACATAGAAACATAGAATTTGACGGCAGATAAGGACCGCTTGGCCCACCCAGTCTGCCCATTTCCCTACCTACTGGATAAGCTGCAGATCCTAGTTAACCAGCAACCTACTTTTTCCTACCCCCACCCCCTAGAATGGCCTGATGACTGTCCCATGCATGCTTGAATTCCACCATTGATTTTGACTCCACAATCTCCTTCGGAAGGCTGTTCCATGCATCCACAACCCTCTCTGTGAAAAAAATACTTCCTTAAATTACCTCTGAGCCGCCCCCCCATCTTCAAATTGTGCCCGCTTGTTCTTGCACACCTCTTTTTTTGAAAGATGCTACCCTCTTGGACTTTGTTGATTCCCTTGAGGTACTTGAACATTTCTATCATGTCCCCCCCTCCCTCCTTTCCTCGAGGCTATAAATATTAAGTTCCTTTCGTCTCTCTTCATATGTCTTCTGGTGCAGACCCTGCACCATTTTAGTTGGCTTCCTCTGGACAGCTTCCATCCTGTCTATGTCTTTGTGGAGATTGGGTCTCCAGAACTGCACACAGTACTCCAGGTGGAGTCTCACCAGCTGTCTGTATAGAGGGATAATAACTTCCTGTTTTCTACTGGTGATGCCTCTCCCTATGCATCCCAGTATTCCCCCAGCCTTCCTTGCTGCCCTCTCACATTGCTTGCCCACCTTTAGGTCATCTGATATGACTACCCCCAGGTCCCTTTCCATTTTTGTTGTTGTTAGTATCTCATCCCCATTGTGTACTCTTCCCCTGGGGTTTTGTTTCCCAGGTGCATTACCTTGTACTTCTTAGCATTGAATCTAAGCTGCCATACATTTAACCATTCCTCTAACCTTGCCAAGTCCTTCTCATCCGTTCCACCCCACCTGTGCATCAACTCTGTTGCAGATCTTTGTGTCATCTGCAAAGAGACATATTTTTCCTTCCAGTCCCTCTGCAATGTTGCTTATAAAGACATTGAAGAGGACCGGTCCTAATACTGAACCCTGCGGTACCCCACTAGTAACCCTCCTTTCTTCTGAGTGGACTCCATTTACTATTATTCTCTGTGTCCTATTCTCCAGACAATTCTTTACCCAGGCTGTCATCTTGGAACCCACTCCCAGGCAGGCTAACTTGTATATTAATCTTTTGTATGGGACTGTGTCAAATGCCTTGCTAAAGTCTAGGTAGGCCATGTCCACAGCCCCTTCCTGATCTACTACTTTGGTCACCCAGTCAAATAAATCTATCAGATTCATCTGGCATGACCTTCCTGCTGTGAATCCATGCTGCCTTGGGTCCTGTGCCCCTCTGGCCTCTAGATACTCGACAATTCTTTCCTTCAGAAGTGATTCCATCATTTTCCCTATCACTGAGGTTAAACTAACAGGTCTGTAGTTTCCTGCTTCTGCCTTGCTCCCACTTTTGTGAAGGGGAATCACATCTGCCCTCCTCCAGTCCTCAGGTACCACCCCATCCTCCCATGATTTGTTAAAAAGGGTAGTCAGTGGTGTCACTAGTTCTACCCTTAGTTCTTTTAGAATTCTGGGATGAATCCCATCAGGCTCCATTGCTTTGTCCACCTTCAGTTTTAAGAGTTCTTTCAGAACCCTTTCTTCTGTAAATGGGCTGGTATCAATTTCTGTATCCAGAGCGTTTCTACAGTTTTTTTTATGTACCTCCTCCTCTTCATTTGTAAATACTGAGCAAAAATATTTGTTTAGTATCTCTGCCTTCTCACAGTCTCCTCTGCCCACCCTCCCTCCCTTTATTAAGCCTCACTATCCACCACTATTTGTACTTGCTCCTGGCGTTGTAGAAGGTCATAACCTTTGTTTTGCTGTAGTTCATGACCAGTTTGTGTGACTTGAACCATTCTTCGATGCGCATAAATTCAAGTTGTAATTGTTTCTCAAGGAGCTCTGCATTTTGGTGGTTGGTGAACATGACTGCATCATCGGCGTAGAGCAGTGATTTCTGGTGACAGACACTGGGAAGATCATTGAAGAAGAGGCTGAAGAGAAGTGGTCCCAGGATGGACCCCTGTGGGACACCTGAAAGGACTGGCTTTTCTTCTGAGGTAACACCGGCAATCCTAACCCACTGGACCCTCTCCCCAAGGTAGCTTGAAAACCAGAGCAGTGTTTCATTGGAGAGTCCAATGTTAGATAATTGCTTGAGTAGGAGTGGGTGGTTCACAGTATCAAAGGCTTTCGTAAAGTTGATGAATACTGCCCCCACACAGTTTCCTTGATCAAGTGTGGTATGGATGAAGCCTGTGAATTCTAATAGTGCAGTTGTGGTACTGTGCCCTTTTTGGAAACCATGTTGCTCAGGACACTGGATGTCATATTTTTCCAGGTACTTGACTAATTGGTCTGAGGCGATGCACTCCAGGGCCTTAGACAATGGAGGGAGGATGGAGATAGGTCTGTAGTTGGAGTGCAGTGATTTGTCTCCACTTTTGTGTACCAGTGTGATGGTCACCTGTTTCCAGCGAGATGGGACCTGGGACATCCTTAGTGATAGATTGAGGACCTTTGTCACTGAGGTCAAACTAACAGG
Organism: Neoceratodus forsteri; assembly: GCA_016271365.2. Taxonomy (NCBI): domain Eukaryota; kingdom Metazoa; phylum Chordata; order Ceratodontiformes; family Ceratodontidae; genus Neoceratodus; species Neoceratodus forsteri. Next base: position 417,755,233 of record CM057457.1, read on the forward strand.
TCTGTAGTTTCCTGCTTCTGCCTTGCTCCCACTTTTGTGAAGGGGAATCACATCTGCTCTCCTCCAGTCATCAGAAACCATCCCATCCTCCCATGATTTGTTAAAAAGTGTGGTCAGTGGTGTCACTAGGTCCTCCCTTAGTTCTTTTAGGATTTTAGGGTGAATCCCATTTAGGAGTTCTTTTAGGACTCTTTCTTCTGTAAATAGACTGGCATCCACCCCACTACCCAGAGTGCTTCTATTGTTTGGTTTAGGTAACTCCTCCTCTTCTTCTTTTGTGAATACTGTGCAAAAATATTCATTCAGTATCTCTGCCTTTTCACTGTCTCCCTCTACCCACCTCCCCTCTCCTTTATTAATCTTCACTATCCCTCCCTTAACCTTTCTATGCTCCCTAATGTACCTATAAAAGGTTTTATCCCCCTTCTTAACTGAGTTGGCTATCTTTTCCTCGGTTTGGGCCTTTGCTTTTCTGACTGCCTTCCCCACTTCTTTCTGCTTTAATTGATACACTTCCCTGTCATGCTCCTTCTGTGATTGCTTATGCTTTTTGAATGCAGCCCTTTTCTCCTTAACCTTCCCTGACACCTCTTTTGAGAACCATAGTGTTTTTTTATTCCACTTTGTTTTATTTATTTCATGCAAAGGCTTGTTGCCTCCATGATGGCAGTTTTGATTTTTCTCCATTGTTCTTCCACCCCCTCCTTTCTGGCCATTTGCTAATGCATTCCTCAGGTATTCACCCATTATGCCAAAGTCAGCCCTTCTAAAGTCCAGTGTCCTTGTCTTTGTATGGCTAGTCTCCATGGCTGTGTTTCTTGTGAAGCACACTGTGCAATGGTCACTTGTTCCCAGATGTCTACTGACTTCTAAATTTGTGATCCTGTCTCCATTTGAGAGTATCAGGTCTAATATTGCTCCCTCCTGAGTGGGTTTGACCACTAGCTGTCTAAGGCATGCCCACTGTAGGGCATCGAGAATGACCCTGCTCTTGGATGTGGCTGCAGTCCATGTTGTCCGGTTAACATCTGGCATATTCAAGCCCCCTTCAACAATATCTACCCTTTTTCAGCCATTTTGAGAATGTCCTCTATCATTTTCTTGTCCATTTCCTCCCCTTGAGATGGAGGTCTGTATACAACCCCTGTGTTGATTGTGATGCCATTCCCTGTGCCCAAGGTGACCCAGAGTGTCTCTTCTCCTCCCCCTTTACTTTTTAGTTCTGTAGCTTTGATCCCTTCCCTTATGTAGAGAGCTACTCCACCTCCTCTTTTACCCTCCCTGTTCCTTCTGTAGATTGTGTACCCTGGTATGTTGACATCCCAGTCATGGTTCTCTGTGTACCATATTTCCATGACTGCCACAATATCCAAGTGTTCCTCTTCCATCAGGGCTACTAGCTCTGGAAGCTTGTTTTTCAGATTACAGGCATTGGTACTCACTGCCCTCCATTTAATGTTGACTTTATCCTTTTTAACCCCATCCCTGCTCTTATTGCCCTTGTCTATTTTGCCATTTACCCCTGTCCTGCCCTCTGTTAAGCTCTGTACCTCAGTGTTTACCCTACTACCTGCCATGTTTTGTGGGGGGATGCTTGAACTTTCCTGTTTCCTATCAGCACCTCCCCCCTTGGCTAGTTTAAAACCTTGCCAAGGAAGCCTTTAAACCTGTCACCTAGGAGCTTATTTCCCTTCCTGGACAGATGCAGACCATTATGCCAGTACAGACCTTCATCTCTCCAGGTGGACCCCCCCCAGTCCCCAATGAAGCCAAAGCCCTGTGCTCTGCACCAGTTTTGCAACCATTCATTAAGCTGCATGGTGTGCAGTACCCTAGCCTCACCCCTGCCATAGACTGGCAGTATCTCTGAAAAGGTTACTGTGCTTGCTACCTGTCTGAGGCCCCTCCCCAAGTCCACAAATTCATCCTGCACTGCACTGATCTCATGCCTAGCTAGGTCATTTGTCCCGAGGTGGACAATGATATCTAGTTCCCTCTCCTGTGATGCTGCTTCTACAATCCTGAGGATTTGCTTCCTGTCCCTCCAAGCCATGGCACCAGGCAGGCACCTTACTTCCCTCTCCTCTCCCTTTCCCAGGTCTACACCCCTAACAACTGAGTCCCCTATCAGAAGCTGTTTCTTTCCCCTGTGGTGTCCCTTGCCACTCTTTTGTGGGTCTCCCTTGTGGATGTCCCCAGCATACTTCTTGGTCTCCACTGAGGGTGTCATCATAGAGGAACCTTGACTTACCAGACTGACATATGATTTGTGTAGAAATACAACTAGGGAGCTATGCCTCTGTTCCACCACCCTCACCCTCCTAGAACCCACTGTGGTCCATCTACTCTTCACACATGGCAACCTCTGAGGCAGTGGTTGTGTAACTGGTGCTCTTTGGGTGGGGGAGGCCTCCTTAGTCCTTGCCAGTTCAGCCTAGAGGTGGGCAACCTCCTCCCTCAGAGCTGACAGTTGCCTGCAAATAGGGCAGCAACACAGGTTCCAGAATGTCGCCCATAAAACTGCTGCCCCACACCCAGTGCATTGACTACTCCCCACATGTCCCTCTTCCTTATAATATACAATGAGTAATATATAAAATAATATATATTTTTTGTTTGTTTGTTTGTTTTTTTGGGGTGTACTTACCCTTTATTCACCATGCTGGGTTATTAAGAATATGGCAATTCTGCCCCAAGACCTGTTGAGGAAGTGATGTCAGAACCTTAGCTATAAAGGAAATGCCACAACCACTGGTGACTGTTAGAAACAATCAAACACACCACTGCTCCACCACCCTGGTGAGTACTGCCCTTTATAGTAAGTTAACCAATACCACAGTTTACTGGACCACTGTTCCTACACAAACCACTCTGCTGAGTCCAGGGATAAAAATGAACTCACTGCTCAGCCAGCAGGATACTTCTAAAATGTTGCACAAATATCCTTCCAAATCCTAGGTCTCAAGCACAGGAATCAAGCAACTACAGTTGTATTTCACCCCCTCCGGTTATAAAATTACTACAATTTAATGGAATCCTGCAATTCTCTTCTTAATGCCAATAAGAAAAAATGAAACTTTCTGTAGAAAGCATAGCTTACCTTCCTAACAAGTCCCAATAATATTATGTCTTACCAGGTTCCCAGTTCCTCAAATGCATTCTAGTTTGTTCTCTGCAGTAAAGTTTCTCAGCCTCCAACAGAAGCAGGCAAGTCTTTTCTGACAATTCCACACACTGTTTACATTTACCACCAGGGCTGGCTCCACCAGTTCAACCCTGGAGACCCCCTGTAAAACAAGGTTAGGCACAGCAAATAACAACAGTACAGTGTTTTTGGTACCAACTGGAACCACAGTCAGATTAAATGCAAAAAAAAGTTAGATCTGATTTATTCAGGGGAATTGAATAAGGGAGGGGCGTAATCAGGTTGATTGATCTGAAAACTGATCTAGTCAGGCAATTATGCATGCACTTTTAGTCCCTGCACAGTCACACGCTCTGGGCACCCAGCTGGAAGTAAGGTGGGCTAGCCTGGAATGTTACCCGGGGTAGGCCGGTGCCACAGCTGCTTGGGGCCCTGTGATGAAAAGAAAAAGCATGCACAACCACACACAAATTTGTAATCCAGAGCCTGAAGACTCAGTTCGTGAAAGGAAAAACTACGATGCAATCAGATGACAACACTGGAGATTTAGCTGTTGTTGTAGGGAGCTACCCTGATTGTTACTCACGCTACCCAATACGAGACACAGACTAGACAAAATGGAGACTGCTGGTTGATGACTGGTTTGCCAGGAGAAGCAGGGCCCACACAAATCACCGAGATGTCGTTCCTGTTCAAAATGGTTGAGCAGGGGGCTGATCCCTGGGCAAGTCTCTCATCGATGATGGTTCCTCTGCCTGAGTAGCTGGCTGGGCTGGGTGGCAAGGCCCAGGCCTGGTGGAACAGTTCAGATTTGCAGTCCAGTACTGCTGGATGCAACTTCCAGCAAGCGTGGCACATTTACACACTGGAGAATCAAATCGCGACCCACTAACAGAACACAGCACATTTATAGTAAAGCAATCACTATAGCACAATGCAAAAATCTAGATTTAGTAGTTGCCGTATTGGTCCTTGCAAGAATAGATCCAGAAGCAAATGATTTGATACCTTTTAATGGACCAAAATAGATGTAACAACAAGAACAAAGTGCTCTAACTTTCGGACCAAGCAGTCCTTCTTCAGAAGCTCATGGCAGTTGTTTAGAAAATACAATACTTATAACAGCTAGATAATGCAGAGAAAAACAGAAAAAAATCCCCATTGGTTTAAAATACTCATTAAAAAAAAACAGAAGATGATGTCAGAGAAGTTTAACAGTACAATATTGCCTTCAGCCAGAAGCAACCTTGGGTTAAATGTGCTTGGTGGAACACACATACAAAGAATCCTACTGCATATAAATTTAATTGACATAAGATAACACTGCTGAAGGAGATAACTCCTAAATCAAGCTATGAGTGTCACAGTTAGTATAAGGATGTGATTACTGAAAGGCAGCCCCCACCCAGACAATACCACAATACGGAAGGCAGTCCGGTCACAATATCAGTGTCCCTGAGCAAGACCGGGAATTCTGTGGTAAATGGATGTCCTAACAGGCCGATCATGTACAGCAAATCTTCAGTCTTCTTCGGGTTCAAATCTGGTCACTGTTCAGTGGCTTTGTCACTAAGCCTTTCAAAGGATTCTCTCTTGAGGGTCTGCAGGCAGACCGGCCAAAAAGCAGCTGCTTGAATCATTCAAGCTGTTTACTCTCCAAACTCTAACTCCAGACTGACTGACTGACTGCAGTAGGCAGCTTGGGAATTTCCCTTCAGTCCAAAAGGTTCTGGTTGCAAGGGCTCCCCCTCCAGGTCTGTTTTGACTCCAAAATGTAAAAACTACAGTTCCTACAGAAATTTGTTCCCACAACACCCCTGAGGACAGGCTCTATTTTAGAGTTCCCAGAGGTACCAATTGGTGCTGACTGGCAGTCCAAAACCAAAATGGTGGTGATAAACGGAACTGTCCATGGTGCAAAGAAGGCAGTTAGACAAATTACAATATCATTACTATGCTACTAGGTAATCAACAAAAAAGTACAGCTTCTAACAGAGCTCCCTCTGTACAAGGCAGAATGGAGCAATTATCTGGCAACCCGGGGGGGACTCAAGCATAGAAACAATCAGCCTCCTCCAAGATTAAATAAGCACCATGTTATAGGCAGCTCTTAAAGAGACAGAGCACAGAGGCATTAAGGCACTCTCTGTTGGCGTTGTGTTATAGTTATTAAATTATAAATTAAAAATGAGACGAATGGAGATGAGACTGATGGCAGAAGAATTTATTGATTACAATAATAATCACAGCGAGAGGTTGCGAATGGTACATTCTTTGAAATAACAGTGTGTGCAGGCTTGCTTATATAGTGAAAGACAGCATAATCATTTTCTATGGTTTCCTATGATTGGTTTAAAACAAGCACAAACATCAACTTATAAGATAATACTTTTTCTTTGGTATATGTATGAGCTCATCCTTGGTCAGCACAAGTATAGATGGTGTATTTTCTATTATCATATATGGCTAGTAACAGCTGTCACCACCAGTAACCAAGGTTCAGTGGGAAGAAATAGGTTTGGACTTAGGAATGTGCATACAAGCATTTTGGCCTGTCCATATAAGGACAAACACTAGAGATAGTCAAGAGGGGAATTTGGACACTATCCTGTGTTCCTGCTTGCAGTCACGTAGGCCAAATGTTTGTTATTTCTTACATCTACAATGTTATAAGGCACTTTAATGTTGCAACTGTGGCTCAGTTTCTCTATAGCTTTATAAGCTTTATGTGGCCTAGCTTTATAGGCCAACAGTTGTTACACAGGCACATTATGTTTTAGACCAAAATAAGATTAGGATGCAGTATAGGGACAAACTCCTTTATCCCTTGTTACACTCTCATAAACACTGTCAAAATGCTAAAACACAGGATACCAGCCTGGCAGTGGGCATTTAAGCACACCCAAGGAAGACTTTCGGAAACCCCCATTTGTAGGGGGGTTACACATAACACATCATTAATAAAGTAATGCCAGTGTGCTATGTTTTTGACAAAGGGATTAGTGTCAGAGACCACTGATTGTTCCCAGAGGCTCCCAAAAACATTTGCATAGCTGGGTACCATCGATGCACCCATAGCTGTGTCACATTTTTGCAAGTAGAATCCCCCAAGAAATTCAAAGTGATTATGAGCGAGTAATAATTCAGTGGCTTCTGGGATGAATTCATGAGGAATGTTGTCAGTTTTGGACAGTTCCTTTCTCCAGAATTCAACTGCTTTTGGACCCACATGATGTTGAATTGAAGTATGCAATGATTCAACATCAATCCCAATCCATTTATAGTCTGATTTCCATTGTATGTCCCTTACAATGGTCAGTATATCTTTATTATCCTTTACATAGGAAGGCAGGTTAGTAACTTTAAATTGGAGAAAAAAAATCTATAAAGTTTCCCAAATATTAGGTATGTGAGTTACATCCTGACGCACTTGGTCTGCCAGGTGGATTCAGCAGATTCTTATGTATTTTCAAGAGAATGTAAAAGCTTGGGACAGTAACATTATCTTGTCAGATACATTCATATTCTTTTTCTGTGATCAAACTACTATCAACAGTATATTTAAGGAGATGAAACAGTTCCTTTTTAAATTATTTTGTAGGATCAACAGGTAATTTACAATAGTTATTACCATCATTTAACAGAGAAATTATTATGTCACAGTAGTGCCCCTTATCTAACAGCACAATGTTGCCCCCTATATCTGCAGGTTTAATTATCACAAATTTGTTTTTACATGAATCTTCTAATGCAATTTTCTCATTTCTAGTCAAATGATAATAATTTGGAGTAGCATGTGCTGCAGTAGTTTCCTGTACCTGTTTACTTACTGTCTTTTTAAAGACCTGAATAGTGGGATTATAAATGTTAGGACAGAAAGTGGAGGTGCCTATACATTTTCCTATTTTACTTAGAGAAGGCTCTTGCAGTAGGTATTCACATATAGGACTTGCCCAACAGGCATCAGGATCACACAGAAAAATTTCTAGCTAGCAGTGTCTGGTGGGGGACTGCCCCACGTCAGGTGACTAGTGTCAGAAGACGGTATAAAGGGGTGGTCCCCCACGTCTGTCTTCCAGTTCTTTCCCACTGGCTTGTGAAAGTTCCTCGTGGTATAACAGTGCTCATCAGCCTTTCTTTGTTCCTCAAGATTTTGAACTTTTTCGACCAGTTTTCCTCTATTGCCCAATTTTTTTGACTACATTTGCTGTATATGTCATCCCTGACGCCCTCTGAATTGCATAAAAATAAATGCAACTTGTGTGGTTCCCAACTTCCACACAAGGATGGTCACTCCTTGTGCCTCTTTTGTCTGGGTCCAGACCACTCCATGGAGAAGTGCCAGCACTGCCAGAGGTTTAACTCCACTACAGCAAGGGAAGGCAGCAGTCCCTGGAAGCTCATATCCTAATGAAGAAAATGGCCTCCATGGAAAAAGAATTAAAGAAATTTAGGCAGACATCCACTTCACCCGAAGGCCATAAGACAAAATGAGACAAGGAGAAGCACCAAGAGTGGGAATCATCATCCACAGCTGCTGGAACTTCGACTGGAGTCGCATCCCTCAAGATAACATCCCATCCGCAGGATCGCTCTTCAGCGGCTGTCTTGGTGGCTACTAAGATGACATTGACCCCTTCCACTGGGAGCCTTTTGGATAAAGGAGGCCTCCACTCCTGTAAAGGCCACTCCTCCTCGCGGCCTTCCAGTCAGAGCGGGTCCAGTAAGCCAGACATCAGTTCTGCCAAAGCCCAACCACACAAGACTGCTAAGTCACTCTCCTCGGGGAAGCACCCAGCCAGAATCCCTTCCAACAAGGCCACCCCTCCTTCATGGACTTCCTTAGGTAGAGAGTATGATAAGTCAGACGCTGGTTCCTCCAACGTCCACCCAGATGCCGACAAGGCAGACGCCGTGTCCACCAATGATCGCCTGACCACGGAGCCTGTGCTGGGCCCTAACGATCAGTCTGGCACTCTAGGCTCCCCACAGCATTATCCCACATTGCTGACTGAGGTCCCTGTGTCCCCTCACCTAACCCCTGGGGATTTTAACCCACATTCCCCTATCATCGAGGACACCGAGACACTGCTGACAGGGCTCCTGCCTCCTACACCAGACCCTTTGATACTGGCCCATCAGATGTCGGTCCTGACACCATACAGCGTCCCTTTGCCCAGTGGAAGACCTATTCATCTGTCAGGTCCGTCTGACCCACTCGATGGAATACTCACACCGGGCTGGATGCTTGGAGGAACAATGCTTCCACTGTCTGGCCTGCCAGCAGGCCCTCTGCCAGGGCCCTCTGCTCTGTCAGAGCCCCTGGTGCAAGGGTACCCCACACTGCAATGTCCAGCACCGCAGTACCCGGCACTCCAGTATCCAGCGCCACAGTACCCGATGCCCCAGTACCAGATGCTGAGCTTCCCACCATCGGATTACAGATACTCCTTTTATGGGTACCCCAGTACCCATATACCCCACCTCCTCCTCCTCCACCACCCACTCCTCAGCCACCAGTGGATCTGAAAGAGACCATGGCCTCTTGGTGGGCTGAGGCCAAAGCTCAGCTCACCAGGGAGGCTGAAAGTAATCTCTGGATGCCTGCCCCATACTGGATCACCTTCGTCGGAGACGGGAGAGTCCATCCCCCTTGCCCGACACCAGAGGGAAACCCTCAGGTGCAAGAGACAGGGAGGATATGCACCCCAGGGACCTTCCCAAAGAGGTCATCCCTCCCCCTTCAATGGAGGAATAATGTTCTTCATCTTCATCAGAGACTTCTGACTCTGACTCAGAGCCCAGCCAGTCTGACACCGAAGATGAGCCATGCATTCTACAATGTCCCAGGCCAAGGACCCCACTGAAATCTCCTACAGAGGCTCTCTCCTTTCTGAAGTTATTGAGAAAAATCCAGGAAGTACACCAGTGGCAATCGGTGCAGCCAGATCCACAGCTACCCATCTGGATCTGCCCAAAACTGCTCCTATGCTGATTCTGCCCTGGATAAAGCCCCACGCTGCTCTTGATTCCACTATTTGGAAATAACCTTCTGCATTAGCCCCCCTTCCAAGGAAGGCAGACAGGCTATACCAGGCTCTGGAGGGTATAGACTTTCTTAACCTCCACCCCAAGACAGATTTGGTTGTCATCAGTGCCGCCCTCGGTCACTCTGCCAACCCCAAACACCTCAGCTCATCTCTGCCTGACAAGGAATCCCGGCTTCTGGACCAGTACAGGAAGAAGATATATTCCTCTTCTACCCTAGGCATCAGGGGCCCTTAACTATGTTGCACACACGGGGAACTTCCCAAAGACCATCCTTATCCAAGTGGAATCTAAATTGGACTCCCTTCTTGAGTCTCAGACTAAACAGGAAGTGACTGACCTGGTCTGTTCTGCTTGTTCGGCCTGTCGGCACATGCTATGTGCCACTTATGACATGGTGGACACAGCTGGAAGGAGCTCAGTTTTTCCCGTAGGCCTACAGCATCATGCCAGGCTCCATGTGTCAGGTTTGGTCCATGAAGTTCAATCCACTATACAGGATGCTCCCTTCAGGGGTTCGGTGCTGTTTGGGGGTGATGTCAAGGACATCACTACCAAACTGCAAGTAAAGGGTACTGCACTTAAGTCTGTCCAGACTATGTACAGGCCCCCTCAGGGGCAGTGGCATCCCTTTTGTCACCAAAACTGCTAAAGACAAAAGCCACAAAGGAAATGGACCAACAAACCTCGGGCCCCACGAGCAACCAAGACCCCCCAGCAAAAAAGCTGCAGGAGCCTTGGCTGCTGCGCTGCCCCACATTGACTCACTGCCTCTGGAGGTTCCAGAGGAACTGGTAAGGGGGAGATTCTCCTCTCATCTGACAGGTTGGGAGAGGATAACATCAGACGCTTGGGTGCTCCAGCTGATATCGGCGGGTCACTCAATAGAGTTTCTACAAAAACCTCCCATAAGCCCCCCCAAGTCGTCTTACTCCCCGCAACATCTTCCTCTGGTACTGGAGGAAACCATCTCCCTTATCTTGAAGGCAACAATAGAGCCAGTCCCCACTCATCTTTGAGGGACAGGCTACTATTCTCATTTCTTCCTAGTTCCAAAGAAAATGGGAGATCTGAGGCCTATCCTGGATCTCAGCTCACTGAACATGTTCATGGAGTATAAATATTTCAGAATGCTCTCCTTACAAAGCCTTCTGCCACTACTTTGACCGGGACAGTGGCTATGCGCTTTGGACATGCAGGATGCTTACCTACATATCTCCATATGCCCTTCCCACTGCAAATTCCTTCAGTTTTGTTTTCAGGGGGACCACTACCAATTCAAGGTCCTCCCATTTGGTCTTTCCTCAGCTCCCTGAGTGTTTACCATATGCCTGTCAGCGGAAGCGGCCCACCTGTGTATGCAGGGAGTTTAGATATTCCCTTACCTGAACAATTGGCTCCTGGTAGCCCCATCCAGGGAAGAACTCCTGCACTCCCTTTCCCTGCAGGTTTTTACCAGCCTGGGTATAACCATCAACCAAGTCAAGTCCCATTTGGTCCCATGCCAATGCCTCCAATTTATAGGTATGATTCTGAACATGACTACCGGCAAAGCCTTCTTGCCTCTGGACAGGGTGGACACCCTTCAGAATCAGGCTTGTCTTCTGTCTGGTCACAGGCGGGTTGGAGCCAGGTCAGTCCTCTGCCTCCTCAGGCTAATGGTGGCTGCCATTCCAACAGTCCTGTTTTCTTGGCTGCATATGAGGATCTCTCAATGGATGCTTCAGTCTCAATGAGACCAAACCAGGGACACTCTAGACCAAAAGGTACTAGTATCAGATCCCATGATCAGGGACTTGCAATGGTGGATGGTTCAAGGGAACCTGTGCCTGGAAGTTCACTTCTGCATTGATCCGCCCCACCAGGCATTGACGAGAGATGTGACAGGAGAAGGCTGGTGTGCCCACCTGGGGTCTCACAGGACCCAGGGCAGCTGGTCCAAGTTCAAACAAAACCTGCACATAAATGTGCTCAAACTGAGAGCATTTCTTTCTGCCCTTCAGGCTCTACTTGCCTTCATCCTTCCCTGCCATCTCCTCATGCAATCAGACAACATGTGTGTAGTCTGGTACCTTAGCAAGCAGGGAGGAACACATTCCTAACCTCTGTGCAGGAAAGCAATGAGAGTCTGGCATTGGGCAGCCCAACACCACCTTCACCTGACCGCAGTTCACATTCCAGGAGTGGAAAACACACTGGCAGACCAATTCAGTCAGTCCTCAGGCAGGTCTCACGAATGGGAGTTGGATCAAGAAGTTATAAACAACATCTTTCAGCGATGGGGAACACCTCAGATGGACCTTTTCACCTCTTCCCAAAATGCTAAACAATTCCCCCTTTTGCTCACTAGCTCCAGGGTGAGACATTTTTTGGCGGGATGCTCCATCTCTCAGTTGGAGGGACAGATTTGTTTATGCCTTCCCTCCCATTTGTTTAAACCAAGGGTCCTGAACAAACTCAGATTGGAGGGAGCTCAAATGATTCTCATTGCTCCCTTCTGCCCCAGGCAAGTCTGGTTCTCTCTTCTGCAATAGCTGTCAGAGGAACCTCCACTTCCTCTTCCTCTGTCACAGCAATTGTTGGCCCAGGATCAGGGGACCCTTGTTCATCCAGGTCTCAAATCCCTTCATCTCCATGCATGGCTCCTGCAGATGCAGCTAAAGCCCACTTTGGAGTCTCCTTTAGTAGCAGACATTTTGGTGGAGGTCAGAAAGCCTTCCATGAGGTCCATCTACACCATGAAGTGGAGATGATTTTGTTTTGGGGCAAACTCGAAAGGCTTCAAGCCTTTCTTATGCCCAGTCAATAAAGTCCTGGACTACATGCTGCATCTCTTCGATCTTGGTCTCAGTCATTCCTCTTTGAAAGTCCACATGGCAGCTATCTCAGCCTACCATATCCTCTTAGGAGACTGGACTTTTACTCACTTAGAAGTCTCTAAGACTTTCCTCAGAGGAGTTCTCCATTTGAGGCCCCCATCCACATTCCTGACCCTCTTTGGGACTTGAATGTTATTCTGGAGAAGCTTACTCTGCCTCCCTTCAAGCTAGCAGCTACAGTTGATTTGAAGTTCCTTTCTTGGAAGACACACTTCCTAGTGGTCATTACTTCTGCTCTGCACATTTCCGAGCTTCAGGCCTTGATGTATAAAATCCCATACTTGATTTTCCACAAGAACGTGTGGCTCTACGCACCGACCCTAAGTTTCTCCCTAAGGTGGTGGTTGAATCTATGCTGAATCAACCCACTGGGCTACTCGCTTTCTTTACCCAACATTCCAATTAAGGGGAGTTCCTCTTGCATACTTTAGATATTCACAGGATACTGAGATACTACACCACTCAGACTAAGGATCTCAGGAAGACTGATCAGCTTTTTGTCTCTTTTGCTCACAAAAGAGAAGGCAATGCTGTTTCTAGGCAACGCCTATCAAAATGGTTGGCACATTGTATCACTTTCTGTTATGACAAGTACAAAACCCTTCTGGGTCAAGTCAGAGGTCACTCCACCAGAGGAGTAGCTGCCTCTGTGGTTTGTTTCAAAAATGTGTCAGTGGCAGACATCTGTGCAGCTGCAACTTGGACTTCTGTCCACACCTTTATCAAACACTTTAGTTTGGACGTTGCCTCTCAACATACAAAAGACTTTGGGTTGGCTGTCCTGCAAGGTCTCTTTTCAAGAGACCAGTTCATCCCTGACATTTTATGTTATGGATCACAATCCTCTTCCTGAGTGTTTTCCCTTGTTCCAGACTGCTTGGGACTTAGTCCTACATGTGAATACCTACTGCAAGAGCCCTCTCGAAGTAAGATAGTACAGTTACATAAGAATTTACTGTAACAGTAGATTTTTGTGAGAGGATCTTGCAGTAGCTAGTGTCTTCCCACCCTCCGTCCCCCTAAGTTTTCTCTGCTTTATTTCCATGGGGGGGGATATCCTCTTCTCTCTTGTCTTGGCTCTTTTGGACTTTGGCAGGAAAGAACTGGAAGGCTGGCATAAGGGACTGCCCCTTTACACCGACGTCTTCTGGTGCTGGACACCTGACATGGGGGTAGTCCCCCGCCAGAAACTCCAATCTATAAATTTGTCCGTGGGATCCTGACACCTGGTGGCTGAGTCCTATATGTGAATACCTACTGTAAGAGCCTCTCTAAAAGATCTACTGTTATGCTAAATTCTTACATAACTGCACTTTCCTCAAGGTAGAAATGTATCGGTTAGCATTCAGAATACATTTACCTGAAGACAGAGACTGGGGAGTTGGGGGGGTCCCTTTCCATATGTTCTTGCAGAAAAAGTTCTTCCAGTATGTCAAGATTAGGATCCTCATCTTGTGTCCCTAAGTCTATAGCCATATGTTCATAAACATTACTGTTTCTGTATGCCTGTTGGTTCATTGTGCAGGGGCACATAAAAAAACTACAATACTTTATCTGGACCTGGATTTATCCTATTATCAGGCTGTGAGTGCTGTTTTTTCTGGAGTGTGTTATACATCTAATACCTTGCTGCTTCACATTCTCAACTATGTGGGCCATATGGTCCAGTACCTCCGCACATTAAGTGCCTCGACTTTGGACCTGCTGTTCTCCTTGCCACCTTCCCAGGAGTCGGCCCGGTTGGCTCAGCCCATGTCCACCATGTCCTCTCTCTCTCTCCCCGTCACCTGCTTTGAGCAGGCTGCAATGTGGTTGATGCCTCTGGCTGCCTCTCTGACATCAGCATCACATTGTGGTGCCATGCCTGGCTTTAGGTGTTGGGTTTGGTGCCCAGTGTTTAATTGTCGGTTACCAATGTCCCTTTCGGTGGGACCCAGTTGTTCAGCCCTGGTGCCCAGATCATTCTGGATTCTCTCCAGGCTTCAGGACATGCTCTCCAGTTGGTATAGGACCTCTACCATGCCCTCTGATCCCCATCTTCCACTTCTGTGGGCAGCTTTAATGATCCTGGACCCCTTACTGGGGTACTGCTTGGGACATCAGTAGGGCTTTCAGTGGGACTGCAATGTCTGCCCTTCAGCCCAGGAGCCTTCCCACATGGGGGACCAGACTGGCCTCTGTGCCTCAGCTGCACCTCAGGGCTTTTTCCTGCCTCCTCTTGCAGGCCTCAGAGGTGCCTGAGGGTCTCTTTGCCCTTTCTTTGGAGGCTTTCTTCCTGATACCAGACGCTTCACTCCTCCATGTGGATCTGTTTGGAACTTCTGCTACTCTCCATGATGGAGCCCTTCAGTTGTTCCTTCTGGTGGGATTCCCAGTGTGACTTGTCCCCGTACTTTCCACCTCCTACTGCACAATCCGTGCTTTGGGAGCTCTCCTGGATTTGACTTTATGCCATGGCCTTTTGACCCCTGACTTAACAGAATGAATCACTGTGCCTGGCCACCTACTTTTCTTCTACAGTGTACTTAGAGTGTGTTGTCCTCACCCACCCTTGGCTTTTCTGCCCTATTGGGTGTGGTTTGAGTCGACACTTCTGCTATTGCCTCTGACACCGTCCCTGTCTGGGGTTTATACTGGCTGTCTCTGAGATTTCCTGTGGAACTCCTGTATGGATGCTGCCTGACATCTGCTTTTGCCTGTCCAATCCCTGTCCTCGGGCCTGGTCATCTTTTCTTCTCTGCTCCTTGCCCTTCCAGGCCTGCCAGGTTGGATGCTGGTTTTGTGCTGTGACCAGCCCTTTGGTCACACCTTTTTTCCCAGCCTCCAGCCCTGGCTGTCCTCCCTTTGGTTATGACTGCTTGATACTCTCCCAAGTGTAGTAACCTACTGCAAGAGACCAGTCTGTAGAAGATAGTGTCTTTATGTAAGAACTTACTGTAACAGTAGATCTTTGAGGAACTGTCTTTGCAGTAGGTACAATCCTATCTCTCCCCCTCCACCATTTTGGTCAGGGTCTCCAGATCTCAGGGAACTCCTTGGTCCCTTGGTTTCTCTCAGTCCTCTCCTTGCATGCTGAAGCCAACAGGAAAACAACGGTACTTGGGCTGCCCACACTTATACTCAGCCTGAGGAAGTGATGTTGTGTGGGTGGCCCCTATGGAAACACAGAAACATAGAAACATAGACTTTGATGGCAGATAAGGACCGCTTGGCCCATCTAGTCTGCCCATTTCCTACCTACAGGATAGGCCATAGATCCTAGTTAACCAACAGCCTATTTCTTCCTACCCCCCACAAGAATTGCCTTATGTCTGTCCCATGCATTCTTGAATTCTCCCACAGTTTTAGACCCTACAACCTCCTCAGAAAGGCTGTTCCATACATCCACTACCTTCTCTGTGAAATAATACTTCCTCACATTGCCCCTGAACCGCCCTCCTTCTATATTAAAATTGTGTTCCCTTGTTCTTGCAAGTCTCTTTTTCTGAAAGATGCTACCCTCTTGGACTTTGTTGATTACACTGAGGTACTTAAAGGTTTCTATCATGTCCCCCCTCTCCCTTCTTTCCTCAAGGGTATACATATTAAGCTCCTTTAGTCTCTCCTCATACGGCTTCTCTTGTAGATCCTGCACCATTTTAGTTGCCCTTCTCTGGACTACCTCTATCCTGTCTATGTCCTTGCGGTGATGGGGTCTCCAGAACTGGACACAGTACTAGATGGGGTCTCACCAACTGTCTGTACAGAAGGATAACAACTTCCTGTTTTCTGCTGCTGATGCCTCTCCCTATACATCCCAGTATACCCCAGCCTCCCTACTGCATTCTCACATTGCTTGCTAACCTTAAGGTCATCTGATATGATTACCCCAAGGTCCCTTTCCTTTTTTATTGTTGTTACTACCTCCCCACCCATTGTGTATTCTTCCCCTGGGTTCTTGTTTCTCAGGTGCATTATTTTGCACTTCTTTGCATTGAATCCTAGCTGGAAGACTGCTAGAAGAAGCTGCCGTGTGATAGCACCATCTAATGGAACTCCCAAGTGCAATAATCTACTGCAAGAGACAGTTCCTTGAAGATCTACTTTTATGGTAAGTTCTTTTGTAACAATACTTTTTCTACAGTACATACAGTTGTGCATTGTGAGCTAGACAGCTTTTGTACAGGAGTCATTATCATTCATACATGATGAGATCCCACAGTCTCTCTTCATAGGTTTTTCAATGCAACCCAAGCTTTATTTTTAGTTGCCTTCCTCAGCACTGTCTCTACCCTGTCTATATCCATCCTGAAGTGCAGTCTCCAGAAGTGGACACAATACTACAGGTGGAGTCTCACCAGTGTCTATTATGGTGGCACCACCACTGTCTTCCTACTGGTGCACTCCTTGTACATCCCACTGATCCTACCAACTGCTTTGTTTGCCCTGTTACGTTGAGGTCAGGCTAACAAAGATGCCAGAATACAGCTTCAAATAAACATACCAAGGAGTCAAAACTATTGTGAATATACTGGAAAATATTGTAATGACTGCAACAATCAAGACTGTAAAAATCCTCAGGATGCTAGCAACCACCCCACATCACTACCTACCTTAACAAAATGAAAACATCTTTACTGCTCAGAAGCAAATCTAATTAAATCCCCATTCTGTATTCCTAAACAAATTAACCATTTACCCCCATCTTAGAAAAAGTAGGTAAGGCATTCCACCATTGAAATGATAATTTATAAAATGAAGCTGCTTTAAGTAATACCTGATCATACTTTGAAAGGGCTCCTGCAGTAGGTGATTACATATAGGACTGAAGCTTGCAGACATCAGGACCCCACAGAAAAATTTCTAGCTAGCAGTCTCTAGCGGGGGACCGCCCCCACGTCCAGTGACCAACATCATGTGACATCAGTATAAAGGGGTGGTCCCCTATGCTCACCTTCCAGCTCTTTCCCACCGTTAGCTTGCGAAAGTGCCCCCTTCTTGTGAAGGTGGCAATAGAGCCTGTCCCAACTCACCTTCATGGGACAGGTTACTATTCCCATATCTTCCTAGTTCCAAAGAAATCAGGAGACATGAGGCCTATCTTAGACCTCAGTTCCCTGAACTTGTTTGTGGAGTACAAATGGTTCAGAATGCTCTCTCTGCAGAGCCTTCTGTCCTTACTTCAGCAGGGACAATGGCTGTGCGCACTGGACATGCAGGATGCCTACCTGCATATCCCTATGCACCCTTCCCACTGCAAATTCTTCCAGTTTTCATTTCAGGAGGACCACTACCAGTTCAAGGCCCTCCCATTTGGTCTTTCCTCGGTGCCCCGAGTGTTCACCAAAAGTCTTTCCATGGTAGTGGCTCACCTGCATAACTGGGGAGTGCAGATTTTTCCAGATCTGGATGACTGGCTCCTGGTGGCCCCATCCAGGAGGAGCTCCTGAGCTCCCTTTCCCTTACCTTGCAGGTCTTCACCAGCTTGGGTATTACCATCAACCAGGCCAAGTCCCATTTGGTCCCCTTCCAGAGGCTCCAGTTCATTGGGGCAATCCTGGACATGACCACCGGCATGGCATTCCTGCCTCTGGACAGGGTGGCAACCCTCCAGGCTCATGCAAGCCTGCTGTCCAGTTGCAGGTGGGTCAGCGCCAGGTCAGTCCTTTGCCTCCTTGGGCTCATGGTGGCTGCTATTCCATCAGTCTCTCGTGCTCAGCTCCATATGAGGATCTCTCAGTGGATGCTCTGGTCTCAGTGGGATCAGTTGGTGGATGACCTAGATCAAGAAGTCCTGGTCTCCAACCCTATGGTTCAGGATTTACAATGGTGGATGGTTCAGCAGAAACTTTGCTGGGGAGTTCCTTTCTGCCTAAGACCTCCCTCCCAAACATTGACAACAGACACCTCGGAAGAGGGTTGGGGAGCCCACCTAGGGTCTCACAGGACTCAGAGCTCCTGGTCAAGGCTTGAATAGACTCTTCATATAAATGTGCTCAAGCTCAGGGCCGTGCTGTATGCTCTACAGGTTCTGAATCTATACGTGCTTCCTGGCCATCTGGCTGTCCAGACGGATAATATGTGTGTAGTCTGGTACATCAGCAAACAGGGAGGAATGCATCCCTACCCTCTTTGCAGGGAGACAATGAGAGTCTGGGATTGGGGAGTGCAACACTACCTTCACCTCATGGTGGCTGACATTCCAGGGTTCAAAAACATGCTGGCATACTTTCTCAGTTGATCGTCAGCACAGGATCATGAGTGGGAACTGGATTGGGGGTAGTAGATGATATCTTCCTGTGCTGTGGAACACCTCAGGTAGACCTGTTTGCATCTCCTCACACAATGCAAAACTTCCCACCTTCTGCTAGCTTGCTCCAGGGTGAGACATTTTTTTGGAGGGATGCTCTGTCTCTAGATTGGAAGGACAGATTCATCTATGCCTTCCCCTAATTCCTTTGATTCCAAGGGTCTTACACAAACTCAGCTCAGAAGGAGCTCACATGATCCTAATTGCTCCTTTCTGGCCCAGGCAAGTTTGGTTCTCTCTTCTGTAACAGTATTCAGAGGACCCTCTACTTTCTCTGTTGCAACTTTTGCTGACTCAGGATCAGGGGACCCTGGTTCATCCAGGTCACACATCCCTTCAGTTGCATGCCTGACTCCTACAGACACAGCTCAAGCCTGATTTGGGGTCTCCCCATTTGTGGCTGAGATTCTGGTGGAGGCTAGAAAGGCTTTCCACTAGATCTACCTACACCATAAAATGGAAGCGGTTCTCTCTTTGGGCCTCTTCCAAGGATTTTGAGCCATTCTCATACCCTATTGGGAGAATTTTGGACTATATGCGCCATCTCTTTGATCAGGGTCTCAGTCATTCCTCTCTGAAAGTTCACAAGGTGGCCATTTCTGCTCATCAGGTTCCCTTTGGGGACAGAACTTTCACAGAGTTGGAAGACTCTAAGACTTTTTTTAGAGAGTTCTCCACTTGAGACCACCTATTCACGTTCCTGCCCCTCCTTGGGATCTGAATTTCATTCTTAAGAAGCTTACCCTGCCTCCTTTTGAACAAGCAACCTCAGCAGACCTGAAGTTCCTATCCTGGAAGACCCTCTTCTTAGTGGACATTACTTCAGCTCGACATATTTCAAAGCTTCAGGCCTTGATGTGCAAAATTTCATATTTTATTTTTCACAAGGAACGTGTGGCTCTGCGTACCAACCCTAAGTTTCTCCCTGAGGTTGAGGTGGAATCTACGCTGAATCAATCCATTGAGCTACCTGTTTTCTTTATGCAACACTCCAATCAAGGGAAATACCTCTTGCATACTTTGGATGTTCACAGAATTCTGAGATACTACACCACCAGGATGAAGGATCTCAGAAAGACTGCTCAGCTTTTTCTCTCTTTAGCTTCCAAAAGAGAGGGCAATGCTGTTTCTAAACAATGCCCATCAAAGTGGTTGGCTCATTGTATCACTTTCTGTTACAACAAGTACAACAAGACCCTGCCTGGTCAAGTCAGAGGTCACTACACCAGAGGAGTAGCTGCCTCTGCAGCTTGTTTCAAGAATGTGTCAGTGGCAGACATCTGTGCAGCTGCAACTTGGACTTCTGTCCATACCTTTATGAAACACTACAGTTTGGACATTGCCTCTCACTGTAGAGCATGCTTCGGGTTGGCTTTTCTGCAAGGTTCCATTCTTGAGACCCTCACAGATGGAGGTTCTATGGTTGAGTAGTTTTCCTACTCCTGTGTGCTTCTCCTTGTTCCAGACTGCTTGGGACTCAGTCCTATATGCAATTACCTACTGCAAGAGACCTCTCAAAGTAAGACAGTACAGTTACACAAGAACTTACCATAACAGTAGATCTTCAAGACAGGCTCTTGCAGTAGGTACTATCTTCCCACCCTCCATCCCCCTCAGCTTTTTCAGCTCCTTTTCCAGGAAGGAAAATATCTGCTTCTCTCTCATCTTGCCTTTTGGGCCCTTGGCAGGAAAGAACTGGACAGTGGGCATGGGGGAACCCCCTTTATACTGATGTCGCATGACACTGGTCACCTGATATGAGGCGGTCCCCCAGCAGGGACTGCTAGCCAGAAATTTGTCTGTGGGGTCCTGATGCCTGCTGGCTTCAGTCCTATATGTAATTACCTATTGTAAGAGCCTTTCTTGAAGATCTACTGTTATGGTAAGTTCTTACATAACTGTACTTTCCCACCTCAGAAAGGGTGTAAGGGCCAGAGATCTCCAGTGCACTAGGAGGATCCACCTAACCTCAAGTATTGCCACATAGATAAAGCCCTTGTACTGCTGAGAGACATTCTCTAAAAGATCTGCATCCCCCAGAATCCAAAAATATTCAATTCCTTTATCATTCATCTGTGTGGCTCAGTCTTGAATGTTTTTCTGAAGTTCAAATAATAATAATAATAACTTTATTTGTTAAGTTCAATTCATTGATATCAAAGCGCTGTACAAAACACATCAAACGCTAAAATATTTATATAAAAAACCAAAAATATAAAAAACCTGGTAAAATATTCAGGCAATATACAGAATCAAGAAATCTGAATCAGAAATCAGGAAAAGCACACAAATATAGTTTTTTTTTTTTTTTAGAGCACTTTTAAAGCTCTCCACTGTCTGGCAGTCTCGTATCCAACAAGTTAGATAATTCCACAGGGTAGGGTCAACATAAACAAAAGCATGAGCTCCCAAGGTCTTCAAATACACCCTGGGAATATCTAGCAATCCCTCATTGGTTGAGTAGAGTGGTCGGAGAGGACTGTAGGAAGTCAGAAGCTCTTGCAGGTACCTCAGACCCAAACCGTGTAGGGCTCTGAAAGTCAGTAGACAGCATTCATTGCCCTCTCCTGATTGGTTTCTCTGGTTGTCTATGTGAATAATTCAATCAAGTTTATCTGGCATGACCTCTTCCACCCCATGTTTCCATGCTACTTTTGTTCTTGCAGCCCAAGATACTCTGCTAACTTATCTTTTAACAGGGTTTCCATTAGTTTTCCCATAAACTGATGTGAGACTGACTACAGTACAAGTCGCATTACACTGTTCCTCCAATGAACTGTCTCAGCATTTCTGAGTTGCATAAGTGTCATTAGATCTAACACAAAGCCCTGCACAAAATGTTTCTTTAGATTTAAAACCCAGCTTTGCATTGCATTGTGACTGGACTGCCAAAGTATTCCAACTGACTGGCAAAAACATCTTACAGACATTGCTCCTGAGCTGGTTAAACATTGAAACACAATGCAATATGAGTTGTCAATGAATTGCCAGCTGTAAAAAGAAATAGTAAACCAATTCATTGGTGGATCAGTTTAATGTGACTTATGCCATAGGCTGTGGTTGTTTGCTCCCTCCCTGCTGCTGTTCCTATGGAGCAGGACCACATCTACTTTCCTCCAGTCATGTGGCACCAAGCTGGTTTCCAGTACCCCCCCTGTGTTTCTTCAATACCCTTAGGTTTATTGTCTGATCCAATGGCCTTGCCCACTTTCATAGCTGCAAGTCTCTTCAGGACTCCTTCCATTGAAACTGGATTATTGTCCACCTCCCCCTCCCCATTTTGCATGATGCTCCCTGGTTATCCATCTCCCACTGTGAAGACTAAGCCAAAGTACCTGCTTAGGATACTTACTTGTCCATGATCCTTTTCTAAGCAGTCTTCTTCAGTCACCCTCCTTATCCCTCTTTCTGATTCCCGCTTCTCATTTATGTAACTGAAGAATGTCTTATCCCCATTAACTATTCCTTTAGCTGCCCTTTTTTGTCTGCACCTTTGCTGACCTCACTACCTTACCTGTTTTCTTCTGTTTTGCTATGTACACCTCTTTAATTTCTTCCTTCTGCACTTCTTTGTACCTGCTGAATACCACCTTTTTGTCCTTCACCACTGTGGCCACTTCTTTAGTATACCATGACAATCTTTTCTTCTTTTTGCATATTTTTTATAATTCTTTGGTAACCAGGTAAGGCCCACTGTGCACAAATGCCTGTTTTCAGGGGTGACCCAGGATCACTGGCATGGTTACGTAACTTGTTCAGAGTTCCACAGTATGCTGGTGTAGGTTGTTGGAATTAAACCCATGTCTGTTGGATGTACCAAGCTCATTCATAGCTCATTGCTCTTACTTCTATGCCATCCTGCCTGCCAGATTATGCTTACCTCTTTCATGTAGAGGCTGTTTGCCTTACTTATGCCCTACTTAATTTTTCCCACTGTTCCTGTACCCCTGTCTGGCACTCCTTCCCTACTAGGCAGCTTCTGAGGCAGTCCCTCATTTCAGTCTTTTAAAATCTGACCTCCTAAAGTCCAGGACACTCATCTTTGTGTGGTTTGCCTCAGCACCTGTCTTAATGTTGAACCATATTGTACAGTGATCACTGGTCCCATGGTGACTGTGAGATATGATGTCTGCAAAGCTGTTCCTGTTATTAAGCAAGAAATTCAGCACTACCCCATCCCTACTGGCCTCACAGACTAGCTGCCTTAGAAACATCTCCTGACAAGATGGCCTAGATCCTTGCAGAGGCTGCAGCTGGAAACCTCCAGTCCACATCCGACAGACTGATGCTGACAGCTAGCAGTACCTCTACCATAATTGCTGTCCTGATGATGGCTTCCACTAGTGTCTTTTCCAACTCCTTTCTTGGCACTGAACATCTTTGTGCTACCACTGTGTGGATAGTGGCCCAAGCTCCTGTTTCCTGAATGACGCACAGCATCTCCAGCTCTTTCTTTTCCTTTGGATTCCCCTTTATTTCTCAAGCCTTTATTTCTTCCATCATAGATAGGACAACTGCTCCTCCCCTTCCTATCCTTCCAGAACACAGAGTAGCTTGAAAGGGCCATGTCCTAATCATAATTGTCAGTGCATCCTGACTCAGTGATGACCATCAAGTCCAGGCCACCTTCTGCCATGATAACCTATAGATCCAGAATTTTATTTCCCAGACTCCTTGTATTGCTTCACATGGCTTTCCATTCCCTGCAACCCCTCTTTCCCTCCTCCCTACTGTCTATGTTGCTCCCTGTCTCCCTCTCGCTATCTCCTTTCTGCTCATGTTACCCTCCATGTTTCCTGTCTTTTTTACTTGAATGAATGAATGAAACTGTATTGTCACCCTTTGCAAACTGTGTGAGAGGTCCTTCAGCACCATGCATTTCTGCTTAAAGTTGAACCCGCATAATTATTATGTGGTGATTTGCATATACAACCCATGATGCTTTGCATTATAGGGGTATGTGTGATTTTGTATTTCTTTGAAACTTGGCTTCCCGGCCAATGTCGTATGGGGTAACCATTGCCTCAGTGCTTGAGCATTGAGGTTCTTTGTCTTTTAGCTTCTTTTTTGTTTTTATTGGGTTCACCACAACATAAACCAGATAGACCATCTTAGGGTAGCTGGTTCATTCCACTGAGGTGTTATACAGTCAAGGCATGTGCCTGTGTCTTCAGTTAGCACCCTTTGCAAATGGTGTACCTTAGACAGCTAGTGGTGGAACCCACTCAGGAGGGAGTAATATTAGATCTGGTACTCTCAAATGGAGAGAGGATCACAAATTCAGACATCAGTAGACATCTGGGAACAAGCGACCACTGCACAGTGTGCTTCACAATAAACACAACCACGGAGACAAGCCTTACAAAGACAAGGATACTGGACTTTAGAAGGGCTGACTTTGGCATAATGGGCGGATACCTGAGGAATGCATTAGCAAATGGCCAGAAAGGAGGGATGGAAGAACAATTGAGAAAAATCAAAACTGCCGTCATGGAGGCAACAAACCTTTGTGTGAAACAAATAAAGAAAACAAAGCAGAATAAAAAACCACTATGGCTCTCAAAAGAGGTGTCAGTGAAGGTTAAGGAGAAAAAGGCTGCATTTAAAAAGTATAAGGAATCACAGAAGGATCATGACAGGGAACAGTATCAATTAAAGCAGAAAGAAGTGGGGAAGGCAGTCAGAAAAGCAAAGGCCCAGACCGAGGAAAAGATAGGCAACTCAGTTAAGAAGGGGGGGATAAAACCTTTTATAGGTACATTAGGGAGCATAGAAAGGTTAAGGGAGGGATAGTTAAGATTAATAAAGGAGAGGGGAGGTGGGCAGAGGGAGACTGTGAAAAGGCAGAGATACTGAATGAATACTTTTGCTCAGTATTCACAAAAAAAGAAGAGGAGTAGTTACCTAAACCAAACAGTAGAAGCACTATGGGTGTGTAGCGGGGTTGACGCCAGTCCATTTACAGAAGAAAGAGTCCTGAAAGAACTCCTAAAACTCAAGGTGGACAAAGCAAAGGGGCCTGACAGAATTCACCCTAGAATCCTAAAAGAGCTAAGGGAGGACCTAGTGACACCACTAACCACACATTTTAACAAATCATGGGAAGATGGGGTGGTACCTGAGGACTGGAGGAGGGGCAGCTGTGATTCTCCTTCACAAAAGTGGGAGCAAGGCAGAAGCATAAAACTACAGACCTGTTAGTTTGACCTCAGGGTGGGGAAAATGATGGAATCACTTCTGAAAGAAATAATTGTTCAGTACCTAGAGGCCAGTGGGGAACAGGACCCAAAGCAGCATAGATTCACAGAAGGAAGGTCATGTCAGATGAATCTAATTGATTTCTTTGATTGGATGACCAAAGTAATAGACCAGGGAGGGGCTGTGGATATGGCCTACCTAGACTTTAGCCAGGCATTTGACACAGTCCCACACAAAAGATTAATAATCAAGTTAGCCAGCCTGGGAGTGGGTCCCAGGGTGGTAGCCTGAGTAGCAAACTGGCTGCACAACAGGACACAAAAGATAATAGTGAATGGAACACATTCTGAAGAAAGGAGGGTTACTAGTGGAGTACCTCAGGGCTCAGTACTGGGTCCAGTCCTCTTTAACATCTTTATAGGTGACATTGCAGAGGGTCTGGAAGGAAAAGTATGCCTCCTTGTAGATGACACAAAGATCTGTAACAGAGTTGATACACAAGAGGGGGTAGAAAGGATGGGAAGGGACTCGGCAAGGTTGGAGGAATGGTCAGACATACGGCAACGTAGATTCAATGCAAAGAAGTGCAAAGTAATGCACCTGGGAAATAAAAATCCAGAAGAAGAGTACACAATAGCAGGGGAGGTACTAACGACAACAATAATGGAAAGGGATCTGGGTGTAGTCATATCAGATGCCCTAAAGGTGGGTAAGCAATGTGAGACATCAGTAAGGAGAGCCGGGGGATACTGGGATGCATACAGAGGGGCATCACAAGTAGAAAAAGGGAAGTGGGTATCCCTCTATACAGACAGTTGGTGAGACCCCATATGGAGTACTATGTGCAGTTTTGGAGACCTCATCTACGCAAGTACATAGACAGGATGGAAGAAGTCCAGAGGAGGGCAACTAAAATGTTGCATGGTCTGCAGCAGAAACCATATGAAGACAGACTTAGAGAGCTTAATAAGTATACTCTTGATGAAAGGAGGGACATGGGGAACATGACAGAAACTTTTAAGTACCTCAAGGGAATCAACAAAATCCTGGAGGTTAGTATCTTTCAGTTAAAGAGATGTGTAAGAACAAGGGGGCACAATGTAAAGTTGGGGGGGATGACTCAGGGGTAATGTAAGGAAATTATTTTTCACGGAGGGAGTGGTGGACACATAGAACCACCTTCCTGGAGAGGTTGTGGGGTCTAAAACAGTGGGGGAATTCAAACATGCATGGGACAGACATAAAGCAATTATAGTGGGGGGTTGCAGGAAGTAGGCTGTTGATTAACTAGAATCTGCAGCTTATCCAATAGGTAGAGAAATGGGCAGACTGGTGGGCCAAGTGGTCCTTATCTGCCATCAAAGTCTATGTTTCTATGTGTGAGAGGCCTTTTGGCACCATGCATGTCTGCTTAAAGTTGAACCAGCACAATATTTTGTGGTGATTTGCATATACAGCTCATGATGCTTTGCATTCAGGGTGTGTGTGATTTTGTATTTATTTATTAAAGCACATTTCCAGAACCAAGGTGCTTGTGACAGGGTGGAATAAGACCCTGTCCAATTTGTTTTGGAGAAAGTGTTTAAATGCAAGGATATGTATTCTTTCCTTTTCTGTTTCTTCTGTCTGGTTGCGCAACCAAATTTTCCTGTCAGATTTCAGACTTGATCAACCTGAACACTCTGGCAATCCTTTGCCTCACTGTCTCTGTTTTCTCTTGCTGTCTGTTTTTCCTCCCTTGCATATTTATATCTGTTAATATAAAATATATTAAGATCAGTGTATGGAAATCACTTTTATTTAGAAAATTGTGTTACTGTTGAAGTGTATATATTTATAATCTGAAATAACTGCAAAATGTTAGAAGTCATTATAGTGCAAATTCCTGAGCCTGTGCAAAGGCTGGGGAGAACTTAGGGGCCCAGATATTCAAACTGCGCCCAAAATGTGCGCAACAGCAGGAGCAAGCACAAATCAATTGCGTATATGTGCAACAGATGTGATATTCAAACATGGAGCAGAACAAATTGCGCAAGCAGCCAACGTCTGAATATCGCACAAACTGCGCCATAGCGCAACCAGGAAGGAGAAGCTGAGCAGAAAGGTTGCGCTATAGCACAACCAGGGCAGCCCAGCTGAGCAGTCCAGAGGTGCCATAGCAAGCAGAGCCCCCACAGAGCAATGGAACTGCACATCCAGGGAGGCAGGCTGGGGCCCACCGCCAGCCATGCCACACATGGGCACAGGAACACACTGCAGAACCAACAAGACACCTGCACACCCCAAGCACAGCATCACTGGGGGTGGGATGGATGATCTACTGGCCCATGGGGAAAAGCCAACAAAGCACAGCAGAGCCATGACACCCCAGCACAACCACTGGCAGGCTGAGAGTGCCACACACAGGGGGTTGACAACCACAGTGCACATCAGCCCCCGTACGCAAAGCACACCCTGCACCGTGACCCCAAGACACCACCCATGTGCAGTGACTGGCACTGCAGGAAACCATGCATCCCCCCCGGCACACGTCAACCCGTGCAGCAGAGAAGCATCAAGCCAGACACACCCTGTGCACCCAGCAGTGGGTGGCAGCAGACGGCAAGACCAACAGAAAGTCACTGCCATGCTGAGATACCTCCCCATGCACACACTCACACACACACACACACACACAATACCCAGAACCATACCACCCCAGATGGCACACACCACTGCAACTGAGCAACCATAGCCAGCTGCAAATCAAGAGACCAACACAGTATTCATATCAAAATATAAATGTTATATCAAAATGAAAGCACAAAACAATCAACCACAACTATTACAAGGGGGTAGGGGTACAAAGGAGGGTGGGCAAGGGTAGGGATGAACAACTTGGAGAGGAAGGCAGGGTGGGAGGGATGGGTGAAGTGGGAAGGGTAATGTGGCCTAAGGTCCAGCAGGCTGGTCCTCCTCCACCCGGTGCCGCTGTTCCTGGCGATGCCTCCTCCGCAGCCCATGTCACTGGATGTCCCTGAGGATGGCCTGGTTGTCCAGGGACACTTGCGTCAGCCCATGTAGCTCCCACTGTATCCTCCTGAGAACAATGAGGCCTAGGAAAATGGGAACACAGTCAATGGCTGTGACTGACCACAACCCTGAACACCACCCAACCTGCAAGCCATATTGCCCAATGTCCCGCACCTGTGATGGCATGCACCCACCCACAGTGAACATGCACATGGCCATCACAAACAGGCGGCACCAGCTATGTGCACCACTGCACACACACACACTGCCCATGTCCATCACAGCACAAACAAGGCTGTCAGTGGCGTGGCAATGTGGTCTTGATACCAGTTACACAGCTATGTACCCAGGGCATGCATGGACCACCAGTGGCGCATACACAGGCGTGCTGTGACACTGGACAGTGATGCATGTTGCCTGTGTCGTGCATGGTTGTGTTGTGCATGGCTGGTGGTCTTGCCCCCCCCCAGCATGCAATAGCATCCATGAAGTAATGATACTCACACTCCTCAAGCAGCTGTGTCTGCCGCTGCTGCTGCTGCTGGGGCACACCACCCACAGCACCACCGACCGGCACCGGGGCCCTGGCACGGCCCTCCTCACCCCGTGCCTCCATCCTCACATCCCGGCCTGTGGGAGACATATGTTGAGAAAAACATCAGTGTGACTCCAATGCAGACTGCCCCCTGCCCCAGTGAGAGTGCCTGCCCACACAGCCAGACCCATGCATCTCACACCTGCACACACTGACATAGCCAACCATGACAGAGCCATCACCTATGCACAGCCACCAAAACACACTCACACCCCTACAGAGAATACAGGTGCATAGATGGTACACCCACCTGGCCTAGGCACCACGCCCCTCCTGGCACGTGACCGTAGCCACTCCAGAAGCTGAGGATCCCTCCTGTGGAGGTCACTGTACCGGTGCCAGCACTGCTCAGCTGACCAGCACCGCCCAGTGACCCCACCAGGTCACCGGCCACTTGCTGCCAGACCTGGGTCCTAGCAATGGTGGGGTCACCTGACCATACAGTGCCCCATAGTGGGGCTCCACCAGGGCCACCAAGTTGGCCACTTCCACGGGGCTCCATTGCACTGCCCTCCTGTGTTCCATGCTACCAACTTTACAGCAGGCAATATGGCGCCCCGCTGCGCAGTAACCCCATGTGGAGATGTTGCGCAATAGACCACCATAGGTTTCAATCGCGCTGTTCGAACAGTAGCGTCACTTCACATAGCGCTGTCATCAGACAGTGCAATAGGAACGTACACGCAGCGGCGAACAGCGCCAGGGGCAAAAGGTCGGACACCAGGTCATAGGCAATGGCGCAAGGCCCACGCACAGCGCCATCTGACGTATACGCATCCTGCGCGACCGACCACCTGCGTACCAGTGCCACAGTGGACTACTGCGCAGTAGTGCCACAGCACCATATAGTGCCCAGTGCTGTAGCACCACTGGCACAATGGTGGCCATGGCCTGAATTGCCGATCGCGCACAGCACGTCAGCAGCACAGCAGACGCCTGCATAAGCTATCTGGGCATGCGCATTGCAGTGTACCACACAGTCACAGATCTGCGCCATTGGCTTAGCCGACTCAACCGTAGTGCGCAAAGCGCAACAGCGCGATATTCAGCCGACACATGCAAATCATCTGATCAGCCATTCAAAAGCGCAGTGGCACGATTTGCATCTCATTATAGTTGCTCCACTCCTAATTTGCATGCATTGTGCTATAAATGTGCAACACTGGGCTGCACTGGCCAGATTCGGTACTGCAGGTGAGAGGTGAGTTGCATGCTGTGTGATGTTCTGGACAATGGTCATGGGAAAATGCTGTAGACTGCACAGTGACAGGTGTCCACTTCCCCCCATACAGATCGCCATGACCGAGCAGACACAAGGTGAGGGTGAGGATGGTGGGGCGAGAGGAGGCCCAACTTTACCCCAGCAGAGACAGAGGCCCCTTCCAGCCTACCTGGAGGAGGAGCCACTACTGAGTGGTGACGGGCACCCTCAGTCCCGATGCGGCTGCATGGGAGGGGTAGCTCAGGATGTGAACCTGCATGGAAGCCACCAGTGCTCCATGCAGGAAATGAAGAAGATGGGGACAGACCATGGGAGGTTGAAGGAGAAGGTGGCAGCCTTCATGGCGGCACGTGCTGGCACTGGCGGGGGCCAGCCAGCGGTGTTGGAGCTGACCCCGGCTGAGGAGAGACTGGCTGCATCAATGCAGCGGAGCACTATTGAGGGCATACCAGGAGGTGGATTCCAGAAAGGTGGAAGCCCATCACTGCACGGTATGACATGGTGGTGGTGTGGGGGGGGAAGGTTGTTCACATGCACTCACATGTACTCTCTTTCTGTTACAGATCCTGTTCATCTTCAGGAGACGGTGGTGGGTCCAGGCAGTGATGATGACCTGCTGGACATGGAGGAGGGTCCATCCACCTCTGTCACCAGCCAGCGTGCACTGCAGCAGCATGCACGCTGGGCCACCAACTCTGGTGTCGGTGATTCGGGTGTGGGGGGTGCACAGCCTGTGTATCAGCAGTCTGGCATGCAAGCATGCCAGCACGCTGTGACTGTGGCTGTAGCATGTACCTGCACCATTGATGATGCAAGGACTGCAATGGCAGTGATATGTGTGTCCCATGACAGACACACAGCAGGCCAGCACGTGCCCCTGGACCTTTCTGGTTCAACTTGTGTACCAGCATGTTGGCACAGTCCCAGGTTGTTCCTGTCAGCACCGGTGGGGCAGCACCGTGGCTGTGCAGGTGTCTGGCACTGTTGCGCTACAGCGGTGGGAAGAGGACCCTGGGGCACAGCGGTTGGAGGGGCAGCAGCAGCAGTCACCCACCAGGTCTGGGGGTACAGTGTCAAGTGGTGGCACATGTCCGCGCCCTTTGATCCGCCCATTCCTGGTCCTGGCAAACAGCGCCCACCCTCAGGGGTGTTGTGCATCAGGACCTTCCACACCCTGGGGACAGGATGCCGTTAGGCACAGTACCTATTGATGAGACACACCCGCCTGCTGCAGGAATCAAGTACAGCAGCAGAGGTGGGTTGCAATGTCTGTGGAGGCACTGTCTGTGGCTGTGGAGCGGCACAGCAGGGAGTGTGCTCTGGACCATGCAGAGCTGGTTACGTATCAGCGGACGAGAAGTGACCGCCGCCATTGACAGGCTGACCCAGGCAGTGGTCTCTGTCGTGGATGCATTGGGCACACAGTCAGGTGCCCCTGTACCGCACACCCCACACAGTTCACTCTCCACTCCTCGTTCCCAGCGTCGTGTGACACCAGGCCTGTCAACGCCGGGTTCTGCTGTGGGCATCCCAAGCACCCCTGGTGCAGGTTTGTTCGGCATGCTGCAGACCCCTGTGCGAGCAAGGTCGTGTTCGTGCTGTGGGACCCCTGGTGGTCCAACAGTGCCACCCCATGTGGCCCCTGCTCAGCCTGCCAGGGCTGTTGGGTCCGGCGGGGCATACGCAGATCCACGGTGGCCGATGGGACAGTGCTACATGACCTGTCTCCTAGTGCGGGCCCTGTCTGGTGCTGCCCTGTGTGCAATGTGTGTCATGGTGGGCAGTGCACTGCTGGGTGCTCTGCTCAACAGCAACCTGCGGACCACCTGCACCCTCCCAACTGCTGTCCACAGGTGTGTGCATGATGATGCCTGCATTGTACTGTACACCAAGGTGCAAGGGTGCCCAGCATCTGACACACATACTTGGACAGTACAGGTGGTGGGGTGGTCGGTGGTTCTGTGTGTTAGCAATGTCGGTTCTGCTGTGCTGTGCATCTGCCCATGTACACTCTTGTGCCTGGTGTGTGTGTGTGTCCATATGATGTTCACCCTCCCTGATGGTATGTTTGTATGCCTGGACCCTTCCACTCCCCTGGCCGTCATGCACCCCTGGTGTGTTACCCTGTGTGCCTGTGGTTTGCGCATGGACAGTGTTGGTTGCACATGTCCTCTTGACTTACCTGTGTTCTGCATAGTGCTCCTCTGTGATGGTGTCCCGGTGCAGCTGGGCCTGCCGGATCATTCGGGGGTCCCGCCGTCCGGGGGGGGGCTGCTCATCACCATCAACACCGGAGCCACTGGCGTCCCCATCGCTGTCCCCCTCTTCAACCTGTAGGGCTATCCCACAGTCTTTGGCCATATTGTGCAGGATGCAACAGGCCAGGAATATCCCACAGGCCTTTTGGGGGCTGTACTGTAGGGCACCGCCGGAGGTGTCTAGGCATCGGAAGCATTCCTTGAGCATCCCAAACACCCACTCTATGATGTTGTGTGTGGAAGCATGTGCCTCATTATAGCATTGCTGCGATGGGGTCATGGGGTGCCGGTACGGTGTGAGCAGCCAGGGACGGAGTAGGTATCCGCTGTCACCTGTGTGGAGATAGTGGAGATCAGTATCATGTTCAGGTCCATATTGCCCATATCCTGTGTGCCACTACCATGGCACCTGTGGCATTCCCACCCTTGCCCCGAGTTTGCATTTCCATACATGCGTACACACCCACTAGATGGCCTGTGGGGATGTCCCCACTCTCGAATCGATGGCACAGTGCAGACTGATACCATATGAAGGCATCATGTGCTCCACCAGGGTGTGTGGCACAGGCACTGATTATGCGCCCAGTGGCATCACACACCACCTGGCAGTTGACACTGGAGAAGCCCTTTCTGTTCCTATATGCAGCCCCATCTGGGCCAGGTGGTGTGCGAATGGCCACATGGGTGCAGTCTATGGCCCCTAGCATGCCAGACATACGTGCTACCCTGTGGAACTCCTGCATGTTTGCTGTACGCTCTGCCGCGGTGCTGGGGAAATGGATGTACTCCACAGCATGTGGCAGCAGTGTGCTGAGGAATTGGGTAAGGATGCAGGATGTGGCCAACTGTGTGATGCCTGTGGTGTCCCCTGTCAGCCTCTGGAAGGTGCCCGTGGTGAGCAGGCACATGCAGGCTGCCACCTTGGCCTCCACTGACAGAGCGTGACTCCGTCGTGAGGGTGCCTGCATCACATCACTGCACAGTTCACAGAGCTGCCTCAGTATTGCCCTGTTCAGGCGGTACCGGCCCATGATCTCTACATCTGTGTACAGCTCATAGCTGACGCGGGCACGGTACTGCCTGTTGGGGGCGTACCGCCGACGGGCCCTTCCACGGCCTCGCCCCCGCAGCTTGCATTCTCACCCCTCATTACAGCTCCATGTGGAAGCTGGCACTGTCCATCTCCCTGGCTTCTGACCCCCGGCTGGTGTTGCTGTGTTACCCCCGCTGTCCTCACTGCTACTTCCACTGCACCGGGCACCCCTCACTGGCCTCTACAGCCTATGGCCCACGCTTGCCTTGCCTGCCCTAGCCTGTCACTGTTTGTCTGTCTGTCTCTCTCTCTCTCCCCCACTTGGCATCCTTATAGCGTTCTTGCGCCGCTTCCTTGAGCCTTTTTATTTTGGCTCATTTCGCTAATGCTTGCTAACTTCCGGCTGTTCCGCTGTTGCACATTGCGCAAGTCTTTGAATATCGCATTGCGCTCTTTATGCATGGATCCACCCCCTTCGGTTGCGCATGCCTTCATTTGCATTGCGCTGTTGCTCAGCATGTTTTTGGTGGCACAACTGCCTCCTTCTGAATATCGCAAAATGGCGCACTTTTGGACTTGCGCATGCGCAACGCTGTTGCGCATGGCGCAAACCTTTTGAATATCCGGACCAGGATGTTTTCAGTGTTTTAGCAGCTCTTGAAATTGACAAGAAACAGGATAGTAGCAAAGGATGGGGGTTGAAAAAGCCTTCTAAAGACAGCAAAACTGAACTGCAAGGGAATTTTTTTTCCCCAAAAAGATTTTTTCCAAGAGATTTTATTTTGCTTCTGTATATAGTTATTCTGAACAGGTTTATTTTATTTTATGTTTTTGTAACTACAAATACACACTTTGGTGGAATTGTACAACTGCTGCTGGATTTTCTGCATGCTTCCTGACCTGTGTCTCGATGAAAGGTGGTGTTAAAAGTGGGATTTATGCCATGCATACCTTAAGACAGGGAATTTGTGTGTGGTTACTGGACCTAGTACCAGGGAAGCAAAGAGGAAAGTATGGATTCAGCAGCTGAAGTCCAGTCTGAGATTGTGCAGGCAGCACAAGTCATGGAAAAAGAACAGGCAATGACAGAACCTAAAAGCCTGATAGACTTTTTGAAATGGTGGGCTATAGTATACAACAAAATGAGACTGAGACAGAGAGAAAAAGAAATTCAATGGTTAGAAGCATTGAGGAGAGGAGAGATGCAGCAACAGGAGCAGCAGATGAGAGAAGAGATGCAACAACAGGAGCAGTGATGGCTGGATGCCTTACAAACTATCGAAGGCAGAGGATCTGGCACAGACCCAGATGAGTAACAAAATGCAAGCAACCTAAAGGCCATTACACTTACGAAGTTATGTCCCTCAGATGATATTGAGATATACCTGACAACCTTTGAAAGAGTTGCCACAGCCTGCCAGTTGCCAAAGCAGCAATGGACAATCAGACTGATAACCTACCTGAGAGGGAAAGCCCAGCTTTCCTACAGCAGTATGGACATTTGCACAGTCAGAAACTATGACCTGATGAAAAGCAAAATCCTGAAAAGGTAAAACATTTCCAGAGAGACCTACAGGCAAAGATTTCGATCTCTGAGGTACAACTCGGTTGACAATCCTCGAGAAGCCTTAGCCTGGCTCCAAGAACTCTTGATGAAGTGGATCTAAGCTGAGAGCAAAACAGTCCCACAGATCATTGACACATTTGCCATGAAGCAATTCATCAACGTCTTGCCTATAGATGTGCAGCTCTGGGTAAAGGAACACTGACCAGAGAATGAGGAAAAAGCAGTTTCTTTGGATGAGGACTACCAAATGGCCAGACAGATGCCACAGTAGTGAGGTGACTGCCAAGCACCAGTAAGAAACTCTTTTTCCTATTTATACTCCAGGCCTGCTAAGAACTCTGGTGGGGGTAGCAAATCTGTCCAAAAGATGTTATCTTCCATAACTGTAATAAGCCGGGCCATTTTTCAAGAAACTACCATAATAAGGAGAGTGGCACTGGAGCAGATTTGTCCTTGGAAAACTGGGACAAGTACCTCACAGATGTAAAGGTGGGGAATAAGGCTATAAAGGGACTCATTGATTCGGGAAGCAGACAGACCCTAGTGCATGTTAAAGTGCTGGGAAAACACTGTGCAAAGGGACCAGGTACTGGTGTCATCTGCATCCACGGTGACACTCAATACTGTCCAACCACTTATGTGACTCTGACCATTAAGGGTGTGTCACACCAAATGATAGTGGGGGTAGTTACCTGTACCTGTGATTATCAGAACTGATTTTCCAGGATTTACTGAGTTAATCAAAGAGAGAGTAAGTCCTGATGTTTCAGCAGCTGTAGTGACATTGTTCTTTGACTTGGGGATTGCACCCTTGCTAGAGTGCTGTATAGATTTTACTGGCTGGGGTTTCATGAAGATGTTGCTACCTGTTGTAATTCCTGTGCTGAGTGTCAGAAAGTAGCTCCAGTCACTAGAAAAGACAAAGTTCCCCTAGTTCCCCTAACCTTAATAGATCTGCTTTTTGAGAGAATTGCAGTGGACGTGGTTGGTCCTTCAGGCAAAAGTAAAAATGGTAATAAAATTATCCTGGTAGTATGTAACTATGCTACTCCATACCCAGAAGCAAGAGAATTGCAATGGATGTGGTTGGTCCTTTAGACCAAAGTAAAAAGGGTAATATATTTATCCTGGTAGTATGCAACTATGCTAATCGATACCCAGAAGCGGTTCCAATGCATACTGTTACAGTCCCAAAAGCTGCAGCAGAGCTAGCCAAAATTTTCAGCAGAGTGGGCATTCCTAAAGAAATTATTACTGATCAACGCAGTAATTTTGTGCTGCACTGCTTAAGGAGCTATATAGACTGCAAAGCATCACCTCAGAGGAGACGGTCTTGTTGAGTGTTTTAACCAAACCTTAAAATGCATGTTAAAAAGGTTTGTAAAAGGGGAAGGAAAGATTGGGACCATTACTTGCCTTACCTACTTTTGCTTATAGAGAAGTGCCACAGACATCAACAGGGTTTTCGCCATTTGAAATGCTGTATGGTAGGCAGCCAAGAGGGCCACTGGATGTAATAAAGGAAATGTGGGAAGACAACCTCACTCAGAAACAATCTATACCTTCTTATAAGTGAGCCCTTTAGAAGCTGGCAAAATATGTTGAAATTGCCTATAGTAATCAGGAAGAGGCTCAAAACCAGCAGAAGGTATATTATGGTCATGGGGTAAAAGAAAATGTTTTCGAGCCAGGTAAAAAGATTTTGCTACTATTACCAACAACAGAAAATAAGTTGTTAATGAAGTGGCAAGGGTAATATAAAGTTCTGAGATGCACTGGCAATGTTAACTATGAGACTGAGACCCCCTGACAGGAAAAATCCTTCTAAGATATATCACATGCCAAAAGCTGCCTTGCTGGTTTTACCAGAAACTGATAAGGAAGCTACTGATGTAGCTTATGATAGACTGGAACAAACTGTAAATGCTGATGTTGTAAAGGTGAATGTTTCTTTGACCTCAGAACAGACTAAAGACATTTGGCAGTACTTTTACCAGAGTACCAGGCAGAACAAAAGGGGTTAAGGATGTAATAGTGACAAAGAATGCTCGTCCTATTAGGCATAAGTCATACAGGTTGCCAGAGCGCTTAAAAGCTGATGTGGTTAAGGAAATACAAAAAATGAAAGAATTGGGTACCATTGAGGAGTCGAGGAGTATTCATTTATTTATTTGCTTTTGTTAACCGAGTAAGCTCACTAGACAGCCAAGTGCCTATTTTCAGGTGCGACTTGGGAAGTGAAAGTACTTGGCCATCTCCCATGGTAATTGTAAACCAAAAATAAGGGGGTGTTAGAATCTGCTTTGATTTCAGGAAAATTAATCAAGTGTCAGAATTTGACAGTTATCATATGCCCAGAAAAGATGATTTGGTGGACAGACTGGGAAGTGCGAAGTATATCAGTACCCTCAATCTTACCAAGGGTTACTGGCAAATACCTTTAGCGAAATAATCCAGAGATAAAACTGCATTTGCCATTCTTATAGGATTCTATCAGTTCACCACCATGCCCTTTGGTTTACATGATGCTCCAGCTATATTCCAGTGGTACACAGATGTAATTTATCACCTCATACTCGTTATTGTATTGTGTACCTGGATAATCATGTGGTGTACAGTCAAGACTGGAAAAGTCACATGGAACACCTATAAGCAGTTATCCAAGCTATCAGAAATGCAGGTCTGACAATTAATTCTACTAAATGTGCATTGGGCATGCAGGAAACTAGATATTTGGGCTATGTGTTGGGAAATGGAGAAGTCAAACCAGAGATTTCTAAAGTAGAAGCTGTAGCTGATAGTCCTGTAACTAAAACAAAGAAACATGTCAGGTCATTGTTAGGGCTAGCTCATTATTATTGGAGATTTGCTCCCAGTTTTGCAAAGTTAGCCACTCCCCTCACTGAACTCACAAAGGAACGGTACCCAAATAATGTGAAATGGACCCCGGAGTGTGATGAAGCTTTTCAAGCCATAAAGGCTGCATTATGTTCAGCACCCGTTTTAAGAAGCCCAGACTTTGAGAAACCATTTCTGCTACAGACAGATGCATCTGAGGTAGGCCTAGGTGTTGTCCTAAGTCAAAATATAGCTAGGAAAGAGCATCCTAGTCTGTATATAAGTAGGGAATTGCATGACAGAGAGAAAAAAGTACTCCACTATGGAAAATGAGTGTTTAGCAGCAAAGTGGTCCATGGAGTCCCTCAGATTTTATTTGCTAGGAACTGATTTTGTTCTTGTAACTGATCACAATCCTCTCTGTTGGCTTAACCAGATGAAAGATAAAAATTCCAGAATCACATGGTGGTACCTAGCACTGCAGCCATTTAATTCCTCTGTGATTCACAAATCTGGTAAAAAGAATAGTAATGCTGATTTTCTGTCAAGGTATAGATTAGGAACTGAGGGTTCTGATGGTTAAAAAAACAAACAAACTAATGTATGGGTCTGAAATGTACTTTCTGCTGTACTGTTAAAAATATGGATGCAAATGTACTTAATGTCTGAATGCAACAAGTGTTATTAGAAAATAAAAAGTTTTGGAAACCTGTGTAATAAAACAGGTTCCCTCTTAAAGAGAAAGGTATATACAAGATAGGGTGGAATAGGACCCTTTCCCATTTGCTTTGGAGAAAGTGTTTAAATGCAAGGATCTGTATTCTTTTCCTTTTCTGCCTCTTCTCTCTGGTTGTGCACAGTGCTGACCCTAGCTATTCTGGGGTCCTGTGTGAACCTCCTTGCTGGAACCCCATATCAGAAGTTGTGAAGCCCCCAAGGAACACCTTCAACCCTATCACGGCCCCCTGGTAGCTTCATTTTTAGCTAGGTTTTGCCATTTTTACAATTTACCCAAATTAGTATATATGGGACCAGGAAGATGGGGGCCCTTTGCTCTTGGGGCTCTGTGCAAATGTACAGTTCACAAGCCCCTAAGGCTGACTCTAGTTGCGCAACCAAATTTTCCTGTGAGATTTCAGACTTGATCAGCCTGAACAGTCTCACAATGCTTTGCCTCAGTGTCCCTGTTTTAGCTTGCTGTCTGTTTTTCCTCCTTTGCATATTTATATATGCTAATACAAAATATATGAAGATCAGTGTATGGAAATGTAGCTGATAATGGGATCACTTTTATTTAGAAAATTGTGTTACTGTTGAAATGTATATATGTATAGTTTGAGATAACTGTAAAAAGCTAGAGGTCATTTGAGTGCAAATGCCTGAGCCTTTGCAAAGACTGTGGAGAACTCAGGATGTTCTCAATGTTTTAGCAGCTCCTGAAATTGACAAAGGACAGGATGCTTGCAAAGGATGGGGCTTGAAAATATCTTATCAAAACAGCTAAGCTGATCTGCATGGAAGATTCCCCTTCCCCCACCAAGAAAGATTTTTTCCAAGAGATTTTAATTTGCTTCTGTATATAGTTATTCTGAACAGGTTTGTTTTCTTTTATGTTATTGTACCTACAAATAAACAGTTTGGTGGAATTTTACAACTACTCCTGGGTTTTCTTTATGCTTCCTGACCTGTGCCTCAACAACAGTGCTGTAGATAAAGACAAATAAAAAATTTAAAACACACTTTGCAATCTAAATGTTAAAATCCCTGAAAGTACCAAATAATAAAACATAAATTTTAAGATTAAATATTCAATTTCAGGAACTGTCTGGGTATGCTACATTAAACAGCCTATCAGCAGATCTGTTGAGCTTTTACGCAAACTGAGGAGATCACCCGATTCTTTGCAAATAAGGTTGAAGATGTCAGGAGGCAGTACCTCCAACCTCACTCCAGGGTTGTTGCAGTTGATCAGTGTCTTGTTGCAGAGCCTGGAATTTCCTGGAGTACCTTTGAACTGCCGGATTTCGTAGACACTATGAGGATTGTCCACAAGATGCGTCCAACATGCTGTAGTTTGGACCCCAGCCCTACTTCCCTGATTATGGGTTGTAGTGAGATCATTGGCCCAGTCTTAGATCAGATTATCCAGTATTCTTTAGATACGGGAGTCTTCTCTAGCTCTCTGAAGGAAGGAGTGGTGACACCCCTTCTGAAGAAAGCTTATTTAGACCCAGATAACCTAGCAAACTACAGACCAATCTCTAACCTCCCTTTTTGTGGGGAAGGTTATTGAGAAAGTTATGATGGTCCAACTGGATAACCATTTGACCATCCATTGTTTATATGAACCTGTCAAGTCTGGTTTTCATAAGAGGAATAGTACCAAGACTGCTCTGGTTCAGGTGCTCAATGATCTCCTGATGGCACGAGATCAGAGACACAGTTCTATTTTGGTTCTCCTTGATCTGTCATCAGCTTTTGATACTGTGGATCATGGGATTTTGCTCGAATGCCTGAGGTCCATTTGTGGACTATCGAGTACAGTCCTCAGATGGTTTTCATCTTTCCTCAAAGGGAGAACACAGAGAGTGGTCTCAGGTTTGTATTCATCCAGGGCCTTCTTTCTGCCTTCTGGGGTACCTCAGGGCTTGTGCTTCCCCCATGTTATTCACAGTATATATGCTACCCCTCGGAGACATTGTAAGACGGTATGAGCTGAGGTTTCACTGCTATGCTGATGATACCCAGCTGTTCTTGTCTTTTGTGCCCGACCAGGTTAGTGCTATCTCGCTATTGAACAACTGCCTCACAGATATCCAAGACTGGATGAACATCAGCGGTCTAAAGCTGAACTCGGGAAAGACTGAGGCTATGGTGGTGGACCCAGGTCGCAGGGTATAGGGTTTGAGAACTGGGCTCCCCCTCTGGATTAATCATGGGGATGGACCAGATCCTCACCTCTGAACGGGTGCGTAACCTGAGAGTAGAGCTTGACACTGGTCTGACACTCCGTTATCAGGTGTCTGCAGTTGTCAAGACTGCATTTTTTCACCTTAGGAACATTGCCAGGATTAGGCCTGTTCCACCTAGCAACCTGCCAGTTCTGGTCCATGCCTTTGTGACATCTCGCCTTGATTACTGTAACTCCCTTTACCTAGGACT
Source organism: Neoceratodus forsteri (assembly GCA_016271365.2). NCBI lineage: Eukaryota > Metazoa > Chordata > Ceratodontiformes > Ceratodontidae > Neoceratodus > Neoceratodus forsteri. The sequence continues at coordinate 417,795,479 of CM057457.1, forward strand.
TTCTGGGGTTGATATCCACTGCTTGCAGCTAGTGCAGAATGCGGCAGCACGTTTGTTGACTGGGGCATCCAGAAGTTCTCATATTACCCCTGTGCTGTGCACTCTGCACTGGCTGCCAATGCAGTGGCAGATCACCTTCAAAGATGGTCTTTTGACCTACAAAGCCCTACATGGTTTACATCCCGACTATTTGAAAGAACTTCTGGTGCCGTACACCCCTCTGAGACAGCTCCGCTCGGCTGATGAGGGTAAATTTAAAGTCTTCTGGAGCTTGTGCTTTTAGATTCGCTGCACCTACCCTCTGGAATTCTCTGCCCCATCAGCTCCAGGAGAGCAGGACAGTGGGGAGTTTCAAGCAAGCACTAAAGACTTTCCTATGGGAGAAGGCATTTCCTGCTTCATTTTAACTGTACACTGTAGTTTTGTAATATTTGTTTAGAGTTGTTTTATTGTATGTATTGAATATGTCTGTGTTTTTCTTGGTGTACAGCACTTTGAAAACTTTGAAAGGTGCTTAATCAAGTAAATTTTATTATTATATTATTATTATTATTATAAACAAGTGTGTTTTTAAAGCCGTCTTAAAATTCTGAATGGTCAGGCACTCTCTTACCCATATAAGGTAGAGAATTCCACATGGTCGGGGCCACAAAAGCAAAGGAATGGGCATCTGATGTCTTTAAATGAATCATGTGAATCTCTAGCAATCCCTTGTTGGTGGATCAGAGAAGATGGAGGGAATGTTAAGGGTGAAGGAGATCTTCTAGGTAATGGGGTCCCTGGTCATGTAGGTTTTTATAGGTCAGCAACCTGACCTTGAAGGTTATCCACTACTGTATTGCCAGCCAGTGCAGTCCATGAAGCACAGGTGTTATAGGACCAGTTCTAGAAGAACCAGTCAATAACCTGTCTGCTACATTCTGCACTAGCTGTAAGCGGCAGATATCAACTCCCAGCAGCCCTAGAAAAAGGGCATTGCAGTAGTCAAGATGGGAGGTTACGAAGGCATTAACCAGCACTGGAAGATTATCAAGAGGAACCAGGTGCTTCATCTGGGCAATATTCCTAAGACGGTAAAAAGAGGATTTGATGACAGCTGATGCCTGAGATTTAAGGGTCAATCCATTATCAAAAATAACACCCAGGTTCCACACCTGATCTGAGGTAGTCAGCTGAACACCCCCGAGCCCAAGCCCAGACGGTTGTCCTGCTGACAGACCCACCTCCTGATGATCTGGGTCCACAACCAACACCTCAGTTTTAGCAGGGTTCAACCACAGCCAGCTGGCACTCATCCAGTCCTGGATCTTGGACAGACAGTTATTATATACTGAGAGGACCACATCTTGTCCAGGCACAAAGGACATGTACAGCTAAGTGTCATCTGCATAACAGTGAAAACTCAGACTGTACCGCCTAATGATCTCTCCAAATAGCAGCATGTACATCGTGAACAACATGGGTGACAAGATGGAGCCCTGTGGTACCCCACAGGATAGGGGGAGAGTGGCTGAAGAATGAATTACAGATGCCACTCTCTGAGTCCTAACCTTGAGGAAAGACCAAAACCATCTGAGGACCATTCCCAATAGTCCACAGATGAACTGCTAGCACTCCAGCAGCACACCATGATCCACAGTTTCAAACACTGCAGAGAGATCAAGGATGACCAAGATGGAACAAGTTCTTTGATCTCTCACTATTAGGAGATCATTTAACACCCGAACAAGGGCCATCTCAGTACTATGCCTCTTCCTAAATCACAGCTGGAGAGAATCATAGATATCATGGTTGGACAAATGATTATCTAACTGCAGTGCAACCACCTTCTCAATAAACTTACTCAAAAAGGGTAGGTTATTGACAGGCCTGTAGTTAGCCAGATAGTCTGGATCAAGGGAGGATGTTTTAAAGAAGGGTCAAACAACAGCCTCCTTTAGGGGATCTGGAAAGACCCTCCCTTCAATTACCTCCAGACTGTCTCAGCTAGGCCTGAGGCAATTTCTTCTCAGTACCCTACAAGAAGGCGCATAGTGCCTGGGTCCAATCTACAACTGGTTGACCGCAAAGTCTGGATGACCCTCATAATATCCTTGATTTCCAGCTGGTTGAAGTCAGACCAGGCCAAATGGGCACTCATCCCCTCCTGCCAACCTCCACAATGCCCACTTGAGGGCTCTGACACATCCTAGACCTGATGGTGGCTACCTTATCTGCAAAACACTGAGCAACCTCATCACATTCTCTTGTGAAAAAGCTCCACCAGACTGAAGACAGATTGGATTGCACAATATGCCCACAGTCCAGAAGAGCCGAGCTGGTCAGTTATGCACAGTGACAATCTTTCTGGACAGGAACTCTGCCTTCTTACGGGTAATTACCAATTGATAGACCGTATAATGGTCCATCAATATAAATCTGTCACACTCCAAGCCTGATTTTCCACCAGCCCCTCTCTAGCCTTCATTCCACCTTCCTCATCTCCTTTGAGGTCCCATCAAACCAGGGGGACTTTGAGTGAAGAGTGAGTGGGCAAACATGAAGAGGAGCTATGGAATCCAAGGCCTCTGTCACTGCCTTATTACAGGCTAGTACTAGATTTCCTGGATTTGTGCATTCACCCGGTATACTTGATAGGTCCAGCACCACCTTCAGGTGATCGGGGTCACTCCCCCTCAAAGGGCAGTACCAGAATATCTTCATAGAGGCAATCCTATAGGGGGAGCCATGAAACTGAACCCCATGGTGTGATGGTCAGACCACCTGACTGGCTCCACCACCAAGCTGGAGAGCTCCATCTCCAGAAGGAACACAAAGTCCAATGAATGACCATAAATGTGGGTCGTGGAGGTAACAACCTGTGTAAGACCAAGTGAACTCATTAATTGCAGGAAGTCCTGACCAAATTGTGAGAGTTCATCATCAACCCAAGGATTGAAATTCACCAGGATCAACCATCTGGGGATCCCAGCATTACGTCTATGATGAAGTCTATGACTTTCTGCAGGAAAACTTTCCCATCCCCTGGTGGATGGTAGATGAGAAGTATCCAGCACCCTACACCCGCACCATCAATACATTCAGAGGAGTTGGTGATCCCTACTGGAACCTCCATAAAACAGATGGCTACACCCATGCCCCTATGATCTATTCTTGGACGGTGCATCACCGGGTACCAGGCCAGAATTGCTGTAGCCAACACTGGACCAGTAATTTCATCCAGCCAGATCTAAGTGATGCAAGTCAGATCCAATGAGTCACCAAGATCCACTATTAAGGCAGTCTTGTTCTTAATGGACCTGGCATTGCATAGCACCATCCTAGTAGGATGAGCAACCAAGGAAGACCACATAATTTGCCTACTCAAAGCAGTGCCTTGGATATGGGAACCAGGCAAGGAGGACCCCTTTCCTGGACCTATTTCACCCCAGGGCATCTTCTTGTTCCCAACACCCCAATTCACCCTCTCATTTCCAGTTCCCCTCCTGGCCGAGCCCACCACTCCTCTTCATCCTCCTAACCATCCCCAGGGCCCAACACAACCTATATACTTCTGGGGACAGTGGAGGACAGGTAAAAGTATGGAGGTCCCTGAGCCTGGTAGGGGAATAGTGTCTGGCCATCATCGCACCTTCCCAGCACATAGAAACGTAGAATTTAATGGCAGATAAGGACTGCTTGGCCCACCCAGTCTGCCCATTTCCCTACCTACTGGATAAGCTGCAGATCCAAGTTAACCAGTAGCCTACTTCTTCCTACCCCCACCCCTTAGAATTGCCTTATAACTGTCCCATGCATGCATGAATTCCACCACTGTTTTTGACTCCACAACCTCCTCCAGAAGGCCGTTCCATGCATCCACAACCCTCTCTGTGAAAAAATACTTCCTTATATTACCTCTGAGCTGTCCCTCCCTCTATCTTCAAATTGTGCCCCCTTGTTCTTGCATACATTTTTTTTTGAAAGATGCTACCCTCTTGGACTTTGTTGATTCCCTTGAGATACTTGAACGTTTCTATCATGTCCCCCTCTCCCTCCTTTCCTCGAGGCTATACATATTAAGCTCCTTTAGTCTCTCTCTTCATATGTCTTCGGTGCAGATCCTGCACCATTTTAGTTCCTCCTCTGGACAGCTTCCATCCTGTCTATGTCTTTCGGATGTGTCTCCAGAACTGCACAAAGTACTCCAGATGGGGTCTCACCAGCTGTCTGTACAGAGGGATAATAATGTCCTGTTTTCTACTGGTGATGCCTCTCCCTATGCATCCCAGTATCCCCCCAGCCCTCCTTGCTGCCCTCTCACATTGCTTGCTCACCATTAGGTCATCTGATATGACTATCCCCAGGTCTCTTTCCATTTTTGTTGTTGTTAGTATCTCACCCCCCATTGTGTACTCTTCCCCTGGGTTCATCCTAACAAACAGAGTGTACCAACCAATTAGGAAAAAAACAAATATTGTAATATACATATAAATTAACCCCAACCAACCACTGCAGCCACATAATAACTTAAAAACAGATCAAGGGTTGAAATAAGGATTTGGCAGCCAAGTGCCATAAATAGCTCCTGGGTATCAACATTTTTCAGCCACCCAAGAGCTACTTACGCCAACCCAGGAGGTATCATTTGGAAATTTGAACCAGCTACATTTGTTATCCTTTTTTGTCAGATTAAATGACATTGGACAGCAGATTGAAGCTCAAAAGCAGCTAACAGCAATCCACGTAGACCGCCACAGAAGATTACGCTTTACACCTATATCGGATGGGACAGCTAGCAGTCTGCCTATGTGGTATAATTAACTAACACAAAAATTGCCCCTGCGCACGACAAAACAATAAGCACCCTCATTTTTTTTGCTTGTTCCTTGTTTTTTTTTTTTCAGTACAGCTGTTCATGTAAAGGACTGTGGACAACACAAAAGGTGTAACCCAAAACAGCTGGTGCTACATGTTGATGTACTGACTTTGTGCATGCCTTTTGTTAACTACAGTTTCTTACTGTAAAGAAGCTTTCAGTTGTCTCTAGTTTGTGCTGTTTTACATAAACTGAATCTACCGAAATGCTTCAATACATTGCGAGTCCACTACAGCACACAACAGCTTTCCTCCCCCCAAATGTCTAAGATTGTGCCTCCAACAAGCAGCATCAAATAATAAATCTGAATCGAACGGAAGCAAAATGTGATGATCCATAAGCAAAATCTGCCTGTTCTGACCCTGTGCAAACAGGATACCTAGTGTTGTTTATAAGCTAATCAGAACAGTACAAGTTTTATATTAGCTATAGATACAGTCTGCAGCTTGGAGCACACTGTCGCCTAAAGTGCTACCTCAACCAGATTCTAGGAGAACTATTTTCATTTTTCTGGACATTTACAAGGAATTCTTTAACTGTTCAAACTATAATGATTACAAGGTTCATATACCCCTACAGTCACTGCAGTAATATGGACAATTGAAGTAAGTTACTTCACCAACTCATATGCTAAGATTTAGACCATTCCAGCTGTAAAACTGAGAAAAAGCTGGAGACCCCACAGAAAATGAGATGCTGCCCCTCAGTAGGAACTAACATGGTGAAATATTGTTTTTGGTGGGGTCTTGTTAATTGCCCATTTTACGGTAGACTGCCCTGAAGGACAGGAAGATTGTCACTTGCCCAAAGTTTCAGACAGGAAGCCAGTCACTGTGGTGCTCTGTACACACTCTGGCTTCTGTCTCAGACCCTCAAAAAACTAACAAGGGGTGGCAGGAGGGGAAGAAAGAAATGGTGTGAAATAATGAACATTTTGCTTAACAAATGAGCACAGGCTATTGCCTTTACAGTTTACAAAGGCTCTCAAAGAACCAGCAAAAAGACATTTTCTCAACTAAAACACACACACATGTACACACACACACACACACACACACACAAAACTCCTTAACTGTTGTGGTTCCCCACAATTGAATTATTGCAGTCAGTTTCATTATTCCTGGACACCTTGCCCCTTGCTGCTGTGGCTCACTGAACATAGCTACCGACTCCATCCTGAAAGCTCAGCCGAGCCACCAGCTTCCTAAAACAGGAAGCCCTCTTCGGGCATACCTTGCCCCTGCTGCTGCAGCTCACCGAACCAAGCTACTGAGTCCACCCTGAAAGCTCAGTTAAGCTGCCAACTTCCTAAGACAGGAAGCCCTCCTCTGGCATACCTCATCTCTGCTGCTGCAACTCACTGAACCAAGCTACTGACTCCATCTTGAAAGCTCAGCTAAGCCGCCAACTTCCTAAGACAGGAAGCCCTCCTCGGGCTTACCTCAGCCCTGCTGCTCCAGCTTACTGAACTGAGCTACTGACTCCATTCTGAAAGCTCAGCCGAGCTGCCAGCTTCCTAAGACAGGTGAGAAGCCCGACTCTGTCCAGAAACAGCTCAGAGCCATAATTGGAACAAGCATGGGAACCTCAGCAACCCACTGGACACTGTAGACACCGCCAAATCCCTCAATGGCTCTGCTCTAAGCCTCAAGGGCTTGCTTTTAAACTACCGCCTTACACGCTACCAGGGGCATATCTAACCCAGTTTTTTTTATCTCAGTGTGTTGTTCGCTCATCTATTGTGGGGATTCTGCTGTGCATTACAGAGCAAGTGGGTATTCTACTGTGTACTGTAGAGCAAATGGGGATTCTACTGTGTACTGAAAAGCAAGTGGGTATTCTACGGTGTATTGTAGAGCAAGTGGGGATTCTACTGTGTACTGAAAAGCAAGTGGGTATTCTACTGTGTATTGTAGAGCAAGTGGGGATTCTACTGTGTACTAAAGAGCAAGTGGGGATTCTACTGTGCACTAAAGAGCAAGTGGGGATTCTACTGTGTACTAGAGAGCAAGTGGGGATTCTGCTGTGCACTAAAGAGCAAGTGGGGATTCTACTGTGTACTAGAGAGCAAGTGGAGATTCTGCTGTGCACTAAAGAGCAAGTGGGGATTCTGCTGTGTACTAGAGAGCAAGTGGAGATTCTGCTGTGCACTAAAGAGTAAGTGGGGATTCTGCTGTGCACTAAAGAGCAAGTGGGGATTCTGCTGTGTACTAGAGAACAAGTGGGGATTCTGCTGTGCACTAAAGAGCAAGTGGGGATTCTGCTGTGCACTAAAGAGTAAGTGGGGATTCTGCTGTGCACTAAAGAGTAAGTGGGGATTCTGCTGTGCACTAAAGAGCAAGTGGGGATTCTGCTGTGCATTAAAGATCAAGTGGAGATTCTACTATAGTATATGGTTAGGGCTTATTATGAATAGAAAGCTGTGGCTTTCAAAATCTTGTTGTAGGACAGTTCAAAGATCAAAAAAGCTGTTGTACTAGTCTACTAAAGTAGAAGAACTTTTGGATTTGACTTTTAATTTAGGGTAAAAAAAATAACATACAAAACAAAAAAAAAGTGTGTGTTTGGGTTAACTGAACTGAATGGGTAACTGAAAAGTCATCTAGGTGTAAATCTCAGGTGACTGAAAGGACTTAACTGCTGTGAGGTTTAAATTACTTGTAGAAAGATCTGGTAAGTAGGGGGAGTGGCTTAGCTAGAAGGAAGCTACATTTAAAGACTGCCTTAGAAAGATTCTGCTAATAGCCTGGCAGAAGACACCAGGAGAAAGGACTGCTGTGTGACTGAACTTCTCTGCTGGGACTGAAGTAGAAGAACTTTTGTATTTGACTTTTAATTTAGGGTAAAAAAACTAACATACAAAAAAAAAAGTGTGTGTTTGGGTTAACTGAACTGAATGGGTATCTGAAGAGTTAACTAGGTGTAAATCTCAGGTGACTGAAAGGACTTAACTGCTGTGAGGTTTAAATTACTTGTAGAAAGGTCTGGTAAGTAGGGGGAGTGGCTTAGCTAGAAGGAAGCTACATTTAAAGACTGGCTTAGAAAGTTTCAACTAATAGCTTGGCAGAAGACACCAGGAGAAAGGACTGCTGTGTGACTGAACTTCTCTACTGGGACTATACTGCCCTCCTTCCCTTCCCTCCACCCCCTCACCCAAAGCTAGTTCTATTTTTATAGGCACAGGATTTGACTGACAACAGGAACTTCCTGTTTAGGGGCAGGAAGTGAGTGATCGCAGAACCACCAAGGACCCACCATCCTAGAAGGGCAAGAGTAGCCTCGGCCCCTCTAGCTGCTGGAGGTCTGCCTCTGAACAAGTAAGTGGTCTACTGAGAAATATAGGATATTCTTGTCTCAGAACAGGACAATCAGGAGCTTAAAGGGCACAGGCAGAAAGTAAGAGAGAGAGAAAAACAGAGGAAAGAGTAAGGATTGCAAACAGTTAAGGAGCCAGAAATAAGACATGATTGGAGTGGTGCAGTGCAGTGGCTGTGGAGCAGCAGTCTTCCGGGAGATGTTCTGGAGGATGCGGCGTTGTCTCATCTGCAGGCACCTCTCTGGGCTGAGGGAGGAGGTTGCTTATCTCCAGGCTGAGTTGGCCAGGATTTGTGGGACCTCCTCTTCCATCCAGGGACCACCAGTGCCACTGCCGTTGCCTCAGAGGTTGCCAAGAAAGAGGAGCAGTTGGACCACAGTGGGCTCCGGGAGGGTGAGGTGGTGGAACAGAGGCACATCCCTCCAGTTGTACCTCTCCACAATTCTATGCCATTCTGGCAAAGTGTGGTTCCTCTATGGAGGCACCTACAGTGAGACCAAGGAGGATGCTGGGAAACCTCCAAAGGAGACCCACAGGAGGGTGGCAGGGACCCTGCAGAGAAGGAAACAACTCCTGGTGGGGGACTCCATTGTTAGGAAGGTAGAACTGGGCAAGGAAGGGGAGAGGGAGGTAAGGTGCCTGCCTTGTGCCATGGCTTGGAGGGACAAGGAGTGAATCCTCAGGATTGCCAGAGCAGCTGCACAGGGGAGGGAGCTGGATGTCATTGTCCACCTAGGGACAAATGACCTGGCTAAGAAAGGGATTAGATAAGTGCAGGAAGAGTTTGTGGAATTGGGGAGGGGCCTTAGTCAAGTAGCACGCATGGTAACCTTCTCGGAGGTGCTACCCATCTATGGCATAGGAGAGGCTAGGGTGTTCTGTACCATGGGATTCAATCAGTGGTTGAAAAACTGGTGTGGAGCTCAGGGACTTGGCTTCATTGGGACTGGGGGTCCACCTGGAGTGATGCAAGCCTATACTGGCATGATGGGCTGCATCTGTCCAGGAGGGGAACCAGGATCCTAGGTGATAGGTTTAAATGCTTCATTGGCAAGCTTTAAACTAGCAAGGGGGAGGCACTGGAAAGGAGCAGGAAAACTTAGCCCCCAAACAATCACGGTAGTAAGTGTGGCAAACACCAACATGGAGGTGCGATAGGGAGAAGGGCAGGGGTAAATGGAGAAAGTGACAAAGGCAAGAAGGACAGGGATGGGGCAAAGGGGGTAAGGCCATCAGGAAATGGAGGGTAATTGAGTACCAATGCCAGAGACTGAGCAACAAACTCCGGAGCTAGTGGCCTTAATGGAAGAGGGATGCCTGGATATCATAGCAGTCACAGAAACATGGTACATAGAAGAACCATGACTGGGATGTTAACATACCGAATAGCATCTTATAGGAGAGACAGGTAGGGAGAAGAGGGAAGGAGTAGCTCTCTATGTAAAGGAAGGGATAAAAGCAACTGAACAAAAGAGTAAACAGGAGGAGAGAGGCACTGTGGGTCACCTTGGAGACTGGAAAGGGCACCACAATCCGCACAGGGGTTGTGTACAGACCCCATGTCAGGGAAGGAATGGACAAGGATATGATGGAAGGCATTCTTAGAATGGCAGAGAAAGGGGAGATACTGTTGATGGGAGACCTGATTATGCCAGATGTTAACTGGAGCACATTTGCTGCAGCCACATCCAAGAGCAGGGCCATTCTTGATGCCCTACAGGTGGCAGGCATTAGACAGCTAGTTTCGAACCCACTCGTGAGGCAATCTTAGACCTCATACTCTCAAACGGGGTAATGAGAGGATCTCAGATCTAGAAGTGGGTTGCCATCTGGGGACAAGTGACCATCAAACAGTGTGGTTCATGTTAAACTCAGCTACAGAGTCAAGCCATACAAAAGTGAGGATACTGGACTTTAGGAGGGCTGACTTTGGCAAGATGGGAGAGTGCCTCAGAAAAGCACTAGCAAACAGGCTAGAAAGAGGTGTGGAGCAACAATGGGGAATTATCAAACTGCCATTACAGAGGCAACAAGCCTTTGTGTGAAGCAAATAAACAAATCAAAATGAAAGAAAAAGCCACTATGGTTCTCAAGAGAGGTGACTGTGAAAGTCAGGGAGAAAAAGATAGCATTCCGGAAGTATAAGGAAACACAGAAGGAGCAGGACAGAGAGCTGTACCAGTTAAGGCAGAAAGAAGCAGGGAGGGAAGTCAGAATAGCAAAGGCCCAAACTGAGGAAAAGATAGCCAACTCAGTTAAGAAGGGGGATAAAACCTTTTATAGGTACATCAGCGGTGTAGAAAGACAAAGGAGGGATAGTGAGGCTGAATAGAATGAGCGAGTGGGTGGGCAGAGGGGACAGTGAAAAAGCAGGAATACTGAACGAATATTTCTGCTCAGTATTCACAAAGAGGAGGAAAGTGCCTAATCCAATTAACAGACGCACTCTTGATAGGGGGTCGATCCCAGTCCTTTCACAGAAGAAAGGGTTCTGCAAAACTCCTAAAACTGAAGGTGGACAAAGCAATGTGTCCTGATGGAATTTACCCAGAATTCTAAAAAATTAAGGAAGGAACTAGTGAAACCACTGGCTACTCTTTTTAATAAATCATGGAGGATGGTGTGGTACCGAGGACTGGAGGAAGGTGGATGTGATTCCCTTCACAAAAGTGGGACCAAGACAGAGGCAGGAACTACAGACCTGTCAGTCTGACCTCTGTGGTAGGGGAAAGTGATGGAGTCACTTCTGAAGGAAAGAATAGTTGAGTACCTAGAGGTCAGTGGAGCACAGGATCCAAGGCAGCATGGGTTCACGCGGGAAGGTCATGTCAGACGATCTAATAGATTTCTTTGACTGGGTAACCAAAGTAGTAGACCAGGGAGGGGCTGTGGACGTGGCCTACCTAGACTTTAGCAAGGCATTTGACACAGTTCCACACAAAGATTATTAGTCAAATTAACCAGCCTGGGAGTGGGTCCCAGGGTGGTAGCCTGGGTAAAACATTGGCTGGACAACAGGACACAGAAGGTAATTGTAAATGGAGTCCACTCTGAAGAAAGGGCAGTTACCAGTGGGGTCCCATGAGTTCAGTATTTGGGTCCAGTCCTTTTAATCTCTTCATCAGTGACATTGCAGAGGACTGGAAGGAAAGTATGCCTTTTGCAGATGACACAAAGATCTGCAACAGGGTTGATACAAGGAGGCGTGGAAAGGATCAAAAGGGACTTGGCAAGGTTGGAGGAATGGTCAGGCGTGATGGCAGCTAGGATTCAACGCAGTGCAAAATAATGCACCTGGGAAACAAGAACCCAGGGAAGAATACACATGGTTGGGGAGTAGTAACAACAACAAAACAGGAAAGGGACCTGGGGGTAATCATATCAGATGACCTTAAGGTCAGCAAGCAATGTGAGAAGGCAGTAGGGAGGGCCGGGGGTATACTGGGATGTAGAGGGAGAGGCATCAGCAGCAGAAAATAGGAAGTTGTTATCCCTCTGTGCAGACAGTTGGTGAGACCCCATCAGGAATACTGTGTCCAGTTCTGGAGACCCCATCTCCGCAAGGACATAGACAGGATAGAGGCAGTCCAGAGGAGGGCAACTAAAATGGTGCAGGGTCTGCAAGAGAAGTCGATGAGGAGAGACTCAAAGGGCTTAATATGTATACCTTGAGGAAAGAAGGAGGGGGACATGATAGAAACTTTCAAGTACCTCAAGGAATTAACAAAGTCCAAGAGGGAGCATCTTTCAGAAAAGAGACTTGCAAGAACAAGGGACACAATTTAAAGATAGAAGGAGAGGTTCAGGGGCAATGTGAGGAAGTATTATTTCACAGAGAGGGTAGTGGATGCATGGAACAGCCTTCCTGAAAGGAAGTTGTGGGGTCTAAAACTGTGGGAGAATTCAAGAATGCATGGGACAGACATAAGGCAATTCTTGTGGGGGGCAGGAAGATATAGGCTGTTGGTTAACTAGGATCTGCGGCCTATCCTCTAGGTAGGGAAATGGGCAGACTAGATGGGCCTAGCGGTCCTTATCTGCCATCAAAGTCTATGATTCTATGTTTCTAGCGGTCTGACAGCACATCGATAGTACAACTTTTTTCTGACATTTGAACCACCCCTTTTGTTGTTACCGTTCTGGAGTTGGTGCCTAAGGTGCGCCACGTAAGGTTAATACAACCACCCATTACCCTTTGCCTTAGAACAGTAACAAAACACTGATTTGAAATATTTTTTTCTTTTCTTATTAGTAGCATGAGCCTGTCTCTATGGATTGGGCTGGCAGCAGTTTTTTAGTCGCAGTCAGGAGCTGATAACGAAAGTCACACCACACACGCTCTAAAAAAACACTTTATTTAATGTAAGAAATATTGTTTTTTTTTTAAATCTTCTCCACGTATTGCAGTTCAGGGACATGAGAGCGAAGACAGGTGAACAAGGGAGCAGGTGGTTGGTGGGAAACAAGTGAGTAGGTGGTTAACTAAGAAAGCGGGTGGGGAGAGATAAGCTGGCAGACCATTTTTTTCTAGCGAGCAGACATGTACGTGATCAAGCTGGTGAGGAAAGACAAGCTGGAAGCCTGTTGTGTCCTGTAGTTTTTTAACCATATACTATATAAAATAGTATAATGGGCAACCTTACACAACCAAAGGCTGTGTTTCCATCTCGAGCTTGAGATGACATCGGGGACCTCTCGAGCTTTGCTCTTGAGGTCCCTGTGATGTCATCTCAAGCCTTCAATGGAAACATAGCCTTGATGTGTATGGTTGCCTATATACTATTCTATAGAAACGTAGACTTTGACGGCAGATAAGGACCACTTGGCCCACCCAGTCTGCCCATTTCCCTACCTACAGGATAAGCTGCAGATTCTAGTTAACCAACAGCCTACTTCCTGCCTCCCCCCACTACAATTACCTTGTGTCTGTCCCATGCATGTTTGAATTCCCCCACTGTTTTAGCCCCAACAACCTCCCCAGGAAGGCAGTTCCACGCATCCACCACTTTCTACATGAAAAAAGATGTCCTCACATTACCCCTGAGCCGTTCCCCCCCTCTCTTTAAATTGTGTCCCCTTGTTCTTACACATCTCTTTTTCTGAAAGATGCTACCCTCCTAGACTTTAATTCCCTTGAGGTACTTGAACATTTCTATCATGTCCCCCCGTCCCTCCTTTCATCAAAGGTATACATATTAAGCTCTCTCAGTCTCTCTTCATATGATTTCTGATGCAGACCCTGCACCATTTTAGTTGGCTTCCTTTGGACTGCTTCCATCCTATCTATGTCCTTGCATAGATGAGGTCTCCAAAACTGCACACAGTACTGCAGATGGGGTCTCACCAACTGTCTATACAGAGGGATAACTACTTCCCTTTTTCTACTTGTGATGCCCCTTCCTATGCATCCCAGTATCCCCCTGGCTCTCCTTACTGACTTCTCACATTGCTTACCCACCTTTAGATCATCTGGTATGACTACCCACAAGTCCCATTCCATTTTTGTTGTTGTTAGTACCTCCCCTGTTATTGTGTGCTCTTCTCCTGGGTTTTTGTTTCCCAGGTGCATTACTTTGCACTTCTTTGCATTGAATCTAAGTTGCCATATGTCTGACCATTCCTCCAACCTTGCCAAGTCCCTTCTCATCCTTTCTACCCCCCCTTGTGTATCAACTCTATTACAGATCTTTGTATCATCTGCAGAGAGGCATACCTTCCCTCCAGACCCTCTGCAATGTCACCTATAAAGATGTTAAAGAGGACTGGACCCAGTACTGAGCCCTGAGGTACTCCACTAGTGACCCCCCTTTCTTCGGAATGTGTTCCACTCACCATTACCTTCTGTGTCCTGTTGTGCAGCCAGTTTGCAACCCAGGCTACCACCTTGGGACCCACTCCCAAGCTGGCTAACTTGATTATTAATTTTTTGTGTGGGACTGTGTCAAATGCCTTGCTGAAGTCTAGGTAGGCCATATCCACAGCCCCTCCCTGCTCTATTACTTTGGTCACCCAGTCAAAGAAATTGATTAGATTCGTCTGACATGACCTTCCTGTTGAAAATCCATGCTGTTTTGGGTCCTGTGTCCCGCTTGCCTCTAGGTACTCAACAATACTTTCTTTCAGAAGTGATTCCATCATTTTCCATACCACAGGGCTCAAATTTACGGGACTGTAGTTTCCTGCTTCTACCCTGCTCCCACTTTTGTGAAGGGGAATCACATCTGCCCTCCTCCAGTCCTCAGGTACCACCCCATCCTCCCATGATTTGTTAAAAAGTGTGGTCAGTGGTGTCACTAGGTCCTCCCTTATTTCTTTTAGGATTCTGGGGTGAATCCCATCAGGCTCCATTGCTTTGTCCACCTTGAGTTTTAGGAGTTCTTTCAGGACCTTTCTTCTGTAAATGGACTGGTGTCAACCTCCTACCCAGAGTGCTTCTATTGTCTGGTTTAGGTAACTCCACCTCATCTTCTTTTGTGAATACTGAGCAAACGTATTCATTCAGTATCTCTGCCTTTTCACTGTCTCCCTCTGCCCACCTCCCCTCTCCCTTATTAATCTTCACTATTCCTCCCTTAACCTTTCTATGCACCCTAATGTGCCTATAAAAGGTTTTATCTCCCTTCTTAACTGACTTGGCTATTTTTTCCTCAGATTTGGGCTTTTGCTATTCTGACTGCCTTCCCCACTTCTTTCTTCTTTAATTGATACAGTTCCCTGCTGTGCTTCTTCTGTGATGCCTTATACTTTTTGAATGCTGCCTTTTTCTCCTTAACCTTCCCTGCCACCTCTTTCAAGAACCATAGTGTTTTTTTACTCCGCTTTGTTTTCTTTATTTGTTTCACACAAAGGCTTGTTGCCTCTATGATGGCAGTTTTGATTTTTCTCCATTGTTCTTTCACCCCTCCTTTTTGGCCATTTGCTAGTGTATTCCTCAGGTATTCACACATTTTGCCAAAGTCAGCCCTTCTAAAGTCCAGTATGCTTGTTTTTGTATGGCTTGTCTCCATGGTTGTGCTTATTGTGAAGCACATTGTGCAGTGGTTGTCTGTTCCCAGATGTCTACTGACTTCTAAATTTGTGATCTTCTCTCCATTTGAGAGTACCAGGTCTAGTATTGCTTCCTCCTGAGTGTGTTCCAGCACTAGCTGTCTAAGGCCTGCCCCCTACAGGGCTTCGAGAATGACCTTGCTCTTGCATGTGGCTGCAGTACATGTCATCCAGTTAAAATCTGGCATATTCAGGTCCCCCATTAACAGTATCTTCCCTTTTTCAGCCATTTTGAGAATGTCCTCTATCATATGTGTACTATGGAGAAAGTGGGGATTCCACTGTGTACTGTAGAACAAGTGGGGATTCTACTGTGTAGTAAAGAGCAAGAGGGGATTCTGCTGTGTACTGTAGAGCAAGAGGGGATTCTGCTGTGTACTATAGAGCAAGTGGGGATTCTGCTGTGTACTATAGAGCAAGTGGGGATTCTGCTGTGCACTATAGAGCAAGTGGGGATTCTTATGTGCACTATAGTAAGTGCTTAGGGAGTGAGTTTATTGAACAGCTTTGCATTTTGTTGAAACCACTAACTTCCAATTGGGTTGGCTGTGTGGTGGGAGTCCCCCAACTGTCTGCTACCCGTTAATCTGTCCCTACAAATGTAAAATCCCAACTGAACTCAGCTCTGCCACCTTTGTGTACTTTTTCCCTGGACCCATTGTTCAGCTACTAGCTGGTCTGCTGACAAGAAGTCAAGAGTCTGGCATTAGCCCATCAACCACCCACCCAGCCAGTCTGCTGTTCGCTCACACCTCAGCCTAATGTCATCTCTTCTTTTGTTTCAACCCCCCAATTTCACTAATCCTGCCTTTGTCTCTGCTGTATTTAATCTTTCACCCTCCCTCAGAAAGCCCTCCTCAGGCATACCTCGGCCCTCATGCCGTGGATCACCGAATCGAGCCACCAACTCCATCCTGAAAGCTCAGCCGAGCCGCCAGCTTCCTAAGACAGGTGAGAAGCCTGACTCTGTCCGAGAACTGCTCAGAGTCCCAACTGGAGCAAACGTGGGAACCGTAGCAACCCACTGGATACTGCAGGCACCACCAAATCCCACATTGGCTCCTCTCTAAGCCTCAAGGACTTGCTTTTAAACTACTGCCTTGCAAGCTACAGGGGGCACATCTAACCCAGTTTTTCCACCTTCCCACCTACCCACTCCTGCCACCACCACTCTTTAAATATGCTAATTCCCCACCCCTAAATCTGATACTTCACCTATTGGCTACCCATGCCTCACCCTTAGCTTTTTCTCCTTTGCTGCTCCAGAGCTGCTAACATGCTACCCGCTCCTCGAGATCTAGAGAAATGTCTCCACTGCCCAGAAACCTGCTGCTACTAATTATCATAGCTATCAGCCACCCCCATTCTCTCTAACATACTGTCAACCTCTCCATAGCTATTGCCCCCTAATATGCCAAACCTTGCATGGCTCCTTTACTCTTTCTTCTCTGCGACTCTTTAATCACCCACATCAACTTGGTCTCACTCCCCTATCCACCTCATCCCTTTCTGTTCCCCCTCTCGCACTCCTGATTTATCCTTCAACAAATTACTTTTCAGCTACTAACCCATGCTCAATCGTGGCCGCTACCTAGAGGGTGCTTACTCACCTCACAGTGTAAACAACTGATCTCCCTCTTCTTAATCATTATCATCCTGCTTTTCATGGCTGGTGACATACATCTGAACCCAGGCCCTACACAGACCTTCCCCCTAAGTAACTCTGCAGTTCCATCCCCTGATGTGTTCATTACCTTAAGTCACATTGGTGGTTCCCTCCCCCATGGGCCATGACTTCTGCAACTAAATATTAGAAGTTGAACCCTCAAACCTGATCTACTTCAGGTGCTGGCTGTCCAATATGCCCCTGGCATCATCATCCTCTCTGAAACATGACTAAATAATAATATGACAGACTCCTCAATCGCTATCCCAGGCTACACGATTGCCCATCAGGACTGAGCTAACAGAAGAGGTGGTGTTGCCATCTATGTAGACTCAGGCATACATTTCTCAGTAGTTGTAGCTAAGGCTGAGCCATGAGCCTATGAGTTGCTAATTTTACAACTGGCCCTACCCTTCTCACTCCCGATTATATTGCAGGAGTATACTGCCATCCTGGCACACCATCCGCAACTGTCACTGACCTCATCACACATATCACCTCTCTTACTCCAGCAGGCGAACTATATATCATGGGTGACTTCAACCACAACTGGCTAACTCTCCCTCAACAAAGTCTGTACTGATATATCTGCCTTAAACCTATCACAAATCATCACCGAGCTTACTTGTCTTAACCTTAAATCTGGCGCCATGCCAGCTATTCAGGTTCAGGAACGAACCTGGGCCATTGGGGGTCAGCGGGGGGGAGAGGGGATTAAGCATCCAAAGGACTGCTCTCCTCTGTCAGAGAGGGATCCAGGGATAGTACAGTGCAGCAGTGGCCCCCAGTAGAGACTGGTGGCACCGGTATGTGTGCCTGGACTTGCACAGTAGGGGGTGGCATCGGACGGCTGCCTTTCTGACGTGGGTGGGGGCACCTACATTGGAGCTAGATGGCATTGCACATCCTGCATCAGGGGGGTGTAACTAGAACATAGGAAAAACCTGGCTCCGAGGATCAGGCAATGGCACTGATCCTCCATACCCAATGCCGGGGCTTCCCTAGCTTGCCTTCAATATCCCCGGGCCCACTCCTCGTCCGTTGCTGGAGTCTGCCTTGATAAGTGCACCCCAAGTAGGAGAGGGATGACCCACCCTGGATTGGGTTAGCCGGGGGGTGCTGGCATTGGCGAGGAGGGAGTAAGGAAGCATAGCACTGGATCCTCAAGCAGGCAGGACAAGGATGGGATGCCTGAGAGAGGACCTCAGAGCTGTGATGGGAGCGAAAAAGAATTGAAAAACCCTCAAGTCTGGCAACCACTCACTTATCTACTGGGCTCTCACCACCCACCCACCCACCTCGACTGGATCCTCAAAGCAGCCTTACTACCTGACTCCCTGAGTGACCACCAAATCATCTACCTAGTCAGCAAAATCCACCAACTCAAAACCCTCCTAGGTTTCTAGTCCAACACTCCTATAAATCTTTCATTTCCACCCCCTTGCTAGAGGACCTATCCCAAGTCAACTGGGGCCCCTCCACTATGAACTGATCTATCGATAATGCCATCCTACACTTTTGAAGTATGTTCCTCAATGTCTGAAACAGACACACCCCACTGCATCACTCCAGGGTCTGGGTAAACCACCTACCATGGATAAAACCAGAAGTTATAGCATGCCAAAATACCTTCGACAAGACTTGGAAAACTCACAAATCTCCCCTCCTCCCATGTAATTACAACACTTACCATATGCTATGCAATAAATGTACCAGAGCAACTCATCTAGCTAAAGTGGACTACTTTAACTCTACCTTCTAATCTAATATAAATAAACCATCCAAATTCTGGAAGGTCATTCACTCCCTCTTCTCCCCACCTGCAGCAAATCCCACTCCACTCCGACACACAAATAACTTTCTTCTCTTGGATCCCCAAGCAGACGCCACCAAGTTCAACACCTACTTCTCCACAAGTGCTTCTACTCTCCTTTCCTTCCTACCCACCCTTGCACCACCTGGACCTTCCTTGGAAATTATGAAACCAAATAGGCCTAACACCTTCTCCTCCATAGACATCTCTCCAAACAACACTCTAAATACCTTACTAGTCCTCAACCTATCAAAAGGCAAATCTCCTGATAGATTGGACACCAAACTACTCTACCTATCTGCTCCCGCTATAGTGACCCCACTTGCCAACCTCCTAAATCTATCTTGTGCCACTTCAAATGTCCCTCAGACCTGTAAGCATGCCATTGTCCTGCCCCTTCCTAAAGGGGGTGACCCCACCTGTACTGCAAATTGCTGCCCTATATCTCTCCTCCTGGCTTTTGCTAAACTCCAAGAACACCTTGTGCTTGCCCAACTAACCTCCTTTCTTTGTGACTCCAACTTCTTCACACCCTACCAGTAAGAACCGTTCCACTGCCTCTTCCCTGACAAGGCTTTCTGACACCATCCTCTCTGAGATGGATAAAGGTCAAATCACCTCGGCCATCTTTGTTGTCCTAGCTAAAGCATTTGACACTATTTCCCATCCTCTCCTGCTAATGTGTCTCTCTGCATCTGGACTCGATCAGCCACAAACCAGTTCAGTGTGTACCTCACAGGTAGAACATAATCAGTCAGAATTGTGGATTCCACCTTCTCCCCTCTCCCCATGAATACTGGTATCTCCCAGGGATTGGTACTCTGCCCCATCCTTTCCTCTATTTTTCTTAATGACCTGCCACTAATCTGCTTATCTGCATCCATCCACTTGCATGCAGATGACACAGTTCTATTCACCTCCGGCCATACCCCTGAAGAGACTGCTACCAACCTTCAGGCTGACCAACAAAGCTCATCTCTGGTTTAGCTCCCATCAACTCTCCCTTAATGCCAAAAAGACAGTCTCCATGACCCTTGGCACAAGGCACAGACTGTCCAGGCTCACAGTCCTCCCCTCCTTCCACACCCTTGATGGGACAGTCCTTGAGGACAAAAATACTTTTAGGTATTTAAGGTTTTGGCTCGACCAACATCTATCCTTCTCTGTACATGTTGATGAAATTCTGAAAAAACTGCACCCCAAGCTCGATGCCCTTTTAAAGAAATAGCAGTTGCCTCCCACTAACTGTGAGATGAGAACTTGTGCTGAAGATGATCCTACCTACCTTTGATTACTGAGATGTAGTCTACAGTGCCACTCCTAAATCTACCTTATCCAGACTGGACCCCCTTTCAAAGCTTTCTGTTGCCTTGCACTTGATGCCCCTCCTACATCCATCATGGTGAGCTCTACTGTTCACTAGCATTTCCATCCCTTGAAAATCACTACCAACTGCACTGCACAAAATCTGTGTCAAAATCCTAGCTAGGATCCCTCCCATCCAGCCTTACCACCATGCTATCCTCAACCCCCACTCCCTCTCATGACCTTAGATCCTTCAGCTCTTGTCTGTTGTTAAATTCCTCGGCAGTGTACCTCCATAGGCCAAGCCGTCGTCTCACACTGCCTCCCTAAACTCTGGAATGACCTCCCTCACCAAATCCTCCTCTCCTTCTTGACTCATTGCTTATTTACCACCCTGTCAAATTACCTCACGATTAATTGCTCTTGCAAATGATACCATGATACTAATCCCCCTGTGACCCCCTACCTCACCATTGCCTGACCAGTGGCACCTAGCAATTGCTACGAATGCTAGCTTATTGTACCAGCTATTGCACTTATCATTTATTGTCATAACTGCACTTATTGATCCATGTCCTAACTGCCTCAGTGCCCAATATGTGTGTGTTATGGTGAGTCACGTAAATCAATTATGTTAACCTTGATCTATGTTGTAAATCCATACTAAATGTAACCCCATGACTTCCGGTGTTGTCACAGAGCACCTAGGAGCTTGCACTCAGACACCCTGATCTCAACTTTACATTAACTGTTCCAAAACCTTCAAAAATGCATACAAAAATGTCTTTAAACTCAGGAGGAGGACACACAAATCAACACAGAAGCAGAAACCGGAGTAAAGGGAAATTCAAGACTGCGGATGGCTTGAGATTGGCAGAGGAGTCCCCCAGCCAGTCGGTCTCGCCTACTATCTCCCATGCAGCCACCTAGACATGGATGGAGAAAATGAACATCTGTCACACTCCTGGTTTGAAACCTTGTTGAAAGAAATAAGAGAATCTCGAAAAGAGAACAAACAGGAGTTTCAAGCAGTTTGGAAGCAACTTATGATAAAGGATACTCAAATGGGACAAATGGAGGACTGGGTAGCAGAGATGGAGGATAATGCAGCCCAGCTTTCCCAGATTATACATTCCCTGGTGGTGCAGATGGGAGAACTTCAGGCAAAGTGCTTAGACCTTGAAGGTAGGTCTCGAAGAGACAATTTACATCTGTATGGCCTACCAGAGGGCATGGAGCTGGCTCTGATGGGGCTTTCACTGAAAATCTCCTTCAAGACATTTTGGAGCTACCAGCCATGTACACCCTCCATACTGAAAGAGTGTACCACTGATTGTAAGCCAAACCAGCAGACCCCACAGGTTATCCGCTATCAGTAGTCTTCAAAGTCAGTTCTTACAGCACCAAAGAAGACCTTTTTGTGATGGGCTTGGGCTAAAAAGGACATATCTTTCCTTTACCCACAGGCTCTTCCTAAACCACAACTACCCCCAGGAGATTCAGCAGCAGCCACTACGATATCTCCCTATTATTCGAATTCTAAAGGAAAAGGCAGTTTGTTTCCACACCCCCTACCCTGCCAGGCTTCGAGTTTTTTGGGAGGATGGAACCAAAATATATTTAACAGTAGAAGAAGTGATTGCAGCCCTAAAAGAAAAACAAATCCAGATACCAGACACTAGGAACTAGAATGAGGGATGGCATGGACAGTAATGGCAGCGCACAACAGGAAGGAAAAGATTTGGCTCCAAAATACTGGAACATGCTGAGGCCTTGAATTGGATCCAGCAGCTTCTGTCCAAAAAACACACTGCAGAGGACAAACCAACTTGAAGGGACTCTAAAGTGACTTGTTAAATGGCAAACTCTCACACGGATTGCCACCCTCCATTTTCCAATCTCCTAACTCTCAGCTAAGTGTTTACTTTCTAACTTTCTCTGCGATATGGAGACCAGACTATAGGCCGGGAAGGGAGGTGAGGGGGAGGAAACCATTTAATGATTTGGTGGCTAATATAGCAGCAAGCAATTGCCACTACATATTTCAGCCTGATGATTTCCTCACTGTTAGGTTTCTTGGGACATAGCAGGCAATTTAAGAGGATTTCTCAGAGCTAGTGTTGAATAGTTATGAGTGATTTAATAAATGCTGTGATATTAATTGATCAGATGGGGAGGACAATGGGTTTATTAATCAACATGTCAGCCACAGATAGATCATTTTAAAAGGTAGGTTTGTTTTTGATTCCCGTTTGCACTCCCAGAAGGTTTCTGATCTCCCCACCTCCTCTTATTTGGGGGGAAGATGATTTAGGGGTTTCTTTTTATCAGCAGATCTGTAAGTCACACATTTCTCTGTTCTGCCTTATGAGTAACACAATAAGTATTTAAAAGTTGAGTTTCAGGTGCGCAATGGACCTAGAATGCACCCTATTGGTACATTCTATGTGGTGCTCTACTACACCTTAGCACAAGCATTCTTCCTCAATCTTCTCATAAGCGAGAGGACACATAGACTAATCTAGTTTATTAGCCTCCAGCCTTGGAAGCACAATGTAAATATAGTTGTTAAAGTTGTTTTTCTTGTTATTGTTTATATCTTTGCCTTATTGCCATTTTTGTCACTCCAGAGATATTATGGCCTAAAGGAATCCCAGTATTTTGCTTCTATTTCACAAACGCAGATAAGTTTAAAAGGAATGGAGGGAGGAGCGAACTTTGAAACCCAGGGGGAGGCTACCACCGTGGGAGAGCTTTTCCTTTCAAATGACAGTACAAACATATATGATATGCACATATAATGTGCATGGAATCTCCAACCCAATAAAGTGCAGCAAGCTATTCCAACACTTAAAAAGAGCTGGAACAGATATTTTGCTGTTACAAGAGATCCACTCATCCTAATCTGAACATAAGAAATTTGAGAAATATGGATTCTCCCATGTGGTGGCCGTCGAACAGGGATGGCAGTATTAGATGGGGTACCCACTTTGAACTGTGATATCAAATAACTGACAAGGAGGGATGATATGTAATGCTTAAGGGCACTTTGGATGGCCAGAACATGACCATAGCCCCCATTTACTTCCCTCCAGTTTGTCTTCTACAAGTCCTACTTTCTTCACTTGGCACAATGGGCAGAAGGGCATGTGATTAGTTGGGGAGACCTTAATCTTAATATTTCTGCTGGGATGGGACCACAGTCCCTAGGGGGCAAAGTAACTAAAACTATCAGGGAAGTCAGGAAATTATTCAACGAGCTGGGATATGAAGATGTTTGGAACCATTTAAATGGTTCGACAACCAGACATACTTTTTCCCCTGAGGTTTATGTACTTAATCCTGCTTAGATTTTTTTCTATCTTCCCGGGAGCACATGAGATCTCTTCAGAAAATTTGGAATGGGGGCTTAGTCCTCTCCAACCACTCTCCAATTTTTTTGAAGGTTCAAACAACTTCACCTAGGAAAAACACCTTTTGGAAATTGAATTTATCTCTTCTCAGAGATGAAGTGTGAGAGAGGAAATCAAGGAAACAATAGAACAGGCCCTGAGGGACAATGATACAAAGGATACCACTCTTGCAGTTTTGTGGGATACTATTAAAGCCTTCCTATGAGAGAAATTAATAGGGATTTCTGCCCATAAAAAGAAGCAGTGGGAGGATTGAAGAACTCTGCTGGAGGATAACATTAAAGATTTAGAAGAACAACAATGCCAGCAGGTGAGCAGAGATAGGAATCAACAGCTAGAAAAACTTAAAAAAGAATTAAACAGTATACTGAATTACTCCACTGAACAAAAATTAATCTATTTAAGACATAAATATTACGATGGAGGACCTAGGTTCCTGATACTGTTAGCCGGTCAGCTGAGGGCTCGAAGGGCCAAAGCTACTATCCTCAGGATTAGAAACACCCTTTCCAATGAGCAGAAGAATACTTTCTCAGGTATTTTGAAGTCCTTCTCATCCTACAGTATTATTCCTAATTGTACGCCCCAGTCCCTAGGGCCTCAGAACAATCTGCCTCTGACTTTTGCTCTCATGTACATCTGCCCACCCTCTCAGAACAACAGAGGTCTATACTAATTCAGCCCATAACTGCCAGTGAGATTGAGACTATGACAGGGTCCTTGAAAACAGAGAAATGCCTTGGGTCTGATGGACTCCCGGGAGAATTCTACAAGACATTCCCTAAAACTATTATACCCATGGTAGAAAGAATATTCTGTTTTATATCCTCTAAAAAAAAAAGAATCATCTGTCCTTCCTTGAATGAAGCCATAATTTCGGTTTTACCCAAGCCAGGCAAGGAAACCACCTTATGCTCATCTTATAGGCCTATTTCTGTTTTAAATACAGATTGTAAGATATTTACCTCTGTTTTAGGTAGACGTTTATTTCAATTTGCCCCAAATATAATACACCTTGATCAGTGCGGGTTCATTCCAGGAAGACTAGTCCAAGATAATATTAGACATACCATTTACCTTGTTGAGCACATAAAAAAACAACTGCAACCAGCCCCTTTATTAAGTTTAGATGCCAAAAAGGTGTTTGATATGGTATCTTGGGATTTTCTACGTGGAGTCCTTGCCTCTTTTGGTTTCCTGACACAATTCTCCGATGTAATATACAAATTCTATTAAGACCCCCCAAGGGCTACATTAGATCAAATGGGCACATCTCTGAGAGCTTTCCCCTGTATAGAGGAACCCGGCAGGGATGCCTCTTATCCCTCTTGCTGTTTGCTCTCTTTATAGAGCCCCTTGCATAATATATTAGAACCACCCCCCCAGCTACAAAGGATGTCCAGTTAGTGGACACGGAACACAAACTGACACAGTTCACAGACAATATCCTAGTCAATTTATCTGATCCAGGAGCTTCAATGCCAGAACTACTTAAAAGAATTTGGGACTTTTCCAAACTGTCAGGTTATTCCCTCAATGTGAATAAGTCTGAAGCCTTCCCTTTTCATTTTCCATCACCTCCTCTTCCCTAAGAAATCAGTTCAAGATAAAGTGGGATCAACAGGCTCTTAAATATTTGGGGATTACAATACCCAAAAACGTATCTCAACTTTTTTCCATTAACTATACCCCATTAATAACAAAGTTAAAACAAGATATGAGGAGGTGGAACCTCCTCCCAATGTCTTTTTATTCCTGCACACTCTCTCTCTAAAAATGAATGCCTTACCTAGGCTTTTATATATTGTTTTCAATGTGTCCCTTGTACAGTAACTTCAAAGGATATCTTAACATGGCAGAGGGTGTTTCTCACTTTCTTATGCAACAATAAGAAGCCCCGAGTTAACCAAAACAAACTGCCTACAAAAGGGACTGGGAGAAGTGGCCGTGCCTTCGCTACCTTGTTACTGGATAGCATCTCAAAGAAGATTAGTGTTGTTATCGGGGAATGTCAGTTATCATGCCCTCTGGAAACAAACTGACCTGACAAAACCACTGTCTTTTCCCCTGCAGGCTTCCCTTTTTGCCCCTCCTTTATTAAAGCAAGCCAGACAACTAGTACCCAATGCTACAGCTGCTATTTTGGAGGGTTGGCAGAGGGGCCTACACAGCAGAGCAGTCCAGAAACACCTTTGGAAATACCAGTGATATATAGACTCCCCACAGTTGTTCCCTAAACAGCATAAATGCTGGTACATGAGACAGGCAGCTAAAGGTATGACTGCCCCCAGGCAACTCCTTAGAGGGAATGTGGTATTAAGCTTTGAGGAGGGTCAGATTAAACATGGCTGAATGATAAGGGAAAAGACTGTATTATTACCAAATGAAAGGCTACATAAACAAGCTTAAAAAACAGGAGAATGACTCTCAGGTTCTGGAGGATCCCACTCCCTATACTCAAATATGGAATTCACCACAGGGGGGAACAGGCCATCTCCAAAATATATACATTTCTGATCCATTTACTGTCCCACCACAATGAGCCAGTTCAGGCAACCTGGGAATGAGAACTTAACATAACCATAAATGCAATGGAATGGTCTAGGGTCTGGAGGGGGAGTATGGTCCGTTTCCTCCTCACTCACCTGGAGGGAATTTTTGTGAAAGGTGTGCATTACGTTCTTTCTGGTCCCCACTATGGTAGCGCATAGGGTCACAGGGGCCCCACTGAGCTCTTGGAGAAGATGTGGGGAACAAGCAGTCACACATAGTCCTATTTTCTATCTTTGCCCTAAATTACATAATTTTTGGTCTCAAATTTCCCTGCATATCTCTGAGATGCTGGATACCCCACATCCCCTGACAGGAGGTCATTGTCTCCTGGGTGTGCCTGGGGATGAAGGGAAAAGATACCTTTTATTTATGGTCTATTCTATTATATGCCACCTATAAATCAATAACCAAGAAGTGGCTGCAAAAGGACCCCCCCCCCTTGATATTGGGCTGGAAAACATTAATTTCTGATATTCAGCATAGTGAGGAGCTATCCAGTGCTCTCCGCAACAGTATGGAGTCCTTTGTTACACGGTGAATGAGATAGGAGCTCTGTCAGAACCAGATCTAGTAATCTCATTCTGAGAGAGGAAACTGTCTGAGGTTGAGACGCACCTAAATGAGGGAGCTCCAGATGACAGCCTGTGAGAATACCCCCAGTGGGTTACCTTACTTCCCCTTAGGTAGATAATACAAGTATTGCATTAGCCATAATTAGCCCTGTGATCTGCAGACGGTGAATTAATACAGTAACCTGTCTTTGCTTTTCTCTCACTTTTTTAAGTAAAATAGGTATAAGTCATGGATAAGTTAGCCCAAGGTTTATTGTTTGTTGTTTGAATATGCTGTAATGTTAAAAAACATACTTACTATGTTACAAAAGTGATATGTACTTCTGTGTAGTCATCTTTTGACAGTGTAAGTTCAGAATTTAAATGTTGAACTAAATGTATACAAAAGTCAACTTTTATTTAATAAAGTATTAAAAAAAAAGAAATGTAACCTCATGTTAAGCTTCAATACCATGTAAAATGTCATACATAATTCCTTGTAACCTGCTTGTTATATGCTCTGCACTGTACCCCACCCCCACCCCCACCCCACCCCGATCACACCATGAGACAAGCATCTGATTGCTCAGTGTGCCTTTCCTGGTGAAACATTTCAATAAATAAGTAAATAGAACTACAGGGATTTATTTAACTCTAAAAATTGATTAGCGTTTTGCTCATAAAAATGCTAAATCTTTGTGAAAATGCATAGCTCTTGCCGCACTGTGTTTAACAAGCATAGCACTTCTAGAAAATCTATATAAATACTTTCTGTTCGGTTAGTGTAGTCCCAAGAAAAAAACTGCTAATCAATTATTTAAAACCCTGAACTACCACTCAGTTGGCTGTTTAGTCCCATAAACACTCACATTGTGTGTGCTCAGATTTGGTGGCCACGTGAAAAAGAAAGATTCTTCTTTGCTCTTTATGTTCAGTGAAGGCTCAGATTTCAGCTGGGAGCCCTCCACTGAACTTTCACCTCATGCTGCTGAAGTTGCCCCCGACCACACTCTCACACACAGCGTTTACCCAAGACATCTGTTTCTCCATGTTCAGTGAGGGCTCAGATTTCAGCTGGGAGCCCTCCACTGAGCTGTGTAGTGTCACCCTGTATCTATCTTGAACTCGCTCCACCACCAAGTACATATGTAAACACACGCACACGTGCACGCGCGCACACACACACACACACACACTCACGCACAGCTTAGCCTGCAGCTCTCTGCTTAAGAAGTCTCGCTCTCTGCTGTCCTCTCACATCATGTGCTGTCAGCAGCACCTCTACCTTGCTGTATTTTAAAGCTGCAGGCATTAATTGCAATAGAACAGGTATGAATTAACACCCAGCGCCCCCTTATTTTGAGCCTTGTTAAATTAATAATATCGATAGCTTTTTGGCACTGAGGGTTAAAAGCACTAGATGCCTTACCTTGCACCATGCTGGTGACCCGAGTTCTGGAACAAGCTTGGACCACTGGGGACAACAGGTGTGGGAAGGGATTGAGCATCCAGAGGACAGCTATCCCTTCCCAGGGAGGGTGTAGGGCCTTGTTTCACTCCCAAGCACCCTCTGGCAGTTGTCAGGGGGAGCCGTGGCATTAGCATCACAGCTGTATGCAAGGGGGGGACAGAGCTTGGCAGATGTTTCTCACCATTGCATGTCCAATGCTTCATAGGAGAGAGGGGAAGGGAGAAACTAATGCAGAAAACTCCCTTCTTGCTGGTAGGGAAAGGTAGGCTTAGAGGTGCCTTAGCACCACGTCCAACACCTAGCCAGAGCTGCTTTCCTGGGGATCCTCGGCAGCTGTCCCCAGCCTGACACTATAGATAGAGCACTAGGGAGAAAGGTGGTCCTTTCCTCTGGGGGACTCAGATCCGGAGCGGCTCAGGAGGCAGTCTGCAGAGAGCCAGCAGGTCCCAGGAATAGCAGTCAGAGCTTCAGGTGGACGGGAACCGCTGGGGACAGCCGAACAGCTTAGCTGCAGAAAGTTCAATACAGTAATGGTGACAAAGTCTACAAAAAAAAATTTATAATATACACAGAAATGTGATAGTAGAGAAAGGCACCATGGCCCATCTAGTCTGCCCAACACCCTACCTCCCCCCCTTCTGTTATGCATCGACCCTCTTTTCCCAATCCCTTCAATCTATCCCAAGCCCTCTTGAACCCCTCAATCATTTCAGCTGCCACTACCTCCTCCGGCAGCTTATTCCAGGCCTCCACCAACCTCTCTGTGAAAAACTGCCCCCTGACATTACCTCTGTATTGTCCACCTTCCAGTTTGAGGCTATGTCCCCTCGTGTTTGCTCTCTTCTTCAATTTGAACAAGTTGTTACCGTCTACCTTATTTATTCCCTTCAGATAATTAAAGGTCTCAATCACATCCCCCCTCTCACTCCTAGTCTCCAGAGGGCACAAATTCAGCCCTCTCAATCTTCTCTCATAGGGTACATCCTGCGTCCCTCGTACCAAGTTGGTTGCCCTTCTCTGCACCCTGTCCATCAGCTCAACATCTCTTCATGGGAGAGGCCTCCAGAACTGCACCCCATACTCCAGATGCAGCTTGACCATGGTTCTGTATACATAGATACATAGACAGTGTCAGCAAATAAGGGCCTATAGCCCACCCAGTCTGCCCATTTGAGCTTGTAAGTTCAGTTTAGGTTTTCCAATAAGTCTGTTGCCCCTTACCCTTGACCTCCAGAATTCCTTTATATCTATTCCATGCATTCTTAAATCCTGTGATTGTTTCAGCCCCCACCACTTCCTCTGGCAGGGTGTTCCACTTGTCCACCACCTGTTCTGTGAAGAAATTCTTCCTCACTCTTCCTTCGAATCATACTTCCTCCAACTTCATCCCATGCCCTCTAGTCCTGGAACACCTTTTTCGCTTAAAAATAGTGTATTCCTGCACCCTGTTCCTCCCTGCAAGATACTTGTATGTCTCTATCATATCCCCCCTCTCTCCCTCCTCTCCTCCAGGGAGTACATGTTCAGTTTCTTCAGCCTGTTCTCATAGGACTTGTGATGCAATCCATGTACCATCTTTGTTGCCTTCCTCTGAACCTTATCTACCCTATTGTCCTTACGTAGGTAAGGTCTCCAGAACTGTACAGTGTACTCCAGGTGGGGCCTCACTAGTGTCTTGTAGAGTGGAATTATGACCTCCCTTTTCCTGCTGGTGATGCCCCTGCCTATGCATCCCAGCATCCTATCACACTGTCACACTGTTTCCCTACCTTGAGGTAATCAGAGATGATAACCCCAAGATCCCTTTCCTGCTTGGTGCATGCTATATCCTCACCCCCCCAACTGATATATTGTGCCAGGGTTTTTGTGCCCCATATGCATTATCTTGCACTTCCTTGCACTGAATTTCAACTGCCAAACCCCTGGCCAATCGTCAAGTTTCTGCAGGTCCCTTTTCATTCTGTCTACACCTTCTGGTGTGTCTACTCTGTTACACAGCTTTGTGTCATCAGCAAACAGTGAAATTCTGCCTTCTGGGTCCTGTGCAACATCACTGATGAAGATACTGAATAGGATTGGTCCCAGCACTGATCCTTGTGGTAGCCAAAGGGTCGCTCTTCCTTCTGTAGAGTGACAGCCATTTACCACCACTCTCTGTGTCCAGCCATCCAGCCAGTTACCTACCCACCACACTACTGTCCTGCCCACACCCATATTCCCCGGTTTGTGCAATAGTCTTCTATGCGGCACAGTGTCAAAGGCCTTGCTGAAGTCCAGATAGGCCATGTCCACTGCACCCCCCTGATCCACCTCCCTAGTCACCCAGTCAAAAAATTGAATGAGGTTGATCTGACAAGACCTCCCCCTGGTGAAACAATGCTGCCTTGGGTCCTGTAGTCCATTGACAACCAGATGTTCCACCATTCTCTCCTTCAGTAGTGCTTCCATGATCTTCCCCACTACCGAGGTGAGGCTGACTGGTCTGTAGTTCCCCGCTTCCTCTTTGTTCCCACTTTTGTATAAGGGGACTACATCTGCTATCCTCCAGTCTTTGGGTACCTCCTCTGTTTCCAGTGATCAACTAAACAGGATAGCCAGAGGTTCCGCAACCACCTCTCTTAGTTCTTTAAGGACCCTGGGGTGTAACGACATTAGCATGTCTCTCTTCCTGCTGTTAAAACCTCTTGCAATGCAGGCCAACATTCCATTTACCTTTCCCACTGCCCTACTACACTGGCTGCCCACCTTCAGGTCATGTGATACCATAATCCCCAGGTCCCTTTCTGTTTCCTTCTCCTTAATCACTAACCCCCCAAGGGAGTAAGTTTCCCTCCCATCTTTCCTCCCTAGGTGCATCAGTGAGCACTTTTGTGCATTAAACTTCAATTTCCAAGTGTCAGACCACCTCTCCATGTCCCGCCTCATGGCTTGCAGCCCACTAGGTGAATCCACTCTATTGCAGACCTTTGTATCATCTGCGAACAGGCACACTCATCCCTCCAGACCCTCCGCTAGGTCACTAACATAGATGTTAAAGAGTATCGGTCCTAGCAATGACCCCTGTGGCACCCCACTGGTCACCACCCGTTCCTTGGAATGTATCCCATTTATCACCACTGTCTGACTCCTTCCCTTCAACACACTATCAAACGCTAAAATTATAAACCTATACAAAACATAATATAATTAGACAAACAGAACTAAAAAATCTTAAATGAGCTGAAATAAGATGAGTCTGATCCAAAAAATCATGTATTGATCGTCCATAGGGCTCCCACCACCTAGGACAAAGACTGGCTCTCTTCAAGTCCTTAAAGTAATTTGTACTCCAAGGTCAAGAGACAAAACAAATCTGAAGCAGTTTTACCCAGGCACTCCCACCTCAGGGAAACTACAGAGTCACTGCACAGTCAGTTCTTTAGCTCTCACCACCAGATACTAACATAATATATGATACATATACAGTGTCGGCAGATAAGGGCCTATGGCCCACCCAGTCTGCCCATTTGAGCTTGTAAGTTCAGTTTAGGTTTTCCTAGAAGTCTGTTGCCCCTTACCCTTGACCTCCAGAATTCCTTTATATCTATCCCATGCATTCTTAAATCCCATGATTGTTTCCAGCCCCACCACTTCCTCTGGCAGGGTGTTCCACTTGTCCACCACCCGTTCTGTGAAGAAATTCTTCCTCATGTTTCCTCTGAATCATCCTCCCAACTTCATCCCATGCCCTCTAGTCCTGGAACATCTTTTCGCTTAAAAATAGTGTATTCCTGCACCCTGTTCCTTCCTGTGAGATACTTGTATGTCTCTATCATATCCCTCTCTCCTCCTCTCCTCCAGGAGTACATGTTCAGTTCCTTCAACCTGTCTTCATAGGACTTGTGATGCAATCCATGCACCATCTTTGTTGCCTTCCTCTGAACCTTCTCTACCCTGTCTATGTCCTTACGTAGGTATAGTCTCCAGAATTGTCCACTGTACTCCAGGTGGGGCCTCACTAGTGTCTTGTATAGCGGAATTATGACCTCCCTTTTCCTGCTGGTGATGTCCCTGCCTATACATCCCAGCATCCTATTTGCTTTACCTGCTGCCTTGTCACACTGTTTCCCTACTTTGAGGTCATCAGAGATGATAACCCCAAGATCCCTTTCCTGCTTGGTCAACATCTTCATCAGTGATATTGCGCAGGACCTAGAAGGCAGAATTTCACTGTTTGCTGATGACACAAAGCTCTGTAACAGAGTAGACACACCAGAAGGTGACCTTCCCCTGGTGAAACCATGATGCCTTGCGTCCTGTAGTCCTTTGACAACCAGATGTTCCACCAATCTCTCCTTCAGTAGTGCTTCTATGATCTTCCCCACTACCGAGGTGAGGCTGACTGATCTGTAGTTCCCTGCTTCCTCTTTGTTCCTGCTTTTGTAAAAAGGGACTACATCTGCTGTCCTCCAGTCTTTGGGTACCTCCCCTGTTTTGAGTGATCGGCTAAACAGAATAGCCAGAGGTTCAGCCTCCACCTCTCTTAGTTCTTTAAGGACCCTGGGGTGCACCCCATCTGGCCCCATTGCTTTATCAACTCTTAGTACTTCCAGTTTCTTCAGGACCCTTTCTCATGTAAAGGGACTTGTGTCCATTTCTGCACCATTCTCACCCCTTGTACTCTGTTCAGACCCATTACCCTCCTCCTCCTCAGTAAAGACTGAGCAGAAATACCTGTTCAATATGTCAGCTTACTGTCATCCTCCACGCTGCCCCATCTTCCCCTTCAGTCTCACTATCCTCCCTTTGTCTTTCTTTTTTCACTTATGTACCTGTAAAAGGTTTTGTTCCCCCCTACCCACTGATTTTGCAATGTGTTCTTCTGTCTGGGCTTTGGCTTCCCTTACTCACCTCCCTGCCTCCCTTTGCTTCTCCTGGTACTTCTCCCTATCCCCTTCTGCCTGTGTCTTTTTGTATTGACTCTCACCACCATGAAATGTTGGAAACATGAAAAAATAACAATGTCCACACCATTTAGAAACAAACCAGTTTAAATGAAAAGATGACACAAAAAAAGGGTACAAATCACTGTGCTACCAGCAGAGTCAAAAATGTATCTGCAGTAATCAGACTTTAACTCGGCAAAATGGCCAGGGAAATAAAGCAAGCTGAGAGACTGAATGGAAGACAGTTCAACTAAGCCAGGAGCTTTAGGAATAAGACACCGCTCCACATAAACCCGAATGCTGGACACCTCTTCTGGACACAGGATGCCCCTCCCGGTACCTGGAACCTCCTCCGGACCTTAACACTGCCATAACTACTCACCAACTGCTGCACAGCAGATCAGAAGCACCGCAAATGCTGCCACCCACCAGCACCAACACCACAGCACACCATCAGATCAGGGACAAAGGACCAGAATAGGCACTCCTCAGTGCATTCCACTTCTGCCCACGGGTCACAAAGGTGCTCCTCTCTCGCTAATCCTTTCGGGAAAGTCGCCTGGCAACAATCGCTTAATTCTGCTTCACCTCCGGCTGCTCTTCTTCCACCTCAGTTGAGCTCACAGGCTGTTCTCTTTAACTTTAGCATCAGGACAATAGAAACATATACAGAAACATAGAATTTGACGGCAGATAAGGACCGCTTGGCCCACCCAGTCTGCCTATTTCTCTACCTAATTAATAAGCTGTAGATCCTAGTTAACCAGCAGCCTACTTCTTTCTACCCCCACCCCCTAGAATTGCCTTATGATCGTCCCATGCATGCTTGAATTCAACCACTGTTTTTGACTACACAAACTCCCCTGGAAGGATGTTCCATGCATCCACAACTCTCTGTGAAAAAATACTTCCTTACATTACCTCTGAGCCGCCCCCCCATCTTCAAATTGTGCCCCCTTGTTCTTGCACACCTCTATTTTTGAACAATGTTACCCTCTTGGACTTTGTTGATTCCCTTGAGGTACTTGAAAGTTTCTATCATGTCCCCCCTCTCCCTCCTTTCCTCAAGGCTATACATATTAAGCTCCTTTAGTCTCTCCTCATATGGCTTCTTTTGCAGACCTTTCACCATTTTAGTTGCCCTCCTCTGTACTGCCTCTATCCTGTCTATATCCTTGTGGAGATTGGGTCTCCAGAACTGGATGCAGTACTCCAGATGGGGTCTCACCAGCTGTCTGTACAGAGGGATAACAACTTCCTGTTTTCTGCTGGTGATGCCTCTCCCTGTGCATCCCAGCATCCCCCCAGTCCTCCTTACTGCACTGTCACATTGCTTGTCCACCTTTAAGTCATCTGATATGACTACCCCCAGGTAGAGGAGCAAAAAAATCACTCCCTCCAATCCAGCTTCATGTAACCAATTTTACAAAAGACTGAAATAGTACAAATTGGGGTGCTGATTATACAAGCACGTCTCAGATTCTGTATTTTTCAGCCCCAGACTTCAAACCGAAATCACAAAATTTAAATAATAAATCTGAACAAAAAAAAAATACAAAATGAACAAAATACACTGCAGATAACTTTAAATAAAGACAAAGCTCCCTCACTACTAAACTTCAGGTCGGCTCAGCATAGCTACAGGTGTTTAGGCCAGGAAACAATTACTTCTTTCTTTTTGCATCCTTGTTTTTATCCTCCCTGTCCTCTGCATTTTCTTTTCCTTTTTCTTTTTGTGCTCCTAGATTAGAGGAGTTCCCTCACCTTAAGCACTTCTTTCCTCCTTCTTCATCTTGTAGATGAGGGCAGTTCTTGTCTCGCTTGTCAATACAGCCACCTCGAGCTAATTTTAAAGGGTCTTGCAAGTAATATTTAAACCACCTACTAAGGACTGAGGTCCTCTCTTGAAAGGATGTAGGACCACGGGCAGCATGGTTTCAAAGGGAGGGGTGGTCATGTCTAACTGTTCTTATAGATTTCTTTGATTGGGTTACTAGGGAGGTGGATCAAGAGAGAGCAGTGGATGTGGCATATCTGGACTTCAGTGGGGCTTTCAACATTGTGCCACACAGGAGGCTAGTTATCAAGTCAATCAATAGACAGTTTATTACTCAACACAAGTTCTTTATAATTATTAGCGTACGAAACACAGTGACTTTTTTTTCAAACAGATAGTCCAGTATAAATGAAAAATAGTACATGAGATTACAATTTCAAGGACAATAAAAAAAAACAACAACTAAGACTGTGCAAGAAGGCTTTATCCCGTGAATTATGTAAATTAAAATATGGTCCAGGGGGAGATAGATGCCTGACAAACTTTGTCCCAACCAAAACCTCCTATGTTTTTCATGTATGGGACATATTAGCAGAATGTGTTTCAAGTCATCTGGAACTTTTAAATTGCATTTACACTGTCCATCATGAATATATTTTCATTTTTGACTGTAGTAAACATATCTACAACTGTAAATTTCAAGCCTAAATCTGGTAATTATCCTTCAAGCTTCAGGATCTTCCAGTAGTACTACATAGCGCTCTAACCAGTGTACTGTTTTAAATTGTTTGTACCAATTGAAGTTTTTATAAGTTTGTAATAGTTCCTCCATAGGTCTGTAATATATTTGGCATAATACGTGACCTAGCCCCATTGGATATACATAGGTGGCAATATACGACATTACTGGAAACATCATCTTTCTTGTTGACTTAATAAAAGTAACAGAGTTCCTTCTGTAAACACATTCTAGGTATTCTTGATTCCTAAAGTGTAAATAACCTTAATAGAAATATTATCCTTCGACTGGCCCTGTGGCGCTGAGTGTTGAGGTGCTGGATGCCACACCTTGCACTACGCCAGCAACCCAGGTTCTGGAATGAGCCCAGATCATCAGGGGTCAGCAGGGGAGGGATAGGATTGAGCATCTGTAAGACTGCTCTCCTACCCCTTGGGAGGGCAAAGGGACTCCACCATGCCGTAGAGGCCCCTGGTGATGACTGTGGGGCACTATCAGCACTGGTGTACATGGCGTAAGTGTGGCAGATGTCAGCATGTTGTGCCTGGATGTCATTGCACATCCGCACTCCAGTGGGCAATGGAGGAATACGTCTGGGCATGAACGAGTAGCATGATGGCCATGCCTGGTGCACCTGGAGGTCTGTTGTGGAATTGCACCAAGAGGGTCAGTCTCGGCCTGGCTAGGTAGGCATAGGGGGCCTCCCAGCGGGTCAGTTATGGCTGTACTGACCCCCCATTGGCTGAGTTAGCCTGCTGTCCTCTGGGTGGGTGAAGCTGGTAGCTGGATGCCCCCACCACTCACTCAGCAGCAAGGCAGAAAAAAACATTTGATGATAAAAAAAAGAAGTATTATCCTTCTTTTTATCACATATGTTATTAGTGGACATTGACCTAATTCTGCCGTAAGTATTGGGACAAGAATTTCCTGTGGGACTTTTTATTTATCTGAACTTGTAGGATCTCCCATTTCTCTGCAGCCCAAATTTCCAATGCACATAATAACCTAGCCCTTATTTCAGCTTCTGTAACTTTTAATAGCCCTTTTATTGACCCACTCCCCAAGTATACTGAAATGTCTTAAAGACATTTAATGCTGCTATTAGTTTGTGTCTTATTTGTTTTTAGTATTCTGCCCAAATAGAGTCTTGCGTAAAACACACTCCAAGATAGAGAAAACTTTTGACGGTGTCTATTCTTTCATTATCTATATATACCGTAATTTTGGGATATTCTTCTTTTTATGGCCAAACACCAGCAAATTCATTTTACTTCTGTTGATTACTAATTTATTTTCTCTACACATTCCTGAAAAATTATCAATTTTCCTCCGCAGTCCTAACAATGAATCTGATATTAGTACAAGATCATCTGCAAATGCTAATTCTGGTATTTTCCTATTTTTAAAGTTAGGGGAGTAAAATTCTAGGTTATCCATATCTTCACTTAATGAATTTATGTGTATGTTAAACAAGACTGGGGCAAGAAGGCAACCCTATCTGACTCCTAGATTTGTTTTAACTTCTTTTTTAAATCACCTTTTTGATTGAATTTTATGTTTAACCATGTATTCTGGTGGAGCCTTACTATAATGTCAAAAAGGGTATGATTCATATTATAAGATTTCAACTTACACCACAGTAGGGCTCAACTATTAGAATCAAATGCCATTTTGAGGTCAACAAAACGGCATTAAAGTTTCCCTTTTTACCTTCCTATAGTTCCATATCAGATGCGACAGGGTGTAACAGTGTTGAATTGTTGACCTCCTATCTCTGAATCCATTTTGTATTTCATTACGTATGTTCATCTCTCTGGCCTTTTTCAAAGCCTATCTAGAATAAATCTGCAAAAAATCTTCTATGATGTGCCCAGAAGAGATATTGGTCTGTACATCTGTGGGTCTGAAGGGTCTCCTTTTTTCCTCATATATAGGGCATATCAGGCTGCCTTTCCAACTACTCAGTATCCCTTCACCTAGTAAAATTTTTTTGAACTTTACAGGTATGTGAAAAATGGGAACCCACCAGTCCTGAAAATATTTATATACTTCTGCTATGATTCGATTTCGGCCTGGTGCCTTATTATTTTTTAGGCCTTGTATTGCTATTTGTATTTCATAATGGTCTATATAAATCAGATAAGGATGATAATACACTTTTGCATGAGACATTATAGACATATTTTCATCCTTGGAATAATACAGGTTATAAAAAACTCTTCCCATTTATTATCTGTAACATGAGTCTCAATTCCACTACTATATTGATGGTATCCTTGACCGACCATGGTAAAACATTTTTCATTATTTATATCTTGAACCACCTGCATTAACTTATTCCATCTTCTTAGCTAGTATTTCCTTCTCTCTTTTTCTAATAGTTCTCTATGTTTTTTCCTTTCTTTATTAAATTGCTCAAGACTGCCTTATTTGGATTTTTATTTGTTATTGTAACCTTTTTATTTAATTTTTATGTTGATTGCGCATGTTGCATCAGCTTTCTCCACAAGCAGGTTGTGGAGGCGTGGCACTGTTGTGCCCAGTGCCCCCCCCGCATGCAAAGGCTTGTACCCCATCCCCCAATGTCATGGCAAGCTGCTGCTGACACTAGTTCAGCCAGCATGCCACAACCTTCTAAAAATCAGCATCTGCAGTCAGGGTCTGCCTTGTCATTGTAGCATCAGCCATCCACTGCAATGAGGGAGTGACCCGTCATTGCAGGGTGGGATGTGGGATCCCTGACATTGTTTGTAAACATTGCAGTGGGTTGCCACCGTGTTCACAAACAATATAACCCCCCCCACTGTGTTTACTTTCCAACGGGGAGCCCACTCCTCGTCAGCATTCTGTAACCCCCCGTTGTTCCTGCCGACGGGGTGCCCAATCCCTGTCAGCATAATGATTATCTCCCCCTTTTGTTCCTGCTGATGGGGTGCCCAATCCTTGTTGGCATAATGATTATCCCCCCCATTGCTCCTGCCGACGGGGTGCCCAATCCCTGTCTATGTAATATTACCCCCCATTGCTGTAGCCAAGGGGGTGCCCAGTCCCCCTCAGCTCCTGTAGCTCTCCTCCCCCTTGCCTTGTTTGCTGGTGGGAGTGCCCAATCCCCCATCGCATAACCCACCCACACAGGTGGCACTCTGGAAGCCCACCCCAGTGTGCCAAAGCACCTGTTAAATCAGAAAACGGTCCCCCAATGTCTTATTTTTGTTTCAACCTGTAAAAAAGGAAATGGTCCCTCATAGTCTCCCTGCCCCCCCTACAATCCACACCCACCCAGTGCGCAACCTGCCTCCCCACACCCCCCATACCCAATACTTACCTCTGAAGCTTGGCATGACAATCTTCACTGGACCAGGAACACGTCTACACTCTTCAAAGCCGATCACGAACTAAGGAAACTCCGGTAAACTGTATGATGTAATAAATAGGGTTTTTTCAACTTTAGTGCATATCTCAGGCATTTTTGGGAATTGTTTCAACAAATTCTCAACATGGGGTTTTTGGGATCCCTCCTCATGACTTCTTGAACTGTCGTGGCCTTAATCGGCCCTGAAAAGTGGTTTTGTAGTCACTGTGCAGAATCACCCTTTGGGGCCGATTAACGAAATGACAGTGCCAGTGTTCAAGAAGTGGACTCTCAAAAAGCCTGTGTTGCAAATTTGGTGGAAAAAATCAAAAAAATTACTGCTTTATGAGCGTACATTGCACAGTTGCTATGTACGCTTGTAACTTCGTGAATTTACAATATTTTCACACCAGATTTTCAACATTGGCATTTTGTCACACCTCCTTGTGAGCAGTATAGCTGTTATTGTTCACATCCTGGTTGAAATGTGTTTTCGCTGTTCTAGCATAGAATGGCGCAGTCGCCGTGGGAAATCAGTGTTCAGGACAGATTAAGAAAATGACAGTGACACTGTTCATGAGTGGAGGTCCTAAAATGCCTATGTTGAAATTTGGTAACAATATTCCATAAAATGACTGTGTTACGAGCATGTGTTTTGCAGTTGGCATGCACGCTCGTAACTTCGTGAATTTATAATGTTTTCACTCCAGATTTTCAACATTGCCATTTTCCCAGACCTACTTATGAACAGTGCAGCTGTAATTTTTCCCATCCTGGCCGAAATGTGTTTTTGCACTTCCAGATAAGAATAGAGTGGTTGCTGTGGGGAATTACTCTCCGGGACAGATTAAGAAAATGACAATG
Source organism: Neoceratodus forsteri (assembly GCA_016271365.2). NCBI lineage: Eukaryota > Metazoa > Chordata > Ceratodontiformes > Ceratodontidae > Neoceratodus > Neoceratodus forsteri. The sequence continues at coordinate 417,835,129 of CM057457.1, forward strand.
ATACTGTCAATGAGCAGAGGTCCTAAAATGCCTATGTTGAAAATTTGGTGATGATAGCCCATCAGTTGACTGTATTACAAGTGTGTGTTGCGCACTTTCCATGCACCCTTGTAACTTCGCAGATTTGTAATATTGTCACACCAGATTTTCAACAGTGCCATTTTTCACACCTCCTTATAACATAGAAACATAGACTTTGATGGCAGATAAGGACCACTAGGCCCATCTAGTCTGCCCATTTCCATACCTAAAGGATAGGCCGCAGATCCTAGTTAACCAACAGCCTATTTCTTCCTACCCCCCCCACAAGAATTGCCTTATGTCTGTCCCATGCATTCTTGAATTCTCCCACTGTTTTATACCCCACAACCTCCTCAGGAAGGCTGTTCCATGCATCCATTACCCTCTCTGTGAAATAATACTTCCTCACATTGCCCCTGAACCACCCTCCTTCTTCTATCTTTAAATCGTGTCCCTTGTTCTTGCAAGTCTCTTTTCTGAAAGATGCTACCCTCTTGGACTTTGTTGATTCCACTGAGGTACTTAAAAGTTTCTATCATGTCCCCCTCCCTTCTTTCCTCAAGGGTATACATATTAAGCTCCTTTAGTCTCTCCTCGTATGGCTTCTCTTGCAGACCCTGCACCATTTTAGTTGCCGTCCTCTGGACTGCCTCTATCCTGTCTATGTCCTTGCGGAGATGGAGTCTCCAGAAGTGGACACAGTACTCCTGATGGGGTCTCACCAACTGTCTGTACAGAGGGATAACAACTTCCTGTTTTCTGCTGATGATGCTTCTCCCTATACATCCCAGTATACTCCCAGCCCTCCCTACTGCCTTCTCACATTGCTTGCTAACCTTAAGGTCAACTGATATGATTACCCCCAGGTCCCTTTCCTTTTTGTTGTTACTACCTCCCCACCCATTGTGTATTCTTCCCTGGGTTCTTGTTTCCAGGTGCATTATTTGCACTTCTTTGCATTGAATCCTAGCTGCCATACTTCTGACCATTCCTTCAACCTTGCCAAGTCCCTTTTCATCCTTTCCACGCCTCCTTGTGTATCAACCCTGTTGCAGATCTTTGTGTCATCTGCAAAAGGCATACTTTTCCTTCCAGTCCTCTGCAATGTCACTGATGAAGACATTAAAAGGACTGGACCCAATACTGAACCCTGCAGTACCGCACTAGTAATCCCCCTTTCTTCAGAGTGGATTCCATTTACAATTACCTTCTGTGTCCTGTTGTCCAGCCAATGTTTTACCCAGGCTACCACCCTGGGTCCCACTCCCAGGCTGGTTAATTTGACTATTAATCTTTTTTGTGGGGCTGTGTCAAATGCTTTGCTAAAGTCTAGGTAGGCCATGTCCACAGCGCCTCCCTGGTCTACTACTTTGGTCACCCAGTCAAAGAAATCTATTAGATTTGTCTGACATGACCTTCCGCTGTGAACCCATGCTGCCTTGGGTCCTGTGCTCCACTGGCCTCTAGGTACTCAACTATTTTTTCCTTCAGAAGTGACTCCATCACTTTCCCTACCACAGAGGTCAGACTGACAGGTCTGTAGTTTCCTACATCTGTCTTAGTTCCACTTTTGTGAAGGGGAATCACATCTGCCTTCCTCCAGTCCTCAGGTACCACACCATCTTCCCATGATTTATTAAAAAGAGTAGCCAGTGGTTTCACTAGTTCCTCCCTTTATTCTTTTAGAATTCTGGGGTGAATTCCATTGCTTTGTCCACCTTCAGTTTTAGGAGTTCTTGCAGAACCCTTTCTTCTGTGAAAGGATTTTATTTTATTTATTTATTTAGTTTTTGTTAACCGGGTAAGTGCACTAGCCAGCAAGTGACTGTTTTCAGGCACGACCCGGAAGGTACAATTACAAAACAAAATGCATACAGCCAGATTATTGAGAAAACATAATACAATAAATGCAGAGAGAAATACATATGGCAATGTAACATACAACAGTATACGCAAAATATGTTTTAACACTTGGCCATGGAGCGCACACAAAATGTGCATAGTAGAAGGCAGAAAATAAGAGAGGATAGGTATTAGGAGAAAGACACAAGGAAGGGAAAGCTGGCAAAGAGATGGGAGGGAGAGAATTAGTGGTAAGGAGAAAGCCGGCAGATACGGCAACAGCGGGGTAAGGTACCACCCTGCGACCGGGTCTATGGAGCCGAAAGACAGCAAGTGGAGAGAGGGTGGTAGGGGGGAGCAGCTGTAGACGGCAACAGCGGTAGGAGATAGGAAAGTACAGCCGGGCTGGTGGAACCGATAGACGGCAGGGCGAGAGTGAAGATGCCGGTGAGAGGGGGAAAGAGGCAGAGGAGTTCCGGCAGTAGCGGCAAAAGTGACAACGTCGAGCTGATCCAGTGGAACCGAGAGACGGCAGGGCAGGGAAGGGGGTCGGTAGATGGTGGAGTTTGCGGTAATAGGTGGTGAGAGGTGACTAAGCACAGCCAGAAGGGTGGGGACTAAAGAGGGGCAGGGAAGGGGGGGTCGGTAGACGGTGGGAGTTTGCGGCAATAGGTGGTGAGAGGTGGCTAAGCACAGCCAGAAGGGTGGGGACTAAAGAGGGGCAGGGGTGAGGTAGGAGCAGGTAAATGTGAGTCTGGTGGGGAGTGGCAAAGGGGGGGGGAAGGATATTCCAGAAGAAGAGGGGGAAGAGAGTAGCAGTGGGGTTAAGTGAGGAGAGGCTGAGAGGTGAAGATAAAAGTGTCATGAAGTAGATAGCAACTTAACATTTGTCAACAGCTAACATTAGGCTTATAAACAAACAGGTTAAAGCAACAATTAATAACAAGGCACAATATAGAACACCCATTTGGACAGGCATAAGTGCTAGCAATGAGGAAACAGTACAAACGCAGTGGATCAGGTCTGGTCAAAGCAAACACATTTGTCCATAGTAGTGAGGAAAGTCCTAAGTTTGCCCTTAAAAGTCACATGAGTGGGGACATCCCTTAGATCCTGAGGTAGTAGGTTCCATAGGTGGGGGGCAGCATAATGGAAGGAGCCCATGCCCTTTTTTGTCCAACAAAAGGGGATGGATAGTAAGGTCTGATCAGCAGATCTTAGGTTCCATGTGGGAATGGCCGGCCTGAGGAGATCAGATAGGATAGCAGGCTTGGACATCCTTAGGATGGAATCAGCTAGATTGTACAAGTAGTACTGCCTTGTAGAGGAAGGAGAGAGCCAACCAAGGTCCTGATATAATAGACAATGATGCTGCAGTTGAGGTGCTTTGGTTGCATACCTGCACACATTATTGAAGGTAGTATCCCACAATTGCAGTGAAGATTTAGTGGCCAAAGTCAGGATGGGACACTCATACGTAAGGGTTGGCAATAGAATGCCTCTAGCTATTGCCAGTTTAGCAGCAGGGGTAAGTAGGTATTTGGTTCTATAGGCAGCCCCCAATTTGCAGTTAACTGTCTTGCAAGTTTCTGGTATATGTGCTTTTAGGTCCAAGGTTTGATCCAGGTGGATGCCAAGGTAACGAAAGGAAGTGACAGTTTCTATAGGTTCCCATCAATATCAGAGACAGAGATGGTCAGAGGACAGGATCTGAGCTTGTGATTGGAGCCAAACATCATGACTTTGGTTTTATTTGTATTTAAAACCAGGCGTTGAGAGTTCAACCAGTGTTGTACAGCATGAAAATCAGCAGTGAGGGCAGCATTTAGATCCAGGACATTATCAGAGTGATAATAAATTGCCAGGTCATCCGCATACAGAAGTGAGTGACCTGTGGTGACCATCTCAGGAAGATTATTAATGAATAATGAGAATAGAAGAGGGCCAAGTATAGACCCCTGAGAGACCCCAATGTTGATAACATCACTATCTGAAATGGATGAATTAAACTTTACAGCTTGTGTTCTGTTGGTGAGGTAGCTTTCAAACCAGGTAGTAACTGGGGGAGAGAAGCCCAAGGTACTGAGGGCGGATAGTAGCAGAGAATGGTCAACCAGATTGAAAGCTTTGGTTAAGTCAATGAAGACTGCCCCTGTTAACTTCCCTCTATCCATATTGGTAACAATATCTGAAGTGAATTTTGCAAGTGCAGTCATGGTGCTGTGATGCTTTCTAAAACCATGTTGTGCTGAACTTAGCAGATTGGATTTCTCAAGGTATTCAGTAATTTGCATGGATACTACTTTTTCCAGGATTTTGTTCAGAACAGACAAAATAGCAATAGGCCGGTAATTAGATATGTCATTTTTACTGCCTTTCTTAAATACTGGAGTGACTCTAGCTGCCTTCCAGACTTCAGGGATGATGCCATTGGAGAGAGATAGGGTGAAAATTCATGCCAGGGGGCCAGAGATGTAGTGAGAAGCCATTTTTAGTAGTCTTGGTTCTAGACCATCTGAGCCAGTACTGGTGCTGTCAGAGAGGGTCCTGAGCAGCTTAAGGACCTGATGCCTAGACACTTCCCTGAAATAGAAGGGGTTGGTTAAGTTTGAGGGTCCTTCAGGTGCTGTGGGGTTAAGCTGTGAGGCAGAGGATTGTGATGGGAGGGAAGCTGTGTAGGCAGATAAGTCAGAAAATTGTTGGTTAAAAGCATTAGCAATAGTAGTAGAGTCATTACAGTGCATGCCATGTAGGACCATATCTGAGGGAGTGACATCTTTAGCAGAACCTAAGAAGGACTTAATGTGACCCCCAAACTTGCGAGGGTCATTGGAAGAATTAATCAGCAGGTTTTGGCAGTATTTACTTTTGGCCTGTCTGATGCATCTTTTGCAGTCATTTCTGTATTGTTTATACAGAATGAGATCTGACTGCAGTCCAGTATGTTTGTACCTCCTCCACTGATTGTCTCTAACTTTTAACTTTTGAAGCAGGTCTTTTTTCAGCCACCTCGAATGCTGGCCCCTAACCCTCCTTTTTACTGTAGGGAGGTGCTTCTTTTGAACGTTGCCAAATTTGGTCAGAAATGAATTGAGGGCAGTATCAACATTGGTTGCAGTATAAATGTTAGACCAGTCAATACAAGAGAGGTCAAATAGGAAGGCTTGTTTGTCCAGGGCAGCATAGTTTGAAAACCTGATCAGACGTGGTGGAGGAGGAGGAGGTGGACAGGAGCGCCATCGACAGAGTGTAGGGGAATGATCAGTGATTGAGTCAGCCAGCACTGTGGCATCTAGTACATGATCCGGTCTGGTGGTGAGGATCCAATCAAGTAGGGACCCTGAGTGCGGAGCAGTAGTTCTGGTAAAGTCTGTGATAATTTGGTGTAGATTGTGCTTTTGTATTAGAGATGCAAGGATGCTGTGCTGTGGACCCAGCCAGTTGAGGTTCAGGTCCCCAAGGAGTAGAGCCTCATTTGATTTTACATTCTGGGAGACATACTGTAGCAAGTTCTGGAGACCACTCATCCCGCTGGTAGGTGGGTTGTAAACACAAATGATGTGCAGCAGTTTTGAACCCAGTGCCAGGGTAGCATGCAGAGTTTCACAAGGTATTAGGGAATCAGTGCAGGGTAGGATGTTCAGGGACAGATGATTTTTGTACATAATCCAACCCCCCCCCCTCTGACCCAACGTGGTCTTTCCGTAGAATGTTATATCCAGGCATAAGACATGTGGCATCAGGTATCGAAGGCTTCAGCCAAGTTTCTGAGAGGCATAAAATGTCAGGGTTAATTAGTTTAGCCCAAGCTTCGAGCTCAGCCAGGTGATTCGTGAGACTCCGAATATTCATGTGGGCTATAACCAGACCCTTTTTTGTTGCAGCTGTTGTGGGGGGTGATGCGCAGACCATAGGGCCCGGATTGGGTTCAATATCTCCGGCAAGCATAAGGAGCCACCGGGCAAGGTGAGAAAGCAGTTTGGCAAAGAGAGTGCTTCGCGGGCGTTTGGGTGTACGATAGTTCAAGAGATAGGAGTGGATAGACAGATAAATACAGCCCTTTTTGATGAGGATAGGGTGAGCAGGGGGAGAATTTGAGTAATAGTACAGAAGGGTGCTGGAGAACCTGAAGTCACTATCATTGTTAGCGCAGGGATAAACAGTAAAAGGTGTAGAAGTTGTTAACCAGTTTAGACATAACAGGAGAGACAGGAATATAAGTGGTGAAGTTTTAGAGGTGAGGAGTGGGTTCATAATGGGGAGACTAGGGTGCAGCACCATATCTGAAGTGGCCAGTTTCATAGAAAAAACTATAGTAACTTATGTGACAAGGAAGCAGGCTTGTAGAGGAATGGCTCTGTTTATCGAAACAGTTAGGCTCAAGACAATAAGGGGATGGGATAACGCCCCTAGTGGAAGTAGAATATAACGAGCCAATGGAGAAATAGACACTTAGTCATATGACAGACTGGCGGCTATAAAGCTAAGGGGTCGACCAGGTTGGGTGAGGTGGGGAGGGGGGGAGCGCGCTAAGCGCATGGAAGTGTGCAAAGGAAGAGCTGTATCACAAGGCTGCTGCAGCAGCGCCTTGCTCACAGTCCCCTAGAAGGTGAAAAAGTAGAGCTAGCCTTTGTCAAAAGGAAGCAACTACAGCCGCTTTCCGTGAGGGAAGGTACAGGTTTAGTGTCCTGACCCAGCAGGAGAGAGCCAGCGGCAGGAAGTGGAAGGACGTGCAGCAAGGGGCTTGCGCCTTTGGCGGCACAAGGTACCAGGGAGCGGCCGAGCTCCTGGTTCCCTTCCTCAGCTGGTTTGCAGCAATCGGCGACCCTTCAACAAAGATCTGAGGAGCGCGGTGGGTTTCTTCTAAGAGCGCCGCTTTCAGAGCAGGCACCCCTGGGTTCGTCTGGGTAGCAGTCCTGGCAGTGTTGGTCCTGGGTGGAGGGGGATCTGAAGCCCCGGCGGGCCTGGGAGAGTCCTGAGGAGGTGGGGAAAAGAAGGAGATTAAGTACTGTTTTTAACAAAAGAAGAAGGTGGAGGTGAGAAAGAGGAGGAGAGCGATTAAGTTGGAGGTAGGATAGAGTCAAGATAGACAGGGAGGAATGAAAAACAGAGCAGTAACAGCCAAAAAAAAATTATTTAAGTAAAAAGGTGGGAAGCCTGAGCAGCCCAGTACAAGGAGAAATACAGAGCCAAGACAAGGAAATTTGCAAGATCTAAGTGGAAGCAACAGGTAAAGAAGCACAGAGAGACAAGGAAAAAAAGAACTTAGAGGAAAACTGCAATTTTCAAGGAAGAGCTGTATCACAAGGCCGCGGCAGCAGCGCTTGCTCACAGTCCCCTAGAAGGTGAAAAAGTAGAGCTAGCCTTGTCAAAAGGAAGCAACTACAGCCGCTTTCCGTGAGGGAAGGTAGGTTTAGTGTCCCGACCCAGCAGCAGAGCCGGCAGCAGGGAAGTGGAAGGGATGTACCTTAAGGGCTTGCGCCTTTGGCGGCACAAGGTACCAGGGAGCGGCCGAGCTCCTGGTTCCCTTCCTCGGCTGGTTTGCAGCAACCCCCCTATCAGAGTGCTTCTGTTAATTGGATTAGGCACTTCCCCCTCCTCTTTTGTGAATACTGAGCAGAAATATTCGTTCAGTATTCCTGCTTTTTCACTGTCCCCCTCTGCCCACCCACCGTTCATTCTATTCAGCCTCACTATCCCTCCCTTTGTCTTTCTTCGCTGGCTGATGTACCTATAAAAGGTTTTATCCCCCTTCTTAACTGAGTTGGCTATCTTTTCCTCAGTTTGGGCCTTTGCTATTCTGACTTCCCTCCCTGCTTCCTTCTGCCTTAACTGGTAAAGCTCTCTGTCCTGCTCCTTCTGTGTTTCCTTATACTTCCGGAATGCTATCTTTTTCTTCCTGACTTTCACAGCCACCTCTTTTGAGAATCATAGTGGCTTTTTCTTTCATTTTGATTTGTTTATTTGCTTCACACAAAGGCTTGTTGCCTCTGTGATGGCAGTTTTGATAAGTCCCCATAGTTGCTCCACACCTCCTTCTAGCCTGTTTGCTAGTGCTTTTCTGAGGCACTCTCCCATCTTGCCAAAGTCAGCCCTCCTAAAGTCCAGTACCCTCACTTTTGTATGGCTTGACTCTGTAGCTGAGTTTAACGTGAACCACACTGTTTGATGGTCACTTGTCCCAGATGGCAACCCACTTCTAGATCTGAGATCCTCTCACTGCCCCATTTGAGAGTACGAGGTCTAAGATTGCTCTTCATGAGTGGTTCCAAACTAGCTGTCTAATGCCTGCCACCTGTAGGGCATCAAGAATGGCCCTGCTTTTGGATGTGGCTGCAAATGTGCTCCAGTTAACATCTGGCATATTCAGGTCTCCCATCAACAGTATCTCCCTTCTCTGCCATTCTAAGAATGCCTTCTATCATATCCTTGTCCATTTCTTCCCCTGACATGGGGTCTGTACACAACCCCTGTGCGGATTGTGGTGCCCTTTCCAGTCTCCAAGGTGACCCACAGTGCCTCCTCTCCTCCCTGTTTACTCTTTTGTTCAGTTGCTTTTATCCCTTCCTTTACATAGAGAGCTACTCCTCCCCCTCTTCTCCCTTGCCTGTCTCTCCTGTAGGTTATGTAGGTACCCTGGTATGTTAATATCCCAGTCATGGTTCTCTGTGTACCATGTTTCTGAGACTGCTATGATATCCAGGCATCCCTCTTCCATTAAGGCCATCAACTCAGGGAGCTTGTTGCCCAGACTACAGGCATTGGTACTCATTACCTTCCATTTCCTGATGGCTTTAGTCCCTTTTGCCCCATCCCAGTCCTTCTTGTCTTTGTCAGTTTCTCCATTTACCCCTGCCCTTCTCCCTATCAACACCTCTATGTTGGTGTTTGCCGCACTTACTACCGTGATTATTTGGGGGGGCTAGGATTTTCCTGCTCCTTTCCAGTACCTCCCCCCTTGGCTAGTTTAAAAGCTTGCCAATGAAGCATTTAAACCTATCACCTAGGATCCTGGTTCCTCCCAGACAGATGCAGCCCATCATGCCAGTATAGGCTTGCATCACTCCAGGTGGACCCCAGTCCCCAATGAAGCCAAATCCCTGAGCTCCACACCAGTTTTTCAACCACTGATTGAATCCCATGGTGCAGAATACCTAGCCTCTCCTACACCATAGATGGTAGCACCTCCGAGGAGGTTACCGGCGTGCTATTTGACTAAGGCCCTCCCAATTCCACAAACTCTTCCTGCACTTCTCTAATCCCTTTTTTAGCCAGGTCATTTGTCCCTAGGTGGACAATGACATCCAGCTCCCTCCCCTGTGCAGCTGCTCTGGCAGTCTTTAGGATTCGCTCCCTGTCCCTCCAAGCCATGGCGCCAGGCAGGCACCTTACCTCTCTCTTCCCTTCCTCCCCCAGTTCTACCTTCCTAACAATGGAGTCCCCCACCAGGAGTTGTTTCCTTCCCCTGTAGGGTCCCTTGCCACCCTCCTGTGGGTCGCCTTTGTGGAGGTTCCCAGCATCCTCCTTGGTCTCCACTGTGGGTGCCACCATAGAGGAACCACACTTTGCCAGAATGGCATAGGAATTGTGGAGAGGTACAACTGGAGGGATGTGCCTCTGTTCCACCACCCTCACCCTCCCTGAGCCCACTGTGGTCCAACCGCTCCTCTTTCTTGGCAAACTCTGAGGCAACGGCAGTGGAACTGGTGGTCCCTGGATGGAAGAGGAGGTCCCACAAATCCTGGCCAACTAAGCCTGGAGATGAGCAACCTCATCCCTCAGCCCAGAGAGGTGCCTGCAGATGGGACAACACCGCATCCTCCAGAACATCTCCCGGAAGACTGCCGCTCCACAGCCACTGCACTGCACCACTCCAATCATGTCTTATTTCTGGCCCCTTAACTGTTTGCAATCCTTACTCTTTCCTCTGTTTTTTTTCCTCTCTCTCCTTACTTTCTGCCTGTATGCCCTTTAAGCTCCTGATTCTCCTGTTCTGAGACAAGAATATCCTGCATTTCTCAGTAGACCACTTACTTGCTCAGAGGCAGACCTCCAGCAGCTGAGGGGGCCGGAGAGCTACTCTTGCCCTTCTAGGATGGTGGGTCCTTGGTGGTTCTGTGATCACTCACTTCCTGCCCCTAAACAGGAAGTTCCTGTTGTCAGTCAAATCCTGTGCCTATAAAAATAGAACTAGCTTTGGGTGGAGGGAAGGGAAGGAGGGCAATATAGTCCCAGCCGAGAAGTTCAGTCACACAGCAGTCCTTTCTCCTGGTGTCTTCTGCCAAGCTATTAGCTGAAACTTTCTAAGGCAGTCTTTAAATGTAGCTTCCTTCTAGCTAAACCACTCCCCCTACTTACCAGATCTTTCTACAAGTAATTTAAACCTCACAGCAGTTAAGTCCCTTCAGTCACCTGCTATTTACACCTAGATAACTCTTCAGATACCCATTCAGTTCAGTTAACCCAAACACACACTTTTTTTTTTGTATGTTAGTTTTTTTACCCTAAATTAAAGGTCCAAATACAAAAGTTCTTCTACTTTAGTCCCAGCAGAGAAGTTCAGTCACACAGCAGCCCTTTCTCCTGGTGTCTTCTGCCAAGCTATTAGCTGAAACTTTCTAAGGCAGTCTTTAAATGTAGCTTCCTTCTAGCTAAGCCACTCCTCCTACTTACCAGATCTTTCTACAAGTAATTTAAACCTCACAGCAGTTAAGTCCTTTCAGTCACCTGAGATTTACAACTAAATAACTCTTCAGATACCCATTCAGTTCAGTTAACTCAAACACACACTTTTTTTTTTGTATGTTAGTTTTTTACCCTAAATTAAAGGTCCAAATACAAAAGTTCTTCTACTTTAGTCCCACAGACAAGTTTAGTCACACAGCAGTCTTTTCTCCTGGTGTCTTCTGCCAAGTTATAAGCAGTACAGCTGTCATTTTTCACATCCTGACCAAAATGTGTTTTCACAGTTCTGGCACAGAATAGCGTGGTCACTGTGGGAAGTCAGTGTTTGGGACAGATTGTGAAAATGACAGTGCCACTGTTCATGAGCAGAGGTCCTAAAATCCTTATGTTGAAAATTTGGTGACGAAACTCCATAACATGACTGTGTTACAAGCATGCGTTGAACTGTTTCCATGCATCCTTGTAACTTCGCAAATTTGTAATACTGTCACACCACATTTTCAACAGTGGCATTTTTTCACAACTCCTTATGAACACTACAGCTGTCATTTTTCACATCCTGGCTAAAATATGTTTTTGCACTCCTGCCGGACGATAGTACGGTCACTCTGGGAAATCAGTATTTGGGACAGATTAAGATCGACAGAGTGGGGGGGAGTGTCCGATCTTAACTGAGCTCTGTCGTGACTGCTGTATATTTGTTTTTGGGCAGACAAAGACCTCAACACAAGAGCCCAGTACAAAAGGGCAGCCTGCAGCACTGGGAGAAACAGAACGAGAGAGCGAGTGAGGGAGGGAGGGAGAGTGAGTGAACTCACCGAACGCTGTCAGGACTGCTGCAGATTTCTTTGTGGGCAGAAAAAGGTGTCAATACAGGCAGGAGCCCAGTACAAAAGGTCGGCCTGCAGTAGTGAGAGAAACAGTATGAGCGAGTGAGACAAATGGATTTAGCTCAATGGAGCTCTATCAGAACTGCTGGGATTTCTTTGTGGGCAGAAATAGGTGCCAATGCAGGCAGGAGCCCCGTACAAAAGGACAGCTTGCAGCACCAGGACAAACAGAATGAGTGATGAGAGAGGGAGACTGCACAACCTCAACAGAGCTCTGTCGGGACAGCTGCGGATTACTTAGTGGACAGACAAAGGTGCCAACACAGCCAGGAGCCCCATACAAAAGCGCAGTCTGTGGCGCCAAGAGAAACAGAATAAGCGAGTGACAGAGCAGTAGTGAGTGAGCTCAAAGGAGCTCTACTGTGACTGCTGCAGATTTTTTGTGGGCAGAAAATGTGGCAACGCAGGCAGGAGCCCAGTACAAATGGCCAGCTTGCAGCGCTGGCAGAAATGGAATGCAAGAGTGACAGAGGGGGAGTGAACGAGCTTAGTGGAGCTGTGCTGGGACTGCTTCAGATTTTTTCTGGCCAGAAAAAGTTGCCAGTGCAGGCAGGAGCCCAGTACAAAAGGGCAGCCTGCAGCACCAGGAGACACAGAACGAGCGAGTGGGGGGGGAGTCAGTGAGCTCAACAGGGCTTTGTCGGGACTGCTGCAGATTTGTTTGTGGGCAGAAAAAGGCAGAAATGCATGCAGGGGCCCAGTACAAAAGGGCAGCCTGCAGTGGCAGGAAAACCAGAATGAGCGAGTGAGTGAGCTCAACAAAGCTGTATTGTAACTGCTGCAAATTTCTTTGTGGGCATAAGAAGACAACAACGAAGGCAGGAGCCCAGTAGAAAAGGGCAGCCTGCAGCGCCGGCAGAACAGAATGAGCGAGTGAGAGAAGGGGAGTAAGTGAGCTCAACAGAGCTTTGTTGGGACTGCTGCACATTTCTTTGGGGGCAGAAAAAGGTGCCAACAGAGATGGGTGCCCAGTACAAAAGGGCAGCCTGCAGCATCAGGAGAACCAGAATGAGTGAGTGAGACAGGCGGAGTGAGCGACCTCAGTGGAGCTCTGTCGGGACAGCTGTGGATTTCTTTGTGGGTAGAAAAAGCCACCATCACAGGCAGGAGCCCAATACAAAAGGGCATCCTGTAGCACCAGGAGAAACAGAATGAGCGAGTCAGAGAGGGAGAGGGAGCCACCTCAATGGAGCTCTGTCGGGACAGCTGCATATTTCTTCCTCAGCAGAACAAGATGCCAAAGCAGGCAGCAGGCCACTACAACAGAGCAGCCTGCAGCACCGAGACAAACAGACTGAGCCAGTGACAGAGGGCCACTGAGCAAACTCAACAGAGCAACTCAATCAACATTCGGCATTGACAAATGCTTATTTTAGCTTTCCTACAGTATTCATTGATCCATATATTTTGCCTTGTTTTCCTGATACTTGACTGATATAGAAGGGAGTTTATATAAACTATTAAGCAATGGCAAGAAAGAATCTTGGACTGTGATTGGTCAGTTTGGGGCTGGACCCATGGCGTTATCCCAGCATAACGCCACAGGTCTTGTCTCAGCACTGTGAACCCATTAGGATGACCATTATCATATACTCTTTTTTTGCATCTCCTGTTAAGAAACAAAAATATTTTTCCACACTAATAAAACATTCTTTAAAATTATTTATTTTATTTTACATATAACAACAAGCCATTGCATAATAGGAATAATGCACTCCAGGATGCAGCCTCATGCCCAACCCCCCCAGCACGACACACACCCTGTCATGCATTATTACATAGATACATAGACAGTGTCGGCAGATAAGGGACTATGGCCCACCCAATCTGCCCATTTGAGCTTGTAAAGTTCACTTCATGTTTTCATAGAAGTCTGTTGCCCCTTATCCCTGACCTCCAGAATTCCTTTATGTTTATCCCATGCATTCTTAAATCCCATGATTGTTTCAGCTCCCACCACTTCCTCTGGTAGGGTGTTCCACTTGTCCACCACCCGTTCTGTGAAGAAATTCTTCATCATATTTCCTCCTCCCTCCAACTTCATCCCATGCCCTCTAGTCCTGGAACATCTTTTTTGCTTAAAAATAGTGTATTCCTGCACTCTGTTCCTCCCTGTAAGATACATGTATGTCTCTACCATGTCCCCTCTCTCCCTTGTCTCCTCCAGGGAGAACATATTCAATTCCTTCAACCTGTTCTCAGAGGACTTGTGATAGAATTCATGTACCATCTTTGCTGCCCTCCTCTGAACCTTCTCTACCCTGTCTATGTCCTTATGTAGGTAAGGTCTCCAGAACTGTACACTGTACTCCAGGTGGGGCCTCACTAATGTCTTGTATAGTGGAATTATGATCTCCCTTTTCCTGCTGGTGATGCCCCTGCCTATGCATCCCAGCATCCTATTTGCTTTACCTGTTGCCTTGTTACACTGTTTCCCTACCTTGAGATCATCAGAGATGATAACCCCAAGATCCCTTTCCTGTTTGGTGCATGCTACATCCTCACCCCCCAACTGATATATTGTGCCAGGGTTTTTGTGCCCCATATGCATTATCTTGCACTTCTTTGCATTGAATTTGAACTGCCAAACCCCTGACAATTCTACAAGTTTCTACAGGTCCCTTCTCATTCTGTCTACAACCTCTGGTGTGTATTCCTTTGTTATTTTCTGAAAAATAGAATAATAGATAGTTGATTATGTATTACAAGGCAGTTAGACCATCGAGAGGTTTAGGGGGCTTGAAACCTCAAGAGCGAAGATTGAGAGGTTCCCAGAGTCCCCTAAACCTCGAGATGGTCTGACTTTCTTGTAATAAAGAGTCATTTATCTGTTAATTGTTGTAATACATGGATGTAGTTGTACAAAAACATTACTTTTTTGATGTGAAACAGGCTGGCCGACCGCCGGACTGAAGACACGCTGCCTCGGAGCCACACATAGCACTGAAGACTCTGTCTCACTCGTTTTAAAAACATGTTGTTTAGGCAGTCCTACCTTTAGTTTTTTTCCATCGTTCTGTGAATGGAGGATCAGGTAGCTACTCTGTCAAACTGCATGGTTGAAAAAAAACACAAATTAAAATAAGTTAGTTCACAAATTTCTCTCACTAAGTGAGAAGAAACTGCTGCCATGTTTTTTTAATTTGTTCGGTCAGTCACAGAAAAAAGCTGCCAATGGGGATGCATGCTGTCACTATGACTTTGCAGGAAGGGATGTGGGTCCATGGAAACTGGGTTTCCTGCCAGGCAGAGTTGCACATGCATTGTGGCATTCTGGTGAGGATACTATAATTTGTTGGAACTATAGTATTATTGGCAGTGAAGTGTGATATTATGGGAGTGAAGTGTCCTGTGCTATGAATTACAAGGATTTTTTTCAATGGTTTTCAGTGCTATTATTTTGATGATCCATATATTACATTATATTAATTATCATATTGTCTGGATTTGCTAATATTTCCTGTCTGTAATCATCTGGACAACCTGTGTATAATTAAGGACTAAGCCATGAGAAAGGATGGGGCTGCTGTGGGATTAATCCATGGTTGGGGGGGGTTGGGGTGTGAGTCCAAAGACCGAGTGCCTGCAATGACCCAACCATGGATTAATTCCACAGAAGCCCCATCCTTTCAAGTGGCTTAATCCTCTTGTAACATGGTAATGGTTGTAGGACTAATATTCTCTGATTAAATTAGAACCGACAGACTGATTCAGTTTTGGAATGGTTTATGCTGAGCTGTTAAGTGACAGAACACAGAAGGTAGTGGTAGGTGTAGAATCCTCCAGTACCAAGGAGGTCACCAGCAGGGTTCCACAGTGATTGGTGTTGGGCCCGGTATTGTTTAATGTCTTTACTAGTGACACTGGGAAAGGCATTCACTGATGACAACAAGCTCTGTGGGAGGGTGGGCACCCAGGAAGGGATACAAAAACTGAGAGGGGCCCTAGCTAGATTAGAGAGATGGTACTGGATATGGCAGCTTGGTTCAATACCAGAAAGCGCAAAGTGATGCGCAGCATGGCAAAGTACCCAAGAGCAGAGTACTACATATTTTTCAACAGCCCACTGTAGGAGCAGCCCCTGAACCCCCACCCAGCTGGCCACTACCTCCACATCAACTTGCCAGTCCACCAAAGGAAGGTAGAGCCCTCAACTGGAGTGCAGAACCTTTATTCCTGCTGCACCTCTCAATGGCAGCTGCCACCTGCCACTCTTGTCTCAGAAAACATCAGTCTACAGCTTGACTGGGGCTTACCAGCTATAAGAGCAGCCCCTGAACCTCTGCCCAGTTGGCTGCTACCTCCACATCGACCCACCAGTCTGCTGATGGAAGATCGAGACCTCAACTGGAGCAGAGCACCTGTGTTTCTGCTGTGCCTCTCAACGTCAGTCGCTGCCTACCCCTATCAACTCAGGAAACATTAATGCACAGCCCAAGTGCAGTTTACCAGCCGTAGGAACATCCTCCGAACCTCTGAACGGCTGGCTACTACCTCCACATCAACCCACTAGTCCACTGACAGAAGAATGAGCCCTTAACTGGAATGCAGCAGCTCCACTCCTGCTGAGCCTCTCAACAGCAGCTGCCGCCCACCCCTCCTGACTCAGGAAACATCAGGTATGGTCCCCAGCTCCTCTGGAGACTACACAAATTGAAAGCCACTAATCCTATTAGACAATTGCAACAGGCTGCCCATTGACTGCTGTAACGCTTTAGATTTCTACCTTCAAAACTGGGTGCCAGTTTGTTTTGGCAGCCCCTAGACTGACTCTTACTTTGTATTTTGTCTAGTTAACTATTCGAATCATGTCCATTCTGAGTTAATCCTTGTATGACTAAATTAACTCGGTGACTGCAAAAAATGTTCTTCTAGCCTCTACTGCTTAACCACATAGTGTTTTTGTTAAACAGAAAGTATTCTGTTTAATAGGTGTATCCTACTGCATAGTTTATAAAACTTAAATCGTTACTATTGTTGACTGTAGAGTAGTGTTCAGCTGTTTATAGTTTCTGCTCTAAATACCTTCTCCCTGTGCTTGTCCTGGCAAGACATTGTTTCCACTCTTACTCTCACCTTTTTTCTCACCCCACATCGCTACTCTCTCTAGTGCTACCAAACAATATATATACATACATTATCCCTCTTGTCTGCCTTTTACTGTCCTGTTCTTTACCCCCCCACCAAGGCCTCACCTCCCCTCTGATGCATTTATCCTTCCTCATTCTGCCCTGTAATACTGGCCTTTTGCCCTGCTAATTTCTCTTGGTAACTGGTGCCAGGAGTTTAGCTGCCCATACCACCCTCTCCTACATGTCCCCCTCTGCCTGATTAGTACCTCTTCTTAGAGCAATTATCTCTTCTTAGTCACTCTGCTCTGCCTGCCCTGTTTTCCCTTCCATTGTCCCCTCTTGCCTACTTAATCTCTCTGTCTCTCCCCTTCCCTTATAGCCCACTGCCCAAGTGGGGCTTACCAACCATAGGAGCAGCTCCTGAACCTCCACCCAGCTGACCACAATCCTCCACATCAACCCACCTGTCCACCATTGGAAGATCGCTCCCTCAGCCAGAGTACAGCACCTCTGCTCCTGCTGCACCTTTCAATGGCAGCCACCGCCCACCCCTCCCAACTCAAGAAACATCAGGTACGGTTCCTGGCTCCCCTGGTGATTACATGGCTTGAAAGCCACTAATCCTATTAGACAATTGCCAATGCAGCAGGCCTCCTATTGGCTGCTGTAGTGCTTTAGCTTTTTCTCTTCAAAACTGGGCACCACTTTGTTTCAAAGGCCCCTAGACTGACTCTTACACTGTGTTTTAGTCATGCCTACCCTCCCTGGCCCTACCTCTTTTAAATGCTTAGGGATCCCCATCCACAGCTTGTTACTGGTCAGTCTGCTATTGCCTTCCCTACACACTCTCCCCTTAAATAAGCACCCTACCTTGGCCCTTCCACTTATAAGCTCCTCCACAACAAAGCAGGAATAGTCTAGTGTGGCTTATCTTGTCTGTTTCATCCCTAACATGTCACAGCTTCACGCAGTACTTCCCTGGGGTGTTATCAGGGTCCCTACTTTTCTGCGGCACAGTGAAACTAATTTCTGCGGCAAGACTACCATTTGTCGCAGACCTTCTGTGGCCGTGGTTTGTAATTTCTGCAGAAGTTCTGTGGCACTAACAAACTACCACATCACAGTGACAGCTTGTCATCTGACTTCACTTTCATCGCAGTTTTTATAGCAATTAGGTTGGTGGAAAGCACAGTAACACTAGTTCAAAAAATAACAGACTTATAAAAATAATGTTATTCCTAAAAAAGCAAAACAAATCTCTCTCCCTTAAGGTCCTAGCCTGTTGCATAAATTACATATGCAGAGGGGATCTTATGTGATAAATAAGGTATTTCTATATGCATGCTATCTATCCCACTAATGAGGTTTCCACTGTCTATCACTTATATATTTGTATGTGCTTTCTACATCACTCATGAGGTTCCCACTGTGTATTAATTATATATTTACTGTACATGCAATCTGTAACATACATATAAGTGTGTGTGTGTGTGGTGAGAGAGACAGAGATACTGTATATATGTGTGTGTGTGTGTGTATGTATTTTTTTTTTATTTCCATGAACTTGCATCCTCATTCATACAGGTCCCATTAGAAATGGAATAAAGGAGTTATTGCAAAACTCATTTTTGATGTCAACCTGCTTTCCCTGACGCACTGTGTAACACCATCAGGCCATGACAAGCATGTGAACTGATTGTGAGATAGAGCTCTCCAGACCAGCACAATATGTCCACCATGTGACAGAACACTGTACCATCCCTTCCCTGGCTCCGAGCGATGTGTTCCACCAATCCTTGTGCTGCCCAGCCAGCTCCCTGAGCTAATCTCTGAACCTGAGTTGCCAGCACGGAAACACAGCATGCTGCACTCTGGCCCAACAGCTGTCCAATGACAATATGTAAATCGATAACCCTGGCAAAAATGCGTACAGTGCAGTTATTTATTTAACAGGTCTATTCTTTCAACAGGTCAACACATTATTATATTCCACTTTCTGGGCATAATTACTTTATTTTTCTTAAAAATGACAGTTAAATTAATTTTACCAGTTATTCATTTCAGATGGCATCTCTATACCCTAAAGGCACAAATAGGTTTGTACAATATGAGGTATGGACATAACAGGTCTGTGCTATTGACAAGGTTTTGTTTAAGTTGGCCCTAGTGCAATAATGCAAGACTGAAAATTGTATTAGGCTGTAGTGCAGGTTGAGCAAATATCACCATGCCTGATGCTCAGTGCCACCGTCTCTGGCAGTGGAAGCTGTGGTAGATAAGTGACTATTCATTTCTGTTGCAGAATGCAGCCATTTCATTTGCTAATGTATGAAGTTATAGCAATGATAACATCACATTCTGAGCATATAGGGGGTTTAGGATATAAAAAGAGGGGAAGGGAACCAGATTCTATGGAAAAACAGAAATATCAATAAAAAATCAACAAGAGTGAATTCTGCAGCACCGCAGAAGTTCTGCAGTTGATTGCAAGTTCTGCGCAAAATTCTGCAGCCGCAGAATTCTAGGGGCCTTGGGTGTTATGCTTCTCTCCATCCTGTGTCTGCACTGCCACCTGTGCAGCATATCCCCTCAGGACTCAGCTCCACTCCTAACAGGGGCATCACCAAATGTGCACTCTACTGTGACGCTGTCCTATACCACCACTCTAACCACTCCTCTGCTGGAGCTAAGTAAAATGAGCATACTGGATGATCTTGACCAATATCCAAGGTGCTTGTACCTGATGGCCCTCTATCTTAGGCTCTTAAGCTCATCCACATTAAGGATGGACATTCATCCTATCAAAATCAGTTCAGACTGAGGAAACTTGGATCCAAACTACTGAAAAAATATTTCAGCTGGATAGCCTTTCTACTCCTGCTACTTTCTGGAAACAACCAACCCAACCCAGGACGACTAACTGCCCCGGCAGGAACTCCAGGCAATACTTGTCAACTTATAATAGTCACAATTAATATATGTAGTCCTCCCCAAAATGGACAATTTATGTGCCTGGACACAGCAACATATACGCCAGTCACACTGTCGGTAGTTGAAACCTGGCTGTCCCCCAGTATTGCAGATGCCCCAGTTCTCGATCCCAGGATACACCGTGTTCAGGGCAGATCACCTTACCAAACGTGGTGATGGATGTGTAATCTACCTCCGGGACTACTCACAGGCTCATATCCTAACTTTGCCTGACACAGGGTCCAATATTGAAACTCTAGCAATAAAAATATTCCTTGGGAATCACAGCAGAACCTTTACTGTCCTCTCTGTGTATATTCCACCAGGACAGAAAACCTCTGAGTTTGACTCCTTAATGCGGTGTCTTGGCACACTTAACCTCAATACGGAAACTCTGTTACTAGGGGATTTCAATGCCAATTGGCTCTCCCCAGCAGAAACTCCCTACAAGGATGCTGTGTCTACACTACACCTCTCTCAACGTGTCACCTCACACACCAGGGTAAACTATAAAACTGGCACTTCCACATTGCTCAACTGGATTCTATGTAATTGTCCTGAACACATCTCTGAGACCACTGTCCTCCCTGGTGCACTTAATGATAACTCGCTTGTCTGATGCCGGTGGTCCTGTTCCCTACTCCAAACCCCCTACTAGGACTGTCACACAGGGTTCTTAAACAAGGTCACCTGGACCTACTCAGAACTGATCTACGTCAACTTGACTGGTCCCAAGTCTACTCCTCCAATACTGTTGATGCAGCCCTCCAATGTTTCATCCAGCTCCTCAATGCAGTCTGTGATAAACACGCTCCAATAAAGAAACATAAAATAAAAGGAAGTAACAACCCCTGGTTCTCAGCTCTGCTTCTTGAAAGTCTAAAAGCCAGGGATCGCCTTTGGTACCGAGCCCAGGAAACTGGTAATCAGGTCGATATCCAAAATTACAAAAAATCTTGAAATGATTGTTTTGGAGTAATATGTGCTGCAAAAAATCAGTGTTACCAAGATGCATTCACCAGGTCCTGGAATGACAGTAGAAAATTCCTGGCAAACTTCAAGTAAGTTACGGAAAAAGATAACACCTGTGATGCTCAATATTGATGGCCTACCAACAATAAACCAGGTTACAATTGCAAACACATTCAATAAAGCATTCACTGATCTCTCAGGTCTACCCCTGGACTTCTTTCTCCCTACTCAACCCACTGCGCCGTGCAAACTGAGATCCACCCACCTGTGAACCCTCCATTTTGTTTCACAACCATCTCTTTAAAGGAAGCAGGAAATACTTCCTTAAAGTCTTGGATAAATCACACTACAACGGAGACTCCCTTGACATAAAATTTGTTGCTGTCACCCTGGAAGACATTTTGAAGCCCCTTACTTTCAAAATCAATGCCTCACTGAGACTCCTGCAGTCCCTGCAACCTTGGAAAGTGGCTCTAGTGATTCCAGTCTTCAAGGGTAGCGATCAATCCTTACTTAGCAGCTACACACCCATTTTGATTCTCCTTCCCTTAGAAACATAGAATCTGATCTGATGGCAAATAAGGCCCACTAGGCCCACCTAGTCTGCCCTTTTCCCTACCTAACGGATAAGCTGCAGATCCTAGTTAACCAATAGCCTACTTCCTCTTACCCCCCACTAGAACTGCCTTATGTCAGTCCCATGCATTCTTGAATTCCCCCACTATTTTTGACTCTATGACCACCTCAGGAAGGCTGTTCCATACATCTACAACCCTCTCTGTGAAGAAATACTTCTTCACATTATCTCTGAGTCAACCCACTCTATCTTAAAATTGTGCCCCTTGTTCTTGCACATCTCTTTTTCTGAGAGGTGCTACCCTCTAACTTTGTTGATCTCTTTGAGGTATTTGAAAGTTTCTATCATGTCCCCCCTCTCTTTCTTTTGCTTGAGGCTATACATCTTAAGCTCCTTTAGTCTTTCTTCATATGTCTTCTGGTGCAGACTCTGCACCATTTTAGTTGCCCTCCTCTTGACAGCTTCCACCCTGTCTATGTCTTAGCGGAGATGGGGTCTCCAGAACTGTACACAGTACTCCAGATGTGGTCTTACCAACTGTCTGTACAGTATCCAAGGCCCTAGAGAGGATTGCCACTGATCAATTAGTGGACTACCTAGACAAATATAACATACAGTGCACAAACAGCATGGCTTCTGTAAAGGTCATAGCACCATAACTGCTCTGCTTGAGTTTACAAGCCACATACTCAACTTGGTTCTATGTGATAATAGTGATCGCTGAAAGGTGATCCCAATTACCCCAACAGCATTATCGCTGAAAACATTTTCGGCAATATGCAGTTAAGGGTGACCAGGGTAACTGTGCATGCAGGGCAGAGGCTGTGCCCCCCCACGCCCCCTACCACCTATCTAAAGATTCTCAACTCCAGGGAGGTGCATGTCGAGGAGGGGGGCACAGCCTGGTTTTAAAAAAAATTAAGTCCTGCAGTCACAGGATGTAGCAAAATTTTACCCGCTCCCAGTCTCAAACCCAGAACTTGCTCCATTGGAGCCAGCCACCCTACCCACTATACCACACAGCTGGCACAGTGGAAGCAGGCACACTACAGAGTTACCTATAACCCACCCTGCCCTTGCCATCACAACAATAGCTGCCCTAGTAGGATCACCCCTGATGATAGTGCCCTCATATGGGTCGCTGTTATGATAGTCACCCATATGCATTCGCTATCAACATGGTATACCCACAACTCATTTAAGAAGGGTGACCTGGTCAATGCAACTTGCATTGTCCTATCAAAAGCATTCAGCATGGTCAATCATGACCTCCTGCTTGAGCAGCTGTTGGCTGCTGGCCTGTCTGGTGACACAGTTGGATGGTTTAAGTCCTACCTTTCCAACCTGACCCAGCAAGTTAGGATCAACGACGTCGTATGTGACAGCAGACCTGTCTGATCTGGTGTATCACATGACTTTGTATTAGGGCCCCTAATGTTCAACATATTACTAAATCAGTTACATGTGGTACCCTGCCACTACAAGATCTTGCTGTGTGTAGATGGTGCAGTCCTATTTTGTAATGACCCTGACACTAACACCCTGGTGCACACCCTACAGGATCATTTCACTGCAGTAAAAAGATGATTCAAGAACCAAAAACTGGTCATGAACTATAAAAAAAAAAAAAAATAAACAGATCTATGATGTTCTGCAGTCCACAAAAAAGACACCAAATGCACCCTGTCATCATCTTAAATATTGATGTGGTATCCCTGGACAAGGTAGAGTAATTTAAATACCTGGGGATCACAGTCAATAGTTCCTTGCCCTTTGTCAACCACAGACAGTGACATAAAAGCCCTTAGCATACTTATCAGTCTTCTGTAAAAGCATCAGCATTGCCTGACCCTGAAGCCCTTCATCTGGCAATCTGCAGCTCAGTTGTCTCCCTAGTGGAGTATGGAATAGTAATTTATGGATCTGCAACAAACGTAGCTCTTAATAGCAACAAAATGGCATTAAATAAGGCATGCATTTGGGGGGAGGCTCAGAGGTAATTCAAGGAAGTATTTTTTCACAGAGAGGGTTGTGAATGCATGGAACAGCCTTCCAGAGGAGGTTGTGGAGTCAAAAACAGTGGTGGAATTCAAGCATGCATGGGACAGTCATAAGGCAATTCTAGGGAGTGGGGGTAGGAAGAAGTAGGCTGCTGTTAACTAGGATCTGCAGCTTATCCATAAGGTAGGGAAATAGGCAGACTGGGTGGGCCAAGTGGTCCTTATCTGCCATCAAATTCTATGTTTCTATGCTACCTAGCCACCGGCTATGAGCAATACACACACTTGTGATCTGTACACCCGTGCCACTGGCTTCAGTTTTATTTATTTATTGAAGTGTTTCACCAGTGAAAGTACACTAAGCAATGTAATGCTCATCTCACAGCTCATCCTGGGGAAAGAGGAGTGTGATACAAAGACTAGTAAGGTGTAGATCCCGGAGTCAGTTGAAAAAAACAATTATGACTGACTTACAACACATTATGACTGATTTTTTCAACAAGTTTAACATTTATGATTGCAACTAAATAAAGAAAATTCAACTCATTTTTTCAGCTTCTGCCATTCTTCTCTCAAAATTGAACATCCTACATAAGCAATTAGCCTACTCTGGATAATACAGAATTCAGGTGGTGTTACCCACATCCCCATGGGTCCCCTCACTATGTGGGCCCTATTACAACTGCATGCACCACAGATCTAGAGCAAAGCCCACCCTCCTCTGTGCCTCGAAACTGGCTGAGAACCTAGATCTCATTGCAAACAAGATACCAAGGTAAAGAACAGTAAAGAAAACAATACCTTGGGTCAAACATATATAACCACCCAGTCCCCTGGGGTTACTAGAATCCCATCAGTATTAGATGAAGTAGGGTCTCTGGGCAGCTTGTAGGTGATTTTTTTAGAAATCCCCTTCCTGCACATGGCTCATTGTTTACTTAGCTAGGCAGAAAATAAGAGGTGTCATTTAGAACTCTTGCCACAGCATAACCATTTGACAGCTGGGGAGGGAGTTTAGAATCTTGGGTTCAGTTGATCAGTGTGTAGTGTTTACAGTGGAGCTCTGAGTGTAGAGGTGCCTGCCCACTTCCCTTAGGTTGGGTGAAGGACCTCTGGTAATTGTTTACACCATAGAGAGCGAGACAATAGCCTTTCTACAGGAAGCGGTGGAGACCTGTGTCAACGGGACCCCACTGGGTAATGTTTTTGTGAAAGTAAAATGGGACTGAGAAATCAGTAGGTCCAAGGGGCAAATCCCTGAGGGACTAGAAGATTAACCAGCTGCCCAGAGCAGGAACTGACAGAGTTTATGACAAAAAGCTATGGATTTGAGGGAAGAAAAGGTTTTTCTTCATTCAGTTCTGATGTCTGTTAGAGAGGGACAAACAAACCGTGAGTACAGTTATATGGCTTTGTTCTAAGGGAGTCACCTGGTGGTGTATGTGCCCAAGACAAGGCTAGGTTATGCCACTCAGGACCCCAGTGTTACCACAAAGATGTGCTGAATGTAAATGCATTTTCTCAGTGTGGAGGCCTTTAGGAATCCAGGTGGGGTTGGAGGAGCCAATATGTGTCCTGGAAGGAATGGCAGAGGCTGGCTTGGGGCAAGGTGGGCAGACCCTCACCTAGAGCCCAGGTCAGGGCTAACTGGATACCTGAATGGCACAATTTACTCCACAGGTGTTAACATAGCTCATCTGATCAGGAGGATTTTGAATTTGAAGTGTGTGGCAACCCTTACATAATAGGCACTTGGAGAAAAGAAAGTCTAGAGATTCCTAGATAGAGGGATGGACATCTCGATCTATAGAGAAGTAGATGTGTGCAGCTACCCAGAGCAGGCATTCTTGCCCATTTGTTCCATAAAACCTTAAAAGGCTTCATCCAACTATCCCAGAGTTTTACTTTCTATCTTACTTGGCCCTCTGCTGTT
Source organism: Neoceratodus forsteri (assembly GCA_016271365.2). Classification (NCBI taxonomy): domain Eukaryota; kingdom Metazoa; phylum Chordata; order Ceratodontiformes; family Ceratodontidae; genus Neoceratodus; species Neoceratodus forsteri. Next base: position 417,860,091 of record CM057457.1, read on the forward strand.
TGGGGCTTCTACCCATGTACTTTTCCCTTCTGTTCTTAACCTATAGACATCATGCTTTCCTTTTGTTGATTGCACATTATGCCTTAGGGAAATATATATGTATTCTGATGCCATTGCACACTTTATACCCTATTTATATATGTATGTATTTCATATATAATTTTTCATCCATACTGTATAACCTGTGCTGCATTACGTTTTCGTTTATACCATCATGGCTTTGTAATATCTGTGTTGTATTGTACCAGCATTGTTTTTGCTGCCCAGGTCCACTTTGTGAATGAGTTCACTCAATGGTGCTTCATTTGATAAAATAAAGATTGATTGATGTGTGAAATGCCAATACTCCCTATTTTGGAGAAAGCAAAGTGTTTTTGATGCAAAGTTTTATGTCCTGTAAAGACAGGATCCAAGCTTGGGGGAACCACCCAGTTTCTGCCTACCATGTGTAGAAATGAAGTCATATAATACAACCCCAATTTTCTGGTACTGGACACACCATCTTTGAGTTCATGTAAAATGTTTATGGAGCCTCCTCAGATACATTTAGAAGACAAAGCACAGCCATGGCACATTTCTCCCAGAACACAAGAGTAAATATAAATATTATTTTGCACTGTAACCCCCTGACCTCTTAGATGCCGTGACAAGTATTTACCCCAATGCCAGAGGTGATACTTATTTTTTGCCAACGTGTGGTTTGTTGCCTTGTCTGTGTACAAGTTAGAGAGTTCTGGTTGCAAGATGCTACTCCTGGCTGGGGTAAGGGTTGCACACATCTAAGCCACAATTTTCAATCCACAACTATCAGTTTTTCTTTCTCCACCCCAGTGTTTTTGTTTATGGTTATCTCTTCCTACTCAGACAAGCTGCTATTACAAACAAACATACGTACCAACGTACAAAATTGCCATCAGATCTCTATCATACCCCCCAAATGATGGCTGCTGTTTCAACTCCACAGAAAGGGGAACATAACAAACTTAAAAATAAAGAAACAATAACAGTGGCCAAACTTGTTCAAAATTAGAAATAAAGTGCACAGGGGTCAATTGCAGACATCTTCACTTCAGGAAATATTATTGATGATAATCATATAACTACTGCTAACCCCAAATGTTTAAAACCTGTCAACCAGACTATCTGCAGTGCATATGCTGACCTAGTTTACATGCAAACATATAAACCATACTGCAGTACTAGTCCAAGACAAACTGTATAAGCAGACACATTCAACAGTGCATTTGACTGTATTTTGCGGTGGTAAGTGTAATTAAAACCTCTTGGAATTGGAACCATATTATTGCCTTTGATGCCAACACATTTAGAGTACTTATCAAGCAGGATTTGTGTTTACTGTATTCACTAACCATGGTCTATCCACTTCTGCCTTGCTCCCCGATATCCTAATAACCCTTGTTAATGTCCACCATTTTTCACACTATTTGTACTTTGCAGCAGCATATTAATTGGTTTGTTTGTGATGACAGCTGATGTTATGGCATGGTTAACTTTCTAAGTCGGCCACACAGAATATATTAAATTATCAGCCTGCATCAGAAAAATCACCTTTACCAACTTGTGTACCATAAACCTAATGCAGTGCCTCATACTCACAAGGACAAACATTACAGGGGCTTTTCTATTTGTGTTCCTTGTACATAGTGGCTTAAGGAAATAGCTTTCTATTTGCAACTCTGCATGCCTTTTGCTTATGAAAGAATAGGCATCCAGAAACATAAAAAAAACCCACAAAACAACAATAGCCCCTTCTTATTTTAAAAATCAATTAGCAGAACCCAGACTGTAACAAGAAAGCTGCAGGCATGCACTGGCAGCTTACACTTGACTTGAGTGAAATGGTACAGTCTCTCTTTCTCTCTCACCTGGGTAGCCAAAGTTATTTCTGTACAGAAAAAATTCAGTAGCAATCTCTGCCATTTTATTTAACTTCTTTTTTGGACCAAACCATCTGTAGTCTTTAGTGATTTCATTGCCCCCCCCCCATTTGCAAGTTTGGTCTGTTGCTTCTCCACAACTGTCACTGTTCCCATTTCTCATTTTATTGATCACTGGATGCACTGCCAGAGGTTCACTCTGGCAACCTTTTTTATCATGGCCTCTCCCCATCACTTCCCAGCATCACAATAGGCCCCACCTCCTCCTCATGGCATGCCAGCAGCTCTGACAGATTTGAAACACCAGTTCTTCAGCAGTTTACAAGAGGGGGCAAGTTAGCTACTAGTTTTTTTCCTCTCTCCTCACGCCAGCAGGCCTGAAAGGACAGATCAATCAACTGACTGACTCACCATCTAACACTGCTGAAAAAAACCCGTACTTGGTGGTCATCCATGTCTCGCTCAGTGCTCACTCCTCTCTTACTCCTCCTTGGTGCCAGAAATTCATCCTTCTCTCCTACTGCTCACATGAATGAATAAACTGAGTGGCAAGTGCAGAGTTGCAGACTGCATCAGGTGAGTTCCTTGTATTGCAGGGCATGCAATCCTGGCTCCTCCTCCCTCTCTCTCATTGGATGAGTTTTCAAGCTGATGAGCCAGGGACACACTTGGTTGGTGATCGAGTTTCTCCACCAAAATTTGAAATGGCAAGATGTAACAGTGTAAATAATTAAAGAAAAAGCAAACTGTACTGCTGTGGAGCTTCCAAGATTTATTTATTTATTGAATTTTGATGACCGGGTAGGCCCGCTGGGCCCCAAGAGGTCCCTTTTTCAGGGGCGACCCAGGTGAAACAACAACATACAGGTAACAGATCAGTGCAGTCAGGAGACTGGATAGTTTTTAACAGTAAGAATACATATGTTTACGGGCAGCAGGTAGTGGAAGACATGCAGGCTGTAAGGACATAGAGTTTACACATAATGAGACCATTAAACATTAAACATTACTAGTTATTGATTAGATTAAAAGTGCTCTGGAATAGTGATCTGGAATCTGGGTTAGGTAGTTGACAATTTTTGAGGGTAAGAATGCTTAGAGAGTGGTAGAGGTCACAGTGATGAGTGAAGGGAGAGGCATCAAGTGCAAAGCAACAGATTCCAGATCACTATTCCAGATTACTCTGGGGCTGGACACTGTCAGGAAAGTAAGCCAGCTGGAGTCTGACTTTTGATGAATATGACTTCCAAGAATTATGGCTGCAATTCAAGGCAATTGCAACTAATTGCAACTGCCATGAATTGAGGTCCACGATTCCGACTACTGACAGAAGCGCCGGGGTCTAGTAAGGTGCCAGCAGTTTCAAACATATAATATCATTACAGAGGCATAATACATGGAATACTTAATGACACACTAACAGCAACCAGAGAGGAATAACATGGAATAAAAAAAAACAAAATTGTAAGTGTCAGACCTATTTAGGGCAATAAGTGCAGGGTAGCTGGACAGTGGAGGAGAGCGAAAGCTAAGAGGCCAGAGGGGGTCATGAACATACACAGTTAGTTGTTAGGTAGTTGAGCACAGCATAAGTAAGGGACCCAAGGGAGGAGGAGGGGTGGTGGATCTGGGGTGGGAGAGTGTTCCACAGTTTAGGCAGGTGGTATGAGAAGATTTTTTGTCTGGAGGAAGTAGATCGACTGGGGATTGATAGGCTGCGTGTGTTAATGGATCTCACTGAATATAGGGAAGGGGGAGGGATGCCAAGCATGGAGTACAGGTAGGGGGTAAGAGAACTGAGCTAAAATTTAAAGATGAACTTAGCAGCATGTAGTGCATGACAATTTTGAGGGTAAGAATGCTTAGAGAGCGGTAGAGGTCACAGTGATGAGTGAAGGGAGAGGCATCAAGCGCAAAGCAACAGAAGAAGTTGTAGAAAGAATCCAGTCCAGGTAGGGAGGACTGGGGGGGCAGCACCATAGACTATGTCACAATAGTCTATTCTCATCATTATCATCTTCAGTACAAGTTCTCACCTGGTGGGGAACAGGATGCAGCTGCAGTTTCTGAAAAGGGCACCAAACTTGGGCCTAAGGTTTTTCCGAATGGCATTGAAGTGAATTGAGAAGTTAAGGTACCGGTCCAGCCAGATGCCGAGATACCTGAATGAGGAAGGGTCCTCAAGAACAGTCCCGTCAAGGGTGTGAAAAGTGGGTAGATCGCTTAGCCCAGCAAATCTCTGCCTTGTGAAAAAGGTCATGGAGACAGTCTTCTTGGCATGTAGAAAAAGTTGATGTGAACTAAACCAGCATTGGACATTTGTGAAGTCAGACTGGAGCCTGGTAGTCACATCAATGACAGATTTCCCAGATGTAAATAAAACTGAATCATCAGCTTGCATGTGTATATTAGATGCAGTGTAAACCAGGGGGAGATCATTTAAAAAGTTGGAGAAAAGAGTGGGGCCAAGCACTGAACCCTGGGGGACACCAGTGCTTATGGGCAGAGGGAGGGCAGTGACATCAGCTATTCATACTGATTGTGACCTACCAGACAGGTAGGCACTGAACCAACCTGTAGCAGAGTGAGAGAGGCCAGCTGCTGTGAGACTGTCCAGGAGGAGAGGGTGGGAGACAGTGTCAAAGGCTTTGACCAGGTCAACAAAGATGGCCAAGGTAATGTGGCCTTTGTGTAAACTGTTGTAGCAGGTGTTTGTTAGCCATAGCAGAGAAGTGGTGGAGGAATGGGATTTCCCAAATCCAGACTGGAAAGGTGTGAAGAAAGCTGAGTTAGAGAGGAAGGAGGAGAGCTGGTTAAGGACTACGTGTTCTTGTAGTTTAGCTAAGATCGGAAGGAGCGAGATAGGCCAATAGTTACCAGGGAAGAAGGAGTCACTGCCCCTTTGGGAGAGGGAGAACAACAGTATGTTTCCATACTGAAGGAACAGTGGATGTCAAGAAGGAATGGTTTAGAATAAGTGAAAGTGGGTAGGCAATAGCAGGAGCAGGGAGAGAGAGAGAGAGAGAGAGAGAGAGAAGCCTTGGATCCAGGCTGTCAAGTGAGGAGCCTTTGGCAGAGATTAATGCCAGCATATCCTGAAGGGCGAGGAGACGAAGAGGGTGCTGGGTGGGGGAAGGGAGACAAGGATAATGGACAGAGGGGAGGCAAGAGATGCTGTAGTGGAGGAAAAGGCATTTGGGGGGAGAAAGATGAGGACACTTGGCCAATGGTGGAGCTAGAGAGGGTGTTCAGGAGGGTAGAGGTGCAGGCAGCAAAGTGGGAGTTAAACTATTCAGCAGTGGCCATAGGATCCGAAATGACAATGAGGTTATGCTTGAGGGTGGGGGGCAGTGGATTGGTGGCTGGAGAGAAGAGGGAGTGGACAACCTGCCAGAATTTGGTTGGGTTCTTAGTGTTTGATAGGAAAATAAATTTAAAGTGTTCCACTTTGGCCAGGTGGATTACTTTAGTGCAGCCATTATAGAGCTCACAGTAATGTTGGTGATCCCTAGGGAAGAGGGAAGCTTTGGCCCAGCACCACACAAGGTCATGGGCATGTTGACAGGCCAGAAGCTCAGAAGTGACCCAGGGGAGGTGTCCACCTCAGACACGGGTTTTATGGAGTGGAGCATGGGTATTTCATATATGGAGAAACTTATTACTGAAAAATTGTTAGGAGAAATCCACACAGGCTGTCATGGAGCAAGAGAACCAGTCAGTAAATGTGAGGTTGTGAAGCAGGGAATGCAGATCTAGTGCACCTTAGGGTCTAGGGAGGGTGGTTTTAGGTGGACGTTTAGGCCTATGAATCTTACGCACCACAGAGGTCATGTGAGTCACTTATAGAATCAGGTAGTAGTCCAGAGGCCACTATCCTATGGGGTGAAAGGTGAGGACAAGCTCCGGCAAGGAATGGTTTAAAGTTTTATTGTTGATCCGAGTGAGTTCCATTATAAGTTGAGAGAGATTTAAGGATTCGAGGGTGGAACAGATGTTAGTCATTGATGGGGCCAACATATTTAGGTTGAGGTCACCCAGGCTAAATAGAGGCCAGTGACGGTGGCTTGTGGCTGCCCCAGGTGACAATAGACCCCAGAAATAAAGACAGGTGCAGTGCAGGGATGGGAGATTTTAAGGAGGAGTGCATTGTGTGAAGCTGGGACAGTGGAGGTATAGGTAGGTATGAATTAGAGGGAATTGGGGGTAAAGATAGCAACACTGCCTCCTCTCCCTACCCTGTCCTGTCTGGTGATAGTGAAGCTAGGGATCAAGACATCAAGATCAGGACTATTATCAGACAACCAGATTTCAGAGACATATCTGGTGCATAGGCAAGCACCACAGTCTGTAGTAGGGTGATTTTAGGAACAAGACTTCTTATATTCAGGTGGATAATTTTAAGGCCATTGGGGATGGCTGGGGCTAGGGGGTTGATTGCAGATAGATTAGTGGTCCAAGGCTGTACATTTTACAGGTCAAGGTTAGGGTGAATATCACCAGCAGCTAGGAGGAGCAAAATGAGAATGAGATGGTGGAGCATGCTTACCTTATGTGAGCTAAAGAGAAGTCATTTTGCAGATTTAGGTGGAAGTGAAAGAAACATAGGAAAGGCAGCTATCCTTAGACATGTGGGGAGCATGTCGATCACCAAGGAGATGCGCAGAGGTGCACTGGGCAGTGAAGGTGGACTGAGATATCAGAGAAGTGCGACATCCCGGGGTGTCTGGCTGAGCTGTTATCCACAGTCAGAAGGGATGTCAGGGCTGAGGTACCACCAGAAGGCCCCATTTAATTGATGGGGAGCAGTAGTCGAGCTATCATACAGAGAAGGTACCCATGTTGGAAAGCCTGCCTGGACTACATTCCTGTTGGTAGGATAGGCTTGTTAGTGGAACGGTGTATACGGTGTACCAGGATGCAATAGGCTGTGGTTTGATGGATCTGGCAGAGAGTGCAGCTATTTGATGCCTCTAGCGGTAGGACAGTATAAGGAATCAATGAGAAAAATGGCTGTTAGAAAAAAATCATGGGTCACAAGGTAGATTGTAGCTATATATACACAAGTGTTGAGCTAGGGAAGGTGGGTGGGGAGCCATCACGCAGCACCAGTGGGGAAATATTTTGCAAAGTGGTACCTTTGAGAGCCGAGAGCTGGGAAAGAGTATGTGGGTGGTGGCTGAGGAAAGCCAACTGTCTGGGTGCCGCTTCTTGGTCCATGGCAGTGGACTGAGAGCCCTAGTCAAGGGCAGGAAACTGGGAAGCAGCTCCTGGTGGGGGACTCAATTATTAGGGGTGTAGAACTGGGGGGAGCTGGGAAAACTGAAGTAAGGTGCCTGCCTGGTGCCATTGCTTGTATGGACAGGAAGTGCATCCTCAGGATCACTAGAACAGCTGCAAGGGAGTCTTAGCTGAATGTAATTGTCCACCTAGGGACAAATGACTTGGCTCATCATGAGATCAGAGCAGTGCAGGAGGACATTGCAGATTTGGGGAGGGGCCTAAGACAAGTAGCACACACAGTATCCTTCGCAAAGGTGCTGCCTGTCAAAGGCATGGGGGATGCGAGGGTAATTAGCACCATGCAGTTTAATGAATGGTTGAAAAAATGGTGCAGAGCACAGGGGTTTGGCTTCATTGGGGACTGGGGTTCTACCTGGAGGGACACCAGCCTATACTGGTAGGATGGTCTGCATCTGTCCAGGAAGGGAACAAGTCTTTTGAGCAATCAGTTTAAATGCTTCATTGGCGAGCTTTTAAACTAGTCAACGGGGGAGGCACTGACAAGCAGCAGAAAAATCCCAGCCTCTTCCTACTAGAACAGTCAGTGGAGGATGCTGCAACAGAAGGTAAAGCCATCAAAAAATGGAGAGCAATAAGTACCAATGCCGGTAGTCTTGGTAACAAGCTTCCAAAATTAGTGGCCTTGATGGAGGAGGAACATATGGATATCGTGGCAGTCACAGAAACATGGTACACACAATACCATGACTGGGACATAAACATACCAGGATACACTATCTACAGGAGGGACAGGGAGGGTAAAAGAGGAGGTGGAGTAGCTCTTTACATAAGAGAAGGAATAAAAGCAACAGAACAAAAGGGTAAACAGGGAGGAGAAGAAGCACTGTGGGTAAATTTGAGACAGGCAATGGCACCACAATCCGCACAGGGGTTGTATACAGACCCCCTTCTCAGGGGGAGGAAATGGACAAGGAAATGATAGAAAGTATACTAAGAGAGGCAGAAAAATGGGAGATATTGCTGATGGGTGATCTGAATATGTCAGATGTTAACTGGAGTGCAGTTGCAGCTGCCACTTCGAAGAGTGAAGTTATCCTAGATGCCCTACAGGGGGCATGCCTTAGACAACTAGTATTGGAGCCCACTTGAGAGGGAGCAATATTAGACTTGCTTCTCTCAAATGGAGATGGAGAGAGGATCACAGATGTAGAAGTGGGTAGCCATCTGGGAACTAGCAACCATTGAACAGTATGGTTCACAATAAACACAGCAATAGAGTCAAGCCATACAAAGACAAAAGTACTGGACTTTAGGAGGGCTGACTTTGCCTAAGGAATGCACTAGCAAATGGGCAGGAAGGAGGAATGGAAGAACAATGGGGAATAGTAAAAACTGCCATCACAGAGGTAACGAGCCTTTGTGTGAAGCAAATATACAAAACAAAACGATGTAAGAAACCACTATGGTTCTCAAAGGAAGTGGCAGTGAAGGTTCAAGAGAAAAAGAAAGCATTCAGGAAGTACAAGGAAGTGCAGAAGAAGCAGGACAGAGAACTGTATCAGTTAAAGCAAAAGGAGGCTGGGAAGGCAGTCAGAACAGCAAAGGCCCAAACTGAGGAAAAGACAGCCAACTCAGTTAAGAAGGGGGATAAAACCTTTTATAGGTCCATCAGGGAGCGAAGGAAGACCAAGGAGGATAGTGAGGCTTAATAAAGGGAGGGAGGGTGGGCAAAGGAGACTGTGAAAAGGCAGAGATAATAAACAAATATTTTTGCTCAGTATTTACAAATGAAGAAGGGAGGTATAAAACAAACAGCAGAAACACTCTGGATACAGAAGTTGATACCAGCCCATTTACAGAAGAAAGGGTTCTGAAAGAACTCTTAAAACTGAAGGTGGGCAAAGCAATGGGGCCTGATGGGATTCATCCCAGAATTCTAAAAAGAACTAAGGGTAGAACTAGTGACACCACCGACTACCCTTTTAAAAATCATGGGAGGATGGGGTGGTACCCGAGGACTGGAGGAGGGCAGATGTGATTCCCCTTCACAAAAGTGGGAGCAAGGCAGAAACAGGAAACTACAGACCTGTTAGTTTAACCTCAGTGATAGGGAAAATGATGGAATCACTTCTGAAGGAAAGAATTGTTGAGTATCTAGAGGCCAGAGGGGCACAGGACCATAGGCAGCATGGATTCACAGTGGGAAGGTCATGCCAGATGAATCTGATAGATTTCTTTGACTGGGTGACCAAAGAAGTAGATCAGGGAGGGGGCTGTGGACATGGCCTACCTAGACTTTAGCAAGTCATTTGACACAGTCTCACACAAAAGATTAATATACAAGTTAGCCAGCCTGGGAGTGGGTCCCAAGATGACAGTCTGGGTATAGAACTGGCTGGAGAACAGGACACAGAGAGTAGTAGTAAATGGAGTAAGAATGCATGGGATAGACATAAAGGAATTCTAGAGGTCAGGGGTTAGGGGCAACAGACTTCTAGGAAAACAAACTGAACTTACAAGCTCAAATGGGCAGACTGGGTGGGCCATAGGCCCTTATCTGCCGACACTGTCTATGTATCTATGTATCTATGCGTCCACTCAGAAGAAAGGAAGGTTACTAGTGGGGTACCGCAGGGTTCAGTATTAGGAACGGTCCTCTTCAATGTCTTTATAAGTGACATTGCAGAAGGACTGGAAGCAAAAGTATGTCTCTTTGCAGATGACACAAAGATCTGCAACAGAGCTGATGCACAGAGTGGGGTGAAAAGGATGAGAAGAGACTTGGCAAGGTTAGAGGAATGGTCAAATGTATGGCAACTTAGATTCAATGCTATGAAGTGCAAGGTAATGCACCTGGGAAACAAAAACCCAGGGGAAGAGTACACAATGGGGGGAGAGATACTAACAACAACAAAAATTGAAAGGGACCTGGGGGTAGTCATATCAGATGACCTAAAGGTGGGCAAGCAATGTGAGAGGGCAGCAAGGAGGGTTGGGGATACTGGGATGCATAGGGAGAGGCATCACCAGTAGAAAACAGGAAGTTATTATCCCTCTGTACAGACAGCTGGTGAGACCCCCATCTGGAGTACTGTGTGCAGTTCTGGAGACCCAATCTCTGCAAAGACATAGACAGGATGGAAGCTGTCCAGAGGAGGGCAACTCAAATGGTGCAGGGTCTGCACCAGAAGACATATGAAGAGAGATGAAAGGAGCTTAATATGTATAGCCTTGAGGAAAAGAGGGCGAGGGGGAACATGATAGAAACGTTCAAGTACCTCAAGGGAATCAACAAAGTCCAAGAGGGTAGTATCTTTCAAAAAAAGAGGTGTGCAAGAACAAGAGGGCACAATTTGAAGATGGGGGGGCAGCTCGGAGGTAATTTACGGAACTATTTTTTCACAGAGAGGGTTGTGGATGCATGGAACAGCCTTCCGGAGGAGGTTATGGAGTCAAAATCAGTGGTGGAATTCAAGCATGCATGGGACAGTCATAAGGCAATTCTAGGGGGTGGGGATAGGAAGAAGTAGGCTGCTGGTTAACTAGGATCTGCAGCTTATCCAATAGGTAGCGAAATGGGCAGACTGGGTGGGCTAAGCGGTCCTTATCTGCTGTCAAATTCTATGTTTCTATGGGAAGAGAGGAGACACAAGAGAGTGTTTAAGTACACAGAAAGGAGGTAGCGGGGTTAGCAGACACAGGAATTAACAAGACAAAGGAGAGGGCAAGGCACCCAAGTAGCTAAGTACTAGCTTAAACTCAATCTGCAAAATTAGCTCTCTAAAGAGCTGTAACACTTAAACATTTTACAATTTACCGACCATCAATCACAGTAAAATGCAAGCTACATACAATTGTTTTAAATAGAAAAAAGTGCCAAAACTGCAACAAAGAGAGAAGACAGTTGCAGCCAATCAGTGAGTAGCTTAGAGAAGCACTTGCTGTCCGATTGGTCCTTGTGTGGTTGTACCTTTGAGAGGTAAGAGCTGGGTAAGAGTATGTGGGCAGCATCTGAAGAAAACTGACTGTCCAGGCACCACTTCTTGGTCTGCAGCAGCAGACTGAGAGCCCTGGTCAAGGGCAGGCAGCTTCGAAAGCTGAGAGTTGGGGAAGAGTACATGGGTGGTGGCTGAGGAAACTGGCCATTTGGCACCACTTCTTGCTCCATGGCAGTGGATTAAGAGCCCTGGTCAAGGGCAGGCAGCTTTCAGAGCTGAGAGCTGGGCAAGAGTACGTGGGTGGAGGCTGAGAAAAGCCTACCATCTGGGTGTCACTTCTTGGCCATTGGCAGTAGATTGAGAACAGAATCAAATTCCAGACCTGCCTACTGGCCAGAAAAGTAAGTCTAGATAATATGCCCGTCAGAGTCCAGAATCTCTTCACCCCCTATGAAATTATCCATCACACTAGAAGTTAATGGAGTATGGCCTTCAAGATTCTCAGATATTGCACTTCTCTAGGTCAGTGAGCTTTTGCCCATCAGGTGCCTAAATGGCTTAACAACCTGCCTGAGGATATCACTGCTACATCTGCACTAGGACCTTTTGAAACGTGACTTCAGAACTTTTCTGTTAGCCACTGCCCACTGCAGTTGCTTCATTTAGAGTCTCTGACCTGCCTCACTGTATTCATACCACTCACTCCCTACATCTGGCTACACATTCTCCACCCAGAAAAGTCCAGTAGTTCCTCCCCTTCTCCCACCCTGTGCACCTGTTCTCTCTCCTCACTCTGGAAAGTCTCTCCTCTTGGCACTCATCTGTTGGTCTTGTTCCAGCCTACGCCTGGCTATTTTTGAAATCAAGTACCTGCATCCGGTGGCTGGGCTTGGCTTTATTACCTCACTTGACACCCTTGGCAAGCTTTCTCAGTTGTCAAGGCCCACCTCCTTGGCTGGTTCTCATGCTCTATCCCCCCAGTGTAGTTGTCCATCCTGCCTTCCCCACTCCTGTGCTTACCCCTCCCACTTGCACTTCCCATTCCTTTCTCATTCCCAGTGGTTTGTCCGTTATTAAGTATATCTGTATGTTATCTCATTTTTTAAGGCTCACTGCCCTGTAACTACTTGTTGTATACCAAACTGTAAATTTGTTGTATGTATCCTAACTGTTAGACATGGAACCTATGTAATGAGCCGTTTCTCAAAGGTTTAATCCAAGAAATTCAAAATAAAAATAGTGAAAGTTCAGGTAGCTGTTTCTGAAGAGGAAAAGGACTTAGGGATGGTACGTACTAGTGATGTGAAACAGTCCACTCAATTGAAAAAGGCTATGGTGAAAGCAAATGGGATGCTGGGATGTATTGTAAGGGGATTTAGTAGTAGGCACAGCAAGGTTATTTTATCATTGTATAGGTCACTGGTAAAGTCACATTAGGAATACAGAGTGAGGCATTGGCACCCATACCTAAAAAAGGATATTAAGATGCTGGAGGAGAACAACTAAAGTGAGCAGGGGCAGCAGGATAGGCTATATGAGGAGAGGTTTGGAGCCCTATGGATGTACTTTCTGGAAGAGGAAGCAGAGGGGGATATAACATAGCTCAGCAAAGACAGTCTGTACTCCAGTATGCCAAAAAACATGACAAACACACAAAATACTTTTCAAAGCTTTAATGCACAATTATTGCTCTGTGTCTAATGCGGCCACAACTACCATTCACCCCAGCACTTTGGGAACTAAACCTTCTTCAGAAGATACAATAGGTACCTTCAAATACCTGAAGGGATTAAACAAAGTGGGTTGTGAAGGGTCTTTTCAGTAAGAGAGACACACCACAACCAGAGGACATAGCCTAAAGCTGGTGGTGGTGGTGGTGGGAGGTAGATGCAAAAGGGACATGAGAAACATTGATTTACAGAAAGGGTGGTGGTTGCCTGGAATGAGCTACCAGAGGAAGTGGTGGTGGCTCAAACAGTGGGCTCTTTCACAAGATCCTGGGACAAACATAAAGGAGAAACAGTGGGACTAAGGAAGGGGAAGGGGCTTGGGAGAGGGGGAAGGGCCAGGGTCACTGGGGTAAGGGTAAAGCAAGGACCCTGCATCAAACTGAGCAGACAAGATAGACCGTGTGGTCTCTTGCCGGCTACTTTTGTATGTTCGTACATTTATTTGTCAGGGGAGGAGTTTCCCAGTTCGAGGAATTCTCCTCAAAAAAATGGATAACATCATATCTGTGGTCTGAATAGATGATTTCTCTGGTTTATGCCTGCCGATTGCTTTTTAATAATCTAGTCTCAATACACAAAATTCGGAAAGCACTGCTGCAATGGAAGATGCAGACTGGGGGCGCAGCACACAAAGTATGGAAAGCAATGGTGTAAGGGATCGCAGTACACAAAGTTCAGAAAGCACTGCTGTAACAAAAGATGCAGACTGGGGTCACAGTGCACAAAGTTTGGAAAGCACTGCTATAAAGGAGGATGTAGACTGGGGTTACCACCTGGACATTTCTTACTGAAACTTGATTTTTCACAGGATAATATATAACCTCAACCAATGCAACAGACTTTTTTCTCTAAATAATCAGAATTAAGACTACATGTTGCAATTTCTTAGGTGTTCCTTGTGTTTCTTTTCATTTTAACATATGTTAGTTCAGGTATTCTAGTTTTTGCAACATTTAGACAGAAGTCGTAAACATTTTTTTTCTACTATAATATCAAGGCACATAGTATTTTTTCATGTTTTTTCGCAGGGCACTGTTGCTCAAATCCGGAGTGTCCTATGAAAATAGGGACAGGTTGTAATCCTAATGCAGACATTATTAGATTCATGTCCAGAGCCCCATTGCATGTACCTCCTTTAGCTGTAATGTTCTACACACCTCTATTATGAGGTGGGATGGAGATTTTGCATCAAATAGGAGGGATTGGAATCATTTTCTTAAACTCATATTCACTCACCTTCCTCCTCCTTTTCAGAAGAGTCTTTCTCATCAAAAAGTGTGTTTGGGCATGGAGATGGTTGGGGCTTGGTTATACTTATCAGTTTTTATCTTCAAAATGCATTGTTTCCTTTAATAAAAGTCAGTGGTACTCTGAACTCCTGGATCAAGACTTCTTTTCTTACCTCCAAGTGAGAAATTATATTCAGAGAAAGCTCAGAGGTATCTAGGTTACCCACACCCCGGTCTCTCCTTTTTACCCCTTCAAGGGACTTAGTAGGAGGTCACCTTTGGGGTATTTAATATGGTGCCTGTATGAAATCTTAAGGGAAAACCTTGGCAAGCCATCTCAAACAGTTCTAGAGGACAGAACAGTGATTTGGGTCTCTCGGTGCCCTGGGACCAGTGGCAGATTGCAACACTGCCTATCATTAAAATAATGCCCTCCAATACTTTGAGAAATTGTGTGGAAATGTCATAGCAGGTTCTTCCACTCTCTGGCAGACCTGGTAAAGTACCTTCCACTCTCTTACAGAATTTGTTTGCAGGGCTGTAAGTGTAATTTCGCAGATCTAGGATATATATTATTTTAGAGTATTGTACATCTTTGAAGCGGAGCACTAGATCAGACGGAACAAAAAAATACCTACAACCAGGTCTCAGGTTAAAGCATGATTTTATTCCTGATACAAAAAGCTCAACTTCAACATGAGCAACAATAGCACCCCTCCACCAACGTTTCACATAGCTCTTATGCTTTATCAAGGCAGGGAATTTTTTTCTACAACATATTTTTTTTTTAGCTCTGCTCTATCCTGATGCCCTTTTGGTGCTCATTGCAAGGGGAGTTATGGGGCTGCTTGGAACAGCGATGGAACTCATAGCAGAGATGTTTCTATTATCAATTGACCCAGACCATAACTCCTCATGGTGTAAAACATTGCTACCCCTACATCTCCAGCAGCCAAAAAAGCAGCAACGTGCAGGTGGATGTCCCGCATAACCCCCATAGTCCCAGCACAGAGAAAGATTTTCCTGGATATATATATATATATATATAGCCTCAAAGGCTTGATGGCAGGTATTCATGATAGACTTGATCCCTTCAGGATTAAATGGCAGAGATGGACAAGTTGTATGCTACAAAGAGAACCTGACTTTGTGCCATGAGTTTGAGGGTTTCTCAGAAGCTGCTGGAGTGTCTCCCTTGTCATGATGAATAATTTAATAATGTTAATGGCAACTGAGAGATATGTTGAATTACATGGATTCTAATATAGCTTTATTGGCCATACATTGAATTCTGTAAAAAAAAAAAAATAATAAAAGGGGGCTTCATATCTTAAAGGTAAATTGTCATCTCAAGGATTGGCCTATGATTCTTACTGAAGACTCAGTGTCCTCCTCAGTTACTGTATTTTAGTCATTGTATAAGAGACAGGCTGTCAGATACTAAACTGTCTTATACGGATATATTTTCCTGACTTGTAAGTTGCTTTGCTTAATAAAAATTATATATTTTTTTAAAAGTACATTTGGATCAGGATTTTCTTCATGGGACCCAGTATCAGCATCTTGACCCTACAGTATGGTCAGCATCATAGTTAACCTACAGATCTGAGTGAACAGTCTTACCCTGTTCTGGTGCACCTGGACATGTCTGAATGGCCCCCCTCACCTGAAGGACCCATCTTGGGTTCCCGGTGTGTTGATTGTGGGCATGCCCTGCAGTACATCAGTACTCAGTAACTAAGAGCAAAAAAAAGGATTTGTGCAACTCAGCCATCCCACTACTAGTTAGTATAGCAGGTGCACTACCCCATCTTGGGGGTTCTTCTGGGGTGACTGAAACTGATATGTTAGATTCTGTTGCACAGTTGGGGCAGTATGAGTCTAAGGGTGGGGGTCTCATTACCTCCTACAAGTCTTATAATGTTTGAAAATCACAGATCTCTGACAAGCCATGGTGCCACTGGCTTGAGGAGCAACAAACAAAAAAATTCAGAATTGCCCAAAGATATGCCAGTGAACGTGGGGTCTATAAAATCCTTTGCCTCATAAAAAGAATTACTGTTTTGCTCCACTTTAGCCCCCCAACAGAATAAATCACTGAAGGTATGGGGAAACGTGCGTCACCAACCTACTGGTAGGTCAGGCCCTCTGCTCCCATAGTGCCAACCTCCAAGCGCAGTATTGTGAACAGGTAACAGAACAGGGTAACCCTCCTGTCTGCTTATGGGTCCGAATCACCTTTTGTCTCTGGGGGGACAAGTTCTGGGGTGATTCAAACTGTGAACCTTATGCTAGTGTACCCAAATGTACAGGCTCAGATAATCAGCTCTTCAAGAGGGGGTGCCAGATATCTTTCTCCAAAGGGCACCTAACCAGGTATCCAAAACGAACCCTTAAAACTCTATAAAAGACCTTAGATATATTCTTACCTTTTCTCAGTTTGGTAAAACCATTAAGTTTATGAACAGTTTTGTCACTCTTAGACCTCCATACATCACATGCAAAAGAAAGAACTTGGAAGACACATCAGGCAGTCTCTTTAAAATAAGAAGTTTACTTAAAAATAGATAAAAATATGTAAAATGTAAACACAGAACACTATATCACAAAGCATACAATCACTTAAAAGGAAAGAAGGAAAAGTGCAAACTCCTACCAACATAACATTTACATCTGTAAATGATCCTCTGAATCTGTAACCTGACTTGTCTCATTACAGTGACCCAGGGTCCTCTAAGATCCTAGAGATAGTAACCAACCAATGTAAATACACTGTACTGTGACCTATGTATAATATTTTAAAATGTAATGTTTGTGCTTTTGTACTGATGTGGAGCCTTTGCAAAGGAGTCTATGTCTCAAAAGATTGTCATTCTGATTTTTCAATAAATAAAAACATACAGTTAGACTTTTTCTATCTAATGTATACCTCTACCAGTGCCTTAGTTAGATCTGACATCTTGTTTCTCAGGAGTCCAAAAAGGAATATCTCAGTGGAAACACAGAATACAGTTAAACTCTTTGTTTCCACCCCTCTTGTGTGTCAGCTAGATCCTCCTTTTAGAATATAAAAAATACACAAAAAGGATGTCCAATCAGGAGGTATATCAAATAAGGTGGCATCAGCAAAAACTAATTTCCCAAATGATGAATGTCTTTAATCTTGTGTGATTTCTTGTTTCCAAGAACATCAAAGGGGGTTTACAGCTTTTTAACATCATAATTATAATCTTAAATGTATAACACATTGGGAAGAATACAATGGAAACTGACATGTACAGTCAAGATTTTACATAAAGAAGGGTCACAATTTCTTAGCCTCCAGTTTAACAACACAATAGATACAAATTTAAACTATTAAATGGGGGGAGGGTGCAAATGTTATACACAAAACACATTCAGCAGAATATACTTCTGTAAGCAATATGTGGAACAATAATAATGATTGCAAAAACAATACAAAAAAAAAAACTAAGAAAAAAATAGAAAATGATATAAAAACCTGGTTTGAATAATCAAAAAAATCCACCAAGTCAGGAAGATACTACACAAAGTGAAATTGATAAAAAAAGTTAAAGTTAAGGGAATACGAATTCTACTAACTAATGCTCATAGCTTAACAAATAAATTAGATAAACTAAGATATATTCTTGCTAATAAGGAAATTGACATCTGTTGTATTACAGAAACATGGTTGACTGAAAATGATTGGAATTCTGAGATAAGTTGTTTTACAAAATTCTTAAAAAACAGTCAAAATATTAAAGGAGGGGGGTTGGCTTTATACATATCTAATAAATACAATTGTCATGAGATAATATATGAGGACTATCCAACTGATATACATTGGGCCAAAATCGAATTAGGCTATGAAACCTTAACTATAGGCCTTTGTTACAGATCACCTAATCCAAACCAGGAAGATAACCTAGTCTTCTTGAAGCAGTTAGACAATATCGAAGTGAAAGAAGACTTAATAATTTTGGGTGATTTCAATTTCCCAAATATAAACTGGGAAACACTTGATACACACAGTACTATTGAACAGCAGTTTTCAGAAATTACATTTAAACACAGATTGGATCAATTAGTAACTATACCCACTAGGAATAATAATATACTTGACCTTTTTTATAAACAATGCTGACCTTCTCTCCGCTCCTGTTATCATACCCCCCTGGGTGACAGTGATCACAACATGATTTTATGCAACATCTTAAAACAAACAAATTATAACAAAGGAATATGTAAGTTTGAAAATGATCATAAAGCCAATTATAAAAACATAAAAAAGTACCTGACTTCATGGGAATGGTTAAAATATCTAGGTAATCTTGACTTCGAACATGTGTGGGAGACAATACAAACCAAAATAGATTGCTGTATACATACCTGGGTACCTGAGAGAACAAAATATAATAATAAAAGCAAACAAAGAGTTCCCATGTGGTGGTCTAAGGATATAAAGCGTATAATAAGAAACAAACATTGTGCCTATAAAAAGTACAGTAAGACTAAGAAAGATTCTGATTGGGGCAAGCTTAACATACTTGCCCAAATAATTTAACAAATAATTAAAAAATTGAAACAAAAAATTGAAATAAATTTAGCCAAAGACATCAAAGACAATAAAAAACAGTTTTATAACTATATAGGTTCATTAAAACAAACATGTACAGGAATTGGACCACTAACGGTAAATGATGAATTAATAACTAACGAAAAAGAAATGGCTACTAAATGTAATCTTTATTTTACAAGCATATTTAATCCAATTGATTTTACGCATCACGATACATTACAATCATCAAATATTAAACTATGCTTTCTTGAACAAGACACATTAGAGGCCATTAACAAAATCAAATGCAATACATCTCCAGGCCCTGAAAGTATTCACCCCAAGTTCTTAAAAGAGGAGGAGAAGTCCACCCAGAATGTGCAGAAACGTATGTTATGTAAAGTATTTTGATATGTATGTTAAGTCCTAGTGTGTTCTTCCCTCGGTCTGTTATTAGGTGTTTTTCCTAAATTAGCCTGCTAGCTGTATGGTAGTTTTACAACTCCTGGGGATCTCCATCACAAATAGGTTTATTGACTTTCTTTCTCCCACGATGCACCCTGGCTCATGGGACAGTGATGTAGCTATGCCCTTAGATTTAGCAGGGTCTGTCACAGCTCACAAAGATAATACTTATTGCAGAGAAGTCACACTGCTAGATTTTGGGTGAGTATAATCATTATTATTTTTTGATATTGTTACCTTGTCCTGCTATGTTACAACCTATAAGGTGATGTTCAATTTTTGCTAGATAGTACTGGTACAAAAACTGAAAGTGACTGAGAGGAATAGAGTAAACAGTGACATGATTCAAACACACACACACACACACCCCAAAACACAGCAGGACAAGGTACTAATATCAAAAAATAATGATTACACTCACCCAAAATCTAGCAGTGTGTCTTATCTGGAAGAAGTATTTTCTCTGTGGCTGAGCTGTAATAAGACACTTGTCTCCTGCAGGGGCAATTAGACATCACATCAAAGGGCACTCTGGGAAGACTTTCTGGGACAAGAGGCCATAAAAGAAACCAGAATGGCAACCTCCAAATGCAATAATACAGTTAGGGAAAGTTAGAAAAATTGCTCTCATAGCCAGAGGAAAAGAAAACACTAGGAACTGGTTAGAACACAGAAAAAAAAGTCTACTACATATCTTTTTCTGATATTGACATGGAGTTTTCTTTTAAAAGAGGTATCAAAGAAACTTTTTGGACCATTTACCTATTTGTTCAATATGTCTGTACATAATGGGAAAGTTCTTCAGTCTTGGAGAGAAGCAAATATAACCCCTATACACAAGGGAAGTAATAAACAGTTAATATCTAATTATAGGCCTATCAGCCTTACATCACTTGTCAGTAAAATTATTGAATGGTTAATACTGTACGTGTTAAAATCTCCAATCATCTTAACATTTCCAATTGTACTGACATTTCCCAGCATGGCTTTACTACTGGTAAGTCATGTCAAACAAACCTTATTAGTTTTTTCAAACCTGTTAGTGACGCCCTAGATAAGGACCATCTAGTGGGAATCATATTCTGGGATTTTGAAAAAAGCATTCAACACTGTTTTCCTTAAATTTTTAATCAAACAACTTCATGATATAAATTTGGACATGTACTTAATTAAGTGGATATCAGCATGGTTATACAACAGACATCAAAGGGTGGTTGTACGAGGGCATAAATCCAACTGGAGCCCTGTCACCAGTGGAGTAACACAGGGATCTGTTCTTGGACCTTTACTTTTTAATATATTGATAGCAAGTATGCAAATAACAAAAGAAGATTGGATAAATAAATATGCAGATGATTGCAAATTGGGCTGTAGTGTGTACACTACTGCATTTGCAAACACTCTCCAATATAATTTAAATAAATTAACATCATGGGCAGTAAACAATAAAATGAAATTTAACCCAGCAAAGTGTAAGGTAATGCATATGGGGAACAATAATAAGAGACACCCATATTTTATTCAAAATGTGAAATTAACAATCACAACAAAGGAAAGAGATTTAGGTATAACTATAACTGATAACTTAAAATTTAACACCCATACCAATAAAACTATTAAAAAATGTCACAAGATTATGGGTTGTATATTGAGACATATCAAAAGTAGGGAATCATCTATCATCTTGCCCCATACACAAGCCTGGATTGTCCACATTTGGACTATTGTGTTTCATTTTGTGCTCCAACTTCCATTGGCTATTTAAACATGACAGAAAGAGTTCAGCGAAGAATAACTAGAAGGATAACTTGATTATGGTTCTAGATTAAAATGTTTAGAGCTTTACTCTTTGAAGTACAGAATACTAAGAGGCAACTTAATCGATACTTACAATGCATACAATACGATTACTTGTTAAACACAATAGGATTGGAAAAGTTTTCAGTAAGTAATCCCACTAGATCCCACAATTCAAAACTAAAATCATCCTTATGTAAAACCAATAAATTATCTAGATTTTTTACACACATAATTCCTCCAATCTGGAATACATTGTCTAGTAATATTATAAACAGCAAAAACATACAACAATTTAAGAGAAACCTTGATAAATATATGGGTGGCAAGAAAATTTCTTTCCACTGCGAATTTAGCTGGTGGCGAGTTCATAAATGAGCATGTGCCTTCTGAACTTGTATCAATCTATGAATAGTGGGATAACATATTTTTCATCTAAGATGTCATAAATGTTTATAATTTTCATCCTCTGGCAGACTCATAATGTCCCATTTTGTTTCCACTTCAAAGAAGCAACAGGTCATAAAATGCAATTGGTCCTGGAAGTTAATTACATTACAGAGATCTCCTGTTTAGTTACACATCCTGTAGTTTTACTGAAACCTGGTGGGGGAGGAAGCACCCATAGCCCAGCTGTCTTATGGAGACAATCACACACTATATTTGTATATTACAAAATCATAGAACAATCATGACCAGCTGGCCAAGTGTCACAATGTGTTCATTACCACTGACTATGTTGGAGCTAACAAAAAAGGAAGTTGTAGTCAGCATGAATTAATTTCTTCTTTGGATCCCATTGCTAGACTGTTCAAGTTACATGGTTTACACAGTTTAGTAAGGTGAAAAAAGGCCACAGGACCCATTGAGTCTTCATCAGTCTCCTGTGTGGCACAGTGTTGAAAGCACTGCTGAAGTTAAAATGGGCTATGTCCAATGCCCTCCACTAATCTAGTTCCCTGGTCACCTACTCAGAGAAATCAATCACCTTCATCCTGCTTGAGCATCCCCAACCCCATAGTTCCATGTTGCCTTTAGTCCTGTAGCCCATTAGAGTTAAGATACTCTAACCTTTCCTTTAACAGGGTTTCTGTTAGTTTCCTCACAAACAGAGGTGAGGTGAGCCTGACTAGCCTGTAGTTGCCTATCTCCTCCTTGTTGTCACTCTTCAGGAGTGGTACCACATTTGCTGTCTTCTAGTTCTCTGAAACAAGCCTGATCCCAGTGACCTGTTGAATATTGTCATCAGTGGTGCAGCAAGCACTTTCCAGAGTTTCTTTGGTGTCCTTGGATATATCCTGTCTGGTCCATTGGCTTTGTTTACTTTCAGATCCCTTCAAGACTCATTTCATTGCAAATGGACATATGTCTACCTCACCCCCTCCCAATGTTTCCTGCTGCTCCCCGGTCATTTGTCCCTCATGAGCTCATGTATTAATGAGATGCCTGCATACAAGAGAAGAATCTGAAAAAAGTAAGTCCAAAATCCTCTTTGTATGGCCATAATCCTATTCCATAGGTTCTATTTGTCTTTTATATGGCCATATGAATGAAAATAACCTCACAGAAGAATATGTATATGCTTTATAAACACATTTCCAGTTTTTTTTTAACTAATTATAGAATGGAGCCAAGTCAGTTCCACTTAGCAAGTATATGTGTTGGTGTCAGCTGGGTATAATTTTTATGGATAAAACAAACAGAAACAAGATGGCCACCATATGAAATGATATTTATTTTCTCACAAAAGAGGATTACCCTCAACATGAAATAGAATCTTCATTTCTATCACCAGATTCTTCTTCTTTTGTATCAAACATCTGTCCAACACACTCCCCAGAGAATGTTCAGAACTGAAATGTCATATCCTTATAGCTCTGGAATGGATTCATATTTCTTTTCACCAAACAAATGGAAGGCACCATTCTGGGACATCACCTTTCAACCCTGAAAATTATAGACCAAAATTCCAAACCCATCTGTAGGCTACAACAGAAAAACAGCAAGAGAAAGTTGATTTTCCCCTTTTTGCATCTTGGAATCTCTACTTTTGGCTAGAACAAAACTTGGCAGTTCAAGAGACTTTGCCCACCAGACCACGCATGCAAATGTTTGTGCAATTCCATTGAACAATAGTGAAGCTATTAAAGTACAAAACTAGGGACTTAACACGAAATAACCTACTCAACTCAACTAAAGTGATGCTACCATGCCACTATAATTCAAGACAGCTAGAGAATTTATGCTAGTTGGTCCATAACTGGCATGCAAATGGTTCTTAGATCCTTGCATTCCCAATGGTCTCATTAATATATTAGAGCTGAATATGGCTCAAGGGAACCCATGCACTATTCTGTTTGGGCTGTACTATCCTCATCAGGCTGTGGGTCATATTCTATCCTGGCCTATGTCAGTGCAATGCATAGTCATGATGCATTGTACAACCTGGCCCCATATTCAAACACTTGGCATGCTCTTGTTGCAATGAACTAACCGACTAAATGTTTACCCCCATGCTGACTGTGCATGAATTGCCACACAAGGCTTCTGTCAACACAACACAAACAGCTGGTTCTGAACATGGGGACCTATATCCTTTAGCTTGGTGGAACCCAAAGTCGACAAGACAGTGGCTACTGAACTAGTATCACGTAAGCCAAAATGCTCAGCATTGATAAATGCTTATTTAGTTAGTGGGGGGGAGGGGTCAGTTGTACTGTCTGACTTTAGTGACTTGTTAGCTGTATGAAAAAAGCATTGAAGCCACTCTGTGCACTTGTTTCAATTACTGTTTGGATTAACTTACATTTAGACCTTGTTTATTTTCCTGTGTATACTTTAGCTTTTAGGTATCTATTCTTGCTGGACTATGTTAACCTGCTGACTGCTGCTATCCTGTCTGGGACCCCCTTGGGGTTAGCTTGCTTGGAAAAATTTCAGATGAATAAAGAATTAAACATGTGCTTTTGTTTTTATTCTACTTGACTTTGGTAACAGTCTGCATTTTAAAAATGCATTTTTACTCAGGTGAACATTTTTATAACTCAGATAGTCACCACAGCCAGTCAAAATATAGTTGCATTTTACTCTGACTAGCTCCAGTGGCTATCTGCATTATACAAATGCAATTTTGTTTTTTACTAACAGGAATTCAATTTTTATACATAGTCACCAGAGTCGGTCAGAGTACATTGGCATTGTATAGTGACTGACTCAGGTGACCATCTGTATTACAAAAATGTGCTTCTTGCATTTACTTGGAGGTGGTGGTAGCTTCACCTGTATTGTATTCTGTCTGCCTTTAGTGACTGTCCACATAAAAATCTGATTTTTTTTTTTACTCAGGAGAGGGAGCAACAGAGGCTACTGAACTAGTACCATGTAAGCCAAAATGCTCAGCATTGATAAATGCTTATTTAGCTAGTAGGGGGTTCAATTGTACTGTCTGACTTTAGTGACTTGTTAGCTGTATGAAAAAAGCATTGAAGCTACTCTGTGCACTTGTTTAAATTACTGTTTGGATGAACTTACATTTAGACCTTGTTTATTTTCCTGTGTATAGTTTAGCCTTTAGGTATCTATTCTTGCTGGACTATGTTAACCTGCTGACTGCCGCTATCCTGTCTGGGACCCCTTTGGGGTTAGCCTGCTTGGAGAAATTTCAGATGAATAAAGAATTAAACATGTGCCTTTGTTTTTATTATACTTGACTTGTATTGTACTCTGACTTTGGTGACTACGTGCATTTAAAAGAAATTGTTTTTGTTTGCTTTACCTAGGGGAGGTAGTTGCAGATTGTTATTTTACTCTGTCCTACTTTGACTCTGATTACTGTCTGCATTTTGGAAATGTAATTTAAATTAGTTATATGTTGGACATTTTCCATGTGCTTCTGTTTGAGTTGCTTAATAATATTTTGTGATGTATCATTACTGTTTTTATATGCCTCCTGCCATGTTTTTATTACCTGTTGACATACTTCCTTGTGATCAGGTCTCAACCAATGAGAAGTCAGAATTGATTGACCCAGTTCTCTGAATACTGTCAAAAAAAATGTTGCAGAAAGAATAATGTAATATTTTTAAATAGGAATGTCTAAAAAGACACATTTATGTGGCTACTCACAGGAAAGTTGATACAGTAGAGATGTCTTGAAAATATAAGACAAAGCAACTGACACAGCTGTTGTAAGAAAATAGTAACTAAATGTCTATTTTCAGTTAGCAGCAACTCTGAGTGCTATGAGAGTTGAGAACTGCCACCTGAGTCACACAACAGAGAAATCTCATCAGTATCCTCAGTGCAGAAAGGGTTTACATGACCTACATCTCATCACTGTACAACAGCAGATTATCTATCGCACCTTCTTACAGCACTCCAAGTCTCAACACATGGGTTATAAGCACTCTTCTCATAGGCTGATGCACAAAATGAATCCCAAATTTGAAATCCGATCCTTCTCCTTCATTGTAGCTCTCAGAATCCCCAGTTCTTTTTGTGCATCTTCCCAGGCTGATCACATTTTTTCTGGCTCTGTGCCAAGCCAACTAAGGTAAGAACAAAAACTCCTTTTATCTATTACAATGTAGACATTAGCCTCAGAAAGCTAACTTGTACCAATTCAAAACAACAAATGTTTTGCTTAGTAGGGGTTACAGCCTCTCAAACTAACACAAATACAGCAGGTTTAACCCTTGTAGTGCAAGTGCACCTATCTATGCCTAGTCTAGTCTACGTTTAGCGTCAGGGCTTAGCATAGTGTGTTGTGAACAATTAAATTTAGCTACCTACTGAACTGCAGCTCATTAAAGCCCCTCTCAGCTTACCTTGTTCAACGGGGGCTATCACCCAGAGCCATGTCTGTTGGAACTTCTGAGCCCCCTCTTGGCTTATCTTACTCAGCCAAGAAGGTGACTCTAACGGGAGTGCTACATTCCATTTCACACCCGATTGTGCTTTTGATCCTGGGGGTCATGGTTTACCTTGCCCAACTGCGACCACCACAGGACCATCCCACCAGTTAACTTAAGATGCACTACTATAATGCCTCCATTTAGGTAAGGAAATGCAGGGGAGAAAGTCTTTCTCCATAGCCCCTACCTGCTGAACTATGCACCTCCTAGCAGCCAAGCAGCATGACTAACAGTCGCCTTTTTCACCTCTGCCAGCACAGGGAACGTCTCTCCTTGTAGTGACTCATTTCTGAGTCCCTCCTTTTGTCCAGTCCATGGCCACTTCCCACTATGGGGGCTCTCAACCATGAGGAGCCCTACTAGTCTAACGGCCGCCATCTTGCCTCACGCCTAGCATCACGTGAGAGTACCAGCCGAGATCTCATGGGGACCACACCAGAAACCAGGCCAGGGATACCTCTCGCAAGATGGAGACCGCAATACACTGGATCCTCCCACAAAATGGCTCTGGCAACTACGCCGGCTACCTTAAAGGAACTCTACCCAGTTTAAAGGGCAGATCACCCATGGCACTATAATATGGACTTGTTTTTTACAGTAATGTTGACAGCATTCTAAGGGGAAGCTATTTATCCTGTGTATGCCTGGCAAGAGGTTGGGGCATGGAAAAGAAATATGAAGACTAATTGTATATGCCTGGTACATCCTCAGCACTTTGTTTTTTGCTTGTCAGTACCTGAGACTATGACTGCATCTAGTAGATTATGCAAACTGTATATTAGGGCCTTATGTAATCCACCCCCTGCCTCAGTTTACCTCAATCTGCTGAGGGAGGGGAATTGGAGCAGGATTAGTTAGTCCAGATCAGTATGTAACTAGCTACCACTGCCTTGTTCTACTCTCCAGTTTACCTTGTTCAACCGGGGATAGTGAGACAGATACAGCATATGTAACCCGGCTGCAGCAGCCAGTGCCTTGCTCTTCTTCCCAATTTACCTTGTTCAACTGGGGGTAGTGAGCTAGATACAGTGTTTGTCCCCAGGCTGGAGTGACCAGTACCCTGCTCTACTCCCCAGTTTACCTTGTTCAACTGGGGGTAGTGAGCTAGACACAGCATATGCCCCCGGCTGGAGTGACCAGTGCTTTGTTCTACTCCCCAGTTTACCTTGTTCAACTGGGGTAGTGAGCTAGATACAGCGTATGTTCCTGGCTGCAGCATGACACTCCCCCAATCACCTTGCAAGTCACCCTGTCCAACCACAAAGATGAGCCTGCTGTTGGGGACTGAATCTCTTCCTACCTTCTGCCCATGACTTGGGAGACCTACCTGCATCAAGCAGGACTTTGGAACTGGGATTGCCAGTTCTCCCCCCTCCACAACCAAGAGTACATCCGGTGTCCGGGGAGCCCTCACCTGAGTGCCTGAGGCTCCTGGGGTCGGCAGGGACATCCTCATCTCCCACACTAAAATCTCTATGTGCTGTGGTATGCCTGGCCTTTGCATTTCACGCCATGAGGTGAATCTATTGGGAGTGACACCACCTTCCTTGGGAACTCGGTTACTAAGATAAGAATGACTTTGCAGAGATACCTCAAGGGCTATTAATTTTAAATTGCATTTGAATCCTGTTGCAGCAATAAGACAGTTTTGTCTAATACAGAAGCCTGATGCATATCCTCAGGGCCTCATTTTGATGGAGCAATTGCTACAGTACCATTTTCACCCAGTAAGTCATAACCTGACTTGGACTATGTCCAAGGCTGCTTACTTAATGTTCAGAAAATAACAATGACATATAGAAACAGTAGGCATTGGCTGCTTAAAAATCCCTTTGGGGGTCATATTTTCCTTAGTAGGCTATGCCCATGTCAAACGGCCATCCCATCACGTTTATTTGTAATGTTGAATGACACAGAACTTACTAGCACCCAAGAACCAGCTAGGATCAGCTCATGGCAATTCCACCCCATTGACATTAGTTTCACCTTGAACACTAAATGCTGAGTGGGCAGCTGTCCTCCCTCAGATAATCAACACTGGCATCACCCTTCTCCAGTGTAATCAATGACAGTCTGTGAGCACAAATCACTATGTCAGCTGGCAGGGTTGTGGATTGGCTGTTTTCACATCTTCTGCACCTCCAGTTATAGAGCATGGAGGCCAGTCCCCTTCCCACTGTTGGTTCATGTCCATTCCTACTCAGTTCAACAGGGCATAACCCCAGCACACATGTGGCCATTGTATTCTAGCCATCTTATACCTGGGGGAAGGCTATTCCATCCTGTGACTGCCCTAACAGTTTACATCCCTCGCAGACTACAACAAGGGGGTTGGACCCAAGATTGCCCTCAGAGCGGGGGACATTCTGAAGCAGGAGCCTCTTTAAAATCCCTGGTAACTATTTAGAGCCAGTGAGTTTCAGGTCAGTTGGTAGGTCAAAGAAGGACAGCAGAAAAGGAGAGGAAATCATATGTGAACCACGGACTCAGGTGGCTCAGTGGAGTGTTTTGGCCTTACAAGCATAGGGTGAGATGTTCAGAACTTAGAAGTCCTAGTAGGGGAGACGCAACATCCCCTCATATTATCACTATGGTGTACAGCATCAGTTATGACAAAAGATCAGACATTGGAATGAATGTCCTCAGGAACTTATTAAGTACCAGTTTCGCTGTATGAACCTAGTGTCAAGAAACTGAAGACTTAAGCATTACTCCAGTGGCTCAGCTGGTGTAAGCTTAAACACTTGCCTTAGCATAAATGAGTACCATCTATTAATGAGACAGACTGGGTCCTCTATCCCTCACCCAGTATATCAGCATTACAGTTTTCTCTGTCAACTATTTTCCTTATAAACACACACACTACTGTAATGACAAATATTGTTCATTGTTGGTGCCCAGCACAACTCTTTCACACTTCAGTCATGTACCCCTCTGACTGGAAGCAGGGTTAATGCCCAAACAGCCCTACTCAGCAGCTGCACCCAGAGCACTTACAGAATGCTCACTTGCTCCAAATACTTAGCCTGCCATCACAATGCCTCAGCAGGAATTCTGATACTGGTAGTCTGGACTTGGTGTTTCACCAGCCTCAACCCCTCTTTGAGAGATTACCTTCTATGGGCTCATCCATTTCTCATTACAAGTACAAAGCTAAGTAACTCCTAGTGTGCTGGCAAGTTTTCTAAGCTTCATATAATGGGTCATCCTATGACCAGAACCATATAGATAGTACAGAACTATACAGTCAAAGATATGGATGTATACAATTGAGGAGCAAAGTATGTAATGGGACTAAGGAAGGACAAAGCACCACAGGCTGTGCATGTTCCATTCAGCCAAGACGTGTCGGTAAGGGACTAAAAGAGGCACATGTACAATACATTGCAACTACCAACACATCCATGCCACATGCAGCATATGGACACAGTCACACTCCTCAAATGAGCAGGCCGCAGTGCGGAAACTATAAGGGGGTGAAAACTCATCAGCTAGCTGTATTTTGCCCATGCCAGATAAAATGCATGACCCAGAAACTGTTGTTAACAGTACCTTTGCAGCCATCTCAACATCACAACCAAATGGTTGGGGAAAGAAGGAAGGTGCTGAATTTCCATTTCATGGACCCACAGACAATCTCAAGAAAGAAAGGTGGGTGATATTCAACCTCTGATGGCTTGCCATATGTGCTAGTAAGATAGACTCCTACCCATGCATGCATTCTGTATTTATAGGTAAAGACCCCTCCCAATATATAAATCAGTCGATCTATCTACCTATCTATCTATCTACTTACCTACCTCATGCATAGCCATACTGATGGGAACCATCACACCCACCTGTTACACCAGTGTACAGTGCTGGGTCCAGAATGTCATCCAGGGGTAAACCATATGATGGCACATACACTAATGAGGAACACACTAAGTATGTCCTTGTCGTACTTTCAGCAGAGTGATCCACTAGTAAACCTAAAGTCAGTCATGGCTGGCGACCCCTTGCAGCCCCCACTGCAGTGGCTCCTGACACTAACCCTTCTCTCCATCACTTGATTAATCCAAACCATGGAGAAAGGGACAGAGGACCTTCATAACATTAAACCCAGGTATGACATGCAGACCAAGTACAGCATATCTCATAATCTCATATCCTCTTTTCCCCCTGCTTATGTTTACATGGATTTATTTAACTCCAAAAATTGATTAGCGTTTTGCTCATAAAAGTGCTAAAACATTGTGAAAATGCATAGCACTTGCCTCACTGTGTTTAACAAACA
Source organism: Neoceratodus forsteri (assembly GCA_016271365.2). Taxonomy (NCBI): domain Eukaryota; kingdom Metazoa; phylum Chordata; order Ceratodontiformes; family Ceratodontidae; genus Neoceratodus; species Neoceratodus forsteri. The sequence goes on from CM057457.1 coordinate 417,890,139, forward strand.
TAACATTTCTAGAAAACCTATATAAATACTTTCTGTACAGTTAGCATTTTCCCAAGAAAAAAACTGCTAATCAATTATTTAAAACCCTGGTTTATCATAATATACGCACAGTAATGGTCAAAAAACTATAATTCACCAGGTATGACATGCAGGCCCAGTACAGCTACTCATAATCACACAGCCTGGTACTTCCCTGCTTATGGTTTGCACTGTGTCTGCAAAGCAGTGGTCAAGACAACTATAATACTCTGCCCACAGCTTAGTGTCAGTCTACAGGTCTTTTTCCTAGTGAGCAGGTATCACCGGCTATGATCCTGGCAGGGACTTTCTCTTCTAATTCATGAAACATTATTCCATTTTAAAGAGACATCTCCACCATATTCACCTTAAGTCAGCCCTATTACAGTGGCTACACTAATGATCATTACTTGGCCAGAGGCTACAATTACTTAATCTTATGCATTCAAGGTGGTTCAGTATGTTTCTCAGTTCAGCCCCTATTGTAGTGTCTACACTGATTATATAGACTCTCTCACAGTGACCACAGGTCAATACTGTTCTGTAGACAACTCCTATCAAGACCTCTGGGGCTGACCTTGCAGGTAGACCCCTGACCACTGAAACTACCAGCATGGCTATTCAGAAGGCTACACTGTTGATCTTAGGGGTATCCAGTAAGGTGATGGACACACTGATCCAAGTCAGTAGGGAGTTCACTAACAGAACGTATAACAACACTGGCATGTGTTACCAGTTGGATACCAGACTAACAGAAAACAGAGTTTGGTTTCAAGGTTCTCCAGACAGCTTTGAGTCAAATTCCTCCTCCCTCTCAAGACAAGTCCAATACTGCTGTATAATCACCCATATGTTGAGACTCGGAGTGCTGTAAGAAGGTGCGATAGATAATGGTAGTTTACTCACCTGGTAAAGGTGATTATAAGAGCACCTTCTTACAGCACTCCTTATCCCACCCATTGAGGAGGAACATATAACAAAAATGGGATAATAAAATAAGGGACTGTATATTAAAGAATGTATGTACAATACTGATCAGTAAATATATAGTAGCAGACATTCAGGCCTACACTGCCAGTAACAGTGGAACATGTTGCCACGTTGGTTGGAATACAATGGAAAGTAAATAACTGTCCCTTGCATAGCATCAGATTATGTTGTGTTTTTTTCTACCCACCAGCTAACCTACGGGGCCGGCTAAGGGTCCTGTATGGTTGGATTTTTTAATATTATGTTTTCAGGAGTAGCATAAGCTCTGGAAGATTTCATACTGGGGATTCTGGGAGCTACAAGGAAGGAGAAGAGTTGGATTTCAAATTTGGGATTCCTTTTGTGCATCAACCCATGTGTTGAGACTTGGAGTGCTGTAAGAAGGTGCTGTTATAATCACCTTTACCAGGTGAGTAAACTACCATTCATAAAGGAGAGGGGCAGCTGAGTCACACAACAGAGAAACCTCATCAGTATCCTAAGTGCAGGAAGAGTTTACAAGACCTGCTTTTCACCACAGTACAACAGCAGATTCATGAAGGAGAGGGGAAATTTAAATGTACCAAATATCTGCTAAATGCAGTTAAAGGTACTGACAAGTGTTTTACTATGCAGCATAAAACTATAACACACAAAATTCAGAAGAACCCATATGAATGTGCTCAATGTGACAAGAGCTTTACAGCCCTCAGTATCTTCACAGCGCATCAGCAGATTCATTCTGGAGAGAGACCAAATACATGTGCTAAAAATAAGAAGGGTTTTCCCAGGTTGGCACCCTGATAGGATCTCAGCAAATTCACTCTGGAGAGGCTCGGATGAAGTAATAAAGTGAGAATAATGAATCGTTGGTGGAGAAATCTGTGACACTGGTGACAAGCCACAGTTATTTCATGCTCAAGTCTTGGAGACTACCTTCATGTGGTGGGCCCTGTTTTAACAGAATCTCACCAAGGCGATGCTACTGTATAGGCAACAACTATATAGTATGGAAAAAGAGAAAAATGAAACTAAAAGCTGGGCGCACAGATCCCAGCATAAAAACTTGCCCAACCCTAGCCTAGGCACTAGGGCAAGGGTTAGACAATGTGACAGCGCTGCATCATCAAGTAATAGTACCACCCCTGCCACAGTGTTAAACCATGGAGAACAGGGTTGCACAGTGGTAGCAGAAGCCAGCAAGCCATAAAGAGTAAAAAGACTGATAGGCCAGCCCAGAGGACTGGAAACAGTTAAGTGGACTTACGAGGACAAACTAGAAATGATATATTGTTATTATTATGCAACGCACCCAGAATTTCCAGTAAGAGGATATACAATTAGACTTCAGAGCAAATTGCAGCAGAGAGGAATAGTTGCCACAGACAAACTGAACAGTGTGACAGATGCCAACTTTAGATCCCTAATAAGACAAATAAAAACAAAAAAGTACATAGATGATATTAACTTGGGCAGACTACAGAAGGAATCAGGTGAAGAAGTAGCAAAAGAGAAGGAAGAGGTACCAGAGGCTTTCCTAGCCAGAAGAGCAGATACATGGGACACAGCAAAGAAAAGGGATCTGATATGATGTAGCATTTATGCCAAAAAGAAAGCAGCTCCTACCAGCACAGCAACAACAATTGCAGATATTTTCAAACAGACAAATAGACAGAGACATCCAGATATGGCAAACATCACAAAGAAAATAATAACCACACAAAAGTGGAATGTAATGAAAAGTTCACAGTTTAGTGATCTAGAAAGGCAACACATTGAAATCGAAGTCCTTGTGCAGTTAAAGAAAGAAGGATTTGTGGTAGAGACTGAACCTCCACCAGTATTATCTGGTAAGTTGTTACAGCAGAAAACTGCTCCGCCAATACTGGTACATGAAATGAAACATGACATACCTCCTAAATACACTCAGCAAAGTGCACATCAAGTACCATATCTGAACAAAACAGATGAAGTTCCAGTTCAACCCATACAGAGAGTGGAAGAGCAGGAAATGCCAATTACAGGAACAACCCTAAACCAAGAGGAAGAAAACATGAGAGAAGACTTGCTGGACTTAATTGACATGGTCAAATATATCAAAATACATCAAAGGCAAAGACTGCAAAAATTACACCTGACATACACAGTTAGGGAACACATAAAACAAATAAAGTTATTGGAACCATCCAGAGGGATCCATATGATGTCACTGAAATAAACAGAATACATTATTGTGCAGTGAGACTAATAACAAATAGAGCAGTGCCAAAAAAACAAGGAATGAAGAACAAAAAGAGAGGGAAATTCTGCATACCACCATGGAAAAAGCAGATAGAAGGGACAATTATGGAGCTAAGATCAGACGTATCACTGCTGGTGGAGTTTAGATAGGGTAATAGATCAATGAAAGTCATCAGGAAGAGTGCATGAAATCAAAGAAAAATGCTGTATTAAAACAGATCAGGACCTAAATTTTACCATCTCAAATAACAAGCTTAAGATCTCTGCTCAAGCTGAGAAGCTCAGAAGATACGTAGAAAGGAACAAAGAAAAAAATGCAAAATAGATGGTTTAGAGAAGACCCAAAGAAATTCTATAGGGAGCTGGGAAAGTAAACAACCAACTTAAAAACACCACAGGTAAAGAAAGAAATTGAGAAATTCTGCAGAAGCATTTACAAAGACCCACTTGAACATAATAGGGAAGCAAAGTGGATACAGGAAATAAAATACGGCGTAAGAAATGGTACTACTAGTGATATGGAGTGGCCTGACATAACAGCTAAGGAGGCAGAAGTGAAGATAAGGAAGGCCTTCAACTGGAAAACCCCAGGTCCAGATGCAGTACTCAACTTCTGGCTAAAAGTACTAACATCTTTGCACCAAGATTTAGCTACCTCAAAAAACTATTTATACAAACATCCTGACTTGACTCCCATCTGGTTAACAACAGGGAATACTACACTTCTTTTTAAATCTGAGCCTGCCAGTCTCCCCAAGAACTATTGGCCAATAACCTGTTTGCCAACAACATATAAACTATATACTGGAATCGATGCAGACAGAGTCTACAATCATTTAGACTGCAATAAACTCATGGCAATAGATCAAAAAGGCAATAAAAGAAAATCATATGGTACAAAGGACCATCTCCTGTTGAACAAAGCCTTTATGAAGAGCTTCAAAAAGTGCAGAAACCTTAGTGTAGCATGGATCGACTACAAAAAAGCATTTGACACTATCCCACACTCCCGGATCACTGAGTGTTTATGGATCTATAGGATACATCCCACACTGATAAACTTCATCACAACAACAATGACAAAGTGGCAAACCACCCTGCAATTAAATCATGAGAAAGATCAAATCACCATACCAAATATAAGCATCCAATGAGGGATATTTCAAGGTGACTCCTTGTCACCACTTCTGTTTTGCCTTGTCCTCAATCCCTTGAGTAGCTTGATCAACATCTTAGGCTACGGATACAGCTTGAACCCCAGAAACAAAAACAATCAACAGCTAACATCTCACCTTCTATTTGTAGATGACCTAAAACTTTATAGTTCATCTGACAAACATTTGAAAGAACAACTACAAATTGTTAAGACCGTTTATGATGACATGCAGATGACGTTTGGCCTAGACAAATGTGCCAAAGCAACATTTTGTAGCAGGAAAGTTAACTCATAAAGAAAACATGAATCTGGTGGCAGTTTGTGACATAAAAGAACTTGAGCAAGAGGGAGTGTATAAATACCTGGGAATAGATGAAGGAACAACAGCACAACATGAACAAATGAGAGTAAAAGTAAGCAAGGAATATTTCAGAAGGTGGAAGTTAATTCTGAAAACTGCTTTCACAACATGAAATAAAGTGAAAGCTATAAATCAACTTGCCCTTCCAGTGATATCGAACAGCTTTGGTGTGAAGAACTGGCCACTTAAAGTGTTAAACCAGCTAGATATAAAAACAAGAAAAATGTTTCATGCTCACCAATTAACATACAAAAAGTGCATGCCAAGATTACACACCCCAAGGGCAGAGGGAGGCATGGGCCTCACTGAGATTGATTACACATTTAGATCCACAATAGTGGGGCTACATACATACTTAGTGACATCCTTAGACCCAAATATAGTCAAGGTCTTGCATCATGAAGAAAATTAGCCTAAAATGACTTCACTGATCAAATTAGGAGAAGCCTTCAGAAGGGTAGCAGAGATTGATGTCAGTTAAGAAGTAGGTAAGGAATGGACTGAAGCACCCAACAACCAGGAACAGAAGGGGAGAAGGTACTGCTGGATGCATTCCAGGACAACTTCCTGCTGCAAACGGTCAGTGAACCAACCAGGTTAGGGAATACCCTTGATATTGTACTGGCAAATGGGGACTTTGTGAGAGAACTTACAGTGGAGGAACCGCTGTCAGGGAGTGACCACCACTCTGTATGGCTTACATTGGATATGGGCAAGGAAGGAGTGAAATCTGGTACAAGAGTGCTGGACTTCAGGAGGGCCAAATTTGGGAGGATGGGGGAAGTGGTAAAAGGGTGCCTGGACAGAATTCAATCTAGTATGGACACTAACCAGAGGTGGAAGCTCATAAAGCTGGGGATAGTGGAGGCAATCAAAACCTGCTTCAAAGCCCAAAGCAAGAAGGCTAGGGCTAAGAAACTGAGCTGGTTGAGCAAGGAGGTCAAGGAAAAGGTAAGGAGAAAAAGAGCTGCCTTTAGGAAGTACAAGAAAACAGGGAGGGGGAGGACAGAGAGGAGTACTTGACAGAATCGAAGGAGGTGACAAGGGCAGTAAGGGGAGCCAAAACATCTATGGAACTCAAGCTGGCACAAGGCATTAAGAAAGGGGAGAAGGATTTCTTTAAGTACATCAGGGAGATAAGGAGCTGTAAGGACCACATAGTAAGGATTAGGAAGTAGGGGGGTTGGGTTTAAGCAGGGTACGATAAGGCAGAAGCACTAAATGAGTACTTCTGCTCATTATTTACTAAACTGAAGAGGGGGTGACACCCAAGGTGGGAGAAATGGCAGAAGCAGGGGGGAGTGGTGACAGATGGGGAAATCATGGAGGGCAGAGTTCAAAATGGTTTGAAGGCACTGAGGGTGGACAAGGCACCAGGCCCAGATGGCATCCACCCCAGGGTACTGAAGGAGCTGGCAGAGGTCCTTGCAGGACCTTTGGCAGACCTATTTAATGCTACACTACATTCAGGGTGTGTACCTCAGGACTGGAGGATGGCTCATGTGGTGCATCTCCACAAAAGTGGCCCCAAGTATGAACTGAGAAACTACAGAACAGTGAGCCTCACATCCATTGTGGGTAAGCTAATGGAGACAATCCTGAAGGAGAGGCTGGTGGTCCTCCTAGAGGCCAAAGGACTACAGGATAACAGACAGCATGGCTTCATATGTGGCAGATCCTGCCAAACCAACCTGATCAAGTTCTATGACTGGTTAACTAGGCAACTGGACAGGGGCCATGCAGTGGATGGCCTGTATCTGGACTTCAGTAAGCATTCAACTCGGTGCCACACGGAAGGTTGGGAAGAAAGTTAGTAGGCACAGGGGAGGGTACAAAGCTGGAAAGATGGGTAGGAAACTGGCTGCAGGGAAGGCAACAGAGGGTGGTGGTGAGTGGGGAGCTCTCGCACCCAAGGGCAGTGATGAGTGGTGCTCCACAGGGCTCGGTGTTGGCACCAGTGTTGTTTGGGATATTCATTGCAGACATATCATGGGACATCAAGAGCAAGATCAGTCTGTTTGCTGATGATACCAAGGTAGGCACTGTGGTGGATTACCAGGGGGGATGGCAGGGGTTGCAGAATGATCTGGCAAAGCTTGAAACCTAGTCAGACACCTGGCAACTGGGGTTTAATGCCAAAAAGTGCAAGGTGCTGCATTTTGGGATGAAGAACCCAAGGAGGAGTTACCAGCTAGGGGAGTGCAGCTAGCCCAGACAGAGGAGAGAAGGATCTGGGGGTGCTCATTACAGGGTCAATGAACAACTCAGCACAATGTAGGAAGGCAGCTGTAAAGGCCAACAAAATTCTGGGTTGTATTGCAAGGGGTAAATCCTTGAGGAGGGAGGAGGTGATTCTGCCACTGTATAGGTCATTAGTTAGACCACACCTGGAGTACTGCATGCAGTACTGATGTCCATATCTGAAGAGGGACATTAAGTTACTGGAGGGGGTGCAGCGAAGGGCAACAAAGATGATCAAGGGGCTGGGGGACTTATCATACAAGAGGAGGTTGAAGGAGTTGAACATGTACTCACTGGAGGAGAGGAGAGACAGGGGTGACATGATTGAAACCTTTAATAACATGAAAGGAATAAACAAGACGGGTACAGAGGGGCTGTTCAGAGTAAGGAGGGAGGGCCACCAGGGGCCATGATATGAGACTGGAGTGAGGAAGGTTCAGGAGGGAGATGAGGAGACACTTTTTTACAGAGAAGGTGGTGGCTGGGTGGAATGCACTACCTGCAGAAGTGGTATGCAGTAGAACAGTGGACTGCTTCAACCGAGGATGGGACAGAACAAGGGGGAGGGTTAATGAAGGGGAAGGGTGGAAGGGAGGGGTAGCTGCAGAATAAGGGGTGCTAGTTACACATTCACGCAGACTTGATAGACCTCTAGTACTTTATCTGCTGGCAAATTTCATATGTTCGTATGTTCGTAATTGTCAGCAACAGAAATCGCAAAGAATCATAAAAAGAAGTATAAGGATAAAGGCCAACAGAAAAGGAAAAAACAATTGGAAAGCCCATAATTATAGTGGAAAATACAGGGAGCTACTGGAACAACCAAGAGGTGAATTTAGACCACGAGATGAAAGACTGATAATGGCAGCCCAAGATAGTGGGCTACGCACAAGATGGTTCACAAAATCCATAGAAAAAACAGGAGAAACAGACAAGTGCAAGTTCTGTAGTACAGAATTCAAAACAGTTGCGCATCTCATGGCTGGATGTGAACTACTCATAGCAGAAGGCCTGTATACTGAAAGACACAACAATGTAGCAAGACTGATTCATTGGAAACTGTGCAAACACTATAACATACAGGTAGCAGAGAGACACTGGAAACATGAATCACAAAGAATCACAGAAAATGAAGAAGTAATGATCACATGGGATCACCCAATACCAAGAGCCAAGAAAATGGAAGCAAGAAAACCCAATATTGTAATAGGAGAAAAGAGAACAAAGGTAGCACTGCTGATTGAAATAGCCTCCCCTAGTGACTACAGTGTGTTGCATACAGAGAGACAGAAAATCAAGAAATACCAAAATATACAATCAGAAACCAAACTGACATGGAATAAGGACACACAAATTGTTCCAGTAGTGCTTAGAGCAATGGGTCTAATCAAAAAGAACTTTCAGGCACATTTAAATATGCTAACAATACTTGTGACACCTTATGAACTTCAGAAAGAAGCCATTTTATCAGGATGCTGCATGTGCTGAGAAGAGCACACTCAGCAAAAATCAAAGATTTATACAGTACTAATTTCTTGAGTTTTGAATATGCCCTGGCTAAAGAATGGGGTCCATTCTTGCCAAAGTATCAGAAATCCCTAAGCATTTGGAGACACTAATCCCGTGAGAGACAATATAAATGTGTTGAACGTGACAAGAGTTTTGGCCAGAAGGGTTACTTGAGAAAACATCAGTGAATTCATTCTGGGGAGAGAGGGGGGCTTGGATGGAGTGATGAAGTGAGAGTGACGAATCGTTGGTGGAGCAATCTGTGACACTAGTGACAGGCCACAGTTATTTCGTGCTCAAGCCTTGGTGAGTACCTTCATGTGGTTGGCCCTGTTTTAACAGAATCCCACCAAGGTGATACTACTGTATAGACAATATACAGTATGGAAGGAGAGAAAAATGAAACTAAAAGCTGGGCACACAGATCCCAGCATAAAAAAGTGCCCAAGCCTAGCCTAGGCACTAGGGCAAGGGTTGAACAATGTGATAGTTCTGCATCCTCGAGTAATAATACCACCCCTGCCACAGTGTCAGACCATGGAGAACAGGGTCACAGCAGAAGCCAGCAAGCCACAAATGGTAAAAAAGACTGATAGGCTAGCCCAGAGGACTGCAAACAGTTAAGTGGACTTACGAGGACAAACTAGAAATAATGTATTGCTATTATTATGTGGCGCACCCTGAATTTCCAGTAAGAGGATATACCATCAGACTTCAGAGCAAATTGCAGCAGAGAGGAATAGTTGCCATAGACAAACTGAACAGTGTGACAGATGCTAACTTTAGATCCCTAATAGGACAAATAAGAACAAAAAAGTACATAGATGATATTAACTTGGGCAGACTACAGAAGGAAGCAGTTGAAGAGGTAGCAAAAGAGAAGGAAGAGGTACAAGAGGCTTTCATAGCAGGAAGAGCAGATACATGGGACACAGCAAAGCAAAGAAAAGGGATCTGTTATGGTGTAGCATTTATGCCAAAAAAAAGCAGCTCTTACCAGCACAGCAACAAAAATTACAGACATATTTGAACAGACATATAGACAGAGACATCCAGATATGGCAAACTTCACAAAGAAAAGAATAACCACACAAAAGTGGAATGTAATAAAAAGTGCACAGTTTAGTGATCTAGAAAGGCAACACATCGAAATAGAAGTCCTTGAACAGTTAAAGAAAGAAGGATTTGAGGTAGAGACTCAGCCCCCACCACAATCATCTGTTAAGCCGTTACAGCAGACAACTGCTCAGCCAATACTGGTACATGAAACGAAACATGACACATCTCCTAAAGATACTCAGCAAAGTGCACATCAAGTGCCATATCCGAACAAAACAGCTGAAGTTCCAGTTCAACCCATACAGAAAGCGGAAGAGCAGGACATGCCAATTACAGGAACGACCTTAAACCAAGAGGAAGAAAACATGAAAGAAGACTTGCTGGACTTAATTGACATGGACAAATATATTTAAATACATCAAAGGGAAAGATTGCACAAATTACACCTGACATATACAGTTAGGGAACACACAAAACAGATAAACAAAGTTATTGGAACCATCCAGAGGGATCCATGTGATGTCACTGCAATAAACAGAATACATTATTGTGCAGCGAGACTAATAACAAATAGAGCAGTGTGAAAAAATCAAGGAATGAAGAACAAAAAGAGAGGGAAATTCAGCATACCACCATGGAAACAGCAGATAGAAGGGACAATTATGGAGGGAAGATCAGATGCATCACTGCTGGAGTAATTTAGAAAGGGTAATAGATCAATGAAAGTCATCAGGAAAGTGGATGAAATCAAAGAAAAATGCTGTATTAAAACAGATCAGGACCTAAATTTTACCATCTCAAATAACAAGCTTAAGATATCTGCTCAAGCTGAGAAGCTGAGGAGATACATAGAAAGGAACAATGAAAAAATGCAAAATAAATGGTTTAGAGAAGACCCGAAGAAATTCTATAGGGAGCTGGGATAGAAAACAGCCAACATAAAAACACCACAGGTAAAGAAAGAAATTGAGGAATTCTGGAGAAGTATTTATGAAGACCCAGCTGAACATAATAAGGATGCAAAGTAGATATGGGAAATAAAAGGCAGCATAAGAAATGGTACTACTAGAGATATGGAGTGGCCTAATGTAACAGCTAAGGAGATAAAAGTGAAGATAAGGAAGGCCTCTAACTGGAAAACTCCAGCTCCAAATGCAGTACCCAACTTCTGGCTAAAAGTACTAACATCTTTGCACCAAGATTTAGCTACCTCAAAAACTATACGCACATCCTGACTTGACACCCATCTGGTTAATGACAGGGAATACCACACTTCTTATTAAATCTGAACCTGCCAGTCTCCCCAAGAACTATCACCCAATAACCTGTTTACCAACAACATATAAACTATATACTGGAATCGATGCAGATAGAGTCTATAATCATTTAGACAGCAATAAACTCATGGCAGTAGAACAAAAAGGTAATAAAAGAAAATCATATGGTACAAAGGACCATCTCCTGTTGAACAAAGCCATTATGGAGAGCTGCAAAAAATGCCAAAATCTTAGTGCAGCATGGATCGACTACAAAAAAGCATTTGACAGTATCCCTCACTCCTGGATCACTGCGGGTTTACAGATCTACAGGATACATCCCACACTGATAAACTTCATCACAACAACGACAGTTTGGCAAACCATCCTACAATTAAATCACGAGAAAGGTCAAATCACCATCCCAAATGTAAGTATACAACGAGGGATATTTCAAGGTGACTCCTTGTCACCACTTCTGTTTTGACTTGCTCTCAATCCCTTGAGTAGCCTCATCAACAACTTAGACTATGGATATAGCTTAAACCCCAGAAACAAAAACAATCAACAGCTAACATCTCACCTTCTATTTGTAGATGACCTAAAACTTTATAGTTCATCTGACAAACATTTGAAAGAACAACTACACATTGTTAAGACCTTTTCTGATGACATATGGATGACGCTTGGCCTAGACAAATGTGCCAAAGCAATATCTGTAGCAGGAAAGTTAACTCATAAAGAAAACATGAATCTGGCAGAAGTTTGTGACATAAAAGAACTTGAGCAAGAGCGAATGTATAAATAACTGGGAACAGATGAAGCAGCAACAGCACAACATGAACAAATGAGAGTAAAAGTAATCAATGAATATTTTAGAAGGTTGAAGCTAATTCTGAAAACTACTTTGACAACACGAAATAAAGTGAAAGCTATAAATCAACTCGCCCTTTCAGTGATATCAAACAGCTTTGATGTGATAGACTGGCCACAGAAAGTGTTGAACCAGCTAGATATAAAAACAAGAAAAATGTTTCATGCTCACCAATTAATATACAAAAATCAGTGCATGCCAAAATTATACATCCCAAGGGCAGAGGGAGGCATGGGCCTCATTGAGATTGATTACACATATAGATCCACAATAGTGGGGCTACACACATACCTATTGGCATCCTTGAACCCAAATATAGTCAAGGTCTTGTATCATGAAGAAAATAAGCCTAAAATGACTTTACTCATCAAATTAGGAGAAGCCTTCAGAAGGGTAGCAGAGATTGATGTCAATCCACAAGTAGATAAGGAATTGTCAGCAACAGAAAATGCAAAGAAACAGAAAAAGGAGTATAAGGATAAAGACCAACAGAAAAGAAAAAAACAATTGGAAAGTCCATCATTATAGTGGAAAATACAGGGAGTTACTGGAGCAACCACAGGTTGATCAAGCCCTGATCCATGAGTGGTTAAGAAGAGGTGAATTTAGGCCACGAGATGAGAGACTAATAATGGCAGCCTAAGATAGTGGGCTATGCACAAGAGGGTTCACAAAATCCATAGAAAAAACAGGAAAAACAGACAAGTGCAGGTTATGTAGTACAGAATAAGAAACAGTTGCGCTTCTTGTGGCTGGATGTGAAGTACTCATGGCAGAAGGCCTGTATACTGAAAGACACAACAATGTAGCAAGATTGATCCACTGGAAACTGTGCAAATACTATAACATACAGGTAGCAGAGAGACACTGGAAACATGAACCACAAAGAATCACAGAGAAGGAAGAAGTAATGATCACATGGGATCACACAATACCTACAGCCAAAAAAGTGGAAGCAAGAAAACCTGATATTGTAATACAAGAAAAGAGAACAAAGGTAGCATTACTGATTGAAATAGCCACCCCTAGTGACTACAGTGTGCTGCATACAGAGACACAAAATCATGAACTACCAAGATATGCAGTCAGAAACCAAACTGATGTGGAATAAGAACACACAAATTGTTCCAGTAGTGCTTGGAGCAATGAGACTAATCAAAAATAACTTTCAGGCACATTTAAATATGCTACCAATACTTGTGACACCTTATGAACTTCCAAAGGAAGCCATTTTGGGGACACTGCGTGTGCTGAGATGAGCGCTTTCAGCAGACATAAAAGATTAATACAGTACTAATTTCTTGAGTTTGGAATATGCTCTGGCTAAAGAATGGGGTCCATTCTTGCCACGGTATTAGAAATACCTAAACATTTAGAGACACAAACCCCGAGAGAGAGCTTGGATGGAGTGAAGTGAGAGTGACGAATCGTTGGTGGAGCAATTTGTGACACTAGTGATAAGTGTGGTGGGGCCCAGGTTTATGTGGGCAGTTAAAGGAAAAATGTCTCACCAGTTCTTGCAATTTTCTTCAATTTTAACTGAGTCTTCTTTCAAACATCACTCATATCAGGATAACATCAGAATGGCACAGTATTTTTCACATTTTTCACTTCAATTTCGATAGCAAACAGAGCATTTGGCATCATCTCATTCTTTATAAGTCTTTAGGTGAGACAATATAAAGGCATAAACCTCACACAGGATATTCTGGCAGTTTTAAATCTTCCATTTGGAACATGAATCAAAACAGTTTTTCAAATAACTTCATAGAGCACTTTTCAGCAGCATCTAGAGCACACCTCTAGGCTCACCACAACAGGATTTAAGTCTCCACCTGTTTACACCTCTCTGACAAATCTCACCTCTAGCCATCTGTGCTGACAATCTCCACTACTGAGTCAAAGGTTCACCCTTTTATATCCAACTAAAGTCAGGTGACCTTCAAACTCCACCTTCACTTACAACTTTTAATTACTTTATCTTATATTCTAATCCTTTATTTTATTCCAGCAAGCTTATGTATTTTAAACTCATTTAGTAACTTATTCCCTCACTCAGAGATAAGTTATTTCTGTTCTGAACATTTTAAACTCCTTTTTCCAAGACAAGAAAGCACCACCCCTTCCCAACAATACTTAAGAAGGGCGTGCATGGACAGCCGGCTCCTAGAACAAACAAGGACGCCGGCAGTTGAAAGCACAACAACTCCAAAGCTCCACAAACACCTGAAAAAACCCACGTTTCAAAGCCAAAATGAAACAAAGGGAATTCATCTTCAATAGGTAAGCAGAAATAAATCTCCTTATTTTAAATGTCTAAAGCTTAACGTTTTTAAAGCTCTAATAAGCCTTATGTCCTCACAACAGTACAATTACTAATTGCACTAACTCAGGGTAACAGAATCACCTATTTCCCCTAATAATGACCAAAAATACCACTTGTGGCCAGCCTTCACTTAATAGTGAGCTGCAACCGCAAGTAATTAGATTTCAGGGCTCCAAAATGCCCAAAATGCCGTAACTCCCTCGCTCTAAGAAAATCTCAGAAATACTAAAATTAAGCAACCTCCACTCCGGAGGGATATTCAGATCTGTCCCCATAATTTTAGAACAAAGCCATTCCATTTAAACAGTATTAGAAGGCTAAATGCCTTCACAGCCATTAGCATAGTGCAATGTACTCTGTTAAAGCAGCCCAGAACAAAGTACTAACAGCTGCTAAAACACCCACCTAGCCTGAAAACAGCTTTACAAGCCATTTGGTCCCAAACATAATTTCCCACCTAAGTCTCACCATAACTCTAAATGTAGTAGAAAAGCATTACTGCATTTGCTACGAGGGATCTCCTTTTCTCTTATCCACACTCAGTATAATCAGGACAACGAAGTGCCCCAGCAGCATCTGGACAGCTATCCACATTGTCCTTAGAAACATCAAACAACTCCCAAATGAATAGAAAGTTTGAAAAGCTACTCAGGCTTTCAATATTTCTAAATAGTGTTTTCTTTTACCTTTATTATTTTACCAGGCTCCCAGTCAAAGCACCGCATGCCTGGCTCCCACAAAATATTTAAGACAATCGGGACTACGATTTCAGAAATGAATCCATCCTCCAAACTCCAATATAAAACTAATACTGACAAATCCAGAAACTGGAATATTAATTTGGACTGCATGAACGTCCGCACAATCCCAACGACGTGCAGTTTTACAGATCACTCAAACCGCGATCCTAAACCTCCAAATCACCGAGTCCCAACAACAAAGACCCTTTTCCAGGACTAACCCCAAAGTACACTCTAAAGAATTAAATCCTAAAAATCCCAAAATTACTCTCTCCAGCCTCAAAGTTTTATTTAATCTCGTCTCTTAAAGGGGAAACTCCCATATGTGCTAGGAAAAGGAAAAACAATTCTCTAGCCCCATATTTCTAACCTTGGAATTTCAAACCTCACAGAGCCACTCTGTAACATTCCTCTCCACCTAAGGGCAACCAAATATTTTTGGTTGACCGACTTCGAAATTCTTTTGCTTAAAATAAAAAGAGGTGGTTAACCTACCAGAGCACTGGTCCACCCACCTCTTGAAACCCTAACCCAAGAGTCCCTTACCATATCAATTATTTTACCTCGAGAAAATACTCAAGATTATTTTATCCTGCATCTTACACTAAATATTTCCTGTCCATATTCTATATCCCAGATTATGAACCATATTAAAGTATTTAACTATTACCAAACTTAGTCAGATTTTAAGTAATCCCCAATAACATAACATTTCATATCTAAACCATTTTGCATGAATTTGATTTTTTTTTCACATAGCAACATCCACCAAATTCTATGCACCATTCATATGTAAAATATTTAGATATTGTTTGAGAAATATAATTTTCATACACATATAAAGTATTTTCCCAATCAACAGTTTTCATTTTCAGAACTGTCATTATGATCTGTACCTCCTTCATATTCTGGAACACATGACTTTATTCTGTCTCACATTACTAACCTCAATTTCACTATCAACAAAATTAGAATAGTAACATTCATTGTGTATCCTCTCTTAAGCAAACATGCTATTGCTTTAGCTATATTTTAAAAAATAAACAGACAAATACAAATACAACAAGAGACTGAGGAAAAAGGGGGGTAACACTATAAATTCAACTGCAGGTGGCCAACCCTCCAGTCTTAAACAAAAGAAATACAAGAAATAGCTCCTAGCTTTTAAGCATTGCTTTAGAATGTATTCCTTCATATGAATCAAACTCACATCTGTACTTCTTTCTTTACTTCACAATCAACTACCCTTTACTTTACTTCTCTAGTCATCTACCCTGAACTCAGGATCCACTCTTTATTTAACTGCCTCAGATTATTTTCCATTAAATGTTTCCTTCCTATCAATCTCATTTTTTGTTTTTCAAAAACTTATTCTAAGATGTCAATATGTGCACTTTTATAATTTCTTCAAACATTTACTCAAATACCTCATTTGAAACCTTTTATCTACTGCTCCTTTTATCTAGTACCCTTTTATTTTTCTATACCTAAAGCATACTAGGACTAGAGCCTTTGCTAAAAAGTTACTTATTTCTACTACCTATATGAGCTATTCTCTAACCCTTCCTCACTACATAAGTAGTCCAGTACTGTAAAACTTTTACCATCTTTTACTCATATCTCTGTAAATCACTTTCCCTTTTTTCAAGGAAGCCAATTACAGTCTTTTTCCTTCCTTTGAGTGGCTACTTCTTTAAATATAAAACCACTTGACTATACATCCCAGGCCAATAAAAGGAAGGAATGAGACATTTTAACATTTCTTCTTGACTCATATGCTTGGTGTTGCAATATAAAGCATCTAACACTCTCTTTCTATATCTACGAGGTACCACTACCCTAGAGTCTATCTGTTTTGTACGGGGGTTTGGTCTCATGTGGTATAATACCTCATCTCTTATTTCATACCACCATAACTGTCCCTTACCCTCACCCATATCTATTCTATCTTTATTCAAAATAACATAACTACTTATCTGCTGAATTTCCAGATCCTCTGCTTGTAAAATTTTCCAGTTTGCAGCAGAAAAATTAAGGACATTTTTATTATCGACATTATTATAAGTCACTGAACAAGTCCCTTCAGCACCTACTGTCTCTTCTGTCTTGCTTGCATTCTTCACCCCAGTTAACAAAACAGTCTCAGCTGGGGACTTGTCTTTCATCATTCTTCCATCACCTTCATCATTTCCAATCCAATACATTCCCTGGAACATAGGTAGAACAGGGAGCTGGTCCTCAACACAGTCCACACAATCCACACAGGACAACTTTTCAGCCCTCTTCATAGGCCCTTGAAACACCAACTTGTCCCTCATTACCATCAATTGGCTTAGTACCTCCTGGTACCTTTGCTCTGCTTCTTTACACCGGCTCTCTGCCTCCATCCAGTGATTAAATAACCATTGTATCACCTCCCTCTGATCACTCTGGTCAGTCTTCTGGTCACTCAAAATTTCACAGTGGCCCCTCATCTTCATATAACTTGTTTAGAGAAGGCTTTGCCACCAACCCAGAATTATCACTCATCTGGTTTGTTTTTCACAAAAAAAAAGTTCTCTCTCCAATAACCAGTTCAAAGTGCCATCATGCCAGATTTACTGCCCACCAGACCTTATGCAGATCACAGTACAAAATGTCCATCCCACTTCTCACACCATATGTGGTGGGGTGCAGGTTTATGTGGGCAGTTGAAGGAAAAATGTCTCACCAGTTCTTGCAGTTTTCTTCCATTTTAATTGATTCTTCTTTCAAACATCACTCATATCAGGATAACATCAGAATGGCACAGTATTTTTCACATTTTTCACTTCAATTTTGATAGCAAACATTAGAGCATCTGGCATCATCTCATTCTTTATAAGTCTTTAGGTGAGACAATATAAAGGCATAAACCCCACACAGGATAGTCTGGCAGTTTTAAATCTTCCATTTGGAACATGAATCAAAACAGTTTTTTCAAATAACTTCATAGAGCACTTTTCAGTAGCATCTAGAGCACACCTCTAGGCTCACCACAACAGGATTTAAGTCTCCACCTGTTTACACCTCTCTGACAAATCTCACCTCTAGCCATCTGTGGTGACAATCTGTGCTGACAATCTCCACTACTGAGTTAAAGGTTCACCCTTTTATATCCAACTAGAGTCAGGTGACCTTCAAACTCCACCTTCACTTACAACTTTTAATTACTTTATCTTATATTCTAATCCTTTATTTTATTCCAGCAAGCTTATGTATTTTAAACTCATTTAGTAACTTATTCCTCACTCAGAGATAAGTTATTTCTGTTCTGAACATTTTAAACTCCTTTTTCCAAGACAAAGCACCACCACCTTCCCAACAATACTTGAAAGGCGTGCATGGACAACCGGCTCCTAGAACAAACAAGGACGCCGGCAGTTGGAAAGCAACAACTCAAAGCTCCACAGAATGCCTGAAAACCCCACGTTTCAAAGCAAAACGAAACAAAGGAATTCATCTTCAATAGGTAAGCAGAAATAAATCTCCTTATTTTAAATGTCTAAAGCTTAAAGTTTTTAAAGCTCTAATAAGCCTTATGTCCTCACAACAGTGCAATTACTAATTGCACTAACTCAGGGTAACAGAATCACCTATTACCCCTAATAATGATCAAAAATACCACTTATGGCCAGCCTTCACTTAACAGTGAGCTGCAACCGCAAGTAATTAGATTTCAGGGCTCCAAAATGCCCAAAACACCGTAACTCCCTCGCTCTAAGAAAATCTCAGAAATACTCAAAATTAAGCAACCTCCACTCCGGAGGATATTCAGATCTGTCCCATAATTTTAGAATAAAGCCATTCCATTTAAACAGTATTAGAAGGCTAAATGCCTTCACAGCCATGCACATAGTCGCAATGTACTCTGTTAAAGCAGCCCAGAACCAAAGTACTAACAGCTGCTAAAACACCCACCTAGCCTGAAAACAGCTTTTACAACCATTTAGTCCCCAAACATAATTTCCCACCTAAGTCTCTACCATAACTCTAAATGTAGTAGAAAAGCATTACTGCATTTGCTACGGGGGATCTCCCTTTTCTCTTATCCACACTCAGTATAATCAGGACAATGAAGTGCCCCCAGCAGCATCTGGACAGCTATCCACGTTGTCCTTAGAAACATCCAAACAACACTCCCAAATGAATAGAAAGTTTGAAAAGCTACTCAGGCTTTCAATATTTCTAAATAGTGTTTTCTTTTACCTTTATTATTTTACCAGGCTCCCAGTCAAAGCACCACATTCCTGGCTCCCACAAAATATTTAAGACAATCGGGACTACGATTTCAGAAATGAATCCATCCTCCAAACTCCAATATAAAACTAATGCTGACAAATCCAGAAACCGGAATATTAATTTGGACTGCATGAACGTGCGCACAATCCCAACGATGTGCAGTTTTACAGATCACTCAAACCGTGATCCTAAACCTTCAAATCACCGAGTCCCAACAACAAAGACCCTTTTCCAGGACTAACCCCAAAGTACACTCTAAGGAATTAAATCCTAAAAATCCCAAAATTACTCTCTCCAGCCTCAAAGTTTTATTTAATCTCCTCTCTTAAAGGGGAAACTCCCATATGTGCTAGGAAAAGAAAAAACAATTCTCTAGCCCCATATTTCTAACCTTGGAATTTCAAACCTCACAGAGCCACTCTGTGACATTAAGCCACAGTTATTTTGTGCTCAAG
Source organism: Neoceratodus forsteri (assembly GCA_016271365.2). Taxonomy (NCBI): domain Eukaryota; kingdom Metazoa; phylum Chordata; order Ceratodontiformes; family Ceratodontidae; genus Neoceratodus; species Neoceratodus forsteri. The sequence continues at coordinate 417,909,604 of CM057457.1, forward strand.
CCTTGGTGAGTACCTTCATGTGGTGGGCACTGTTTTAACAGAATCTCACCAAGTCGATACTACCATATAGACAATAGCTATATAGTATGGAAAGAGAGAAAAATGAAACTAAAAGCTGGGTGCACAGATCCCAGCATAAAAAAGTGCCCAACCCTAGCCTAGGCACTAGGGCAAGGATTGGACGCTGTGATAGTGCTGCATCCTTGAGTAATAGTACCAACCCCTGCCACAGTGTTAGACCATGGAGAACAGGGTCCCACAGTAGCAGCTGAAGCCAGCAAGCCACAAACAGTAAAAAGACTGATAGGACAGCCCAGAAGACTGGAAACAGTTAAGTGGGCTTACGAGGACAAACTAGAAATGATGTATTGTTATTACTATGCAACACTCTGTGAATTTCCAGTGAGAGGATATACCATTAGACTTCAGAGCAAATTGCAGAAGAGAGGAATAGTTGCCATAGACAAACTGAACAGTGTGACAGATGCTAACTTTAGATCCCTAATAGGACAAATAAAAACAAAAAAGTACATAGATGATATCAATTTGGGCAGACTACAGAAGGAAGCAGGTGAAGAAGTAGCAAAAGAGAAGGAAAAGGTACCAGAGGCTTTCCTAGCCAGAAGAGCAGATACATAGGACACAGCAAAGAAAAGGGATCTGATGTGGTGTAGCATTTATGCCAAAAAGAAAGCAGCACTTACCAGCACAGCAACAAAAATTGCAGATATATTTGAACAGACATATAGACAGAGACATCCAGATATGGCAAACATCACAAAGAAACGAATAACCACACAAAAGTGGAATGTAATGACATTTGCACAGTTTAGTGATCTAGAAAGGCAACACTTTGAAATAAAAGTCCTTGAACAGTTAAAGAAAGAAGAATTTGAGGTAGAGACTCAGCCTCCACCACTATCATCTGGTAAGCCATTACAGCAGACAACTACTCAGCCAGTACTGGTACATGAAATGAAACATGACACACCTCCTAAAGACACTCAGTAAAGAGCACATCAAGTGCCATATCCGAACAAAACAGCTGAAGTTCCAGGTCAACCCATACAGAGAGTGGAAAAGCAGGAAATGCCAATTACAGGAACAACCCTAAGCCAAGAGGAAGAACACATGAGAGAAGACTTGCTGGACTTAATTGACATGGACAAATATATCAAAATACATCAAAGGGAAAGACTTCAAAAATTACACCTGACATACACAGTTAGGGAACACATAAAACAGATAAAGTTATTGGAACCATCCAGAGGGATCCATATGATGTCACTGAAATAAACAGAATACATTATTGACTGTACAGCGAGATGAATAACAAATAGAGCAGTGCCAAAAAAGCAAGGAATGAAGAACAAAAAGAGAGGGGAAATTCAGCATACCACCATGGAAAAAGTGGATAGAAGGGGCAATTATGGAGCTAAGATTGGAAGTATTATAGCTGGAGGAGTTCAGAAAGGGTAATAGATCAATGAAAGTCATCAGGAAAGTGGATGAAATCAAAGAAAAATGCTGTATTAAAACAGATCAGGACCTAAATTTTATAATCTCAAATAACAAGCTTAAGATCTCTGCTCAAGCCGAGAAGCTCAGGAGATACATAGAAAGGAACAATGAAAGAATGAAAAATAGATGGTTTAGAGAAGAGCCAAAGAAATTCTATAGAGAGCTGGGAAAGAAAGCAACCACGATAAAAACACCACCAGTAAAGAAAGAAATTGAGGTATTCTAGAGAAGCATTTATGAAGACCCAGTTGAACATAATAAGGACGCAAAGTGGATACCGGAAATAAGACAGCATTAGAAATGGTACTACTAGGGATATGGAGTGGCCTGATGTAACTGCTAAGGAGATAGAAGTGAAGATAAGGAAGGCTTCCAACTGGAAAACCCCAGGTCCAGATGCAGTACCCAACTTCTGGCTAAAAGTACTAACATCTTTTACATCAAGATTTAGCCACCTCAAAAAAAACTATACGCAAATCCTGACTTGACACCCATCTGGATAACAACCAGGATTACCACACTTTTTATTAAATCTGAGCCTGCCAGTCTACTCAAAGAACTATCGCCCAATAACCTGTTTGCCAACAACATATAAACTATATACTGGAATCAATGCAGGTGGATTCTAAAATCATTTAGACTGCAATAAACTTATGGCAATAGAACAAAAAGGTAATAAAAGAAAATCATATGGTACAAAGGACCATCTCCTGTTGAACAAAGCCATTATGGAGAGCTGCAAAAAATGCCGAAATCTTAGTGTAGCATGGATCGACTACAAAAGAGCATTTGACAGCATCCCATACTCCTGGATTACTGAGTATTTATGGATCTACAGGATACATCCCACATTGATACCCTTCATCACAAGAACAATGAGAAAGTGGCAAACCACCCTACAATTAAATATTAAATCATGAGAAAGTCCAAATCACCTACTCAAATATGAGCATCCAATGAGGGATATTTCAAGGTGACCCTATGTCATCACTTCTGTTTTGCCTTGCCTCAATCCCTTGAGTAGCCTAATGAACAACCTGGGCTATGGTATAGCTTGAACCCCAGAAACAAGAACAATCAACAGCAAACATCTCACCTGCTATTTGTAGATGACCTAAAACGTCATAGTTCATCTGACAAACATTTGAAAGAACAACTTTAAATTGTTAAGACCTTTTCTGATAATATACTGATGACGTTTGGCTAGATAAACGTGCCAAAGCAACATTTGTAACAGGAAAGTTAACTCATAAAGAAAACGTGAATCTGGTGGAGGTTTGTGACATAAAAGAACTTGAGCAGGAGGGCGTGTATAAATACCTAGGAATAGATTAAGGAGCAACAGCACAACATGAACAAATGAGATTAAAAGTAAGCAAGGAATATTTTAAAAGGTTGAAGCTAATTCTGAAAACTGCTTTGACAACATGAAATAAAGTGAAAGCTATGAACCAACTCACCCTCCCAGTGATATCATACAGCTTTGGTGTGATAGACTGGCCACAGAAAGTGTTGAACCAGCTAGATAAAAAAAAAAAAAAAAACAAGAAAAATATTTCATGCCCACCAATTAATATACAAAAATCAGTGCATGCCAATATAATACATCCCAAGGTCGGAGGGAGGTATGGGACTCACTGAGATTGATTACACATATAGATCCACAATGGTGGGGCTACATACATACTTACTGACATCCTTGGACTCAAATATAGTCAAGGTCTTGCGTCATGAAGAAAAGCCTAAGATGACATCACTCATCAAATTAGGAGAAGCTTTTAGAAGGGTAGCACAGACTGATGTCAATCCACAAGTAGATAAGGAACAGTCAGCAACAAAAAGTGCAAAGAATCAGAAGAAGGAGTATAAGGACAAAGACCAATAGAAAAGAAAAAAAAATTGAAAAGCCCATAATTATAATGGAAAATACAGGGAGCTACTGGAAGAACCACAGGTCAATCATAGAAACATAGACTTTGATGGCAGATAAGGACCGCTTGTCCCACCTAGTCTGCCCATTCCTGATCAAGCCATAACCCATGTGTGGTTAAAAGACGTGAATTTAGGTCACAAGATGAGAGACTGATAATGACAGCCAAAGGTAGTGGGCCACAAGATGGTTTACAAAATCCATAGAAAAAAACAGAAGAAACAGACAAGTGCAGGTTCTGTAGTACAGAATTAGAAACAGTTGTGCATCTTGTGGCTGTATGTGAAGTACTCATGGCAGTAGGCCTGTATACCAAAAGACACAACAATGTAGCAAGACTGATCCATTGGAAACTGTGCAAACACTATAATATACAAGTAGCAGAGATACACTGGAAACATGAACCACAGAGAATGAAGAAGTAATGATCACATGGGATCACCCAATACCAACAGCCAAGAAAATGGAAGTAAGAAAACCCGATATAGCAATAAAAGAAAAGAGAACTGAATAGCCACCCCTAGTGACTACAGTGCCCTGTGTTCAGAGAGAGAGAGAGAGAGAGAGAGACACGAAATCATGAAATACCAAGATATGCAGTCAGAAACCAAACTGATGTGGAATAAGGACACACAAATTGCTCCAATAGTGCTTGGAGCAATATGACTAATCAAAAAGAACTTTCAGGCACATTTAAATATGCTACCAATACTTGTGACAACTTATGAACTTCAAAAGGAAGCCATCTTGGGGACCTTGCATGTGCTGAGAAGAGTGCTCTCAGCAAACATCAAAGACTAATACAGTACTGATTTCTTGAGTTTTGAATATGCCCTGGCTAAAGAATGGGGTCCATTCTTGCCACGGTAATAGAAATTCCTAAACATTTGGAGACATTAACCCCAGGAGAGACTATATAAATGTGATGATTGTCTCAAATGTTTTGCACATAAGAGTAGCTTCATGAAACATTAGCTAGTTCACAATGCAATCAGAAACCAAACAGACGTGAAATAAGCACACACAAATCATTCCCATAGTGGTTGGAGCACACGGGCTAATCAAACAGAACTTTCAGGCACATCTAAATATGCTACCAATATTTGTGACACCTGATGAACTGCAAAAGGAAGCCATCCTGGGAACACTGTGTGTTCTGAGAAGAGCACACTCAGCAAAAATCAAAGACTGATTCAGTACTGAATTCCTGATTTTTGAATGTGCCCTGTCTTAAGAATGGAATCCATGCTCATCATGGTATTAAAAAATCCCTGAACGTCTGGAGTCCCTAACCAAGGGAGAAATCATAAATGTCCCAAATGTAACAAGGGGTTCATGAGGAAGGGTAACCTAACAGTAGATCAGCAGGTTCACATGAAAAACCATACAAAATGTGCTCAATGTAACAGTATCTTTGCTCACAAAGCATATCCTGATAAAATATCAGTGGGTTCCATGGGAATGTAACCATATAAATATTTATTTTAATTGTCAGATTGTGTTGAATTTGTGATCTTATTATACTAAGAATGCATTTTTTATTGTGCCGAGTTAGAATTTTGTACATGATCTGTAAAAAATGGTTTAGCCTAGATACAGGCAATGCTGATATTAATGTTATTTAAATACTGTAATGATATTTGATCAAACAGAATAAACATTCTCTCTTACATATAAATTTGTTGAATGGAACAAGAGGTTTACTTAGGAGACTTAACTTGATAAAACAACACTCGGTACACTTGGAGGAGAAACAGTATAAATGTGTGCAATGTAACAAGAATGTTACACAACAGTAGAGCTTTGCAGAATGAGAAAATTCAGAAATCATGGAATTTCAATGGAATTCTCTGAAAGTTTGTGGAATTTCATTAGAATGTCATAGAATTTAAATCGTAATTTAGTCATTACTCAATCATCTGTTGTGCTAGAGCTCTGCAATTTGGCATGCTCACTTTCTGGGAGGACTTACAGCGACATTACAAAGTTCATGAATTTAGGATGGATTGTGTCAATATTATAGGTGGCTCAAAGCATACCATTTTATTATTTGAGTGAAGTTTCATGAAAATCTTTACCTGTGTATTCTAAAGCAGTATACTTGTCCAGAGATCTTAAATTGGGCATGCCTTATTGATAATTGTTCTAATGATGTGCCAAGTTTCAGCACATTGGGATAAATTGTCTCAAAATTATAGATGCCAAAGGTCTGTCATTTTATTTTTTGTAGAAAATTTAATGAAACATTTGTCTGCACATACCTTTGCCATTGGATGAACCAGATATATTAAGGCTGGCATGGTTACCTGTGTATGGGTATTCTAACAGTGTGCCAAATTTCATAGCATTAGGTTGCATTATTTCAAAATTAGCAGTCAGTGGCTCAACAGGTTGCACACTTGCCTTGGAGGCTGGAAAATCAGAAGGATGTGGGTTCTATCCTCACCCCAGGTACTTGGGTTATATCCCAATACTGACACTGTAGTGCAGCATGGGGGGGGTGCTGCACTTCTGAGGTACCATCTTTCAGATGAGACATTAAACTGAGGTTCTGTCTGTTCTGGTGGTTGCTCAGGTCAATGTTAAAGATCCCATGGCACTTCATGAAAAAAGTAGGGGATTTTTTTTATTGATTGTTACAGTCATTACAGAATACATTACTTGACAAATGATAAACAGAATAAAAGGTGCTGGATTTGACTGTATGAATTGTGTATTAAACTGCTGTTAATGAAAAGGATGAGTTAAAAAAAAAAATACTTAACAAAAACTATTCTCCATAAGGAACAAGAACAAATTAGAAGAATGAACTATTCACATAGTATCATTGTCTTCACGGTCTTTACTACTTATATAGTCCCATAATGTAAGCTTATGTAACCTGTATCTAAGATGTTACTATTGTTCCATCTTTTCCTACGTATACGTAAAGGGATTGTCTTCTTTTCTTGTTTACAAATCTTCAGCATTTCAACTTCTACATTTATCACTAATTCCATATTAGTAGCTTTTTTTTTGTTAAAATATCCAATTACATCCGGCTTGCCGTATATAATACTTCAGAGGGCTTCTATGAGTTAGATTGTGTCTAGAGCATATTTTCCCCATTTTAGTCTTATAACCCCAATACTATTTCTTTATAACCTTTTCTTTTTTGTAGTGGGGTTCACGCCACCATTAGGCCAAGATTTTCAAAATTCTAGTATAAAGGGACATTGTAAGTACATGTGCTCCTGTGTTTCCACCTGCTGTATGCAAGTTTCTCTTAAACAGTAACACTTAGTTATCTGCCTATGCTTCATGTTCCACAAACTCCCAAGCACCCATGTATACTAAGCCAATGTGCATCCCAGGTAAATGTTGGGATTCTGTTATTGTTTACGTATTTCACTACCTTTTCTGTGTCATTCCTAGGGCAGGGTGGTATTTCTAGTGGGTCCTGAACATTGGGCATTAGGATTTCCTGATACAAACGTTTCCTATTTTAAGTCATCACAGTTTATGTAGTGAGTTTCCATGGTTTTATTTTTATGACATCTGTCATATGATCAGGTGTTTATGTTGTTCCAGTACTCAACATTTATTTGCCTGACAATTTACTATATAGGGTTCTAACCATCACCTAACCTCTGTAGTACATATTTCTCATTTGATCAGAGTAATGTGCCAATGTTATAAGTAATGAATATGCCATAAAAGAAAGTTATTTGGTTCACCACACCACAGCCTCCTCTTGTTGTCCTATATGTAATGTTTCTTTTTATTGTATTCATCCTTCTCTCCCAAAACCCTTTGCAAAAAATACACTTAAAAGCTTTGTCTGAAAAGCCTGGGGTACAGGAAATATGTAGCTCACATACAGAAACATAGGAATGACTACGTTTTTTATTAGCAGTACTCACTTTAGTTTTGAGATTCTTCTATTTTTCCACTGGTTCAACTTATGCCCTGCCATGAGCAGGCAGGATTCCCATTTTTTCTGCCATTTGCTGTTTACCAAATGTAATCCCTATTAATTTTAAGAGCAACTTTCATGATGGTCCAAAACATTTCAGCTTGTAGTCATTATATGCAGTACTAGACCTGAAAGAATGTGTGCATTTGTTATTTTTTGACAAGGTTTATTCTGCCTTCCATAAGTTGGATTTGTTTTTGAGCCCTACGGTACTTGACCTTGCTGTTCAGTTGCTGGGCTGTCAGCTCCTGATGACATCACTATAGGCCAGAAGAGTGGCTCACACTATGCAGTACTGTGCAGTTGCAACAGTGTTGCAAGAGAAAGTTACCAATAACCAGTGTACATACTGGGCGGGATATTCAGAAGGTTGCACATGGCGCAACACAGTTGCACCATGCGCAACCTACTTATACACCCTGGCGTGATATTCAAAAGGGGAATGTGCCTGGCACAAATCCCAATACACCAGAGCACATCAGTAATGTATGTGGCACAAGTGGGGGGGTGCCATTGCATACTCCGCACATCCTGATATATTTAGCCTGGGATGTGCTGAGCCCAAGCATGCACAACCCCTACTTGTGCTGCACACAGGTAAGCCAAAATAAAAAGGAGCAACAGCTGGCCACCCACAGGTGAGCTGCAATATTGCAGGGCACAATATGGCAGCTGCCAGCTGTGGGTGGTCACCCGAGCTCAAGCGGCACCTGCGTGGTAGTGACCCCCCATGCCCAATCATGGGTATGTGTAGTAATAGGGGGACTGTCCTATATCCCTGGTCATCCAGTGGACCACTTGCAGCCTGATCATGGGCAGAAGTACTGTAATATTAACCCTCCCATATCCCTGGTGGTCCAGTGGGCTGTTTGCAGCCCGATCACAGGTGTCAGTAATAAAATATGGCAATCCAATTCATCTCTGGTGGTCCAGCGGTACCCCCCTCACCACCCGCCCACTAATCTCCACCACACCGCTCCTCCCCCAGCAGTGGCGAGTGGCAGCTTCCCATCCACCAGCCACCTGCCGACTGACTCCATACAGTAGGGTTGTATGCCCATTGGTCCACAGTATGAGCCAATGGGCGTGCAGCCCATACCTTACTACATAGACCATATATGTGAATGGATCCTTATTAATGTAATATTGATGTACTTCTGCCTGTGATCGTGTTGCGAGCAGTCCACGGGACTACCAGGGATATAGGTTATTCATTTACAAAACCCTATGCCTATGATCAGGCAGTGGGGCGCTTTCCCACTTTTACAGTGGGCGTCAGTCCCTGACAGCTGCAGCCTGGCAGGGCGCCAGGTGCAAGTCACCGGGGATCAGCACACCTGCATGCAAATGGGGCAATAATGACATGCAGATGGCCCCATTTTCACCTTGCATGCATTATGGGCTCATTTGCATGTGCACTTTTGAATATCACGGTTGTTGCACCTAGCGCAATGGCACTTGTGCTACGCATCCCCCTGCTCCACTCTGGCCACTTGTGCTGGCACAGTGCCACTGCACCATGTGCACTGTCGGTGGCCAAGGAGCAATATTCAACAATCCTGTGCCATGGCGCAGCTACGTTAAATATCACCCTGTCAACACCCATGTGCATCCCAGTTGTGCTGCATCCAGGCTTGCATCACAGAGTGGCACAGTCTGAATATCCTACCCACTGTGTTTCCCCCTTCCCTGAGCAATTTAGTATGGAAAAATTTTAAATTGCCTTGTTAATGTGCATCTTTTTTGGTAAATTGACTCCGCCTTATAGTGATGTCAGCAGTACAACCCTGGATCCAGAGCAACTCCAGGCTTGCTACAGAAGCTCTGGTACACTCAGCAGTTTTTAATACCTCAGAATGCAAAAACTAACTGCAGTGGACAGTAATGAAATACAATTCCAGAATCAATGCAAGAAGGGGTAATTAATGCGTGAAAGTCAAAAAGACCATGACAGGTGCTCTTTAATATCTTGAACCTGAATTGGTACACCTGCATTACTTTTTTGTAGGCAAATTACCTACTGTACTGATATAGCAGCCTGCACCTTTAGTGTAGTTAATTTTAGAACCTGAAGCACTTGTAAAAATTGTTCTCACCCTTGAGCAATTTCTTGTTAATTTCTCTCCTTCTGAATTGTGATTACCATGCCATATGCATAAGCTAATACTTTTACTGCTGGTGTTTATGTTTTGAGTGATATACCTATGACCCTGTCATTTTTCTGTATTAGTCATAATAGCTGCTCTAGCCCAAACAAATGTAGTAGAGGATTATGAGGACAGCATTGCCTTACTTCCCTTTTAAATCTGTTGTTTTTTCCCCTACCCATCCATTAATGTATGGGGTGATGCTTGCATCCTAGTAAAGACTTTTGAGCCACCCTATGTATGTGAGATGGATATTGGAGGTTTCTAACATCTTAAACAAATATTCATATGGGAGCCTATCAAAAGCTTTTTCCTGGTCATTGCTAAACAAGTACCCCAACTATTTCTCCTGATTCCCTTTCATGAACAATTCTCTTACCAACAGCATGGCATGTTGAACTGTTTTGTTTTTGACCTAATATGTTTTATGAGGACTCAGCAATTTATCTGCTACTGCTGCTAATATTTCTTGCAATATTTTCGATAAGATTTTATTATCTGTATTCAATAAACTTAGTAGTCTACAATTTTCAAGGTCTACATTGTCTCCCTTTTTATGCATTAATATTAGCAGAGTCTCATTCTGTGTTGGAGGTAGTTGTCTTCCAGCTAAATGGCAGTTGTACAGGTTTGCTAGTACGAGTGCCAGTTTATCTTTAAATTCTTTTGTAGAATGCTGTACTAAGCCCATCTTTCCCTGGTACAGTATCATTTTTTGTAAATGTCCCTATATTCATTCAATATATCTAGTGTAATTACAGGTGCATTTTAACTGTTGTGTTCCTTTTGTGTTAATTTAGGAATCTCTAGATCATTCAATAATTCTGTGTTATTCTGTACATTTGCAATAGTTTTAAATTGTTCTTCCCTATAATTATCAGTGGCTTCCATTATTCCTGTTTTAGTGGCTATTACTGTATGTGCCCCTCTGATGGGTAACCTGCCTGAACTGATCTCTTTTCTGTTCTTGTTCTGCAGTTTTTAAATGGGTCAGAGGTTTGTTTTGTACATTGTGTGTCAACTAACATTTCCTGATAGAGGGACTGTGCTCTGTCATATTGCAGCTCTTTCTTTTTATTTTTTACGTTATTAAGTTGTGCATTATAATCTCTCAGACTCTGTATGTTATTAATGTGTGCATTATAATCTCTCAGACTCTTTGTATGTTATTAATTTATGCATTATAATCTCTCTGACTCTGTATGTTATTAATTTGTGCATTATAATCTCTGACTCTTTGTATGTTATTAATTTGTGCATTATAATCTCTCAGACTCTGTTATTAATGTGTGCATTATAATCTCTCAGACTGTATGTTATTAATTTGTGCATTATAATCTCTCAGACTCTTTTCATGTTATTAATGTGTGCATTATAATCTCTCAGACTCTGTATGTTATTAATTTGTACATTATAGTCTCTCGGACTCTTTGTATGTTATTAATTTGTGCATTATAATCTCTCAGACTCTGTTCTGGATATTAAGGTTTATAACTGGTTTCTTAACTGCAGCTGCTTTAGATATTCTTTGACTGCTTTGTTTCCCACATATGCACTAAACTGTTTACTCCTGTCTCTCTTACTAACTTCCCACCAGGTTTCTATCTTACAAAACACATAACTGATAATCTTACTTCCCATAATTGATTCCACTCTTTGATTATGTATTCTGTGTTTAAAGCTGTTGTTTACTTGCTGTATTCCTGTTCTATGAGTTGGAGCCTGCTTACACTGTAGAGTACATTGTACCATCCTATGATCAGTACATTCATAACTAATTACCTGACTTGATACTATATTTAAGTGTTCAGAGACTAACACATAGTCAGTTCATGTTGACAAGGACCATCTGAAATATGTGTTCCCCTAGTTGGGTGTATTTGTCTAAAGGCATCTTTTAATTTGAAAGTTTTCATAATTTCATTTAGACAGTGTCACTATACTATTTTTGTGGTTTTAGACCTCTAGCATACTTTGCTATTCCACAACTGAAATCTACAATAGGTAGATCAAATAGGATGGTGGATTACCTGGAGAAAGTGGCTTGCAGGACAACAGACAGCATGGCTTCATGAAGGATAAGTCTTGCCAGACAAACCTAATTCAATTATTTGATTGGGTGACCCAGGTGATTGACCTGGGGGTGGAAATGGCCTACCTGGACTTCAGTGAGGTCTTTGACACCATTCCCCTGTAGAAGGCTGGTGACCAAGATGGAAAGTCTGGGGTTGGGTGGGAAAATATCAAGCTGGGCAGAGGCCTGGCTGTCAGGAAGAACTCAGAGAGTGGTGCTAAAAGGGATGCACTCTGGGACAGTGTGGGTGAAGAATGGAGTGCCAAATGGCTCAGTTTTGGGTCTGCTTCTCTTCAACATCTATATTAATGATATTGCTGAAGGTCTGAGGGGGACGGTGTGCCTATTTGCTGATGATACGAAGTTATACAATACGGCGGACACCCGGGGAAGGGTGGAGAACACAAGGAAGGATTTAAGGATGATTGAAAAATGGCCTAGGACATGGCAGCTGAAATTTAATGCCAAGACGTGCACTGTGATGCACTTGGGGAGTAAGAACAAAAGAGCAGGGTACAACCTAGGTGGGGAGGAAATCAAAGTAACAGAACAGGAGAGAGACCTGGGGATCATAGTCTCCTTGAACCTTAAGCTAGTATCCAATGTAGCAGGGTGATAGGAAAGGCAAATTGAATGCTGGCATGCATAGGCAGGGGCATTACTAGCAGAAGGAGGGAGGTAACAATGCCCTTCTGCAAAGCCATGGTGAGGCCATACCTGGAGTATTGGGTTCAGTTCTTGAGGCCACATTCCTACAAGGATAAAGGTACATTGGAGAGGGTTCATAGAAGGGTAAACAAGATGATGCAGGGAAAGTCATATGAGCAGAGGTGTAAGGATCTGGATCTGTACAAGCTGGAGATATGGAGGGAAAGGGGAGACATGATTGAAACTTTTAAATATGTAAAGGGACTCAATAAAGTGGGTGAAGTGGGTTGACTTAAGAAGAAAGAGGGGAACAAACCTAGAGGGCACATCCTAAGACTGCAAACAAAAAGATTCAGGGAAAGTATGAGAGAGCATTTCTTCATGGAGAGGGTGGTGGAGACCTAAAACAGTCTACCAGATGGAGTGGTGGGGGCTAAATCAATGGAAGAATTGAAGAGGGCATGGAACAAGCATATGAAGCTGAGTATCGGGGCAGGACGGGGGCTAGCAGAGAGATGGAGGTGTGTGGGGGGGTAGATTAGACTGGCCAGTTTGGTCCTTTGCTGCCATCAAGCTTCTATGAGAGGATACTATTTATTTTATTTATTGAAATTTTGGAATTACAATCCTTTGAGTCAAAGGCTCTTTTGCAAAGACTCGTCAATATAAAACAGAAATATTACTTAAAGACAGATTGTACAATTCTCACAAAGCAGGACATTACATTAAGACAATTTATACATGGTTACTCCATCCAGGATAATTTACAGTGCTTGGTTAATATTTCTTCGGTTGTTTGAGGTCTGTGGAATTGAGGTGAAATGGGCCTGGTTACCGATTCAGCGGTCAGCACCAAGCCAAAGTTAGTGTTTTAGGTACAGTTAGTTAAGTTGGCCTGGGTTTGGAGTTATGTGAAACCCTAGCTTTCTAACTCCTACCATGTTTGGGGGGACTGGTGGTGACAGCCACAGTACTCTGAGTCAAGCAGAAGATGCTTGATGCCATTTTTAAATAGGTCAAGGCTAGGGGTCAGGGAGATGGAGGCAGGTAGGTTATTTAGCTAGAGGGGAGTGCAGTAATGGAAGGACCTTTGCCCTAGTGTAGTGCTACAGTGTGGGACTAGGAGTGGGGTGTTATCCAGATGCCTAAGGGTGATCCTATGAGGGGAAGATTGGATGAGGGGATGAAGACCCATTGGGGCAAGATTCATTTGGATCTTTTTTGCTTGGAGGCAAGTGTGGCACTTCAGTCTCCCTTCAAAGGACAGCAAGTCTGCTCACTTATAGAGTTCGCATGTATGGGTTAATTTATCACTGCTTGTGACCAGTGGGCAAGCGTTGTTGAGAGCTACATTGATGCTGTTTAGGGCTGTGTTATTGGCCATGCCGTAGATTATTATCCCATAATCAACCACAGATAGGACTGAGCAGGTTACAGCCAGACTTAGTGCCGGGGGGGGCAGTGTTTGTGTCTGTAAAGAATCCCAAGCCAAGTGTTTACAGAGGTGGAGAGGTGCTTAATATGTAAGTGGTATGTAAGGGATGTAGCAAGGGTGATGCCTAGATATTTAAAGTTAGGGACCTGTTCAATAAGGCTGCCCTGAGAATTTGTGATAGATAGCAGGGCGTTACTGTTGGGGTTTTGGTGATGAGCAAATATCATAGATTTAATCTTGCTGTAGTTTAGTATTAATCGATGATCAGTGAACCAGGATTCTAGTTCTCTAAAGCAGCCTTGCAGGGTATTTTGTAGTGAGTTAGGGTTGGAGTGTTTCCAGTAAATTATGGCATCATCCTCATAGAGCAGTAGTTTACCACTGCAGGCCTGTGGGAGCAAGTTTAGAAAGAGAGTTAATAGTAGAGGGCCTAAAGTCGACCCTTGGGGGACATCCGCATGAACCAGTTGCTTGGTGGAGAGGGTGGTGCTGATTTTGATTTGTTGTGACTGGTCAGTGAGGTAGTTTTTGAACTAGGAGATAGCTTCAGGGAGGAGATAGAGGGAGGGGAGCGTGTGGATAATTAGTGCATGACTGACGGTATTAAATGCTTTGGTCAGATCAACAAAGATTGCACCAGCAACCAACCTATGTTCCAATGCCTCATGTATGTAAGAGGTAAATTCGAGAAGGGCAGTGGTAATGCTGTGTCCAGCTCTGAATCCATGCTGTTCATCACACAGCAGATTGTGTTTATCCTGGTATTCAGTGAGTTGGTCTGATACAATTCTTTTGAGCGCTTTGGAGGGAAGGGGAGGATTGTGATGGGTCTATAGTTACCAGGGTCAGTTGGATAACCCCTTTTTTAGGATTGCTGTGATAATTCTACTTTTCCAGAGTGTAGGAAATTGACCAAGGTGCAGGGAGCAGTTTATTATTTTGGTGAGGTGAGACAGGGTCTCGTCAAGAGTTAGTCTGAGAATTTTAAGGTCAAGGGAGTCACTACTGAACCACGAGTTGTGCAAGGCTTTGGATAGGTGTTGTTTAGCCTTGTTTCAGGAGATGATTGTTAGCTGGGAGGGAGGGAGTGTAGTAGTAGGGGAGATGGTAGAGGGGCCATTGGGGATAGGGTCAAAGAAGTTTTGCAGAAGGATGTGACTAAGAGCAGAGAAGGATTTGTTCAGGACATTAGCTACGGTGGTAGGGTCCTGGAATATTGCTTCATGGTGAAGAATTTGCAGTGAGGTAGGGGAAGCAATTTTCCCACAGAGTTCCTTGACATTGTTCCAGAATTAATTCCCTGAGCCTCATGTGGAGGTGAGTGCTTGCTTGTAGTAAGTAGACTTGGCTTGCCGAATTGCCCAGGTGCACTTGTTTCTTGCCTCTCTATAGAGTTGCCTGTCATGGAGAAGTTGAGAGTTCAGCACGCTATGCCAGAGGTTATCTCTGAGGTGCATCTGTTCAAGAAGGGTCTGCGAGATCCACGGAGTATCCCTATTTTTTGTAACCTGTTTTGTGAATGGGGCAAATTTGTCGCAGGCAATGTTAAAAATTTTAATAAAGGAGGTGACGGCTGCATCAATGGACTTGGCAGTGTGTAAGGGTGCCCAGTCACAGGAGGAGAGATAGAATTTGAGGTGAGAGAGGGAGCCTTTTTTGAGGTACCCCTGGATGGAAATTTTGGGTTGGCTGGGAGTGGTTTTATTTGACCAGCAGCAGGAGATAGGTGAGTGGTCACTTAGCATGTCAGGGAGCACTTTAACTTTGGAGAGAAGGTTGGGAGATTTGTGAAGATGAGGTCAATGAGGGTGGAAGTCTCTGACCTGGGATCTTGCCTACTGGGAAACTGGAGAACCTGTGCAAGGTCATAAGCATGGACTGCATCTTAGAACGTGACAGATGCAGGGGATAAACAATTCACATTAAAGTCACCCATTATAATAAGTTCACTCCTGGGGGGGAGATGGGTGATGCTGGCCAAGATGGAGTCAAAGGCTAGTTTCTGGGTTTGAGGGGGGATGTAGACTGCCATAATGTACAGTGGTTTACCTGCAGTACCTAGAGTGGCTTTGATTGTAGTGGCTTGTGCCCAGTGAGCCAGCAAGGGCAGGGGGACAGAAAGGGGATGTAGACTAGTTCTGACATAAATGGCACATCCACCTCCTCTCTTTCCTGCCCTATCTGCTCTAAAGATGGAGTAGTCATTGAGGGAGACAGAGGCATCTGGGATATTTATGGACAGCCAGGTTTCAGATAAGGCCAGGATGTCAGGGGAGTGTCGGGCGATCCGACCCTCCAGCTGATATGAACTTTCTAGGAAGGCTACAGATATCAGGGGAGGCTAGTAGTAGTCCACTCTGACTGTGCCTCTTGGGAACTCTGGTCAATGTTGGTCCAGGATTACGGTGTACATTACCTGAGATCAAAAGGAGGAGAAGGAGAGCAGCTTTCCATATTAATTTAGAGAGAGAGGTACAGAGGCGAGGATTAGTGGAAAATTTTGTTAGCCTGACTGGTATGGGAATGGCGCAGACTAGTTTGGCTAACAGGGCTTGATATAGGAAAAGATGTGGGCTATTTAGTGGGAGTTTGCCTGGGGGGGAGGAGCTCCTGCCACTAAGGACCTGCTAATGGTGCAGCTTACGTTAGAGGTGAAATTACTGCTGAGTAGAACAGAGAAGATAGAGGTAAGGTGATCTGTTGGTGTTGAGTTTCTAATAGAGTGGGTGTTAAGACAAATGTTCATATCCCTGGAGAGGGATTTTGCACTGGGAATGGGGTGGAAATGAGAGAAAAAGAGTTAGACCAAAAATGGTAAGGTTTAGGGTCAAAAGGATGCACGTCATGCTACTAGTGTGGGGAGTTTATAAGTGTAAAATAAATGAGAGGGAGCCCTCTAGTATTAAACTATTATAGGCTGCAGAAGGCAAAGTGGGTTGATTGGATTGAGACAATCATGTGATCCTCACTATAAAGCCTGATGTTGACTGGGGGGTGGGGAGCTGGTGCACAATGCTGGTGGGGCCCAATTTAAGCAGCGCAGCAACACTGGGAGAGCAGCACTGCATCTGGCAGGGTCTGGGCGTACCTGAGGTTCGGTCTCCTATTGCGGCTGTACAGTGTGGGAGAGGGCTGCAGACTCTCGCAACCTCCCTGACTTTGTTGGCAGTCCGCTTCATTGTGAGGGAGGGCTGCAAGCAGACCCTCTTGACCTCCAGTTAGGTGATCTAGCTGTGGACAAGGAACAAGGAGAAGGAGAGGATTAT
The DNA here is from genome assembly GCA_016271365.2 of Neoceratodus forsteri. NCBI lineage: Eukaryota > Metazoa > Chordata > Ceratodontiformes > Ceratodontidae > Neoceratodus > Neoceratodus forsteri. Next base: position 417,926,580 of record CM057457.1, read on the forward strand.
TTATGGTGTCAGGCTAGGGATGTCACAACAGCATTAAGATTGAAGCCACAGTAAAACTGGAGCAGGCACTGTTATTCAGTTAGGAGCCCAGTTTGAACTTCACAGCCTGACTGGTTTTCAGAGTAAGCAGCTGGTGGAATTATTTAAACTTTAGCTGGGAAAGACTTAAATAATTAAGGCAGCAGTATTAAGACACAAGCCGCAAAGAAACTGGAGCAGGCACTGCAGTTCAGTTTGAAGCCCTGTTTAAACTATGTAGCCCGACTGGTTTTCAGTGTGAGGTGCTGGGGGAGTTATTTTAACTTTAGCTGGGAAATGCTTAATTAATTAAGGCAGCAGAATTAAACTCTTAAATGAATGTGCTTTACTAAAGGCTGCTAGCTATGGACCCTCTGCTCACAGTGCAGCTGGTTATTTAATTTTTTTTTCAAATATAGCTTTTGGTGCCAAAATCCCAACAGAGGTTTAAAGGGGAAGCAAATGTTGATTTCTCTGCTGGTAAGCGAATTTGGGCACAAAAACACACACAAAAAAAAATCAATCTCCACTAGTGTGGGGACATAAAAAGTCCTTAGATCAATTTAAGCAGCAACACTGGATCTGGTAGGCTCCGGGCGTACCTGATGTTCGGTCTTCTATTGCAGCTGTACAGTGTGGGGGAGGGCTGCAGACAGACCCTCGCGACCTCCCTGACTTTGTTGGCAGTCGGCAATTGTTAAAAGTGATTTACAAACTTTTTATATGTGAATGCACCTAGCACATGTTTACTGCATATAGGTGTCACTCACAATATGTTCCGCTTCTATGATATGATGATGCCCATATTATTGTTCTATAAGTGTGAAAATAAGGCTGAATGTCTTTAAATAGATTAACCTAGCTGCTTTATTTTGAGGGGCATATAGCGTTATTATTCGAATTCTTTATGCATTGTATGTTCTATCCAGGTTCAACACTCTACCAAGCATTATTTCTAGAAGTTTGGTCAGTTTAAATTTAGGCTCACTGTACTGTATCCCCACCTCATTATATCTCTCAAGTCCACTGGACCAGTAGAAATGGTCCTTTATTCACAATCTCGTTGCTTGATTTATTTTATATTTTGATTCTTGTGTCCTGCAGGAACAGAAATGAACAATTTAAAGAGGAAAGGTTTGTCATTAATGGTAATAACTTGTGATACCCCTTAATACTGTTCACAGACAGTAGCTATATCCAGTGTAGCCATGAATGTTAAAAGCGATTAACAAACTTTTCATATGTGAATACACCTAGCGTATGTTTACTGCATATAGGTGTCACTAGCAATGTGTTTTATGAGTTGCATTGTCTGGTTTATGAATTTTAATAAATTTTTCCCTGTCATAAACCCAGAAGTCTAATTTTGTGTATTACAACCAACATTCTGTGGCCTTTGCCACTGATTTCCTTAAGTGCATCATGACTGGGGGAACCCGCACTCTGTTATTAATACCAGCAATCACTTCTTGGTCACTGCAATTTGTTCGTGGTCACAGAGTTTGTGGGCACAGTGATTATCATGGCCAGAACATCTGCACAAATTTTGTTTTCCAGTTCATATGAAGACAGTCTTTCTAGTTGTGCACTGACAGGAATTACTCTGACAATAACACCATGTCAGTGTTTGACAGCCATGGCTTATCGAGCTGCTCAACTGCTCTCTGTGCTTGGGGCAGTTCCCCAGCACATGAAAAACCACCATCATCACTCCCATCCTAAAGAGCAGCAATCAAGCGACCCCGGGTAGCTATCGACCTATCTCCATCCTCCCCCACTTTCTAAGGCCCTTGAAAAAGTAGTTGCCAAACAGCTTGCCGAAAATCTAGCCATGCACATTATCCTGTGCCCTAAACAGCATGGTTTTCATGAAGGTCACAGCACCACAGCTGCGCTACTTGAATTCTCCAACTTCCTGCATTCTGCTCTTGATGCCAGAAGTTCTGCCGGTGCTGTGTTCATTGACTCTCCAATGCCTTAGACATAGAAACATAGACTTTGACAGCAGATAAGGACCACTAGGCCCATCTAGTCTGCCCATTTCCCTACCTACAGGATAGGCCGCAGATCCTAGTTACCCAACAGCCTATATCTTCCTGCCCCCCACAAGAATTGCCTTATGTCTGTCCCATGCATTCTTGAATTCTTCCACAGTTTTAGACCCCACAGCTTCCTCAGGAAGGCTGTTTATGCATCCACTACCCTCTCTGTGAAAAAATACTTCCTCACATTGCCCATGAACCGCCCTCCTTCTATCTTTTAAATCATGTCCCCTTGTTCTTGCAAGTCTCTTTTCTGAAAGATGCTACCTCTGGACTTTGTTGATTCCCTGAGGTACTTGAAAGTTTCTATCATGTCCCCTCCCTTCTTTCCTCAAGGGTATACATATTAAGCTCTTTAGTCTCTCCTCATACGGCTTCTCTTGCAGACCCTGCACCATTTTAGTTGCCCTCCTCTGGACTGCCTCTATCCTGTCTATGTCCTTGTGGAGATGGGGTCTCCAGAACTGGACACAGTATTCCGATGGGGTCTCACCAACTGTCTGTACAGAGGGATAACAACTTCCTGTTTTCTGCTGCTGATGCCTCTCCCTATACATCCCAGTATACCCCCGCCCTCCCTACTGCCTTCTCACATTGCTTGCTAACCTTAAGGTCATCTGATATGATTACCCCAGGTCCCTTTCCTGTTTTGTTGTTGTTACTACCTCCCCACCCATTGTGTATTCTTCCCCTGGGTTCTTGTTTCCCAGGTGCATTATTTTGCACTTTTTTGCATTGAATCCTAGCTGCCATACGTCTGACCATTCCTCCAACCTTGCCAAGTCCCTTTTCATTCTTTCCACGCCTCCTTGTGTATCAACCCTGTTGCAGATCTTTGTGTCATCTGCAAAGAGGCATACTTTTCCTTCCAGTCCCTCTGCAATGCCTTTGACATGGTTTGCCATCCCCTCCTGCTCGACTCACTCAAATACCTTGGTTTCTGCCCCAGACCCTTGCATGGTTCACCAGCTACCTCTCTGCCAGAACTAAGTGTGTAAAAATCAATAGCACCATATCTGACACACGACCTGTCCACTCTGGGGTTCCCCAGGGCCCCATTTTAGGCCCTCTCCTCTTCAGACTCTACCTTAACTCCCTTCCCTCAGAATGCCCAGGTAAGATCCTCCTCTATGCTAATAACGCTAAGCTCTTTGCCTCTGACCTGAAACCCAACACACTCCAGGCCACCCTCCAGCAAGCTTTTGATAGAGCTGAGCATTGGTTCACATCACGAAGGCTAGTCCTGAACCTAAAAAAGACCAAAGCTATGCTCTTCTCACATCACCAAAGCAAAGCCAGTGGTGCCACTCTTGTGATACTGCCTAGCACACTAAACCCCATTGAGCAGGTCTCCTCCTACAAGTATATGGGCATTACATTTGATTCAACACTCTCCTTCCATTCCCAAATCAATACCCTTTCTGCTGCCACCAATGTCAGGATTGGATTGTTATACTGCCATAGGGACTGCCTACCACAAGAGGCCCTTAGACTGGCAATCACTTCCTCTGTTCTGTCGCTAATCAACTATAGACTGCCTATCTATGCTGTAGACAACAACACTGTGCTTGAAAGAATATAGCTCTCTATAAACAAGGCCTGTAGGTTAATGCTGGGAGCCCCTAGGTGCTCCCATATGTGCCTGCTGTACTCTACCACCAACTTGCTCAACCTTGAAGAAAGACTCTGCTTCCAAACTTGCCTTCTTGTAAAAAAGATCATGCCAGGGCTCTCCCCCCCGGGGTCACCACCACCCTGCAGCATGCCTCCCACTCAGTCGCCATCCTCAGCACTGTCAAAACCTTCCTTATTGTCCCCAGGGTAAGGATCTTTATGACCCAGAGATCCTTTTGCTATCGGGCTCCCTCCTGGTTCAATTCCCTCCCAGCCAACATAGCTGACTCCACTAAACTTGGTCCTTTCAAGGTCTCCCTCAGAAGCCATCTGACAAGCACTCACTGCTGCAAATGCACATAATCCCAGACCTGCCCCTTACCCTCACCCCTAGGCTGGATCTGCCCTTGTCTACTTTTGCTGTGTATGCCTGGGTTCTCAGGCAACATCTGCTGACTAATAACATATCTCTGGTTGTTACCTGATGTGGTACTCGTGTATCTATATTATGACTACTGTGATCTACCTATTACCAAGCTTGTACCATCAGCGAATGCCTTTAAAACTGGTTGCTTTTTTAATCTTAGCATTATGTAAGGTACTGTTTTGTTTGTTGTGATGTATTGCGCTGTTGATGAGATGCCTTTGTAACTGAGTCTTTGACTCAAAGGTCTGTAAACCGATGATCTAATAAATAAATAAATAAATAAATAAATAAATAAAATTAATAAAGAATCCCTATAGGGGTGGGATCTACAATGCTGGTTCGACAACACTTTTATCTATCAGCATCACAGCAATGGGATTTATGTCAGCTGCAAGTTGCTGTTGACATAAATCCCGATTCTTTCCCAGTCCTTTTTTTTTTTTTTTTTTAGCGGGGGACTCTGTTCCCCCACAACCCCTTACTAAAGATTATCAACTCGGAGTCAGACTTGATTCAGGGAAGGGTTGCAAGACTGGGAGACTGTGTGCCCTGTCTCAGGTGCACTAACAGAGTGATCTGTCAACAAACTGTCAATTTTATCAACAGCGATGTAAGTCATTGTGTTGGTATTGCCGTTGGGAGAGCATACCACAGGGATGACCCTTATGCCACCAGCGATGTGAGCAGCCCCTCTAGCAGCCACAGCAGTAATTCTGACCCATTCGAGTACATCAGAGAAGAAAGACTTGGCAGTACGGACTGGTACTGGTTTATTGTTTTATGTTCTACAGTGTCTTACCCAGCATTGCCATCATTCACTGCTGCTGGGGTGTGCAGCATTGACTGTGGACTGCCAGCACACACAAATCTGTGATCTGTTACCCCCTGCCTCATCACTGAACTCTGCACACTGTGATGTGGTGGATGGCAGTACCTGATGGCACTTTCTATATTCTTAGTTCATCTATCTTGATTGCACCATGTCACTTGAGTCATTGGCTTGCAACAGGTAGTCCCAAAAGCAGGGCTTGCATCGAACAGTGCATGGAACCACATGCACAGGATATTGCTGAAAATATTGTTATTGCTCACAAACTGCGAACAATATCCAGCCCATTAATCCATGCCTGATAATGGCTATGCAGAAGGTCATCACCTCTTCCCCAGCGCCCCCCCACCGAATATCATAATGCACACCTAAACACAGCAGTGGTACCTAATGCATTGCTGGAGTTACTTTTGCATAGTGTCCCACTTGTTTTTGCAATGCTGCTGCTGATGCATGGCATGAATCTTTAATGGCAGAAGCAGCCTAAACTGTGCTTCTGCATCCATGTACCTTCTTAGCAGGATCCCTTACTTATAGTGACAAAATTACAGCAGGGATCATGTGTCCATAGCCTCTGGGTACGTATCCCTGTTCTTTTCGATCCTTGTGCATTTCACACTACTGGCATCAGACTTCATTGTGCCAAAGTTCATTGTGAATACCTTGTAAAACTCACCCAGCCAGTATAGCAGGCATCCCATACCTAAGTCTAATGGCCTGGTGTTATGCCCACACCATGCATTCTTTGCTGTTGAGGGCATATTTGTGTGTAGACCAACCTGTGAAGTATGCCTTCCCGAGTGTCCAGCACTCTCTTTTCCAAATAATGTGCTATTCCACATTTGCCATAGCATGGGTGGCAACAGCAAGTGTTGCTCAGTTTTCTTTGTCGACAGCAGGCACAAGGATGCTGCTCTAATAATGGATAACAAGGGTATTCTCTTTCACACTATGAAATGATTGAGTCCCTGCTGTATACTCTTTTTAGTTGTGTTGATCTGCAGTACTGATGTTGCTTTCATGGTGGGGGGGGATGGCTCGTGAGTACTGTCTGTATTGATTGCCCATGACGATTAGGATGTTGGAATCAGACTGACGGTAAGGACCCCCCAAAACAACTACCAACGCTACAAAATGACAAGTGCTAGAACCTTTGCATGGACAAGGACATAGCCTACATTTAGAGCAAATATACTTTCTGCTGCTGAATCATAGGATTTTCTTGATTATTAGCATTTCTTACTTACTCTACAAATAGGAATGAAATCACTATGCTGTTGGTGTGCCCACAGCAACACGGTACATGTCCCTGTGACTGATCCTTGTGTGTTAGTTAGTACTCACATCATGGTTTTGAACTTGTGCCTCCATACTTCATTGTGACACAGTTCAGTGTGATGACCCTCTGACACCCACCAGGTCAATACTGCAGGCTGCTCACTTTGCCTCTTACACACACCAAGGCATTAACTTATGTCCACTGTCTACTACATGCATTTGGTGCTAAGAGGTCATATTTGTGTGGGGACTAAACTGTGCATCATGCCTCTCCGAGTGTCTTAACAGACTTGCCCAAGGAATGTGCTATTCCACATTGGTCACAGCATGGGTGGCAGTGGCAAGAGTGGTACCATTTTCTTCACCCCAATCAGGCTCAAAGCCACTGCTCTGATGAGTCACAGTAGTGGCATGCTGTTACTCACTGCAACTTGCTCTAGGCACTTTGGTCTGGAGTAGGACGGTGGTAGTGCTGGAGTTCTGGGGGAGGCACAAAATGGGGAATGTTGTCCCTGCCCCCCAACTCATGTCATACCACCTGATGAGCTAGTGTCACCCATTGCCATTTGATGGACTTGGGGGTCTCATCTGACTTGTCACTGATTTCCAAATACTTTGCCATAGCACCTGGTTGGGAGGAGGGTTAGCCACGTTATTGAATCCTCATTTTTTGATTGCAATTGCTGGCCTCATTATTCCCATGTTTTATTCCTTTTTTTAAAGCTCTGGATGGACCCAAGCAAGAACCTTTATATCCAGAAAGAGCATATATTTCTACTTCTTTAGTAACTAGTCTTGCTCCTGCAAGGTATTCACTATAAGGCACCAGTAATGATGCTATCTGCATCAGGTCTTACTCTCCACACAAGTATCTTTCAGTCTGGCATATCACCCCACCTTTTGCTTATTGCTGCAACATGTCTGCATTTGTTCTAATAAGTAGAACAAAGTTGAGATCATACAAAGTACATCACCCTGTGTTCTATCATTGTGCATCACAGTTTGGAGTGCATGTCTCCATACTACAGTGTGACACAGATCAGTGTGAAGACCTTATATCACCCCCTCTGCCAATATATCAGTCTGCCCACTGCCACTGTCACCCATACCTAATTGCCATGATATACTGTTATGTTCACTGTGTCACCAACATGCATCCTTTGCTATTGAGTGCATATTTATATGACCACGTGCCTGGGAAGCATGCCCTCCCTATGGAGTAACACAGAGTTTACAAAGGCATGTACTTACTAACATAAGCCACATCATGGGTGGCAAGGAAAACTGTGGCCCCATGTCCTTTGCCAAGAGCAGGCACAAATATGCTGCTATATTAAATAACAAAAAGGGCATTCACTTGTTAGAATGATATTATTGTCACTGCTTTACATTTTTTTTTTGCAGTTGGTGAGTGGTGGGGTGTCTGTACTTGATGCACATATTTATATTCAAATGGGAGTGGAGACAAATGTTTCATTAATAAGCCAACTATGAAACACAGACTTTGACGGCAGATAAGGACCGCTTGGCCCAACTAGCCTGCCCATTTCGCTACCTACAGGATAAGCTGCAGATCCTATTTAACCAACAGCCTATTTCTTCCTACCCCCCACAAAAATTGCCTTATGTCTGTCCCATGCATTCTTGAATTCTTCCACAGTTTTAGACCTCACAACCTCCTCAGGAAGGCTGTTCTATGCATCCACCACCCTCTCTGTGAAATAATATTTCCTCACATTGCCCCGGAGCAGTCCCTCCCTATATCTTCAAATTGTGTCCCCTTGTTCTTGCACATCTCTTTTTCTGAAATATGCTACCCTCTTGGACTTTGTTTATTCCACTGAGGTACTTAAACATTTCTATTTTGTGCCTCTCTCCCTCCTTTCCTCAAGGGTTTACATATTAAGCTCCTTTAGTCTCTCCTCGTATGGCTTCTCTTGCAGACCCTGCACTATTTTAGTTGCCCTCATCTGGACTGCCTTCATCCTGTCTATGTGCTGGTGGAGATGAGGATCTCCAGAACTGGACACAGTACTCCAGATGCGGTCTCACCAACTGTATGTACAAAGGGAAAACAACTTCCTGTTTTCTGCTGGTGATGCCTCTCCCTATACATCCCAGTATCCCCCCAGCCCTCCCTACTGCCTTCTTACATTGCTTGCTAAGCTTAAGGTCATGTGATATGATTACCCCCCAGGACTCTTTCTATTTTTGTTGTTACTACTCCCCCTTGTATAATCTTCCCCTCGGTTTTTCTTTCCCAGGAGCATTATTTTGCACTCTTTTGCACTGAATCCAAGCTGCCATACTTCTGACCATTCCTTCAACCTTACCAAGTCCATTCTCATCCTTTCCATGTGTCCTTGTGTATCAACCCTGCTGCAGATCTTTGAACAGTATCAGCAAAGAGTCATACTTTTCTTTCCAGTCCCTCTGCAACGTCACTTATATGAAGACATGGAAGAGGACCGGTCCCAGCACTGATCCCTGAGGTACCCCACTAGTAACCCCTCTTTCTTCAGAGTGGACTCCATTTACAATTACCTTCTGTGTTCTGTTGTCCATCCAATGTTTTACCCAGGCTACCACCCTGGGACCCACTCTCAGGCTGGATAATTTGATTCTCAAAGGAAGTGGCAGTGAAGGTTCAAGAGAAAAAAGAAAGCATTTAGGAAGTACAAGGAATCGCAGAAGGAGCAGGACAGAGAACTATATCAGTTAAAGTAAAAGGAGGCTGGGAAGGCAGTCAGAACAGCAAAGGCCCAAACCAAGGAAAAGATAGCCAACTCAGTTAAGAAGGGGGATAAAACATTTTATAGGTACATCAGGGAGTGAAGGAAGACCAAGGAAGGGATAGTGAGGTCTAATAAAGGGGAGGGAAGGAGGGTGGGCAGAGGGAGACTGTGAAAAGGCAGAGAGACTAAACAAATATTTTTGCTCAGTATTTACAAATGAAGAGGGGGAGGTACATAAAACAAACAGTAGAAACACTCTGGATACAGAAGTTGATACCAGCCCATTTATAGAAGAAAGGGTTCTGAAAGAACTCTTAAAACTGAAGGTGAATAAAGTAATGGGGCCTGGTGGGATTCATCCCAGAATTCTAAAAGAACTAAGGGTAGAACTAGTGACACCACTGACTACCCATTTTAACAAATCATGGGAGGATGGGGTGGTACCTGAGAACTGGAGGAGGGCAGATGTGATTCCCCTTCACAAAAGTGGGAGCAAGGCAGAAGCAGGAAACAACAGACCTGTTAGTTTCACCTCAGTGATAGGGAAAATGATGGAATCACTTCTGAAGGAAAGAATTGTCGAGTATCTAGAGGCCAGAGGGGCACAGAACCCTAGGCAGCATGGATTCACAGTAGGAAGGTCATGCCAGGTGAATCTGATAGATTTCTTTGACTGGGTGACCAAAGTAGTAGATCAGGGAGGGGCTGTGGACATGGCCTACCTAGACTTTAGTAAGGCATTTGACACAGTCACATACAAAAGATTAATATACAAGTTAGTCAGCCTGGGAGTGAGTCCCAAGATGACAGCCAGGGTAAAGAATTGGCTGGAGAATAGGACATAGAGAGTAATAGTAAATGGAGTCCACTCGGAATAAAGGAGGGTTACTAGTGGGGTACCGCAGGGTTCAGTATTAGGACCGGTCCTCTTCAATGTCTTTATAAGCGACATTGCAGAGGGTCTTGAAGGAAAAGTATGTCTCTTTGCAGATGACACAAAGATCTGCTACAGAGTTGATGCACAGGGTGGGGTGGAAAGGATGAGAAGGGACTTGGCAAGGTTACAGGAATGGTCAAATGTATGGCAGCTTAGATTCGATGCTAAGAAGTGCAAGGTAATGCACTTGGGAAACAAAAACCCAGAGGAAGAGTGCACAATGGGGGGTGAGATGCTAACAACAACAAAAATGGAAAGGGATCCTTGGGTAGTCATATCAGATGACCTAAAGGTGGGCAAGCAGTGTGAGAGGGCAGGAAGAAGGGCTGGGGGGATACTGGGATGCATAGGGAGAGGCATCACCAGTAGAAAACAGGAAGTTATTATCCCTCTATACAGACAGCTGGTGAGACCCCATCGGGAGTACTGTGTGCAGGTATGGAGACCCAATCTCCGCAAAGACATAGACAGGATGGAAGCTGTCCAGAGGAGGGCAACTAAAATGGTGCAGGGTCTGCACCAGAAGACATAAGAAGAGAGATGAAAGGAGCTTAATATGCATAGCCTCGAGGAAAGGAGGGAGAGCGGGGACATGATAGAAATGTTCAAGTACCTCAAGGGAATCAACAAAGTCCAAGAGGGTAGCATCTTTCAAAAAAAGAGGTGTGCAAGAACAAGAGGGCACAATTTGAAGATGGGGGGGCAGCTCAGAGGTAATTTAAGGAAGTATTTTTTCACAGAGAGGGTTGTGGATGCATGGGACGGCCTTCCAGAGGAGGCTGTGGAGTCAAAATCAGTGGTGGAATCCAAGCATGCATGGATGTGACAGTCATAAGGCCATTCTAGGAGGTGGGGGTAGGAAGAAGTAGGCTACTGGTTAACTAGGATCTGCAGCTTATCCAGCAGGTAGGGAAATGGGCAGACTGGGTGGGCCAAGTGGTCCTTATCTGCCAACAAATTCTATGTTTCTATTAACCTTTTGTGTGAGACGGTGACAAATGTCTTGCTAAAGTCTATGTAGGCCATGTCCACAGTCCCTCCCTGGTCTACTACTTTCATCACCCAGTCAAAGAAATTGATTAGATTCATCTGACATGACATTCCTGCTGTGAACCCATGCTGCCTTGGGTCTTGTGCCCCACTGGCCTCTAGGTACTCAACAATTCTTTCCTTCAGAAGTGATTCCATCACTTTCCCTACAACAGAGGTCAAAGTGGCAGGTGTGTGATTTCCTGACTCTGTCTTGCTCCCACTTTTGTGAACGGAAATCACATCCACCTTCCTCCAGTCCTCAGGTACCACACCATCCTCCCATGATCTGTTAAAAAGGGTAGTCAGTGGTGTCACTAGTTCTCTCCTTAATTCTTTTAGAATTCTGGGGTGAATTCTATCAGGACCCATTGCTTTGTCCACCTTCAGTTTTAGGAGTTCTTTCAGAACCCTTTCTTGTGTGAAAGGACTGGGATTGAACTCCAATCCAGTCTGCTTCTGTTAATTCGATTAGGCACCTCCCCTCCTCCTCTTTTGTGAATACGGAGCAGAAGTATTCATTCAATATCCCTGCTTTTTCACTGTCCCTCTCTGCCCACCCACCGTCTTTTCTATTCAGCCTCACTATCCCTCCCTTTGTCTTTCTGAACTCCCTAATATACCTATAAAAGGTTTTGTATATTCACATATCACCTACCCTGATCTTTGATCTAGCACCTGTTCCATTTTTTTTAAAACCAGGAGTGACACACTAAGCTGAAAGCTTGTTTGCAGGTGTGACCTAGGAGCACAAGAAAGTTGAGTTACTTGCTCAGAGTCACACAGTACTCAAGTGGGTGATGTTGGATTCAAACCCAGGTCTCCAGGTTTGCAGCTCAGAGCCTTAAACAAGTGCCCCATACTGCCTCCTTACTCCATTTAGTGCGATTCTGTATGTGCATATCACAGCATTGCTCCCATCTCCCTGTCAACAGTTTCATAGCAATAGTCTCATGGAAAGTCATCCTATCCTACTGCCCATAATAATCAAGCTAACTGCTGAATACTGGGGTCACTATGGACAGTCTGCCACATACTGTATATTTGAGATTTCATAAAAGAGAACATCACATTCCAGTATCTCATAGTAATTGCTTTCACAGCTATCATTTTGTTCCTATACTGAGCCAAAAACATTTTCAAAGCAATTCTAGTTAATCAGCAGTGCTCAACACCTAGTTGCTATAAATACACCCTGAGAATGGAGTGCTAAAGCCTAACATTTTTCTCTATTGATTGAGTAACATTGTTCAGGCCTGTACTTGTGCATAATTGTATGTATAAAAGAGGTGCTAAGCACACCTGGCCATCTGGGAGATAGAATGCTTTTATCTATGGCCCCACTGTCTCCCACATAATCTATGTATCTGGGTGTTGGTGGCTTAACTGTAAATCACAGCACACAAAGTATTGTAAGGTGCTGTGCCTACACATTACGTCACAAATCTGTTGATGGCATTCCCACAAAAGACACTTGGATAACAAACTTATATCCCAGTCTCACAAATGCATTCTGCAGGTCAGGCCCTCTGCTCCCACAGTGCCAACCTCATAGCGCAATAGCATGAACAGATAACAGACAGGGTAACCCTCATGTCTGCTTTGGGTCCGAATCATCTGTTAGCCTCTAGTTCTGGGGGGTGGGGATTCAAACTGTGAACCTTATGCTAACATATCTAATGTACAGGTTCAGATATGTACCCTCTTCAGGAATTGCAGTACAGTCTTTTGCCAGGGGCACCTAGCCAGGTCTCCAAAATGAACCCTTAAAACTCTAAAAGAGACTTTAAGTATATTCTTACCTTTTCCAAGCTTGGTAACACCATCAAGCCTTTTAAACAGTTGTCAGACTTAAAATACAGGCACTTCACATGCAAAAAGAAACTGAGAAGACACACAGGCAGTATTTGAAGAAAATGGTTATTTACTAACCATTGTGAAATAAATAAAAATAACATACAGAACAAATAGCATGAGCTCACAGTCACAAAAGAAAATGAGAAAATTACTGAACAAAACTCCTACCACAATACTTTAGATCTTTGAGATCTAATTGTTACCTTCTGTAAGTACTGATTTTAGTAAGAGACAACAGTGTTTCTTCAGAGGCCAAGATGATATTACACTTCATATACAGTATTACATGTATAACTCTATCTTCCCCACCCCCTTGTGGATGAGGTCAGCAGGATCCTCCCTTATATTTTAATTTTCTGACATAAGTGTCTCTGAATATGTGAGTAATTTCTTTGAGAAATCTGTAACTATCCATTTTCCAAATATAACAGTCTTTAATTAAACACATCTCTTTGAATTTAACAGTCCCACGCTGGCACCAAGGTGTTAAAAAGCCAACAGGAATAAGCCTAATGACGTCCTTTTTCTGATGTCATAAAGTCACATTTGGTTTCAACTCCAAAAGCCTGTGCAGACCATTGAAAAGTAATAAAATGTAATTTTGTAAGGAAATCAATTAAATGGTTCTCCTACATAGATACATAGACAGTGTCGGCAGATAAGGGCCTATGACCCACCCAGTCTGTCTCCTGGTCAATTTAATTACCTCCTGGCTTCAGCTACTTGACACTTTGTAGTTAGAGGCCAAATTTCTCACACACTGAAATGTCATACACAGAGCATGTATTTATAATACCAATATCATACAATTATCAAGGGGGCAGAGCGTCATGCTCCTCCCCACCAAGACTGAATTTAGGGACTGTATGCCCTGCATGGGATGAGCTCCCTAAGTTAGCTCATTCCTCATACAGACATGACAGGCAATCTGCATTCTGATTGGCTGTTCCCACCCTATGTGAGATCATCCTGTCATACCCTTGCAAGGCAAGACTCCATCTTAATAGTCTACCACTCATTTTTCCCATTTGTGTCAGCCAAACTAGGGGGTTGTGGTCAGTTTGTACCTCAAAATGCTGCCCGTATAAATATGGTTCTAACTTCTTTATGGCCCACACCATGGCAAGACACCCTTTTTCCACAGAAGAATATGCCTGCTCCCCAGGAAGTAACTTTTTACTTAGGTACATGATGGAGCCTATCTTTTCCTTGGTTGGATGTCGGGCTCAGCACTGCCCCAATACCCACATCTGAGGCATCAGTCTGGACTATAAAGGGTCTGCTATATTCTGGACTTGTCAGCACAGGAGCACTGCACAGCGCCTCCTTCAGTATGATAAAGGCTTTTTCACAGCCTGATTCACAGGTAATTTTCTGTGGCATCCTTTTCTTTACAAGGTCAGATAGGGGAGCAGCTAGGGCACTGTAACTGGGTACAGATTTCCTGTAATACCATGCTGTCCCAAGAAAACTTCTGACCTGCTACTGCATTTCTGGTATGGGCCATGTCTTGACTGCCTCTATTTTTGCTTAGCTAGGACAGAGCTGTCCCTGCCTACAACATGCCCAAGGTATGCCACTTCAGCCATGGCCACCTGGCACTTCTCAGCTTTGACAGTGAGCATGGCCTTCTGTATCCCACTCAGCACTTCCCTACGGTGGGACAGGTGTTCCTCCCAGGTGGCACTAAAGAGGGCAATGCCATCCAGGTATGCCACAGCATACCCCTGAGCACCATTTAACACCTGGTTCACCAACCTTTGGAAAGTGGCTGGGGTATTCTTCATTCTGGAAGGCATTACTTTAAATTCAAATAACTCAGTTGGAGTGATGAAGGCTGACCTGTTCCTAGTTCTGGCAGTTAACTCTACCTGCCACTATCCCTTCCTCAGGTCAATAGTGGTAAGGTTGGTCGCCCCTCCCAACTTGTCCAGGAGTTTGTCCATCCATGGCACTGGGCGAGCGTCTGACTTCATGACTACATTCAGTCCACAAAAGTCCATACAGAAATGTGTAGAGCCATCAGGCTTGGGGAAGAGGACTACAGGTGAGGCCCAGGGGCTCTAGGATCTCTGGATTACCCCTAAATCCAACATTTCCTTCACTTCCCTCCTAATGTCCTTTTAGACAGCCTCTGACACCCAATATGCTGTCCACTGTATGGGCGTCTGTGTCCCTGTCTCCACATTGTATGTCACTAAGGGGGTTAGTCCAGGCTTGGCACTAAATAATGGGGCAAAGTCTGCTAAAACCTCCCTTAATTCCTGGATCTGGTCTGGGGCCAGCTGGGGTGACAATTTAATTGCCTCTAAAGAGGACTGCCTCTTGCTTTCTTCCAGCAAGTCCAGAAGGGGGTCTCCTTCATTTGTCCCCTCCCCAAGGCTACACACTGCAAATACCATGTCAGTCCTATTAGAGTATGATTTCATCATGTTGACATGGTAAATTCTTTTTGTATGTCTTCTGTCAGATAACTTTATTATATAGATTACGTCATTTACCTTTCTGACTACTCTGTAAAGTCCTGCCCACTCAGCCTGCAGTTTGTTCTAGACCAGGATAAGGACCATGACTTCCTGACCCACCATGTATAAGCAAGCTCTGGCTCTGCAGTCATACCGCACTTTTTTGTTTTGTTGGGCAGCTGCCAGCCTGCTCTGGGCTGTCCCCATAAGCCCCTTGAGCCTTTCCCTAAACCTAAGGACATAATCCACCATGGGAGTTCTCTGGGTGGTGTGCTTGCCTTCCCAGTCCTCTCAGATCAAGTTTAGGGGCCCACATACCTGACATTCATACAAGAGCTTGAAGGGGGGAAAACCCAGTAGACTCACAGGGCACCTCCCTGTATGCGAACAACAGGTTGGAAAGGTATTTCTCCCAGTCCCTCCCATGCTGTTCAGCAAATGTTTGGAACGTTGACTTCAAGGTACCAGTAAATCTCTCCACAAGCCCATTCTCTTGTAGGTGATAAGGTGTCAGGTATCTCTGCACCATCCCACACTTCTCCCAAAAACATTTCATCAGGTCTGACATGAAGGAACCCTCTTGATTGGTGATAACCTCCTGCGGAAACCCAACATGGGATTAAATCCAAAGTAAGGTATCTGCCACTTTGTCTGCCCTCAGTGAGGATAGGGTGACTGCCTCAGGGTACAGGATGGTATAATCTACCACAGTCAGGATGAACTTCTTCCCAGAGGAGTTGGGGGCATTTAAAGGCACCACAATATCCTTTCCCATCCTCTGGAATGGCTTCTCCACTATGGGCAAAGAAATCAGGGCAGTTTGGGTTTTCTTACCTGCTTTTGCTATCTCTTGGCACCAGTGACAAAACCTGCAATACTGCTTCACCTGCTGGGTGAAGTTGGACTAATAAAAATTCTGGGCCAGTTGTTGCATAATGAACGTGTTTCTCAGGTGACCAGACATGGGAACATTGTGTGCAGTCTTGAGCAACTGCTCACAGTACCCCTGGGGAACAACAAGCTGCCTGCCTATCACCCTCCATCTTAACATCCTGCATGTACAGCAGTCCATTGTACAAATAAACGTTATATTTCCCATCACCTCCCTGTACTCCATTAGAGTCAGCCTAAGCCCTCAGCTTCTCTAGACTTGGGTCACTTCTCTGAGCAGCTACAAACTCCTTACACATTTCCAAAGCATGGAACAGGTCCCCTTCAGTATCTAAACTAGGGTCCCTAGCACTAGCATCAGGGCATGTGTGATCACTGTCATCCTTAACCCTCTGACAGTGGATCACCCCTCCTTCTATGGAGTAACCCTCTATAACTGTTTGGTTAACTGCTACCAGGGAAATCCCTATGTCCCTTTCATTAGTCTCCATATCAGGAGACCCAGGAAGGGGAACCAGCCTCCCAATGGTTTCCATAGTGGCTTCTATGGGGTCCAGGGAACTACGAGTTTTCCTTGCCGCTTGGCTGTGAGTAACTGCATACACCATCCCATTTGAGATTGTTGCCAAGGATGATGTCAGCTGCTAACATTTTGGCTATAGCTACCTGTTGCACAGTTCCCCGTTTCACCCCAGTCTAGAACACTAGGGAGTGGCAATGTTTTCTCTCCAGTGAACCTTTCTACAGTTACAAATTTATTGGGTATAAGCTGACCAGGCTCTACCAGATCCACTTTTACTAACATAAGGGATGCCCCTGTGTCTCTTAACCCTTGTATTTCTACATCATTCACAGTGACTGGGTACATGTGTTCTGTCATGTTTACTGGCATGCTTTCAGGGACACACAAACAACCCACTTCTTTCCTAGTACTACTTTGTGTATTGCTTGTCCTTTTGGGACACTTGCAGTATGCCCAGTTTCTTTGCAAACCCATTTGTTTTCTTTTTCTGAAACATCTTTTCTTTGAAACCTGGGTTAATGCCTTCACCATGTTGGTAGCATTGTCAGTCACTATTCCTGAAACTTTATTAGCCACGTTGTAGACTTCAGCAGTCTCCTCATATGTTCTGTCAATGTTCTCTGCAGTATGCACACCCCTAAAATGCTGACAAGCCAACATAACACTTTCTAGTGTGTAGTCCATGATGAAGTGGCCCGTGATGCCAGCACTGGTTTCAGTGGAGGCACTGAGGATTTTAGCTGTCTGGAAGGCTTGCTTTTCCCTTTCTGCATTCTCACACCTGCCCCATTTGCTCTCAGAGCAGGTCTACTCTTGGCATAGTGGTCCAAGAGTTCAGCAGCCTTTTGCACTGTTTTTGGATCTCTGTCCTCCAGACAGATTTTCAGCTCTGCTGGGCATGCTCCCCCCAAAAAATGCTCTAACAATACAGCATTTTCAGTTTTTTTGTGCAGAGTTTGCTTTAATTCTTTCCCACTAATGTTTTAAAAACTGATGTTTCATGGCTAGCTCCTCGTAGCTCATGTCAGGGCTTCTCCTGAGTTTACATAATTTAACTCTGTATGGAAATCATACTTCATTAAAAGTGCAGCTTTAAGTATGCTGTAATCATTACTGTCCTCATTGTCTATTTGACCCAATGAATCCTGAGCTTTCCCAGTAAGTAGCAAAGATAGCTGGAAGCTGCAGGACCCTTAGGAATATTTGCCCAAATACAAACTTTTTCAAAGAAATTTAAAAAGGCATCTATATCCTCCCCCTCTTTAAATTTGGCTATCAGTTTGGAATTTAATTTGTAACCTAGTCCTGTAGTTCTAGTTAAACCCAAGCCACTTACCTGCTCTGGTGCTGGTGGCTGAAATCATAGCTTCTCCAGTTCATTTTGCCTCTGGCGCTCAGGCTCCTCTCACTCTACCTCTCGCTGAAGCTGCCACTCTCTTTCCTCTGCCCTTGCTGAAGCTGTCAATCTTCTCTCTGGAATTCCAGCTCCATTGTGCCCAACTCAATCTGCAGCCTGATTGCTTCTGGCTCCAGAATGCTGGTATGCTGGTGAACTTCCCCTGCTGCTGTGGCCCTTGCTTTGCACTGGCTCTGCTGTCCTCCTCACCGGATCCGGACACTGCACTGGTCACTGACCATTTCACACCCAAGATATGGTCCTTTCCAGTCACAGACTGTGATTCAATGCTCTGGCCATTGGCAGCCATCAGAGCCAGAGGTGGGGGCATAGATCTGTGGTCAAGATCACTAGTAGCCACTTCTGTTGATAAATTGCTCATTGTCATCTTTACAAGTGAGTCTATTAGGATGACAATTATGATGTGAATGTTAACACCTGTTCTCAATTAAATGGAATGAGTCAACCTGCCCTACAGCTCTATGTAAGACCCAGACTTTGTTGAGTACATTATTGGAAAGACAAGGAGGGCAACTGGGAGTGTTAGGATTTGGAGAGTAGTTGACTGTGTTGGAGAGTTTTTGAAGTATTGCTTAGTTCTGTGGTCAAATAGAAAGATGAGGTCATTTATTGGCATCATGGGACACATCATCATGGACTACATACTAGAAAGCGTCATGTTGGCTTGTCAGCATTTTAGGGGTGTGCATACTGCAGAGAACATCTACAGAACATATGAGGACACTGTTGAAGTCTACAACGTGGCTGACAAAGCTTCAGGCATAGTGACTGACAATGCTGCCAACATGGTGAAGGCATTCACCATATTCCCACCATTGGATGTCCAAGATGGTGATGAAACATAGAAACATAGATTTTGACGGCAGATAAGGACCGCTTGGCCCACCCAGTCTGCCCATTTCCTTACCTACTGGATAAGCTGCAGATCCTAGTTAACCAGCAGCCTACTTCTTCCTACCCCACCCCCTAGAATTGCTTTATGACTGTCCCATGCATGCTTGAATTCCACCAGTTTTTGACTCCACAACCTCCTCCGGAAGGCCATTCCATGCATCCACAACCCTCTCTGTGAAAAAATACTACCTTAAATTACCTCTGAGCCACCATTCTTCTATCTTCAAATTGTGCTCCCTTGTTCTTGCACACACCTTTTTTTGAAAGATGCTGCCCTCTTGGACTTTATTGATTCCCTTGAGATTCTTGAAAGTTTCTATCCCTCTCCCTCCTTTCCTTGAGGCTATACATATTCAGCTCCTTAAGTCTCTTCATATGTCTTTTGGTGCAGACCCTGCACCAATTTAGTTGCCCTCCTCTGGACAGCCTCCATTCTGTTTATGTCCTTGTGGAGATTGGGTCTCCAGAACTGCACACAGTACTCCAGATGGGGTCTCACCAACTGTCTGTACAGAGGGATAATAACTTCCTGTTTTCTGCTGGTGATGCCTCTCCCTATGCATCCCAGTATCCCCCCAGCCCTCCTTGCTGCCCTCTCACATTGCTTGCCCACCTTTAGGTCATCTGCTATGACTACACCCAGGTCCCTTTCCATTTTTGTTGTTGCTAGTATCTCACTCCCCCATTGTGTACTCTTCCCCTGGGTTTTTGTTTCCCAGGTGCATTACCTTGCACTTCTTATCATCGAATCTAAGCTGCAATACATTTGACCATTCCTCTAACCTTGCCAAGTCCCTTCTCATCCTTTCCACCCCACCTTGTGCATCAACTCTGTTGCAGATCTTTGTGTCATCTGCAAAGAGACATACTTTTCCTTCCAGTCCCTCTGCAATATCGCTTATAAAGACATTGAAGAGGACTGGTCCTAATACTGAACCCTGCGGTACCCCACTAGTAACCCTCCTTTCTTCAGAGTGGACTCCATTTACTGTTACTCTCTGTGTCCTATTCTCCGGCTAATTCTTTACCCAGGCTGTCATCTTGGGACCCACTCCCAGGCTGGCTAACTTGTATATTAATCTTTTGTGTGGGACTGTGTCAAATGCCTTGCTAATATGTAGGTAGGCCATGTCCACAGCCCCTCCCTGATCTACTACTTTGGTCACCGAGTCAAAGAAATCTATCAGATTTGACTGGCATGACCTTCCCACTGTGAATCCATGCTGCCTTGGGTCCTGAGCCCCTCTAGCCTCTAGACACTCAACAATTCTTTCCTTCAGAAGTGATTCCATCATTTTCCCTACCACTGAGGTTAAACTAACAGGTCTGTAGTTTTCTGCTTCTGCCTTGCTCCCACTTTTGTGAAGGGGAATCACATCTGCCCTTCTCCAGTCCTCGGGTACCTCCCATGATTTGTTAAAGAGGGTAGGCAGTGGTGTCACTAGTTCTACCCTTAGTTCTTTAAGAATTCTGGGATGAATCCCACCAGGCCCCATTGCTTTGTCCACCTTCAGTTTTAAGAGTTCTTTCAGACCCCTTTCTTCTGTAAATGGGCTGGTATCAACTTCTGTATCCAGAGTGTTTCTACTGAAGTGTTTCTAATGAAGACCAAGATGAGGCTGTTGATATTGAAGTGGTGAGTGTGAGCAACAAACTGGATTATTTTCCACTCGAGCATAGCTCCTGTTTCACTCACACTCTACAGCTGGTTGTTTGTGATGCCCTGGAGTAGGCTGGCCCTTTAAGACATGTGATGGCAAGGGTGTCCAGTATCATATCTAATTGCCATAAATCCACCATAGCAGCTGAGTTACTGGAGGGGCACTACAAACTGCAAATCTCAAATGCCACAAGGTGGAATAGCCGGCTGAAGATGCTGAGGTCCATTTTGAAGGTTCCTGCAGAGGTCCTATCCAAGTTTCATGCCCCATGCAAGCTCACACCATTCAAACTGAAAATCATTGGGGAACTCGGTGAAATACTGGACCCCTTTGAAGAGGTCAACAAGAAGATCCAAGGAGACCAGATAATCACTACCAGCTATGTCATTGCATGTGTCCGAGGTTTACGTCATGCAATAGCACACATCAGTGAAACCTATAACAACAAGATGGTGGTAACTATGCAGTCATCCTCGGAGACACGCCTTTCAAAGTTTGAGGAGATGGAGTGTTTCAAGAGTGCTGCATGTCCTATCCTCATTTCAAATTGGACTGGTACAAGGATGAAGGAGTGCACAGCATGAGGGAACTGCTGACTAACAAGGTCATCTCCCTGCTACCAAGAGTTGCTGACATGGCTACATCCTCTCCACCAAAGACACTTTTTTCATATATGACCATCTGCGCCACTGAAATCTGCAGCAGTATCACCAGCCCACACACCTCTTTTAAAATATCTAACTACCTGAGGCAACCCTGTCTGCCAGAAGATTCTGATCCTCTGGCTTATTGAAAAGAAAAACAGTTGGAGTTCCCTCAATTAGCCTGCATACATCTAGCCATACCTGCTTCATCTGCACCTGGAGAAAAACTCTTTAGTGTGGCAGGCAAAGTTTTCAGGCCTGAGAGGTGTAGCCTACATGATAGAAAATTTGAAGAGCTTATGATGATCGGGTGTACAGAATTCATAAGTGATGATAATCTTTCTAGCTGTATGCATAATTTGATACTTTCTTTTTGAGGCAATACATACTACAGTACAACATTGTTTGTCTATGGTTTATTTTCTTTTCAGTCTCTTGGATGTGCACATGCACATTTAATAGTAATAAATGTAACATATCATAATTGCTGTTAGAAGTGGCAATAAAAATTAAAAACAAAAGTATATGTTGTGTGAGCGTCCCTTATCTTTTAATACGTAATTATTACATTTTATGGACTAGAGACAGAATTGAATTTGGAATGACAGAATTGAAAGGGTACTGAATATATACATGGCTAGAATTAGAATTGACTGGACTAATTTGGAATTGGAACTAACAGAATTTAATGGAACTGGAACTGAATCTGAATTGAAGGAATTGATCTGGACATGGACTTGAATTGAAGAAATCGATGTGGAGAGGGAATTGAATTTGAGTTGAATTGGAGTTGAATTAGTGGAATTGACCCCAACTTTGATTGGCTGTCACTAACTGATCCAAACCCAGCTGGTTGAATGTTTCTAAATAGTCTCTTTCAGTGTGAGTAGTGGTGCCCCACCACCATCTTTTTTCAATGTTTAGTGCCAATTGTGGAGCCCATAATTGACTGAAAGCCCCCGGCTCTTAAATGTTCCCAAATCTGGCTCCGCCACTGGATTTACCCAGTCAATTCTTGGGAGGTTCAAATCTCCTGCTATAATAATATTATGTGTTGGATTTAAGAGATCCAGATAGTCCAGGACTTCCTGATCACTTTCTCTATGCATTGAGGGGAGGGGGCAATACAGTGCCCTCAGAATGATTTGGGGGGCATTATGGGGCATGATCTTTACAGTTAAGTGTTCGATGTTTGAATTTCCATCATATATTTCCATACTATGAATGGATTCATGAACATAGATCACCACCTCACCTCCTTTCCTATGTTTTCTAGACTTAATATATGTACAGTAGCAGTCACAGACACTGCCAGCTATTTCCTGAAATTTATGTGATATTTTCAGAAATATCTCCTGCTTTCTACAGTTCCACAGCAGGGGCAACAGAGAGAAACTCTTTAGAAATTTCACGAAATATCTGGCAATGTCTGTGGCTACTACTGTAGTGTATTCAGCTAGATTTTTGTCCCACATATCACCATCCTCCAACTAGGTTTCTGTGAGTATTGCAAACTTAATATTTTCTTTTTCCATCATTTACATAAATTCATTGAATTTGTTGTCTAA
Organism: Neoceratodus forsteri; assembly: GCA_016271365.2. Classification (NCBI taxonomy): domain Eukaryota; kingdom Metazoa; phylum Chordata; order Ceratodontiformes; family Ceratodontidae; genus Neoceratodus; species Neoceratodus forsteri. The sequence continues at coordinate 417,949,409 of CM057457.1, forward strand.
GCTCCTTGCATTTGTTAATAAGCACTTAACTGACTCTGATTTCCTATTTTGTGATTTTTTTCTAGCAGATGTCAGTATTTATATCTGTAATGTACCCTTCCCCCATGTTTCCTAATTTAAATGGTTTGCAATGATTTCATTAAAAGTATTCCCCAATATTCTTTCTCCCATTCTATTTAAATGAAATCCATCCTCACTCCCCTCCTGTGTGGCTGGCTGTTTGTGTTTGTCTCTTGTCAGTAGTTTAGTTTCTGTGGATTTTCATGTGTTTCTGCTTGGAGGAACTAGACCATTCTTGGACATAACATCTATGAACATTTCCTGGACTAAGAAACTGCAAAACATCAACAACAGGTATTGGCATTATCATCATAAATCAACTTATTTGGAAGTATTCAAAGCCAAAAGTAAGGTCAGTAAATCTGTTATACAAGCACTGAGTTGTGGAGTGCTGCATTGAATCTACATTTCCGTCTGACTTGTTCTTAAAAGATGTGTACTAGTCTTTGAGGTCTATTCAAAACCATTTTGGAGAACAAAGGGAAGAGACTAACAAAGGATTTTTACATCCTGCATATGCCCCAGGCCAAAGTTCATCACCTTCAGGAATTTAACCCCTTCAGGAATTTATCACATTCTAGGTCTTTGAGCTACAAAAACTGTTTTCTGGTCACAGGTATTTCACCATTTCTTGTGGATTTGATTACGTTTCATCAATCTCATGGCACCTCCGAGAACATGGCTTTATATATTGTGCTCTGCAATATCATGGGGCAAACGCAGACCAGCAAGGCCAAGATGACTAGATGTCCTACAACAAAATTAGTCTGCAAAATGATTAAATCGTACCTTCTTAGGATACTACTTATACTACTTCTTATATATGGAAATGTTCATCTTAATCCGGGGCCTACCAGCCTAGCATCCCATGCCACAAAAAGGTGGGAGGGGTTCCTCACATTAGCCTCAATCAATGTCTTCAGCCTCCTTAACAAACTTGACATCTTGCAAATCTCGGTCCAGCAACATAGCCCTGATGTACTCTCTGTTGTTGAAACATGGCTTAACTCCCAAGATACCAGATGCTGCAGTCACCATCCCTGGATACTCTATATTCAGGCAGGACAGGGTTTGCAAATGAGGTGGGGGCTGTGCCATCTACCTGAGGAATTCTTATCTGGGGCAAGTCTTCCCATTCTCAAACCCTAAACCACCCTCGCAGGTTCTCGCTATTAAAGTTCTACTCGGGGCACACAACAAGAAGCTCACCATTGTCTATGTGCACCTACCCCCTAAAGATCAGCACAATGGATTTATGAGCATATTGGAAAGCCTACAGGGATTACACCATAACTCTGACCTCATAGTACTAGGTGACGTCAACATAAATTGGCTATCACTGGAGGCCAGTAACTACAAGGATGCTGTCATGTCACAGAACCTCACCCAGCTTGTTACCACCCCCACCAGATGCAACTATAGGACAGGGTCGCGAACACTTCTGGACTGGTTCCTAACTAATCACCCTGAATGGATCTCAAAAATCTCAGTGCTCCCTGATGGGATCAGTGGCCACTCACTGGTCACATGTACCTGGACAAACAAATTCATTAAGCCCCCTCCTAAAATAATCCACACCAGAGTGTTAAAGCAGGGGTACCTTGAGCTACTAAAGACACACCTAAGTCACCTGGACTGGACACCAATCGACTCTGCCATTGATGTAAACCAAGCCTTAGACCTTTTCATCAGCCACTTCACTGCGTCCTGTAATATCTTTGCACCTCTCAAAAAGCTGAAGGTCAGGGGCAGAGCTAACCCTTGGATAACCCCCAATCTAATCACTTTACTCAAACATAGGGATCATCTCTGGCAATGTGCCCATGCAACATCCAAACCTGGGGAGATTCATAAATATAAAGCTGCCAGAAATGAGTGCACATGGGCAGTTAGGAGAGCCAAAAGCAAATATATCAAGGAAACTTTCTCCAACTCCTGGGGTGATGGAAAAAAATTTTGGAGTAACTTGAAAGACCTTCCAGGCAAAGACCCTAAGTCACCACCCACCGTGCTAAACATAAATGGAACACCAACAACTGACCTGTACTCCATCACCAACACCATTAACAATGCATTCTCCAACTTGGATAGTGTCCTCCCTTCTAATTTCTTTGATGCTTCCTCTGGTAGTAACCCTCCTGCAACTACTCTGCTCCTAAACCCTGCCCCACAATTCTACTTCAAGGAGACCCCAGTGCATGAAGCCAGAACCTATATTCAGAAGGCCATTCACAATGCAGGCTACAGCGGTGACTCTCTTGACCTGAAGTTGTTAGCACTTGTCCTTGAAGAAGTCCTTGAACCCTTGACAATGGTCCTCAATCTATCACTAAGGATGTCCCAGTTCCCATCTCGCTGGAAACAGGCGACCATCACACCGGTACACAAAAGTGGAGATAAATCACTGCACTCCAACTACAGACCTATCTTCATCCTCCCTCCATTGCCTAAGGCCCTGGAGTGCATCGCCTCAGACCAATTAGTCAAGTACCTGGAAAAATACGACCTCCAGTGTCCTGAGCAACATGGTTTCCGAAAAGGGCACAGTACCATCACTGCACTATTAGAATTCACAGGCTTTATCCATACCACACTTGATCAAGGAAACTGTCCACCCACTCCTACTCAAGTAATTATCAAACATTGGGCTCTCCAATGAAGCACTGCTCTGGTTTTCAAGCTACCTTGGGGAGAGGGTCCACCGGGTTAGGATTGCCAGTGTTACCTCGGAAGAAAAGCCAGTCCTTTCAGGAGTCCCACAGAGGTCCATCCTGGGGCCACTACTCTTCAGACTCTTCCTCAATGACCTTCCCAGTGTTCACACCAGAAATTACTGCTCTACACTCCATTTGACGAAAGTCATGTTCACCAACCAACAAAATGCAGAGCTCCTCGAGAAACAATTACAGCTTGAATTCATGCGCATCGAAGAATGGTTCAAGTCACACAAACTGGTCATGAACTACAGCAAAACAAAGGTTATGACCTTTTACAAAGCCAGGAGCAAGTACAAATCCTGTGACCTCACCATCCTAAACCAAACAGGGACCTTACTTGAACACGTTCCTGATTTTAAATATCTAGGTGTCACATTGGACAGGTCACTGTCCTACCATCGGCACATAGATTATGTCACCAAAGCCATCAACATCTGTATAGGCCTTCGCTATAGGCACAAACACTGCATGACTCCTGATAGTCTCAGGTTGGCTATCAACAGCTTTGTCACCTCCATCATCGATTACGGGCTAGCAATTTATGGCTCTGGCTCCACCTCTGCCCTCTGCAGAATTACAGTTGCACTCAACAAAGCATGCAGGCTGCTAACTGGGGCTGAGCGACTTACATGCACTTGTGACCTGTACACTCGGGCAGGATGGCTACCTCTCATCAGCTGGATACAGTTTCAAACCTGCCTCTTAGCCAAAAAAGTCCTCCTCGGGGTCATGCCCCCGGGCATTGAAAAGCTACTTATTGACCACTACAGCACCCAGAGAACTAGAAGTTCACAACAACTAACCTTCCTTGTCCCCAGATGCTGGACTACCATGGGCCAGAGGACCTTTGCCCACAGAGCACCAGAGTGGTACAATACTCTCAACAAAGAAACTCTTACTGCTGCTGCTCTTGGCCATTTTAAGAGACAACTCCGACTTCATCTAATTTCAACTAGTCATTGTGACTGCCTTGCCTAATCAGGGGCCCACCATTCACTGCCCTCCACTTCACTCTTGAAAGCTATCTCTCCCCACCTTGCCCCCACTCCCTTTCCTCCCTTGGGAATTTCCTGACTTCTATCCCTCCTCTCCCTTCCCTTTAGAGCTTTTACCCTCACCCTCTACCCTCCGACAATGACCTTCCTGCCTGCATACCCCCTTCCCTCTCACCTGCAGTGCTTATTTCCAAGATTGCCCTTGGCTGGTTATGTCATGCTACCTAACATTTGGCACATTTTAAATTACTGGAATTTCCTAAGCCTCAGTCTCTTACTTCTTGTTATTGTGTAACTGTGTATTATTATTTACGTTGACCTTTGTATGTATGTATACCCCCCATTCCTTCGATGTGGAACCTTTGTAAACGAGCAGGTCCTGCTCAAAGGTAGCTGTAATCCTAGATTTCAATAAAATAAAAATAAAAATTCTTCTTGTAAAATGATACATTTCTGAAGATACAAGCTGTTTCTATGAACCTTATCCTATGTTCTAGACACACTTTCCACAACTTACAATTTATTAAGGCAATTTCATAGTTTATTTGTTGGAACCTTTCATATATAGGTAAAATGCCAAATATAATATCATCATTGGTGTATTTTTTATATCTTGAATCAGTTGAATGTAATTTTCCAAGATGTTTCCTTTATTTATTGATTTTATATAGTTTACTCCCAGTTGCAGTATCACCAATGGTTGTTTAGTTTGGCCCTTACATCCATCTAAAATTTGTCTTAGTGCTTGGATTTTTATACCTGGAAACATACTGACCATTGTGTTATTATTTCTTTATTTGCACACAATTTCATCAATTCCCCTTATAGTAGAATACCCTAATACTATGATTTCTTTTGTTTTATGTTGTGTGTGTGCTATTTTTTTTTTGTTCCTTTACCTTTTCATCTCCAACTTTTGTCTTTCGTGGCTTCAGTGCTTTTTTAGACCCTAGTATAGTTTCAGGTACAGTATTTGATTTATCCTCAATTGTAATTCTGTGTTTGTTGTTTACAGAAGATTCAATTACACTATTAGAGTTTTCTAGGGAATGATTATCATTGCTAACTCCAGAGGCTTGCTCTGTGTCTAATACTGCAAAGGTACTTACAGTTTCAACAGGGGCACTGTAGTATATCTACTTTCCTCAGTGTTTACCCTTGCTCTTTCTAACTATAGCCAAATTTCCTTCCTCTTTTTCCACTGCATTCAATTCTGGGCTCAAATCACTAGCAACAGAATCAATAAAATTCTCCAGCATTTTACTGACCTGTTTAATTTCCAGTCTGTCCTTAAACACACTTATCTCTTGTATTAGTTCCCCAATAAGTATGCACTTATTACATTCATATCCCTCTTTGACATTTATACCCTGAACATGCATGAAACAACGTATAAATTTTGTAAATGGAGTCTCCATTTTACCTTGCTTTTAGTGTGTCTTTATGCCCTTCAGTGTCTGATAATACCCCAAGCATATGCCCCTTGGACCTTGTGTCCACTGCTGACCCCGCAGACACATGCTAAGATGCACGTGTTTCTGCACATGGCATCATGCACTCCCCCACTTGAGCCTGCCCTGCTTACTCGGGTAAATGATTTAATAGCCAGCCAACCGGAAGTCTCCATGAACCTGACTTTTGGTATAGCACCGCACTATTTGCCTATAGCTACAGATTTAAACTTTAAAAATCCCACTCTTGCAAGTCAAGCCACCTCATGCAGTGGTCTTGACTGCAGTAGAGTAGGTAAACTTAATTTAAAATTCCCGGGTTGTACCTGAAAATAGGCATACAGATTGTCTAGTGTACCTACCTGGTCAACAAAAGCTAAATAAATAATAAATAAATAAAATAGCAATGCAGCAGCACATAGTTGGAGAGAAGCCACAGTCCTCCTATACCCCACAATCCTTCAAGTATGGAAATAGGTTACCTGTGTGTACCTTGGTAAGGCAATAACCTGGTCACCACCTCTCCCCAGAGGAATGCTCAGTGAACCCAAACACCAGTAAGGTCTGTGAGGGCCTTTATTCTGCCGTCCCTTTTCCAGGAACAACTCACACCTCGGTCATTTGGATAAATGTAATAACAGCTCTCGCCCCACTCACTAGGGGGGCTCTTAGTGGGTTTTATGTTTTCATTTGTGTTACCTGTAACTGGTAGTGTTTCATATGACTATTTAAAATGCAACTATGTCTAGGTGGCATAGTAGTACATATTCTTTGTCATCGTACTGCTGTTTTAACTGTGGAATATGTTTAAGTATTACGTTCTCTGTTAAGTGCTGTTCTTCTGCTACAGATATTGTGTTGTGGCACTTTTTTCCACATGTATATGTTCTATAAAAGATGTACGGTGTTTATAACTGTGAAATGTTACTTTATTACTTGACACTTAGTGTCTCTTTTTCTCAGTTTTTTTATACAGGTGTCTGATTTTTACATTATATTTTACAAGACTGTTTTGAAATTGGACAGAAGAAAATGGCATCTAAACAGAGATGCACTGCTATGCAGAGATGAAAGAGGTATAATAGTAGTACAGTGTTGTATAAGAGTGGCTACAATTGCACACATGCTACATCGAAACATGTGCAGAGTACTCAGTCTCTACATTAGGTTAGTTTAGCAGTTACACTTTCCACAGACATTTTACAGACTTGCTCAACTGCAAGAAAACAATGTACAGGTGAGCAGCAGGTTAAGAAATCTTTTTAGATGTAAGAAATCTGTTGCAAAGCCAAGCATTAAAATACACACTCAGTAACAACAACAAAGTTTGACTGTTGCTAGTCACCTGAGGAAGCAAAAGTATTATCGATCACTGGCATCTAAAGCTAAGGTTGATAAGACTTATTGTGGCTATGATGAGACATGAACGCAGAAAATGTAATGGTCATCTGTCATTGATGAAGTTGCATCTCAGAGTTCGCACTTTTGTCAATAGAGCAATATTTATTCTTCAACACTTATGCCGGAAAATGGCAGATGTACAGGAACAACTTAGGAATATTGTCTATGGTATAAATATATGTTACAACACTACCCCATTCTGAACCAACACAACTTCTGTGATGTTTTCACAGGTAACTGGCTAATACACAGCATTCAGAGGCATATTTCTGGGAGGAATCACATAACATGCAGAAGACAAACAGCAAATTCTGTGTTGATGAGGATGGAAAACTATGTAATGTGCAGGCAGTCTGTCATGACAGAGCAACTGACACAGATGATGAATCTCAGTCAACTGTTTAGCCTTGTAGGCATCACTGTCCAGCTTGGACATGTGATGCAATATGCAATCGAAGGCAATCATCGTTTGATAAAGTTGAGCACTTTATTAATCTGTTTGTTGTTACTGATTGGAAGGACATACATACACTGTTTGATGCTATAGACCTTTGTGAGATCCATCCACACACTGGACTTATGAGTCATTCACTAGCATGCTTAGATAGTGGTGTTTGTGACAGCATCTTTTACCACACGTTAATGCTAGGGTGCATCATTCTGTTATGTGTAACTTTGTTTATAGGGTATATGGTGTGCACCAAGTAGTTATTCAGTACAGTCATCTTAATGAGTTGTTGCAATCTGGTGACATGCGTGGTGCCATGGCATTTATGAAAGATATACAACGAGACAGGACCGTCACTGATACTGTTCTTGGTCAGGTATAGAGACACAGACTTTGACGGCAGATAAGGACCACTTGGCCCATTTAGTCTGCCCAGTTCCCTACCTACAGGATAGGCCATGGATCTTAGTTAACCAACAGCCTATTTCTTCCTACCCCCCACAAGAATTGCCTTATGTCTGTCTCATGCATTCTTGAATTCTCCCACAGTTTGAGACCCCACAACCTCCTCAGGAAGGCTGTTCCATGCATCCACTACCCTTTCTGTGAAAAAATACTTCCTCACATTGTCACTGAACCACCCTCTTCTATCTTTAAATTGTGTCCCCTTGTTCTTGCACATCTCTTTTTCTGAAATATGCTACCCTCTTGGACTTTGTTGATTCCACTGAGGTACTTAAAAGTTTCCATCATGTCCCCCCTCTCCCTTCTTTCCTCAAGGGTGTACATATTAAGTTCCTTTAGTCCCTCCTCATACAGCTTCTCTTGCAGACCCTGCACCATTTTAGTTGCCCTCCTCTGGACTACCTCTATCCTATGTCCTTGCGGAGATGGGGTCTCCAGAACTGGACATAGTACTCCAGATGGGGTCTCACTAACTGTCTGTACAGAGGGATAACAACTTCCTGTTTTCTGCTGCTGATGCCTCTCCCTATACATCCCAGTATATCCCCAGCCCTCCCTACTGCCTTCTCACATTGCTTGATAACCTTAAGGTCATCTGATATGATTACCCCCAGGTCCCTTTCCTTTTTTGTTGTTGTTATTACCTCCCCATCCATTGTGTATTCTTCCCCTGGGTTCTTGTTTCCCAGGTGCATTATTTTCACTTCTTTGCGTTGAATTCTAGCTGCCATACTTCTGACCATTCCTCCAACCTTGCCAAGTCCCTTTTCATCCTTTCCACACCTCCTTGTGTATCAACCCTGTTGCAGATCTTTGTATCATCTGCAAAAAGGCATACTTTTCCTTCCAGTCCCTCTGCAATGTCACTGATGAAGACAATAAAAGGACTGGACCCAATACTGAACCTACAGTACCCACTAGTAAACCCTCTTTCTTCAGAGTGGACTCCATTTACAATTACCTTCTGTGTCCCGTTGTCCAGCCAATGTTTTACCCAGGCTACCACCCTGGGACCCACTCCCAGGCTGGTTAGTTTGACTACTCATCTTTTGTGTGGGACTGTGTCAAATGCCTTGCTAAAGTCTAGGTAGGCCATGTCCACAGCCCCTCCCTGGTCTACTACTTTGGTCACCCAGTCAAAGAAATCTATTAGATTCGTCTGACATGACCTTCCTGCTGTGAACCCATGCTGCCTTGGGTCCTGTGCTCCACTGGCCTCTAGGTACTTAACTATTCTTTCCTTCAGAAGTGACTCCATCACTTTCCCTACCACAGAGGTCAGACTGACAGGTCTTTAGTTTCCTGCCTCTGTCTTGGTCCCACTTTTGTGAAGGGGGAATCACATCTGCCTTCCTCCAGTCCTCAGGTACCACACCATCCTCCCATGATTTATTAAAACGAGTAGCCAGTGGTTTCACTAGTTTCTCCCTTAATTATTTTAGAATTCTGGGGTGAATTCCATCAGGACCCATTGCTTTGTCCTCCTTCAGTTTTAGGAGTTCTTGCAGAACCCTTTCTTCTGTGAAAGGACTAGGATCGATGCCCCTATCAAGAGTGCTTCTGTTAATTGGATTAGGCACTTCCCCCTCCTCTTTTGTGAATACTGAGCAGAAATATTCATTCAGTATCCCTGCTTTTTCACTGTCCCCCTACCATTCATTCTATTCAGCCTCACTATCCCTCCCTTTGTCTGAAGGTATGAAGTGTTCCTGGCAATTCAGTCTCTGTCTTAGAAACAGACATTCTGAAATTGTTTGGGAAATTCATTGCCAATTCTGAGTTGGCAAAGACAGAGAAATTTGACTCTGTATGTGAGTCATGTGATAGGCTGTGTTACAAGAAACAGGCAGAATTAATCTGGAAACCATGTCATTGTACAATGTCATGTGGGTTAGACTCTTGGCATATCTGCTATTAAAGTGTGACTTTCAGTTGCAGTTAATCACCGTGATGTGTAAACACTGTTTTTGCAAGGTCAAATATAACAGTCTGCCACCAAGGTCAATGTTGAACAATATGGAGGCAGCTGTTACACCTGCTGAGATTTGCCACATTGAATATGTTTAAACATATTATTTAGACTATGAAACCATTTCAAGTTATTCTACTCTTGAATACTAGGACACGGAACATTCCACAAAAAGGGTTCCATTATGTATCTTCCACTTCCTTTGTAGGAGAATGTGGAGGCAATCTCCAGAGAGAGAACAGTTTGGTGATTCTTGTGAATAGTGTTCCAACCAAGTCAAAGGTCATCTGGCAGGATGTTGTCAATGTACAGAAGGCAAAGCAGGCTTTCACTTAATTGAAGAGCAACAATCCCTTCTATGCAGACCTCGACATTGATCATACGAGTAATAGGTCTGCTCAGTACGGTTTGTTGGAGACCAGTAAACCAATGATTGAGAAGGTCAATGTACAAAGAACTGACAATGTGTATGAACAATGAACAGTACACAACACATTCACTACATGGCTGAGATCCAGTAGGGGATAACACTGGTTTGTATCAGATGAAACAGGTGGAAGGCAGCCCTGTTCGCATTTGGGAAGCAACTTTGGAAGTGCGCAGTTTTCCAGATTTATTTCCAAAAGAGTCAGGTGGATATTTAGATGATAGAGAAGTATGTGTACAAGATGCAGAATACTGTACTGGTCAGGTGCTCAGTAAGGATGGCAAATTCAGATGCAACATACTGTACTTGTTTCACCTACTATAGGAGAGTGAACTTAGCATACTCTCTGCATCAATTGTACATACTATACGGCTCATGACTTCACTTGATGGAATCACTGCTGTACAGTTTTTGTAGAAAGTAAAAGAAAAGGATGAAACTGTACAGGTCAATTTGTCATCCATACTGTCAAGCTATGTGGCACCAAGGAATACCGGTATCACAGACATGCTGAAGTGATGACCATGCAGTGCAAGTATGGTGCAGCAACATGGTTTGTGATGCTCAGCTGTGCTGAAAATACCTGGGATGAGTTGACTGAACTCTTAAAGTGGGCAACTTCTGATGTTGAGGGCATTTCATCAATGACTCTCAGAAAGATGTGCTCATTTGACCCAGTGTCTGTGAGTAGGCATTTTCATGAGTGATTCCATAATATTCTGACTTTCATTTTGTCTAAGGACAGTCCGCCTCCTGGTATTGCTGAACATTACTTCTGGAGAATGGAGTATCAAGCACAAAGTGCTCCCCATATTCATATGCGACTATGGATTAAGGATCCCCTGGCATAGGTGAACATGAAGCAGCAGAAGTGCTAGCATTCATGAAGCATTTCATTACTTGCCACATACTGGACAAGTATGATAGCCCTACACTGTGAAAGTTGGTGTAAAAGTTCCAACTATATATCTGTGCCAAATACTGCCACTGTACAGTGGAAAATAAATCCGATTGGTGCACAAGATGTCACTTTGGATTTCCTAGATGTGTGTGTCAGAATGGTTACATAAATGAACTGTTTTCAGTAATGCGACACTACTTAAAGGCAAAATCAACCAAGAGGGTATATGAGTTACCCAGACAGGAGAAGGAGGTGCACATCAATGATTACAACCCCACACTTCTTCTGATGTGGCAAGCTAACACAGATGTTCAGTTTGTACTGTAGCTGACAACTCGGCTCTGGTTCGGTACATCACTTTGTACATCACTAAACATAAACAGACTAGCTAGCAAGATCTTTGAGAAGATATTGCCAATTCAAGCAAGTTACTGACATCTCAGTTGTGGTCACTTGGGTTGAAGACCTGTCACACAGAGAATGTGGCACATATGAGGAAAGTAATCGACTGATGGATACACATTTGCATGGCAAATCTGATGCTTGTCTTTGTAGTTCTCGATGTTAACTACAAAGACAAGCATAAATGTATATGAAACCTCACACTGAGACTGAGGAACTGGCCCTAAACAGACCTTCTTCTAAACTGATATTGAAGAATAATCTGATTGACACATACTACCCCAGAAGACACAATGACATGGATGATATATGTCTATTTGAGGTAGCTAAGTGGCACAATTTCAAGAATGATGTCTCACCTGACTATACACAAAACATTTACAGGGTCACAGGAGCGTATGGCTGTCTTGTTAAGAGATGTGAGCCTTGGCTCATTGACTATTTCAAGTTACATCTAGGCACCTCTGAGAGCAGAGAGCATTATTACTTTGCTCTACTATTCTTATTCAAACCCTGGAGGAATTAAGCTGAATTGAAGGGTGACTGTGATACAACTGAGGAACAATTTAATCACAATTATGAGACATTCAATATTGAATACTCTAAGACATACAGACAGAGACTAGATGATAAGAAGGAACAAATTGAAAATGCACAGAAACAACCTGAAGAGGATACTCCAGTCAGTTCCCAGGATAACCTTGATCTGGATGGACAAGGTACACTTGGAGTGCCTGTGCCTCTCAATGCCACAGAAGTACTCATATCGGAAGTGGAAAGTGCTGTGGAGCATGGCACACACTGCAGTGTTGATCCAGTGGAATTGAGAGTGAGACTCAATGAGCAGCAATGTGTGATTCACTCTGCAGTCACAGATGCTGTTCAATATAATATACTACATGAACAGAAGAAATGTAAGTGTCATGAGCATAAGCCACTACTAATGTTTGTTAGTGGCTCAGCAGGTACAGGTAAGTTTCCTTATAGAGGCTATTATGGTTGAAATAAGGACACTGACAGACTCACCAATGTCTTTTTCTATTACTGCTCCCATTGGCCTGGCTGCATAAAATATTGATGGAGAAACCCTACACCTTCTGTTCATATTGCCAGTGGAGCATGGTAAAACAGGACGGTATCATAAGCAGTTATTTGAGGTTGCATCTCAGTGTCGTTGCATGTTTACTAAAATGAAGCTACTGTTCACTGATGAGATCAGCATGGTATCTAATGTGATGCTTGCCTGTATACACCTTAGTCTACAGGAGATTTTGGCCACTGACTATGGAGATGCATTTGGTGGTAAAAACATCATTGTATTTGGAGAATCTCTGCAACTTGCACCAGTTAATGCAGATCATGTCTTTGCAATTCTGTCTGTCAAGCAGGCAAAGAATACATTAGGCTGCACTGGAGGTTGTAACCTGTAGGAGTTATTCATGTATGTCGAGTTGTGTGAGAACATGTGACAGAGTAGTGATCTGGCTTACAAGGCACTGCTGGATCAAGCTCATAAAGGTACATTGTCACCAACACATCTTTCGATGCTGAATAGCCAAAGAATCACTACAGATACTACATCCATACATGCAGCATGTGATGTTTTCAGAGATGTCTGCTCCAAGGCACACAAACTGTCTGTCTTATGTCATGACTTAAAAAAAAAATGTCCTGAATTCAACAGTGTTATGTTGCAGACAGAGAATCATGAAATGGTCACACTGCATGCTGTTGATACAGTTGACAGTGTTATTTTAAGTTGTAAGCTGGTAGCAAAGATGACAGAGTGCCTGCCTGAACGCAAGTCAGATGTATCGCACACAGCTGGACTAGAAGCTGTTCATACCATTTGTAAGAATGCACATGTCATGCTATGTCAAACTCTAGATGTTAAATGTGGCCTGGTAAATGGTGCAATGGGTCACCTCATAGACTTTCAGTACAATGTTCAGAAGATGTTTATTGAGACACTTATTTATTTATTTCAGATCTCAGATTAACCATTTCAGCTCAGAGCCCTTTACATAGGTTCCACATTAGCACATTTAGAACAAGTAGGTGATAATTCAGAGGACTGAGACAAACAAGGCAGCATAATTAGAATGAGAACATTTAGGCACATTTAGTCTTTAAACAAAGGAATGCAAAAAATACAGTGAAAACTAAAACTGCAATAAGTAAGCACAGTCAGATACACACAGGAACAAACTAAATAACTGTGCCCAATAGGAAGCCTGTTAGTTGTCAGCAACAGGAGGGGACTGGCGTATAAAAGTGCTGGAGAAATGGGGTCGGGGGTTGATCCCAAAGTGCAGGGTGTCCGAGAGAGAGAGAGAGAGAGAGAGAGAGATCTGTTTGGCAGAAGGACAGATGGTAGAAGATGCCTTTGCTAGGTGCTAGCAATGGCAGACACATTGAGATTTTTGTATTAAATGGTTCTTCAGGTTATTTTTGAAGGTCCACAGAGTGGGCAGGCTAATAATGTTCTCATGAGGGAGTTGAGTTTAAGAGAGTTTGTTTAGTTTGACAACAAGCAACAGCCTGCAGAGATAGCACGGACCTGTGTTAGGTCCCAGGACTTCAAGGATATATGTCAACAGGAAACAGCTCCCTATATGTGTTGCATGTGCTGTTTCCATACACAGATCACAGGGCCTGAGTTTGGATTCAGCAATGGTGGACATAGACACTGACGTTTCGAAGGATGGGATGACCTATGTCATGCTTTCACGGTCTGTCTGGGTTGCACATCATCACACAAGCACCACAAAAGATGCATGCTGACAAGCAGTTTATTGTTGAGTACAACAGATTACGTACTTTATACAAGCCACAGATGCCTCTTGTACCACAACCTATGTAAATGGTTGGCTCAAATGCCACAGTCAGGGCGTCAACTGGCAAGGCGAGGAAACGAGCAATCACTACTGAATTAAGTACTCAGAGTACCAACAAGGTCACAATGTCAAATATGGATGCAACATCATCTGCTTGTAAGAAGTCACTTGATATGGCTGTTTTCCCAGTGTTTGATAACAGTACTGGAGTTAACTGCTATGCTAATTCAGCTATGCAAGCATTTCTCTATGTGCCACAATTTGTGCAGGCTACATCAGCTTGTGAAGAAGCTGCCTTATCAAAGGCATCGAAACTAGTTGTGAATGTCACTTCTGAGCAGCTACACAATGCACACTCTTTGACACTGCTCCAGCAGGTTCTAGGTGCGTACGATGGACACAGTACATTTGCAGGTAACATGCAACGGGATGCCATTGATTTTATGATGGACATCATAAACACTTTGGATGAAGAGGGCATTCCAATGAGACAGTACTTTACATTCTCATATGTTACCAGATATGAATGTGTGTCATGCAGCCATTCACAGATAGAAACCGCTGAAAACACGCTTTGGGTTTCTTTGTATGTTCCTCACCGTCAAAGTGTAAAGTTCTGAAAACTGTTTATGAATGCAGAAAGTGGTCACCTTTGTGTTAGGTGTGGAGGGTCTTGTACTCAATCTACATAGCTCAGGACTTCATCTCAATATCTTATGCTTGTCCTGCATAGGTTTGACTCTCACAGGCTTGGAGTTGACACACCTATCACAGATTTTGCAGCTGGTAGAGTGACATTTAATCAAACAGTGTTTGACACTCATGCTGTGATCTACCACCAAGGATAGTCTGTACATTCAGGACATTACATTACTTTGTTGAGGTAAAGAACTGGGCGGGTTGAATGCAATGATTCCATGAGCAATTTTAAGGAGAGGCTACCATGCCACTTAAAAAATGCTTATTTTGAACAACTATGAGAATCTTCATCAGTCAGATGAGTAGTCACACAACATGCGACATACATTGCTGTCCTCTTTTGTAACACAGTAACCACTCAGCAACTACTCCTGTTCTTTCTTCTACGCATCTATCTGCAACATTACATTCACTATACATCTCATGGTTTACATGCGTATGGTTTTACCAACCTGACAGCTAAGGTAGTTGTGTTAATCAGTGATAAAGTAAATGTAGTTGTAGTGATCGTCAGTTGGCACCAATTGGGTTTACAATCACTAGAAAAAACACACTTAGTTGATCAACAAAGACTTTCTGGTGGCAAAACAGATCTGACCACTTGGCTATCATGTTCTATCTTTGTCTTTTGTTCTGAGTAAATGTCATCTGGACATTACAAGTATTACTTGGCGCACTTGCCAACTGCACATCTGTTGCTATGTGCAATACTTGTACATGTACGTAACACAACTGTGTAGTGTGTATTAATATACGTTTCTACAGCATTTTCATATACTAAGGATTTTTCTGAGCAAAAGATATCCTTTATTTGTGTTTGACACTTAAGTGAATCACACACTCACTTTTTTACACTGTTCTATGCTGAACTGCATTTGTCAGTGTCACACAGTCATATTGCTATAACTATGTCTCATATTGAGTATTATAATTTGAGGCTTTTGCTTCTTGCCCTTTTGTGATTTTACTTTAAACATTCATATTTAATAGCAACACTGTGCTGCTACGCCTCCCTCATTTTCTAACCCTTGTATATATGTAAATATGCTGTATCATTGCATAATGATGTATACATTTCTAGTATACATCATTATGCAGAGGCAGTATAGAGCAGTGGTCTAAGGCTCTGAGCTGCAAATCTGGTGACATCCAGCAGACCAGACCTGGGTTTGAATCCCACAGCTTCCACTTGCATACTGTGTGACCCTGAACAAGTCACTTAACCTCCTTGTGCTTCCAGGTTGCTCCTGTAAAAAAGCTTTCAGCTTAGTGTGCTATACCTGGTTAAACAACTAAAATAATAATAAAAATAAATAGTATGAATTTTTAAACAGTTGTATTTATTAATCTTAAATTTTATGTATTAAGTAATATGTATGGGAAAACTTCTCTTGTTATCCCTAGAGCTAGGACCTCTCACGGCCAAAGAGCCTTCAGCTTTAGGGCCCCCCTCCTTGTTCAACACACTGCCCCCCTCCATCTCCGAAGCTCCAACTATATCGTGCTTCAAAGCTTCCTTACGTAACCACATTATTAACACCCGATGCTGTAATTGCCATTAGTCAAAGCCGTACTCAATACTTATGACAAAGCTTACTACTAAGCTGCTAAGGACAACATAACTCTGGTATTGTTTGCATCAATCCTACCTGTACCAGCTTGTTTGTATCTATGTCTTAAGTTACTGTTATACTGTGTTGTACTGTTATACTGTGTATTTTTGTTTGTCTTACTGTGACAAGGTACCTTTGTAAATGAGCCTATGGCTCAAAGGTTTTCCAAACTGCTGTTTAAATAAAATAAAAAATTAAAAATAAGCAATGCCAAAGATATACCTGTTTAACACACTGTTTTATTAACTATTTCAAAAAGTTAGCTGTATGCTTTTATCATATTACCTAGATATTTAGTATTATTTTTATATTTAATGGTGACTTTAAGATAAGTATAATTGATTGTAATACATACTATACTGGCAAAGGTTTGTTTTCAAGAATAGGTACCATGTCTGCAATACTAGGACAAAGTGTGCATCATTTAATGGTATGATATACAACTGTTCATTATTATTCTGTTATATGTTTCAGAGTTTTTAGTTATACACTGACTTGATTACTTTAATACTACATTTCATTTCTGCATTTGTGATGTGTGTTGTTTTATACAGCAGCTAGCAGCATATAACAGTTAATATTATTATGGGTAACAAGGTAAGCTAAATACGTTTAGAGAGTTGTACACTATTGTAAATCAGACATTTGCACTGATAACAACAGCTTTTTATGTTCCTGACAATACTTTCCAATCACCTCAATTGCGGGGTGTCGGGTAGGAATATTTCACATGCATCTGTATATCTATATTTGTTGACATATTTCTATGTGTATCTATGTACAGTACAGTTATGTAAGAACTTACCATAACAGTAGATCTTTGAGAGAAGCTCTTGCAGCAGGTTCCACAATTAGAACAGATGCCACCTGGCAGCAGTTCCAGAAATTTTTTCTTCCAGCAGTACCAACATGGGAAAGTGCCCCACTGACATCAACTCCACCCCTGGTGTCACCCTATATAAGGGAGGAGTTCCCCATGTGCTCCAGTTCTTGTATACCCACTGTAAGGTAAAAATTTGAAACAGGAAATGGTCAGAAGTGTGATAATTAACAACTCTTCCCTCAAAAAGGGAAGACCGGTCTGAAAAGGACCTGATCCCTAGGGAAAGGAGGGCTGGAAATATACCTGCTGCAAGAGCTTCTCTCGAAGATCTACTGTTACGATAAGTTCTTACGTAACTGTACTATCTTACTTTGAGAGGAAGCTCTTGCATCAGGTTCCACAATTAGGACTGAGTCCCAAGCAGTATGAGCATGTAACACCCCCTGGGAGGGGGAAAGAGCCAGGAGTGAGACAGCAGGAAAAAATAAGGTCCCTCAGGAAACCAGGCCTGGCAGAACTGCAAGGTCAAATCCTGCTCTGCTCTGGAAGAAAAGAAAAGTCAAGGCTGTAATGCCTCATGAAGGTATGAACAGAGCTCCAGGTAGCAGCAGCACAAATATCAGCTGCTGGCACCTGCTTCAGTGCCACAGAAGAAGCAGCAATAGCTCTCATAGAATGAGCTCTAACTGGCCCTGGTGTTGCCCTATTGTGCATCTCATAACAAAAAGTAATACAATGTACCAACCAGAGCGAAAGCATCTGTTGTGTGACCAGCGACCTAAGGACCGTTGGGCAAATGACACTAAGAACTGATCAGATTTCCAGTTCCCCTTGATTCTGGCTAGGTAACATCATAGAGCCATGGACATCCAATGAATGAAGAAGGGCTTCCCCCCATTAGAATGCCCCGGGTAATATACAGGGAGCTGAACAGACTGATTCAGTGTGAGCTCAGAAACTACTTTTGGCAGAAACTTCAGATTAGTGCATAGATCAATCCGGTCCTTGTGAAAAACAAAGTACGGTTCTTTATGCATGAGGGCTTTAAGTTCCAAAATGTGCCTCGCCGACATGATAGCAACCAAAAGCACAGTCTTCCAAAATGGAAGACTGAGCCCAGACTCCATGACTGGTTCAAAGGGAGGAAGGCTGAGCTTTTCCAGGATGAAAAAGAGATCTGGGGGGGGACAGGCTCCCTGATGGGAGGTCTGATATGAAGAACAGCGTGCTAAAAGGCCTTGGAAACCTCCATCTGAGCCACTGTCTTGTCCGCAATAGTAAAGAGGTAAGTGGAGCAGATGGTAGCCAGGTGCACTATAATGGAGGAAAAGCTGAGACCTTTCTCTGAAAGAGAAAGTAGGTATTCCAAAACTGAATTAACCAGACAGACTAATGGGTCTGCCCCTTTGGCTGTGGTCCAAATACAGAAACATGTTAACTTCATAGCATAAGTGGCCCTGGTGGCAGATCTGCACACCTCTACCAGACCTTGTACAATCTGATCAGACACACTGAATCAGACTTTAGCTAGGGGTTGAGAGGAGCCAGGCATGCAGGTGAAGGGAAAGCAGATTCAGGGACCCACTGTCCTGTGACAGGAGGTGAGATGAGATGACAGTGGAAGAAGCAGCAGGGACTCTCTCACTAAATGCTGAAGTAAGGAAACCAAATCAGATGAGGCCATAGCGGTGAGACCAGAAAGAGGGTGGAAGGTTCTGACTGTGCTGTGTGGAGAACCTTCTGTAACAGTGGGAAGAGAGAAAATGTGTAGAGAAACCTCCATTTCCAGCAGAGAGACAATGCATCTTTCCAAAAAGCTCCAGGCTCTGGACCTAGCGAGCAGAAATTGGACAGTTTTGTGTTGAATCATGATGCGAAGAGATCCATATCCGATATTCCCCAGTGACAGAAGATGTGATCTGTGATTTCTTGAAGCAGCTCCCATTCTTGAGCTTGTGACGTTGTCCTACTGAACGTATCAGCTAGTATGTTTTGTTCCCCGGGAACTTGTACCACTGTCAGAAAGAGCTGGTGCTCCATAGCCCAGTGCCACACTTGCTAGCTCCCTGCAGAGGAAGTAAGAGTGTGTGCCACCCTGTTTGTTAATGTAGAACATCACAGAGGTGCTGCCTGTCTGGAACACGAGGTGGCACAGCACTAGGACCTAGACCAGGGCTTGGGGTGCTTAGAGGACTGTTCTCAGCTCCAGAACATTGATATGCAGATCTTCCTCTATTGGGGGCTAGGAACCCTGGGTGTGATGTGTCCCCAAATGAGCGCCCCACCCCACAGACGACATGTTCATGGTCAGAGTTTGGAACGGTGCCCCTACATGGAAAGGGATACCCACCAGCAGATTTTTGGATGACATCCACCAGTGTAATCCACAGCAGACTGGCTCCGAGATCCTGATTGAGGCATCCAGACTGTCTGAAGTTTGATCCCACTGGACCCTTAGGGACATTTGGATGGTTCTTATGTGCAGACGCACCAGAGGAACTGAAACTATGGTGGTGGCCATATGCCCCAACAGCCTGAGCAGGAGTCTTGCCAGGACTCTCGAGGTACAAGAAATCTGAGATGCCAAGACCTGAATGAAACTCACCCTGTTAGAGGAAAGAAAAACCTTCCTGAAAGTTATATCCAGAAGAGCACTGATGAATTGGAGAGTCTGGGTTGGAAATAAATGTGATTTGTCCTTGTTGATGGTGATCCCCAAGTGCTGAAACAGCGAGACGGAATCCTTGATAGTTTCCGACAGGTGAGACCTGGAGGGGGCCAGGAGGCGCCAATCATCCAATAGGGGAACACAAAGTGGTTCTGTCTCTGTAGTGCTGTGGCAACAACTGCCAGGCACTTGGTGAAGACTCTAGGGGCTGAAGAGAGAGTGAAGGGGAAGACTCGAAACTAATAGTCCTCGTCTTCGAATCTGAACCTTAGGAATCTTTGATGGTTCATGGCAAAAGGGATAGGAACATAAGTGTCCTGCATGTCCAGGGATGCCAACCAATCTCCTGCCGAAATGAGCAGAAGGATAGTGGGAAGGGAGACTATCCTGAATCTCTTGTATGAAACCCACTGGTTGAGATTGCTGAGGTCCTGAATGGATCCGAGATCTCTTGACTTTTTTGGAACCAGGAAGAAGTGGGAGAAAAACCCTCTCTTTCATTCAGCTGGTGACACCAGCTTGATGCCCTTTTTGTCCAAAAGGGATAATATCTCCATTCTGACCAGTGCTCACTGTTCCCATGGATAATGGGGTGGGGATGGTGATCTGTCTAGTGGAATAGAGTTCAACTCTATGGAGTGCCCAAATTCCACGAGATTGAGTACCCACTGGTCATAGGTCACCTGACCCCATGCATGCTAATAGAGGGAAAAGCAGCCTCTGTCTGGCTTACCTCACTGAACATCTAGGGAAGGAGGGCAGCTTGGATAGTCAGGCAGTGGGAGAGCAGCAGTGGCTGCTGTGGCCTGTCTAGAGGTGCAGGCAGAAGATCCTGTGGCTCCTCTGCAACTGAAGCTACCTTGCTGTGAATGCTGTTGGAAGTGAGGCTGTCAAGGCTGATGTCCCCTTTGGCCATGAAAACGAGGCTTACGAGCTCGCCCCTGTTTCTGGTGGTACATGGACTGCATGGATCGGATTGCCTTGCTGGAGTCCTGTAGCCTGGTGATGATCCGCTCTGTGTTTTCGCCAAAGAGCACGGAGCCCTTGAAGGGAGCATCCAGTGTGTCAGTCTGGACATCTGGATCGAACCCAGAAACCCAAAGCCACACATGGCTTCGGAGGCAAATTCCAGTGGCGGCTGCCTAGGTGTCTGCAAAGTTGTAGGCTGACCATAGAATGTGGGTGCCAACGTCTGAGCCAGTCTGCAGTAGCTTGGCAAGCTCTGCCTGCTGAGGGCAATCAGGCATGCTATGCACCATGTCCAATCCCTGTTCCCAAAGGGCATTCTGGAATTGGACCATGCGTGTCAGGAAATTAAGGCTCCTGATACTGCAGGTGGCAGCAGAGTACACCTTGCAGCCCACAGAATCAGCTACTTTGATTCTCTGTCAGGCAGCTGAGTGCTCAGGTGTTTGGGCCTCTGCGAATGGTCATGAGCTGCTGAAATCACCACCGAGTCTGCTGTGGGTGGTATGGCCAAAAGAGTCATCATTGATGACTGTGTGGGGGCCACCTCCTGCTCCAGGGAGACCCTCCAAGTCTTCCTTGACAAGTTCACCACGGCCCATCCTTCTCTTCAGTACACTGTTGAAGAATCCTCCTCTACACTGCCTTTTCTGGATATCCAGCTCTCAGTCCAGAACACTGGTCTGAAGACATCAGTCTATTACAAACTCACTGACTCTCACAGTTTCCTCCTCCATAGCTCCTTCCATCCTAAACGTCAAGAATAGCCTGCCTTATTCACAGTTTCTTAAACTTCGCAGGTTATGCAGTGAAGAGGATGATTTTGCTGAGCAGACCCAAATAATGCACAGTTTTTATATCAACAGGAGATACCCTAAAAGCACAGTGGACAGAGCACTCTCCCGGGTCAGTAACATGCCCCTTAACCTTGACCCCCACAGGAGGGATACTGTCACACAAGAACAATGGTGAATTCCACTAGTTCTTCCTTTCCATCAGAGGACACCTTCTCTTCACAGGATCATCACTAGTAACTTTCCCATTTTGCAAACTGACCCTAACATTGGTGCTTCCTTTACAGAACCACCTATTGCTTCCCACCGCTGGCCACCTGACCTGTGGAATCTCCTGGTTAAAAGCAGCCTACCCACTCCTAACAGTCCCCCCCCCCGGTACCAAACCTTGCAACAGCACTCGCTGTTACACCTGCAAATTTATTTCCAGTGTGACTGAGATTCGGGGGCCTACAAGAGTTTTTCACATCACCAAGGAGTTCTCATGCACCTCCACTAATGTGGTGTATTGTATTCTTTGCAGGAATTGTTCAGCTATTTACATCAGAGAAACTGGTAGACGTCTTGCTGGCCGTTTCAGGGAACATTACAGAGCAGTCAGGAATGGTGAAACTGCTAAACCCTTTGTATCCCCACTTTATCTCCAGGGACCAAAATGTCAATGACCTTTCTGTTTGTGTCCTTCAGCAGGGCTTCCGGGATCCTGACCAAAGAAAAAACATGGAAGCCAAGCTGATCATCCGCCTTGGCTCCCAGCAGCCCTCTGGTTTAAATGATAGACTTATTTTCCACTAACATCTTTCAGCCATCCCTTTTTTTTCCCCTGAAGTCAATTTGTTTTTGTACTCATTTATTTTTCATTTTCACTATAGGTCTCCATTTCTGTCTCCTTCCCACACATTTGTCACATTTCAGCCTTCCTACTAGGCCCTGTTAATTAGTCTCCACCTGGCAACTTCCCCAGCTCTTTCTCTCCCATTATGCTTTATCTTTCCCATCATCACCTTTTTGTTTCACAGATTCTTTCTTAATCTTACCATTTATCACTTCTTCTCCCTGAGCCTCCCCCTTCTTCTTTCTCCACATATATCTCTCTCTCATTTTACCTCACCTCTACACTAACTTGTTTTTTTTCTCTTTTAGATATTTCCTGAAGAAGACCTAAGGTCGAAACGTAGATTTTTTAACTCTATTTTCAGTGTGCATTTAATATAACCATTTTGCTTTGCTTTTAGACCACATGCTGATGCAGCACCTTGTTTTTTTTTTTACAATTTGTATAACTCTATGGTTTCCTTTAAGACTAACAATATGGATGACTTTCTAAATAAGGCTAATTTACTACATATATCAGCCTTGGGAAAAAAACAGCTTGACAATTCTCTTACCCTACAAGAAATCTCTAGTGTCATTGCTAAGCTAGTAAAGGGGAAATCTCCTGGACTGGGTGGATTGACAGGGGAATTCTACAAATCCTTAAATAGTATTATTTCTCCACATCTGATGAAAGCCTTCCAAAATTCTTTTGAAGAAGGATCCTTACCAGATGCCATGAATCAAGCTTATATATGTTTATTAAGTAAAAAAGGTAAAGATCCATTGGAATGTGGCAATTATAAGCCTATTTTGTGATTGAACAGTGATTATAACATTATTGCAAAAGTCTTGGCTGAAAGAATTTCGGCTGTTCTAAATAAACTTATAAGTAAAGAACAAGTAGGGTTCATACAGGGCAGGCAAGCAGCAGATCATTTTAGGAAACTATTCTCTGTCATATGGGCTGCCAACTTAGCAAAGAACAAAAGGAGGACAACTGTGGCTATTTCCTTAGATAAAGGGAAGGCATGTGACTCCTTAGAATGGAATTACTTATACAGAGTGCTTACTATGTATAACTTTGGTGCCGATATATTGAGATGGATACAAACACTGTGTGCATGTCCTAAAGCTAGTGTAATAACTAATGGTCTTAGAGCCCCCTTTTACATTACATAGAGGTTCTAGGCAAGGGTGCCTTCTTTCCATTTTACTTTCTGTTTTGTTTATAGAACCCTAATCAAAGAATGTTATACTCAAACAAGATTCATGGAGTATATGGGAAGTTACAATAATAAAGTTTAGCATTTGCAGATGATATTCTTCTGACTCTTTTACATCCTTCAATCTCTTTACACAATGTCAAAATATTACTGCAAGAGTTTGGAAATATATCAGGCTTATGAGTCAACTGGTTCAAAACAGAGTGTCTGATGCTTAACCATTCAGATACTGAAGTTAAGAAACTAGAAGAATTCCCTAACATCAGGTGGCCTTCAGATGGATTAACCTATCTAGGAATTAAAATATTTGACTCCTTGAAAAATACTGAGTTATAACTTAACAAAGATTCTTAATGATATCTCACTGGATTTAGATAGGTAAGCACATTTATATGTATCCCTCTGGGGAAATTAATTCCATAAAATGGTAATAGCTCCTAAGATTTCCTACTTTATGAATGATTTTGCAGTTAATATACCAATACATTGTTTTTAAATGGATAGAATATTCTCAACATACTTATGGGAAGGCAAACATCCTAGAGTATCAAAACTCAAATTAAGGGCCCCAGTTAGAGTAGGTGGTTTTGTTCTCCTTGGTGGCAAGGCTATTTTTGGGCCTACAAACTAAAACAGTTGGCCATGTAGTTTTTACCTCAGGATAACCCAAATGCTCCACTATGGTTAAAGATAGAAAGAGAACTTGTAACTCCTCAAAATTGTTAGATTTATTTTCTGTGCATGCTCCATCAAAACTAGTATATCATCCAGTAATACAGGTTTCAGTAATGACAGGTAAGTTCAATCAGCTTAAAAAAGCTGAATTGGGGCCTGTAACATTTATGCCCATTTGGGACAATCCTTTGCTCACTGGAGCTAGGAAAGGTATTCCAGATATAGGTTGGAAGAAGAAAAAGGGATAAACAACAGTGGTGATATATTGGATGGGAAAAATAGGCTTATGTCCTTTGAAGTAATTCGCCAAAACTTTAAATTGAACAAATGGGATTTCTGGCTGTATTTACAGTTAGAAGCATTTTATCTAAAAGGTACTAGATAGCAATTTCACTATCATTTCGTTGAATGCATGGTCAAACCGTTTTAAAATAGTTTTTTTTTTTTTTTTAAGATTTTAGCCTTATTTATAAATCTTTACATGAATCAGATGGAAATTTAACAGACTCTGCTAGAGAAAAATGGCAGAAAGATTTGGGAATATGTATTTCTAAAGGATCTTGGGATGAGCTTTGGGAGAATGCTATCAAGACATGTAAGGAAACAGAAGGTAGATTGGTTCAATTTAAAATCATACACTATTTCTATTACTCACCAAAAATTCTCTATAGGTTGGGTATAATGTCCTATGACTGTTGTTGGAGATGTGGACAACCAGATGCAGGACTGACTCATCAATTATGGTCATACAGAGAAATAAGGAAAACATGGAAGCAGATACATGACATTTGCCAATCCATATTAAAGCTGAATTATCCCTTTTTGCCTTCATTATATATCCTTGGGGATATATCAGTTATCACACACATTTCTAGAACCAGGAAGTTATGGATTAGTGCAATGGCTTTGGCTTATAAAAGATTAATTCTTCAATTTTGGAAAGATCCCAAAGCTCCTTCCATCCAACAGTGGTTAGATTCATTAAGTGGGGTGGTTAATAATGAAAGAATCAGTTACACAATTACGGGGAAGAATGAAATGTTTGAAAATGTTTAGGGCCCTTTCATGGAATTTTGTGATAGGGTAGTGGCTTAGATTTAGATGCATACTAATTCTTAAATACTTATATGCTGTATGTGTATTTGTCTACATATAGAATATTTATTTTTATTAACTCATTCTATCCTATTGTCACTTAGAATGTTCAGGTACTCTCTGCCTGCTGCTAGAACACCTGTGTGCCTGAAGGGGTTTTAGATCTGCAGCATTCATGCAAACACACTGTGCTTAAACCTACATATCTTAAAAACCATACATCCAATTTTAAAACTGTAAAAATAAAAGTTTTTCAGGACAAAAAGGTTTTGAAAATGAGTGAAGTTTGGTAATGTTTATTTAACTGGATTTTAATGTTGTGGGAGGTTGTTTTCATATTTTAATAAATTCTGATGATTTTATCTAACTATAATTATGTTCTGTTCACTTAGTCATGCAAAAAATATTACATTTCTGTAAAATTGTTGATTAAAATTGTTAAAAATATACAGTAAACATCTGTCATTGTCTAAATATAAATTTTGCTAGTTTTTTACCATTTTTTTAGTCAGAAATCAATATCTGAATCTCTTGTAATTACAGTTTGAGTTTTTTGTTCCACTCCACTGGTTGGAATGTTGCAGTGTATGATTCTTCTTAACCACTTATTTTAGTTTATGAATCTGATTATCATTTGTTTTGTATTTCCCCTAGTTTAGTAAGAATATGTTCACACATTACCTTAGAAGGACATATCAGGTAGTGATGCAAGAAGGAAGTGCTTTGTGAGGTCAAGTGATGTAAATAGGAAGAACACTTTCTGTGTAGGTCAGTGAGCTGACACAGGAAATGGATACATTTGTTAGTGCTGGAGGTCTCTCTATGATTAATTGCATAGTTGCTGTAGTTAAAATGTGTAATTTCATTGAAATAAACTATTTTATTTTATTTTTGTAATAAAATCCCATAATAAGTATAGGAAACTGTATTTTATGTGTGCTGTTTGTTTTATCATACTGTAAATGAAGCATGATGTTGTTCATGTAAAGGTTCCCATCGTTCAGTAAACATGTTACATAAATCTGTGTATTATTTAATTTCTTGGCATAGTTTATTTTTTGGGGGTTGTATTATGGGATGGTTTAAGGTGAGAGAATGACTGTATGATGAAGCACTGTGTGTTAGTGGTGGTGGTGGGGTCCTGCATTCATAATACAGGATCAGATGCACTTCATATGTTCTGTGGAAATGAGAGGGGCTGTATGGATATAATAATGGTGCTAACAGATACTGTAGACACATTATGGGTATACGTATAGGATGATAAAATTGCTGAAAAGGCACTGGTAATTTGGGGTATACTGTGTCATGGGGAAGGGGGTGTGTGTGCCTGTACCAAGGAATGATGCTCATAGGCACTGCAGTCATTTTGCATCATGAATTGGCACCCATCCTTGAGGGTATACTATGTTGTAGGGAAGCAGGTGGGGCTGCCTGCACCTGGTAATGGTGTTCATATGCCATGCAGAAGCGTTGTGAGTACACATACAGGGTGATGACATGGGCACCTGTAAAGGTTGTTACTATGTGCTGTGTCACATGGTTTGCCTGCATACCCACTGATATGTTGCAACATTCAGTATGGTGCACTGTGTGGGTGGGAAGGAGTGGGTATGCTTGCACCATGGGTGATGCTCATTGGTGCCGTGTGTACTGTGTGCCATGTTTCATTTGAATGGACTGTATAAGTCATACACTGGCACTGATCACATCACAGTGCATCAGAGGTAAGGGATGGTCTGAAGCATTATGAGCACAAGGGACTAAAGTGGTTGTGGAGTGATTCAAACATGAATAGAACATTACAGTGCATCTGAGGGTAGTGTTGGAATGAATCTTGATGTGCACAATGGACTACACCATGGTGACTGAGGAGAGATCCATATCAGTAATGCACATCACAGAGTGTCAGAGATAAAGGTTGGACTGAAGACTGATGAACAGATGGACTAAATTGGTGACTCTGGTGGGATTTGAACCTGAACAGCACTTTACAGTGCAGTAGAGGTTGAGGCTGGACTGACACCAGATCAGTCAATGGACAACATCATTGGCTGTGGAGGGATCTGAACCTGAAATGCACTTCACTGTTCACTACAGTTTGGGCGTGATGGATGCATGATAAGGAGATGGATTTTACAAGTGTCTGTGGAGGTTTGAGCCTGAGATTTTACAAGTGGCTGTGGAGAGGATTTGAGCCTGAAGAATACTTACAGTGCATCAGAGATGGGGCTGACTGATGTCATATGAATTGATGAGCTACACCAGTGGAAGTGGAGGTTTTGAACATCAAATGCACTTCCCAGTGCATTATGGGATTGGTCTGGACTGATACATGGTAAGTCAATGGACAACACCATCGGCTGTGGAGGGATCTGAACCTGTAATGCACTTCACTGTTCACTACAGTTTGGGGCTTGACTGACACATGATAAGGAGACAGATCTTACAAGTGGCTGTGGAGGGATTTGAACCTGAATACTAGTTTACAGTGCATCACAGATTGGGGCTGAACTGATGTCATATGAATTGATGGACTACATCAGTGGATGTGGAGGGTTTTGAACATGAAATGCACTTCATAGTGCATTATGGGATTAGTCAGGACTGATGGCATGGTAAGTC
Source organism: Neoceratodus forsteri (assembly GCA_016271365.2). Taxonomy (NCBI): domain Eukaryota; kingdom Metazoa; phylum Chordata; order Ceratodontiformes; family Ceratodontidae; genus Neoceratodus; species Neoceratodus forsteri. Next base: position 417,977,479 of record CM057457.1, read on the forward strand.
GATGGACAACACCATCAGTTGAGGAGGGATCTGAACCTGAAACATTCGCTGTTCACTACAGTTTGGGGCTCGACTGATGCATGGTAAGGAGCTAGATCTTACAAGTGGCTGTGGAGGGATTTTAACCTGAAGAACACTTTCCAGTGCATCAGAGGTTGAGTCTGGACTGACGTCATACGAATCGATGGACAACACCAGTGACTGTGGAGGAATTCAAAACTAATTTGGCCTTTACCATGCATCAAGGATTGGGGCTGGACTGATGCCAGATAAGTTGAAAGCAACACCATTATTTTTCATTTTAAACAATCAGCAACTGTGTATTAGGGAGAAAACTCAAGTGCAGAGCATGAGACAAACCTGCTACTGACCCTAACCACTTATCATCCATAGCAGAGGAGCAACATGCCACATAGATTTTAACATAGCCATAATCTGAACATAAACTCTTTAAAAAGTATCAAAAGGTGCTGAATCCATGTGACCTCATCTAGTACATGCACAAGAAACACTCTCTCCCATCAGCAATGCCAGCCAGATCCATCTGATGTGATCACACAGGATGACCAGAAATTATCCCAAAATGAACAAAGTGACAACTATGAAAACTTTTATCATAAATAAAAATAAAAACAAATAAAGTAAATACAGATTACAAATCGAGGTTTTGGCACTGAAATGAAGTGAGTATTTTAGAATAAGAGCAGCACCTCCATCTTGAATCTAAGTTTCCAGTCACCATGCTCTTCCTGCACCAGTGTGCGCTCTGACTGGTTAATGGAAATAGTGGCGTGTACAATAAGCATAGAGCAAGCATGGCAACCAATCAATATGACCAAATGGTGACGCGCTACAGAGCTAGGGCAGGTACAGGTGAGGGCTGTGACCCCTAACTGAAACATCAAAAAAAAAAAATCACTGTACACTCCAGAGCCCAGAGAGCCAGTTTCCCTCCAGTGACAGTTGTAAAAAAATACGAGTCCTTGCTTGAATGCTAAATAAGGATTTAGTCTAACATTTCAGGCACACACATTGAATAGAATAGTGGAAGGCACAACAAAAGATCTGCGTGCAGGTTCCCTGGTGCTTTGACAACTAAGGCTTCATAAGGGGGATGGTGCCTGCATCTAAGACAATCCCTTTATACCAATTAAATTCAGAATTGATGATGTCAGAAATCCGACCAATCACAGAGCTCGATTTTTAAATACAGAAATATTCAGTTCTCTTAGTGGTATAAATGGACTAATAGTTATAACAATCATGATATCAGTGACAACATGTTATTGTGAAAAATACCCCAAAGACAAATAAATACACCAAAGTGGTGGTGACCAATCGGATTGCTCGAATAAAAAAAAATGTAAATTATGAAATTAATTATAGTGTAAACCTGATCAGCTTAACATGTTACACTAAAACAAGATGATTTGTTGTTACGATACAAACTAATGGCAGAATGAACATAATACATTTTTCACAGCACATGCAAAAAATATTAAATTTATTTATTTATGTATCAAGGCTTGTTTTCTCAAAAATAGCCAATGGGAACACATATTATATTAGGTAAAATCAGTAAGGGTACGATGTCCCCTATTAGCTGGTACAACTCAATTCATCAAATGTAAACAAATGCTTGAGCTGCACCAAGAGAAAGATATGGACGCCAATTGGCGTCATCAGGCACTACAGCAAATGATTTAGGACACCATATGGCGTCGTCAGGAAAAAGAGGTATGTTTTTTATGACGCCATATGGAAGGAATGAGTTAAATAACCTTTGGTGCTGGCTTAAGGTTGATTGAAAGATATTTAAAATTATATTGTATCAGTTTACTTATGATAATTCTGTTATAGTTCTTGTACTGTATTTATTGAATAATTAATAAAAAATGTTGATGGAAAAAAGAATACTGCACATATTCAATGAAGCCATGCATAGACCAGTAGATGAGGAGGGGCAGTTTGGGCTGGCTGCAGTGGGGCCTAGGTTGGGGTGGATGTTGCCAGACAGTAATAGAAGAAGGGAAATGAGCCTGATAAGGGCTATGTGTTTTTTGCATTAGTTGGATGGGGTGATGGGTGTGCCTTGGTCTTGGAGGGCTATTGGGAGGGGAAAAGGAACCAAAGGTCTGGGATGGCCATTGGAGGGCCATGGGGCATCAGAGGAGGGGTGGGGAGCAATCAGTTGGGCTTGGGGGTGCAAAAAGGAGTGCTAGCCACTGAGGATGGGCTGAGGTGGTACTGCAGGGAGTGAATGCAGGTGTATAGGCAAGGGTGATGACCTCCATGGGGGTGGTCATGCTTTGCATGATTAGTACGAGGAGCACCAGTCTGATAGACACCTGCTGCATTGTAGCGTCAGTCATGAACTGAGGTATAAGGGGTCCCTAGTGACGAACTGAGATGTGGCAACCACTTTGGAGCTGTGTTGGTGACATGAACTCTGGTGCAAAGGGTGCAAGGCTCAGGTCCAAGGTCCAGAAGCTTGGTGGGAGCCAGTGAAAGAGGGTGTGCAGTGTGGGAAAGCACTTTCAAAATATGTGGTGAAGAGGGTTAGTGTAAGGGCCAGCAGCGACTCCTAGGGGGCACTTTGGGTACTGCATGCAGGGCACTGGGATATGGGCTTGTGGAATGTGGGAGAGGAGAGTGGTGGAGTGGTAGATATAGTCAGCTCTAGAGTAGGCTAGGGAGGCAGGAAGCTGTGCAAGTTGGCTCAGTACTGCCACATGGTGGCTGGAAAGTATAACCTGCAAATGGGAATATAAGGAGATATAAAATTGAGGGACATAAGTCACATGAGTTGGGTCATCCTTAAATTAAGGGCTGGCCTTGGGTGGGAGGGTGGATGGGGCAGGTAGGGCAGTCAACACACAACGTCAATGGGCTAACACCCTTAAGGAACAAGCTGAGCTTGGAGGGGACCTCTATTTACCTTAATGCATCCTGCAGTCCTATCCATGAACTCCAGGTGCTTGTTGAAACTGAGTGGGGCAGGGGAGAGGTCCCGATGTATAGAATGAGGAACAAACACAAAGAATCACCATCAGTATTCGACAGGAGGGACTAAGTCTAGTGTGCATGTGCGGACTGAGGGTGGCGCTACTGCACATGCGCGGTTGCAAGGTACTGCAGGGTGGAGAAGGTCCTGTACAGAGTGCCAGACTGCAGGAGACACCAGAAATAATATATGGCCACAGTAAGTAAATTACACTTCTAAGCAATACTGCCCTGAAAATACACACTAACAGCAGAAAAAAAGACACTGTAAATCAAGTAATACAGTTAGCGTCTCCCGACAGTGATGAAAGCAGGCTAAGAGGCAGAGATGCCAATAGAGAACTAGTGCAGTCCAGGCAGGAAATACAGGTTACTCACCTGTAACAGGAGTTCTAGGAATGGTATATGTTGTTCATCCACACTCATTGGCAGACTCTAGCAGTTCTCCGGGAGGAGGGAGCAAGGCAGCACACCCCAATACTTACTTGGGAAAGAGACTGAGAACCGAGGCCCCAAAACCAGCATCCCGGCGTGACTCAAGGTCGATGTGGTAGTGGGTAATGAAGGTGTTTGCTGACTTCCAGGTAGCAGCCCTGCAGATTTCCTGGATAGGTCGCCCCTGAAGCAGCCAATTACAGGCAGTATGGCGGGTAGAATGAGCTCTTATCCCTCTGGGAGGCTCCATGCCCGCCAACTTATAGCAGAGATCTATGCAGGAGGTTACCCACCTGCTTATCGTCTGCTTGGCTGCAGGTCTGCCAGATGCGGCTTCAGCGTAGGTGACAAACAGCTGGCGAACCTCTCCCCGAATTTCAGCCGTGCGCTCCTTATAATAAGCGAGCGCCCTTCTAGGGTCCAGAGTATGGAGCCTATATTCGGCCTCCGAGGTGTGATTGGGGTAGAACACCGGCAGAGTCAACACCTGGTTAAGGTGAAACTCCGACACCACCTTCGGAAGGAATTTCGGGTGGAGGCGCAGGACAACCTTGTCCCTGTGGAAGACCAGGTAAGGAGACTCGATGGAAGCGCCTGGAGCTCTCCCATCCTTCTGGCTGACGTGATAGCCACCAAGAAGGCGGTCTTCCACGACAGGTGAGAGAGAGCACACCTGTGCATAGGTTCGAATAGCTTGCCCATGAGCTTTGCCAGTACCAGCAGTAGATCCCACGGAGGTGGGGTTCCCGCACTGGAGGAAATGTGATCAAGGCCTTTGAAAAGCGCCAGACCACCTTCTCCCTACGCCATCGACTGCTTCCCGGCCCGCGTCGAGCAGAGATGGCTGCCAGGTGCACCCTTAGGGTCGTCGACCCAAGCCCTTGACTAGAAAGGACCATAAATAGTCCAAGATGCTTGCCAAGGAACAGGAGGAAGGGTCCAAGCCCTTGCCCTGACACCAAATGGAAAACCTTTTCCATTTGAAGGCATAACATTTTCTGGTCGACTCATACGGGACGCCTCAACTACATTGAGGACCTCGTCGGCGGAAGACCCAAGGCCTGGAACTCTGGCAGCTCAGGAACCAGGCCGTCAGGTGCAGGGATTGAAGGTCCGGATGGAACACCTTCCCTGATTGACTGAGAGCAGGTCCGGCGAGCTGGAAGCTGCGCGGAGTCCTGGAGCTGAGACTGAGGAGATCTGGGTACCAGAACTGGCGAGGCCAGTCTGGGGCTATCAGAATCACCTGCGCCTTGTCCCTCCTCGCCTTGAGAAGCACCTTGTGGATCAAGGGAAATAGGGAAAGGCGTAAAGGGCCGGGGTCCATTGCCTCGAGGCATCCCCTGCAGCGAGCCCTGCTGAGGGCGGGCATGGAACAGACTCAGCCCAGCGTTCTCCATGGAGGCAAACAGGTCCACCTGAGGTGTGCCCCAAAGGGAGAACAGATGCTGTACTACCTCGGCAGGAGAGACCACTCGTGGGATGCAGCCCCTATCCGGCTCAGGGCATCGGCCAGGGTGTTGGAGGCTCCTGCCACGTGAATGGCTAGGAGATCCGCCTCCAGGCTGCGCACGAGTGACCAAATGCGGAGAGCTTCCTTGCATAGAAGCATGGAGCGCGTCCCGCCCTGGCGGTTTAGATAGTACATGGTCGTGGTATTGTCCGTCTGGACTCGGACCACTTGACCCCGGAGGAATGGAGCAAAGGCGGTGAGAGCTAGGCGGACCGCTCGGAGCTCCAGCAGGTTGATGTGGCATCGGGACTCCCGTGGGGACCAGAGGCCATGAGCCCGGTGTTCCCCCAGATGGGCACCCCAACCCATCAGAGAGGCATCGGTCGATAGAGAGACCGTCGGCTCGGGGCGGACGAACGGGATGCCCTCCTGCAAATGATCTGGAGCGGTCCACCACTGGAGAGCATTCCACATCCCCTGTGTCACCGACTAAGCTGGTCAAGGGATCGCAGCGTTGCTGACCACTGGCTGGCCAGTCCCCACTGAAGGGACGCATGTTCCAGCGGCCCCAACGGACCACGCTGGTGCAGGCTGCCATGAGACCCAGGAGGCCAGGAAGTCCGGGCAGGCGCAATTGTCAACCAGAAATGATCGGGCAAGGAGGAAGAAACCTCGGCCCTGTCCGCCGGGCACGCTCTGGCTCGAAGAGTCGAGCTGCCCGATGAATAGAATCACCTGCTTCGCCTCGAGTTCCGACTTGGCCTCGTTGATAAGGAGGCCCAGTTGAGAGCAGACCTGGAGGGCCAGATCTCTGGACCACTCCGCCTCCTTCCTGGAGGGAGCTGCTATCAGCCAGTCGTCCAGGTAAGGGTACACCCGGACCCCTCGGCGCCGCAGGAATGCTGTCACCACTGCCATGCATTTGGTGAAGACCCTGGGAGCTGGAGACAAGCCGAAGGGCATGGCTTGGAACTCGAAGAGGGATCCTTCCGCTCGGAAGCGAAGGAATCTCTGGTGAGACGGACGGATAGGGACGTGAAAAAACGCGTCCTGCAAGTCCAGAGAGCAGAACCACACGCCGCGTTCCAAGGATGGTATTATCTGAGCCAGAGTGACCATCCTGAAGGTTCGAGACCTTAGGAACTTGTTTAGGTCGTAGGTCGGTAGAATGGGGCGCCAGCCCCCCGTCCGTTTCGGAACCAGGAAGTACCTGGACACAAACCCTGGGTCTGAAGGAGGGTCCACCACCTCTCTTACCACCTCCTTCTGGAGGAGGAGAGCGATGTCGGCTCGACGAGCCGCCAGTGAGGCTGGGGATCCCGAAGCCCCCCGAGGGGCGACGGCTCTGAAGGGTGGTGCCTGCTCAATTCCAGAGGCAGGCCTCTTCCCACCACCTCCAAGACCCACCTGTCCGTGGTAACAGCGGACCAGGCGGAGCAGAGTGCGGGCCGTCCCCACGGGGACCCAGGGAGTGAGGTGGCGGGGATGGGGGCGACACCCTCAGCCGTCACTGGGCAAGCTTGGAGGAGGGACCGGCCGAGGGACCTCCTGGGCCTTTTCCTCCCTGCCTCCTGTTAGAGGAAGCCGGCGGCTTGGGTTTGGGATGCCAAGGCCGAGCCTGCTGGCCCTGACGTTGCTGGGCCGGGCGCGCCGAGGCACAGAAGGGCGAAAGGGCTTAGGCTGTGGTTCTGAGCCTTTGTCCTTCTGAGCGGAAGAGACGAGTCCAAGGTGGCATTGGACTTCCGATCCTCTGCAGGTGACCTTCCACCCCAGGGCCAAGAGGTCAGTCCCAAAAGGGAACATCCGCCAACTTGTGCTGGGTATCCGAAGTAAAGGTGGATATCCTCAGCCAAGCCATACGACGCTTAGCAGCCACTGCGGCCGCCACCGATCTAGCACATGAGTCCCTATATCCAAAGCAGTCTGGAGCTGCTGTTTGGCCACTGCCCTGCCCTGGTCCCACACCTGCTTAACCGTAGTCTGCAGATCGGGGAAGATAAGGATGACCTCATCCAGGGAGCCCAACAGGGCATAAGAAAAATGTGCCATGAGGGCCCGAACTGGCCTGGCGAAGGCCGAGAGAGGGCATGGCGTAGACTTTAGCCCGACATAGTCCAATTTCTTGGACTCCTTGTCAGGAGGTTTGTCCACATCCCTGGCGTTGCCGGCGCGCCGGGAAACGCTGTCGGTAACCAACCCCTCAGCAGAGGGGTGTTCCGAAAAACCAGACAAGGAACCGGTAGGGACCGCATACTTCCTGGCCATCCTGGCCGAAGGCGCAGGGCAGGAAGCAGGGCGCTGCCAAAGCTCCAGTGCCGGACCCACTATGGCCTCGGCCACCGGAAAGGCCTCCGTCGGAGAATCCCCTCGGTCCAGAATCTCTGTGAGGGGATACCTGGCCCGTTTGGAAACGGGTTCGAGCTCCATCGGTGAGACTCCGAGATGAGCGAAGCAGTCCTAAGAAGGACACGGGCTATCGTCCATTGACTGACCTCCTGAGACTCCAAGTCCAGTCGCTTGGAGAAAAAGGAGGAATCATCTTCGGACTCGGAAGAGTCCTCGAAGAGCTGCCTCTGGCCTGAGCCACCCTTCACCTGCCGAGGTCGGTCGGGAGTGAGGGTAACTGACAGCCGATGGGGTAGACCCTTAGCCGACCGAGAATCCTTGGTCGGAGCCCCAGTGGTGGCTGGGCGGAGGTTCCACGAATCGGTGGAGCAACTGGTTTGGCGAACAACCGGCCTGGTATAGGCTCCTCGGATAAGTCGAGGTTGTGTCCGTTCGGTGACAGCCACTTAATGGCGGGGAAGGCGGCGGGTCGGCTTATTCCCGGCCAGGAGGAACTGTTGCAACATAAGGTCCTCGTGCCGTCGGCGTAATTTCATGACCTCCCTCATCCGAGGAGGAGGGCCGAGGGAGCGGCAGCAACGCCTTGCCGCAGCGGTGCGAGACCGAGACCGCCTATGGCGGTGGGATCGGCTGGACCATCGAAGAGGTCGAGACCGAGACCGAGAGTCCCGGAATTTCGAGTCGGTGCGGGAGGTGTCGGCGGAACCGGCACTCCCGTCGGCTGGATGGTCCATCCGAGGCTCCGAACCGGAGGCAGGGCGAGCGGGATCCTCAACTCCTCCCGGGGAACCGGAGAGGGAATCTCGGCTGCTAAAGGCTACAGCCCGCTCAATGGGTCGAGAAAATCTCGACTTCATCGGTGGGAGTCTCGGTCAACTGACCTGCGAGGGACACCGTGAGGCCAGTGGCAAAGCCGGGATCGACCGAAAGCCCGGCGGTCGTGGCCCGAGAGAGGGACCTTTCACGCTCCCAAGAGCGTCGACGGAGGACTTACCCTGTCCCTCTTTTTGGACCGAGAATAAGGTCCAGCAGGCATGAGCCCTTCTCCTTTAGTGGAGGGACAGAAAAGCTCCTTAAAGAAGCCGTGTAGGAAGAACCCAGAAGGCGGGATAAATGCAGCGGCCGAGGAAGATATGCCAGCGCGCCTCCTCTTGAGGCGACCATCCGCTCGAGCTGATCCACTGAGCCCGCCGCCCACGGTATGCATAACCGGGCCTCCTTGGACTTCACGGAGAAGCGCTTCTCGGACGGCCCAGTTGCAATCGGACAGCCACGGTCTGAGGGGCGTGGGCCGAGAAGATGAGCACAGGTCGCAGCCTGCGGGTCGTGCTCAAGGCCTAAGCAGTGAACCTACGTGGAGTGTGGATCTGTCGAGACATCTTCTGCCGCATGGGCATCTCCGAAATCCGGAGTCGATTTTGTCCGCCGCGGCGAGGGATAGAAGACTGAAGTCTTTTTGCAAATTTATTTTTAAATCCATAAGCGGAGAAATAGGAACCAGTCCTAGCGCAGGCGTTAAGGAGAGAAACCTGAGCTTCCAAGCGGTAAGGAAGATCTGGCGCATGGGGCGGAGCCGAGGTTATACCACCCGGTGGGTGGGAGGAGCAAGCTTGAAGACCTTCCGCAAGATTTAAAGCGGCAAGGATACCTGCCAATGAGTGTGGATGAACAACATATCCATGTCCCTAGAAAAACAGGTTCCTCAGAAGCGTAGAATAATGCTGGTGCTAGTGTCACATCTGAGTCTGCCTGAGTCTATCTGTTGCAGTAGGAGAGCATGAAAAAGAGAACATCCTTAAGGAACAATCTGAGCTTGGAGAGGGCATCTATTTACCTTAAGGCACCCCACAGTCTTATCTTTGTGCTCCAGGTGCTTGCTGAAGATGAATGGGGCAGGGGAGTGGTCCTGAGGCCTTATGATACCCCACTGTCCTATCCATGTGCTCTGAGTACTTGCTGAAGCTGAGTGGGGTCTCTGTACACAGGATAATGTAGTCACTATGGGTGGCTATTTCAATCAGCAATGCCATGTTTGTTCTTTTTTTTATATTACAAATCATGGTTTTCTAGCTTGCTGTTGGTATTGGGTGATCCCATGTAATCATTACTGCTTCATTCTCTGTGATTCTTTGCGGTTCATGTTTTAAGTGCTTCTCTGCTACCCGTATGTCATAGTGTCTGCACATTTTCCAGTGGATCATAGATACATAGACAGTGTCGGCAAATAAGGGCCTATGGCCCACCCAGTCTGCCATTTGAGCTTGTAAGTTCAGTTTGTTTCCTAGAAGTCTGCTGCCCTTACCCTGACCTCCAGAATTCCTTTGTGTCTATCCCATGCATTCTTAAATCCCATGATTGTTTCAGCCCCACCACTTCCTCTGGCAGGGTGTTCACTTGTCCACCACCGTTCTGTGAAGAAATTCTTCAGGGATTTATTTAACTCTAAAAATTGATTAGCGTTTTGCTCATAAAAGTGCTAAATCTTTGTGAAAATGCATACCTCTTGCTTCACTGTGTTTAACAAACATAGCACTTCTAGAAAATCTATATGTATACTTTCTGTACAGTTAGTATCGTCCCAAGAAAAAAACTGCTAATCAATTATTTAAAACCCTGTTCTTTCTCATGTTTCCTCAGACTCGTCCTCCCTCCAACTTCATCCCATGCCCTCTAGTCCTGGAAAATCTTTTTCGCTTAAAAATAGTGTTTTCCTGCACCCTGTTCCTCCCTGTAAGATACTTGCATGTCTCTATCCCCTCTCTCCCTCCTCTCCTCCAGGGAGTACATGTTCAGTTCCTTCAGTCTTGTTATGTTTTAGTGTGTCTTTCAGTATTCAGACCTTCTGTGATGAGTACTTCACATCCAGCCACAAGATAAAGTACTGTTTCTTATTCTGTACAGCAGAACCTGCTCTTGTCTGTTCTTTCTATGGATTTTGTGAACCATCTTGTCCACAGTAATTATCTTGGATTGCTATTATTAGTAGCTCATCTCATGACTTTAAATTCACCTCTCTTCAACCACTCGTGGATCAGGTCTTTATCTACCTATGGCTGTTCCAGCAGCTTCCTGTATTTTCCACTGTAATTATGGGCTTTCAGTTGTTCTTTCTTCTCTGTAGGTCTTTGTCCCTGCATTCCTTTTTCTGATTCTTTGCACTTTCTGTTGCTGGCTCTCTCTCCAGAATACATTTGCGATTCGTTTTCAAGTTACATTTGTGACCAAAACTCTTGTCTCATTCAGCACACTTGTAAGGTCTCTCTCTTCAGGGATTTCTAATACCGTGACAAGAATGGACCACTTTCTTATGGCAGGGCATATTAAAAAAAATGAGAACTCTGTACTGTATTAGTCTTTGATGTTTGCTGAAAGCAATCTTTTCAGCAATACAACATCCCAAAATGGCTTCCTTTTGCAGTTCATAGTGTCACAAATGTGGATAGCATATTTAGATGAGCCTGAAGTTCTTTTGATTAGACCCATTGCTCCAACAACTGGAACAATGTGTGTCTCCTTATTCCGTATATGTTTGATTTCTGATTGCATATCTTGGTATTTCATGATTTTGTGTCCCCCTCTAAGCAGGTCATTGTAGTCATTAGGTGTGACTATTTCAGGCAATAGCCAGAGAGACTTTGTTGATGTTTTATTAGGTTACTCTTACTACCAAAACTCCTGGCACATTCAGCACATTTATATAATCTCTCTTGGGTTAGTGTCTCCAAATGTTTAGGGATTTCTGATACTGTGTCAAGAAAGAACCCCATTCTTTAGCCAGGGCAAGTTTAAAACTCAAGAAATTAGTACTGTATTAATCTTTGATGTTTGCTGAGAGTGCTCTTCTCAGCACACACAACGTCCCCAAGATGGCTTCCTTTTTGAAGTTCATAAGGTGTTACAAGTATTGGTAGCATATTTACAGTAAGTTTGCCTGAAAGTTCTTTTTCCTGAATGAATTCGATGATGTCTTATCAGGTGACCCTTCTGGCCAAAACTCTTGTCACATTCAGCACATATGCAGTATATGGTTTCTTTCGGGGTTAGAGTGTCCAAATGTTTGAGGATTTCTAGTACTGTGCCAAGAATGGACCCATTCTTTAGCCAGGCATATTCAAAACTTAAGAAATTAGTACTGTATTAATCTTTGATGTTTGGAGAGCACTCTTTGAAGTTCATAATGTGTCACAATTATTGGTAGCATATTTAAATGTACCTGAAAGTTCTTTTTGATTAGTCCCATTGCTCCAAGCACTACTGGAGCAATTTGTGTATCCTTATTCCACATCGGTTTGGTTTCTGACTGCATATCTTGGTATTTCATGATTTTGCGTCTCTCTGTACGCAGCACACTGTAGTCACTAGGGGTGGCTATTTCAATCAGCAATGCTACCTTTGTACTCTTTTCTTGTGTTACAATATCAGGTTTTCTTACTTCCACTTTCTTGGTTGTTGGTATTGGGAGATCCCATGTGATCATTACTTCTTCATTCTCTGTGATTCTTTGTGGTCCATGTTTCCAGTGTCTCTCTGTTACCTGTATGTTATAGTGCCTGCACAGTTTCCAGTGGATCAGTCTTGCTACATTGTTGTGTCTTTCAGTATACAGGCCTTCTGCCATGAGTACTTCACATCCAGCCACGAGATGCGCAACTGTTTCTAATTCTGTACTACAGAACCTGCACTTGTCTGTTTCTACTGTTTTTTTCTACGGTTTTGTGAACCATCTTGTCGTATCCCACTTTCTTGGACTACCATTATTAGTCACTCATCTCGGTGGCCTAAATTCACCTCTTTTTAACCACTCATGGGTCAGGGCTTGATCGATCTGTGGTTGCTCCAGTAGCTCCCTGTATTTTCCGTAATAATTATGGGCTTTCCAATTGTTTTTTCTTTTCTGTTGGTCTTTATCCTTATACTCCTTTTTCTGATTATTTGTGTTTTCTGTTGCTGACAATTCCTTATCTACTTGTGGATTGACATCAGTCTCTGCTACACTTCTGAAGACTTCTCTTAATTTGATGAGTGAAGTCATTTTAGGTTTATTTTCTTCATGATGCAAGACCTTGACTATATTTGGGTCCAAGGATGTCAGTAAGTACAGTATGTAAGTAGACCCACTATTGTGGATCTATATGTGTAATCAATCTCAATGAGGCCCATGCCTCCCTCTGCCCTTGGGATGTATAATCTTGGCATGCACTGATTTTTGTATGTTAATTGGTGAGCATGAAACATGTTTATTGTCTTTATATCTAGCTGGTTCAACACTTTCTATGGCCAGTCTATCACACCAAAGCTGTATGATATCACTGGAAGGGTGAGTTGATTTATAACTTGCACTTTATTTCATGTTGTCAAAGCAGTTTTCAGAATTAGCTTTAACTTTCTAAAATATTCCTTGCTTACTTTTACTCTCATTTGTTCATGTTGTGCTGTTGCTCCTTCATCTATTCCCAGGTATTTATACACTTCCTCTTGCTCAAATTCTTTTATGTCACAGACCTCCACCAGATTCATGTTTTCTTTATGAGTTAAATTTCCTGCTACAAATGTTGCTTTGGCACATTTGTCTAGGATAACGTCATCCGTATGTCATCAGAAAAGGTCTTAACAATTTTTAGTTGTTATTTCAAATGTTTGTCAGATGAACTATAAAGTTTTAGGTCATCTACAAATAGAAGGTGAGATGTTAGCTGTTGATTGTTTTTGTTTCTGGTGTTCAAGCAGTATCTACAGCCTAGGTTGTTGATTAGGCTACTCAAGGAATTGAGAGCAAGGCAAAACAGAAGTGGTGACAAGTAGTCACCTTGAAATATCCCTTGTTGGATACTTATATTTGGGATGGTGATTTGACCTTTCTCATGATTTAACAGCAGGGTGGTTTGCCACTTTGTCGTCGTTGTGATGAAGTTTATCAGTGTGGGATGTATCCTGTAGATCCATAAACACTCAGTGATCCAGGGTGTGGGATACAGTCAAATGCTTTTTGTAGTCGATTTGTGCTACACTAAGATTTGGCATTTTTGCAGCTCTCCATAATGGCTTTGTACAACAGGAGATGGTCCTTTGTACCATATGATTTTCTTTCATTACCTTTTTGTTCTAGTGCCATGAGTTTATTGCAGTACAAATGATTGTAGACTCTATCTGCATCGATTCCAGTATATAGTTTATATGTTGTTGGTAAACAGGGTATTGGGTGATAGTTCTTGGGGAGACTGGCAGGTTCAGATTTAATAAGAAGTGTGGTATTCCCTGTCGTTAACCAGACGGGTGTCAAGTCAGGATGTGCATATAGTTTTTTGAGGTAGCTAAATCTTGGTGCAAAGATGTTAGTACTTTTAGCCAGAAGCTGAGTACTGCATCTGAACCTGGGTTTTCAAGCTGGAGGCCTTCCTTATCTTCACTTCACTTTCTCTCCAGAGTGAATTTGTTGATGTTTGTCAGGTAACTCTTTTGTCAAACTCTTATTGCATTCAGCACATTTAAATGGTGTCTCTCCAAAATGATTGCTCTGATGTGTATCAGAACACTGCTATTGCCAAAACTCTTGTCACATTCAGTGCATTTATATAGTCTCTCTTGGGGGTTAGTGTCTCCAAATGTTTTATTTCTGATACCGTGGCAAGAATGTACCCCATTCTTTAACCAGGGCATGTTCGAAACTCAAGAAAACAGTACTGTATTAGTCTTTGATGTTTGCTGATAGCGCTATTCTCAGCACATGTAATGTCCCCAAGATGACTTCCTGTTGAAGTTCATAAGATGTCACAAGTATTGGTAGCATATTTAAGTGTGACTGAAAGTTCTTTTTGATTAGTCCAGTTGCTCCAAGCACTATTGGAACAATCTGTGTATTCTTATTCCACATCAGTTTGGTTTCTGACTGCATATCTTGGTATTTCATGATTTTGTGTCTCTCTGTGTGCAGGACACTGTAGTCACTGTGGTGGCTATTTTAATCAGCAATACTACCTTTGTTCACTTTTCTTGTATTACAAAATTGGTTTTCTCATTTCCACTTTTTTGGCTGTTGGTATTGGGTGATCCCATGTGATCATTACTTATCAATCTCTGGGATTCTTTGTGGTTCATGTTCCCAATGTGTCTCTACTACCTCAATGTTATAGTGTTTGCACAGTTTCCAGTGGATCAATCTTGCTACATTGTTGTGTCTTTCGGTATACAGGCCATCTGCTATAAGTACTTCACATGCAGCCACGAGATGCACAACTGTTTCTAATTCTGTACTACAGAACCTACACTTGTCTGTTTCTCCTGTTTTTTCTATGGATTTGTGAACAATCTTGTGCATAGCTCACTATCTTGGGCTGCCATTATCAGTCTCTCATCTCATGACCTAAGTTCACCTATTTGTAACCACTCATGGGTCAGGGCTTGTTCAGTCTGTGGTTGTTTCAGTAGTTCCATGTATTTTCCACTATAATTATGGGCTTTCCAATTCTTTTTTCTTTTCTGTTGATCTTTGTCCTTATACTCCTTTTTCTGATTCTTTGCACTTTCTGTTGCTGACTGTTCCTTATCTACTTGTGGAATGACATCAATCTCTGCTACCCTTCTGAAGGCTTCTCCTAATTTGATGAGTGAAGTCATCTTAGGCTTATTTTCTTCATGACCCAAGACCTTGGCTATATATGGGTCCAAGGATGTCTGTAAGTATGTATGTATGTAGCCCAACTATTGTGGATCTATATGTGAACTTGCCGATGTCTTGTCAGGTCACGCTTATAACGAAAACTCTTGTCACAATCAGCACATGTATATGGTTTCTCAGCAGAATGAATTCGCTGATGTATTACCAGGTGACACTTCCGGATAAAACTCTTGCTGCATTCAACACATTCATATGGTCTCTCTTGGGGTTAGTGTCTCCAAATGTTTAGGGATTTCTTTTACCGTGGCAAGAATGGGCCCCATTCTTTAGCCAGGGCATATTCAAAACTCAAGAAATTAGTACTGTATCAATCTTTGATCTTTGCTGAGAGCGCTCTTCTCAGCACAGGCAACATCCCCAAAATGGCTTCCTTTTGAAGTTCATAAGGTGTCACAAGTATTGGTAGCATATTTAAATGTGCTTGAAAGTTCTTTTTGATTAGTCCCATTGCTCCAAGCACTACTGGAACAATTTGTGTGTCCTTATTCCAGATCAGTTTGGTTTCTGACTGCATATCTTGGTATTTCATGATTTTGTGTCTCTCTGTCGCACACTGTAGTCACTAGGGGTGGCTATTTCAATCAGCAATGCTACCTTTGTTCTCTTTTCTTGTATTACAATATCGGGTTTTCTTGCTTCCACTTTCTTGGCTGTTGGTATTGGGAGATCCCATGTGATCATTACTTCTTCATTCTCTGTGATTCTTTGTGGTTCATGTTTCCAGTGTCTCTCTGCTACCTGTATGTTATAGTGCTTGCACAGTTTCCAGTGGATCCAGCCTAGAGATGCACAACTATAAGCGACATTGCAGAGGGACTGGAAGGAAAAGTATGTCTCTTTGCATATGACACAAAGATCTGCAACAGAGTTGATGCACAAGGTGGGGTGGAAAGGATGAGAAGGGACTTGGCAAGGTTAGAGGAATGGTCAAATGTATGGCAGCTTAGATTCAGTGCTAAGAAGTGCAAGGTAATGCACCTGGGAAACAAAAACCCAAGGAAAGAGTACACAATGGAGGGTGAGATACTAACAACAACAAAAATGGAAAGGGACCTGGGGGTAGTCATACCAGATGACCTAAAGGTGGGCAAGCAATGTGAGAGAGCAGCAAGGAGGGCTGGGGGAATACTGGGATACACAGGGAGAGGTATCACCAGTAGAAAACAAGAAGTTATTATCCCTCTGTACAGACAGCTGGTGAGACCACATCTGGAGTACTGCAT
The DNA here is from genome assembly GCA_016271365.2 of Neoceratodus forsteri. Lineage (NCBI taxonomy): Eukaryota > Metazoa > Chordata > Ceratodontiformes > Ceratodontidae > Neoceratodus > Neoceratodus forsteri. The sequence goes on from CM057457.1 coordinate 417,993,614, forward strand.
GCAGTTCTGGAGACCCAATCTCCACAAAGACTTAGACAGGATGGAAGCTGTCCAGAGGAGGGCAACTAAAATGGCGAGGGTCTGCACCGGAAGACATATGAAGAGAGACTTAAGGAGCTTAATATGTATAGCCTCGAGGAAAGGTGGGAGGGGGACATGATAGAAACTTTCAAGTACCTCAAGGGAATAAACAAAGTCCAAGAGGGTAGCATCTTTCAAAAAAAGAGGTGTGAAGAACAAGGGGCACAATTTGAAGATAGAAGGGGAGGCTCAGAGGTAATTTGAAGGATGTATTTTTCACAGAGAGGGTTGTGGATGTATGGAACGCCTTCCAGAGGAGGTTGTGGAGTCAAAACAGTGGTGGAATTCAAGCATGCATGGGACAGTCATAAGGCAATTCTAAGGGGTGGGGGTAGGAAGAAGTAGGCTGCTGGTTAACTAGGATCTGCAGCTTATCCATCAGGTAGGGAAATGGGCAGACTGGGTGGGCCAAGCGGTCCTTATCTGCCATCAAATTCTATGTTTCTATGTAACTGTTTCTAATTCTTTACTACAGAACCTGCACTTGTCTGTTTCTCCTGTTTTTTTCTATGGATTTTGTGAACAATCTTGTGAGTATCCCACTTTCTTGGGCTGCCATTATTAGTCTCTCATCTCATGGCCTAAATTCACCTCTTTTTAACCACTCATGGGTCAGGGCTTGATCGACCTGTGGTTGCTCCAGTAGCTCCCTGTATTTTCCGCTATAATTATGGGCTTTCCAATTGTTTTTTCTTTTCTGTTGGTCTTTATCCTTATACTCCTTTTTCTGATTCTTTGCATTTTCTATTGCTGACAATTCCTTATCTACTTGTGGACTGACATCAATCTCTGCTACACTTCTGAAGGCTTCTCCTAATTTGATCAGTGAAGTCATTTTAGGCTAATTTTCTTCATGATGCAAGACCTTGACTATATTTGGGTCCAAGGATGTCAGTAAGTACAGTATGTATGTAGCCCCACTATTGTGGATCTATATGTGTAATCAATCTCAATGAGGCCCATGCCTCCCTCTGCCCATGGGATGTATAATCTTGGCATGCACTGATTTTTGTATATTAATTGGTGAGCATGAAACATGTTTATTGTTTTTATACTGTATCTAGCTGGTTCAACACTTTCTGTGGTCAGTCTATCACACCAAAGCTGTATGATATCACTGGAAGGGCGAGTTGATTTATAGTTTGCACTTTATTTCGTGTTGTCAAAGTAGTTTTCAGAATTAGCTTTAACTTTCTAAAATATTCCTGGCTTACTTTTACTCTCATTTGTTCATGTTGTGCTGTTGCTCCTTCATCTATTCCCAGGTATTTATACACTCCCTCTTGCTCAAATTCTTTTATGTCACAGACCTCCACCAGATTGTTTTCTTTATGAGTTAACTTTCCTGCTACAAATGTTGCTTTGGCACATTTGTCTAAGCCAAACGTCATCCATATGTCATCAGAAAAGGTCTTAACAATTTGTAGTTCTTTCAAATGTTTGTCAGATGAACTATAAAGTTTTAGGTCATCTACAAATAGAAGGTGAGATGTTAGCTGTTGATTGTTTTTGTTTCTGGGGTTCAAGCTGTATCCATAGCCTATGTTATTGATTAGGCTACTCAAGGGATTGAAAGCAAGGCAAAACAAAAGTGGTGACAAGGGATCACCCTGAAATATCCCTTGTTGGATACTTATATTTGGGATGGTGATTTGACCTTTCTCATGATTTAATTGCAGGGTGGTTTGCCACTTTGTCATTGTGATGAAGTTTATCAGTGTGGGATATATCCCATAGATCCATAAACACTCAGTGATCCAGGAGTGTGGGATACTGTCAAATGCTTTTTTGTAGTCGATCCATGCTACACTAAGATTTCGGCATTTTTTGCAGCTCTCCATAATGGCTTTGTGCAACAGGAGATGGTCCTTTGTACCATATAATTTTCTTTCAAAATCTGAAAGTTTCCCACATCCAGCAGAAATCCTATTTTTATAATGCTACTTCATTTAAGTTTTGTTTTCTGTTTGACATTTCTAGTTTAGTCATTGATGTATCATCAGATGAAAATAATTAATGTAATGTTATCTGTTTCTCTTTGTCATTACTGATAATGACTGTACCTGGCTGTATACTGTTCAAATGTTTGTTCTCACCTCATGCTGCGTTATGAAATCCTCTTTAATGTTGACTCTGGTCTCCCCTGTCTGTACTCTCCCGGGTCATGCCTGAATATAGGCAACATTGTTGTCTAGTGTACTTACCCGGTAAACAAAAAACAAATAAATAAATTACCTTTTTGTTCTACTGCCATGAGTTTATTGCAGTCTAAATGAATGTAGACTCTATTTGCATCGATTCCAGTATATAGTTTACATGTTGTTGGTAAACAGGTTATTGGGTGATAGTTCTTGGGGAGACTGGCAGGTTCAGATTTAATAAGAAGTGTGGTATTCCCTGTCATTAACCAGACGGGTGTCAAGTCAGGATGTGTGTATAAATAGTTTTTTGAGGTAGCTAAATCTTGGTGCAAAGATATTAGTACTTTTAGCCAGAAGTTGGGTACTGCATCTGGACCTGGGGTTTTCCAGTTGGAGGCCTTCCTAATCTTCCCTTCACATTCTCTCCAGAGTGAATTTGTTGATGTTTTGTCAGGTAACTCTTTTTCTGAAAACTCTTTTGCATTCAGCACATTTAAATGGTCTCTCTCCAAAGTGACTTCTCTGATGTGTATCAGAACACTGCTTTGCCAAAACTCTTGTCACATTCAGTGCATTTATATAGTCTCTGTCGGGGATAGTGTCTCCAAATGTTTTATTTCTGATAATCGTGGCAAGAATGTACCCCATTCTTTAACCAGGGCATGTTCGAAACTCAAGAAAATAGTACTGTATTAGTCTTTGATGTTTGCTGGTAGCGCTATTCTCAGCACATGCAAAGTCCCCAAGAAGGCTTCCTGTTGAAGTTCATAAGGTGTCACAAGTATTGGTAGCATATTTAAGTGTGACTGAAAGTTCTTTTTGATTAGTCCAGTTGCTCCAAGCACTATTGGAACAACTCGTGTGTTCTTATTCCACATCAGTTTGGTTTCTGATTGCATATCTTGGTATTTCATGATTTTGTGTCTCTCTGTATGCAGGACACTGTAGTCACTGGGGTGGCTATTTCAATCAGCAATACTACCTTCATTCACTTTTCTTGTATTACAAAATCGGTTTTCTCATTTCCACTTTTGGCTATTGGTATTGGGTGATCCCATGTGATCATTACTTATCAATCTCTGTGATTCTTTGTGGTTCATGTTTCCCAATGTGTCTCTACTACCTCAATGTTATAGTGTTTGCACAGTTGCCAGTGGATCAATCTTGCTACATTGTTGTGTCTTCGATATACAGGCCTTCTGCCATAAGTACTTCACATCCAGCCATGAGATGCGCAAATGTTTCTAATTCTGTACTAGAGAACCTACCTTGCACAGCTTAGATTAAATGCTAAGAAGTGCAAGGTAATGCACCTGGGAAACAAAAACCCAGGGGAATAGTACACAATGGGAGGTGAGATACTACAACAACAAAAAAGGAAAGGGACCTGGGGGTAGTCATATCAGATGACCTAAAGGTGGGCAAGCAATGTGAGAGGGCAGCAAGGAGGGCTGAGGGGATACTGGGATGCATAGGGAGAGGCATCACCAGTAGAAAACAGGAAGTTATTATCCCTCTGAACAGACAGTTTGTGAGACCACATCTGGAGTACTGCATGCAGTTCTGGAGACCCAATCTCCGCAAAGACATAGACTGGATGGAAGCTGTCCAGAGGAGGGCAACTAAAATGGAGCAGGGTCTGCACCGGAAGACATATGAAGAGACAAAGAAGCTTAATATGTATAGCCTCGAGGAAAGGAGGGAGAGGGGGGGACAAGATAGAAACGCTCAAGTACCCTCAAGGGAATCAACAAAGTCCAAGAGGGTAACATCTTTCGTAAAGAGAGGTGTGCAAGAACAAGAGGGCACAATTTGAAGATGGGGGGGTGGCTCAGAGGTAATTTAAGGAAGCATTTTTTTCACAGAGAGGGTTGTGGATGTATGGAACGGCCTTCCAGAGGAGGTTGAGGAGTCGAAATCAATGGTGGAATTCAAGCATTCATGGGACAGTCTTAAGGCAATTCTAGGGGGTGGGGGTTGGAAGAAGTAGGCTACTGGTTAACTAGGATCTGCAGCTTATACAGTAGGTAGGGAAATGGGCAGACTGGGTGGGCCAAGTGGTCCTTATCTGCCATCAAATTCTAGGTTTCTATTGTCCGTTTCTCCTGTTTTTTCTATGGATTTTGTGAACAATCTTGTGCGTAGCCCACTATCTTGGGCTGCCATTGTCAGTCTCTCATCTCATGACCTAAGTTCACCTATTTTTAACCACTCATGGGTCAGGGCTTGTTCAGTCTGTGGTTGTTTCAGTAGTTCCATGTATTTTCCACTATAATTATAGGGTTTCCAATTGTTTTTTCTTTTCTGTTGATCTTTGTCCTTATACTACTTTTTCTGATTCTTTGCACTTTCTGTTGCTGACTGTTCCTTATCTACTTGTGGACGGACATCAATCCCTGCTACCCTTCTGAAGGCTTCTCCTAATTTGATGAGTGAAGTCATCTTAGGCTTATTTTCTTCATGACCCAAGACCTTGGCTATATTTGGGTCCAAGGATGTCCGTAAGTATGTATGTATGTAGCCCAACTATTGTGGATCTATATGTGAATTTGTTGATGTCTTGTCAGATCACGCTTATAATGAAAACTCTTGTCACATTCAGCACATTTATATGGTTTCTCAGCAGAATGAATTCGCTGATGTTTTACCAGGTGACACTTCCAGATAAAACTCTTGTTGCATTCAACACATTCATATGGTCTCTCTCCAGAGTGAATTCGCTGATGTGTTATTAGGTTACTTCTGTCACCAAAACTCTTGCCACAGTCAGTGCATTTATATGGCCTCTCCCCAGAGTGAATTCGCTGATGTTTTAATACCTCACTCTTCTGGGCAAAACCCTTGTTACATTCAGCACATTTATATGGTTTCTCAGCAGAATGAATTCGCTGATGTATTACCAGGTGACACTTCCAGATAAAACTCTTGTTGCATTCAGCACATTCATATGGTCTCTCTCGGGGTTAGTGTCTCCAAATGTTTAGGGATTTCTAATACCGTGGCAAGAATGGACCCCATTCTTTAGCCAGGGCATATTCAAAACTCAAGAAATTAGTACTGTATTAATCTTTGATGTTTGCTGAGAGTGCTCTTCTCAGCACACGCAACGTTCCCAAAATAGCTTCCTTTTGCAGTTCATAAGGTGTCACAAATAGTGGTAGCATATTTAAATGTGCCTGAAAATTCTTTTTGACACCAAAACTCTTGCCACAGTCAGTGCATTTATATGGCCTTTCCCCTGAGTGAATTCGCTGATGTTTTAATACCTCACTTTTCTGGGCAAAACCCTTGTTACATTCAGCACATTTATATGGTTTCTCTCCAGAGTGAATTCGTTGATGGGATATCAGGCTAACCTTTTGGATATAACTCTTGTTGCATTCTGCACATTTATATGGTCTCTCTCCAGAGTGAATTTGCTTATGTTTTATCAGGTAACACTTGTGGGCAAAACTTTTGTTGCACTGAGCACATTTAAATGATTTCTTGTCAATTGGGTGTGTTATAGTTTTATATTGCACAGTAAAACTCTTATCAGTACCTTTAGTAACATTTAGCTTGCTTGAACTCTTCTGATATTTAGTACATTTAAATTGCCCCTTTCCTTTATACATCTGTTCTACAGTGATGAGATGTAGGCCAAGGAAATGCTTTTTGCACAAAGGATACTGATGAGGTTTCTCTGCTACATTACTCAGTTGGCAATTCTCAATCGATGATTGCTGGCTCCAACTCTCATTGCACTCAGACTTCCTAGTGACTGAACATAGATATTTAATTAGTATTTGCTTACAATAGGGAAATGAATTTGTTAGTTTTTTTACCTTTATTTTTTTGAGAGCTCCATCAACTTTCCTGAAATGTAACCTCAAAATCTACTTTTCAGACATCTCCATTTTACAATAATATATAGTGCTTTGGATTAAATTATTATTTCACAGCATTTCAATGTATTGTTTTTATTGATAATATTCAAAACATGGATCTGACTAGTTCTGGCTTCTCATTGGTAAGTACCTTGTCACAAGGGAGTATGTTGAGGGGTAATAAAACACGGCAGTAGGGTATGCTAATCAAAAACAGTAATTACATAGGACAAAAGATCATTAAGCAGCTCAAGCAAAACCATGTGGAAAATTTCAAGCAGGGAAAAAAATATTTTCAAAATGCAGACAGAAATCAAAGTCAGAGTAGGACAAAGTAAAATATCAGGCTACAGATGCCCTTTCCCAAGTAAAAAAAAAAAAAGCAAAGTCATTTTTAAAATACAGGCGTCAGAAGTAAGAAATAGCACAATATAATAACAACTACCCCCTCCCTTGAGTAAAATACACAAATCACTATTTTGTTTTAAAAAGCTAGTGTGCTGCTTGGGATGAACAGTAATTTTAAGATGCAATCAGCTATTCTTATATCTCAAGTATTTTTTTTTTCTTTTCTGTTAGTTATTTAGAAAATGTTCCACCTGGCATGACTGGGCGATGTGTGGCATAGCACTCTGTTTGGAGGGGAAAAAAGTAAATTCTGTTCCTCCCACTACATCATCAGAAATTAGACCAAACACCGTGAGGCTTTTCAATCCTTAAAGCCTGAGCAGTGACTCTTAAAAGCTACCAGTGAAAATGCAGGAAATTGAGAAATCAGTAGTAAACGGGGAGGGCCAGTCCCTGCTGCTTCATGTGAAAGTGAAACCTGTCAGTGGGAAAATGGTTTTCATTGGTTACTAGTGATGTCATAGTAAGTGTGGTCTCTGTGTTGATTTAATGTGAGGAACAGAGTGCTGCTCCACACTACACCCCAATGCTGCCAGGTGGAAAATTGTCTAATTAGCAAACAGAAAAGGAAAAATACTTAAGATAAAAGAAGTGATAGCTGACTACATCTGAAAATTTAAATTAATTGCAATTTGCAGACAGTTTCCTGGCAATACACTAACTCTTCAAGGCATGCAGTAATCGAGTCAGTCAGAATACAAAAGACTGCAGCTATGCCAATAATAAACAAAATCTATTTTTTAAAACAGACCATCACCAAAGTGAGACAGAGTAGAAAATATCTGCATTTCACCCACTCTATGGGGGGTGTGTGATAAAGTTGTACTATACACAGAACTTCAGGTTCAAGACACAATCACTCTGTGATGTTTATTTAAAACAGGAGATAACAGTCACCAATGGCATATCCCTTTTCAATACTTCAGTTTGTAGCAAAAGAATATGCACATCCTTCCTCTGCACTTAGCACCTACTGACCCACTGATCTAATGTTTTAGTGAAACCATTTCATCCAGTGTTTGTCTTGTTTGTTTGGGTGTTGGGAGCTAAAAACAAACAAAAAACAAGCTAAAGACAAAGAACCTCAGTGCAGAAGCAGTAAAACAAGGGTTATTTTAATGGGCATTGGCAAGAAAGCCAAGTTTCAAAGAAACACAACACACATACCTCCATAATGCAAAGCATCATGTGATGCATATGCAAATCACCATGACATTTCAGACTGGCTCAGTTTACAGCATGAATGCATGGTACCAAAAGGCCTCTCAGACCATCTGCAATTTACATGCATTTAACAACACAATGGGGGGTCTGATATGTTTACCCAGTAACTTGATTTCTATAATACAGTCACCCAATACTTTTTAACTTTATCAAAACACACCTAGTGCCACGATATTTTCAGCATTTACAGTTTTCATGCATATACAGTACATCAAGGTATTTTATGACATAGTACCATTGCATACTAAGTTTAAAAATGAGGAACACAGCCTGTTTTACATTGGTGTGGAGGCCATAACAATAACCTCCCTGTATGAGGACCTGAGAGGAAAAAGGAAAATTAAAGAGGGCACTAAAGCATAGTTAGGAAAGGGGAGGTGGTACCCATAGGTGTTCAACCTTATGTACTAGAAATTGTAAGGGACAGATTAGGCTAAGAAATAGTAGATATGTTGCAATAGATTCAAGGTCAGTCCTCAAGAATGGCAGTATCTCTGTATCACACCCTCCTGAGTTAAAACAGAAGAAACACTATTTTGTAATGCAGTCACTAGTGCAAGTCAATTTCTGTAATACAGAATGCCACGAGTCACAATGCAAAGCAAATGTATTCTGACTGGCTCCAGTGACTGTACCATAAAAATGTGATTCCCCCAAGTGAAGAACAAAATCACATTTTCATAATGGAGACAGCCATGACAGCTAGTCACAGTATAATGGAATTGTATTCTGACTGGCTCTGGTAACTATCTGCAATATACAAATGTGATTCCACCCAAGTAAAAAAAAAAAAGCAAACTCACATTTTTAAAATTTAGACCATTAAAGTGAAACAAAGTAAAAATCAAAATCACATGTTCATTCTTTTTGTATTTGAAGTTACTCCAAGCTGGACAATCCCATGAGATACAACAGCTCATTTTCATGGGGGTGGGATGTGGGAAGGGAGTACAGCATCAGTCGGCAGGTTAACATAGTCCAGTAGGAATAGTTATCTAAAGACTAAGGTATGCAGAGGAAAAATAAACAAGCTGTAAATATAAGTAAATATGAACAGTAATCAAAACAAACACACACAGTGAGTTCAATGCTTTTTGTCCCCAGAGCCCCGCCAATGAAGACACACACCATATTGTGTGCGGTTGTTCAGTTTCACAATTACGTTACTGAATTATCAAAGATATCATAGTTTACAATAATCATGATTACAGCACGGTACATCTCCACAATTTCCCATTACAATCGCTTCACAATAATATTTATGTACATTATAAGAATCCACATTCTTGTTCAAGTCATACACTCTATCACTTTCTTCTTTTCTTCTGCCCCCAGGCGCACATCATGGGGCCCGCCTATTCTTCTTATGTTGTAAAGGGTACTTAGTACATACCAAGCCCCTGCCTCTTGCTTGTCAATCCTGTATCCTTTTAATGTTTCAATTTTTCCTCCTTTCTTTCCTATTCTCCTGCCCATTTTCTCTTTCTACCGTCCACCTTTTGCAGTCCTCCTGCAGCCTGCCACTATGCTCTACCACCAGAGTGCCCCTGCTCCTTCCTTCATGGTGGGATGGTGGGAAAACACTTTGGGGAAAATTTGTGAGCTCCCCCTGCTGTGCAGCCTCTTATGACTGCCTCCTTAGTTCCTGCCTCTTGGCTCCCCTTGCTGTGCAGCCCCTTATAACTTCCCCCTTAGTTCCCACCTCTTGGCTCCCCTTGCTGTGCAACCTCTTATAACTGACCCTTTAGTTCCTTGCCTCTTGGGTCCCCTTGCCATGCAGCCCATTATAACTGCCCCCTCAGTTCCTGCCTCTTGGCTCCTCTTGCAGTGCAGCCCCTTAAACTGCCCCTTAGTCCCTGCCTCTTGGCTCCTCCTGCTGTGCAGTCCATTATAACTGCCACTTAGTTCTTGTCTCTTGGCTCCCCTTGCTGTGCAGCCCCTTTTAACTGCCCTTGGCTCCCCCTGCTGTGCAGATCCTTATAACTTTCCCTTAGTTCCTGCATCTTGGCTCAACCTGCTGTGCAGCCCTTATAACTGCCCCTTAGTTCCCTCGTTTCTGGCTCTCTTGCAGAGCAGCACCTTTAACTGCCTCTTTAGTTCTTGTGTCTTGGCTCCTGCTGTGCAGCCCCCTTTAACTGTCTCTTTAGTCTCCTACGCACTTGGCTCCTGCTGTGCAGCCCCTTATAACTGCCCCTTAGTTCTTGGCTCCCCTGCTGTGTAGCCCTTTTAACTGCCCCTTAGTTCCTGCCTCTTGGCTCCCTTGCTGTGTGGCCCCATATAACTGCCCCTCAGTCCCTGCCTCTTGTCTCCCCTGCTGTGCATCCCCTTATAACTGTCCCCTTAGTTCCTGCTTTTTGACTCCCCTTGCTGTGCAGCCCCTTATAACTGCCCCCTTAGTTCCTGCCTCTTGGCTCCCATTGCTGTGCAGCCCTTTTTAACTGCCCCTTTAATTCTTGCCTCTTGGTTCCCCTTGCTGTGTGACCTTTATAACTGCTCCCTTAATTCTAGCCACATGGTTCTCCCTGGGGTACAGTCTCTTATAACTACTGTTCCTGCCTCTTAGCTCACCTTGCTGTGTGGCCCCTTATAACCGCCCCTCAGTTCCTGCCTCTTGGCTCCCCTACTGTGCATTCCCTTATAACTGCCCCCTTATTTCCTGCCTCTTGGCTCCCTATGCTGTGCAGCCCCTTATAACTGCCCCTTCATTCCTGCCCCTGCACTCCCCTTACTGTACCACCCCTTATAACTGCCCCTTAGTTCCTGCCTCTTGGCTCTCCTTGCTGTGCAGTCCCTTATAACTGCCCCCTTAGATCCTGCTTCTTGGCTCCCCTTGCTGTGCAGCACCTTTTAACTGCCCCTTTAGTTATTGTGTATTGGCTCCCCCTGTTGTGCAGCTCCTTATAACTACCCCTTAGTCCCTGCCTCTTGGCTCCCCCTACTGTGCAGTTCCTTATAACTGCCCCTTAGTTCCTGCTTCTGGGGTCCCCTTGCTGTGTGGCCCTTATAACTGCCCCTTAGTTCCTGTCTATTGGCTCCCCCTGCTGTGCAGTCCCTTATGACTGCCCCCCTTAGTTCCTGCCCCTTGGCTCCCATTGCTGTGCAGCCCTTTTTAACTGCCCCTTTAGTTCCTGTCACTTGGTTCCCCCTGCTGTACAGCCTCTTATAACTACCCCCTTAGTTCCTGCCTCTGGGCTCGCCTTGCTGTGCGGCCCCTTATAATTGCCCCTTAGTTCCTGCCCCTTCACTCATCTTGCTGTGCAGCCCCTTATAACTGCCCCTTAGTTCCTGCCTCTTGGCTCCCCTTGCTGTGCAGCCCCTTATAACTGCCCCTGGCTCCCTTGCTGTGCAGCCCTATAACTGCCTCCTTAGTTCCTGCCTCTTAGCTCCCTTGCTGTGCAGCACCTTATAACTGTCCCTTAGTCCCTGCCTCTGGCTCCCCCTGCTGTGCAGCCCCTTATAACTGACCCCTTACTTCCTGCTTCTTGGCTCCCCTTGCTGTGCAGTCCCTTATAACTGACCCCATAGTTCCTGCCTCTTGGCTCCCCTGCTGTGCATCCCCTTATAACTGCCCACTTAGTTCCTGCCTTTTGGCTCCATTTGGTGTGCAGCCCCTTATAACTGTCCCCTTAGTTCCTGCCTCTTTGCTCCCCTTACTGTGCAGCCCCTTATATTTGCCTCTTGGCTCTCCTTGCTGTGCAGCCCCTTATAACTGCCCCATTAGTTCTTGCCTCTTGGCTCTCCTTGCTGTGCAGCTCCTTAAAACTGACCCCTTAGTTCCTGCCTCTTGGCTCCCCTTGCTGTGCAGCCCCTTTTAACTGCCTGTGCAGCCCCTTTTAACTGCCCACTTAGTTACTGCCTCTTGGCTCCCCTTGCTGTGTGGCCCCATATAAATGCCCCCTTAGTTCCTGCCTTTTGGCTCCATTTGCTGTGCAGCCCCTTATAACTGCCCTTTAGTTCCTGCCTCTTCACTCTCCTACTGTGCAGCCCCTTATATCTGCCCCCATAGTTCCTGCCTCTTGGCTCTCCTTGCTGTGCAGCCCCTTAACTGCCCTCTAGTTCCTGCCTCTTGGCTCTCCTGCTGTGCAGCCCTTTATAACTGACCCCCTGTGAAGTTCCTGCCTTCATTCCCCCGGTGTAGCCCCTTATAACTGACCCCTTTTTCTTGCCTCTGGCTCCTGCTGTGCAGTCCCTTATACTGTAACCCCTTAGTTTCTTGCCTCCTGGCCTTTCCTTGCCATGCAGCCCTTATAAGTGCCCCATTAGTTCCTGCCTCTGGCTCCCCTGCTGTACAGCCTCTTATAACTGACCCCTAGTTCCACCCTGGTTCTCCTTGCTCTGCAGCACCTGAAAACTGCTGCCTTTCTATCTGCCTCTTGGTTCCCCTTGCTGCGGCCCTTATAAGTGCCCCATTAGTTCCTGTGCCTTGGCTCCCCTGCTGTGCAGCCCCTTAACTGGCCCCTTAGTTCCCACCCCTAGTTCCCTTGCTGTGTAGCCCTCATAACTGCCCCTGGTTCCTGCCTCCTGGCTCTTCCTGCTGTGTAGCCCTTTGTTCCTGCCTCTTGGCTCCCTTGCTGTGCAGCCCCTTATAACTGCACCCTTAGTTCCTTCCTCTTGGCTTCCCTTGCCATGCAGCCCTTATAAGTGCCCCATTAGTTCCTGTCTCTTGGCTCCCCCTGTTGTGCAGCCCCTTATAACTACTTAATTCCTACCTCTTGGCTCCCCTTGCTGTGCAGCCCCTTATAACTGACTCCTTAGTTCCTGCCTCTTTGCTCCCCTTCCCCTTACTGTGCAGTCCCTTATATCTGCCCCCATAATTCCTGACTCTTGGCTCTCTTTGCTGTGCAGCCCCTTATAACTGACCCCTTAGTTCCTGCCTCTTGGCTCCCCCTGGTGAGCAGTCCCTTATACTGTAACTGACCCCTTAGTTCCTGCCTCTTAACTTTTCCTGCTGTGCAGCCCCTTATAACTGCCCCTTAGTTCCTGCCACTTGGCTCTTCTTGCATTGGAGCCCCTTCTAACTGCCCCCCTTAGTTCCTGCCCCCTGTCTCCCCCTGCTGTGCAGCCCCCTATAACTGACTACTTAATTCCTACCTCTTGGCTCCCCTTGCTGTGCTGCCCCTTATAACTGCCCTCTTAGTTTCTGCCTCTTGGCAGCCCCTGCTGTACACCCCTTATAACTGCCCCCTTAGTTCCTACCACTTGGCTCCCCTTGCCATGCAGCCCTTATAAGTGCCCCATTAGTTCCTGCCTCTTGGCTCCCATTGCTGATCAGCCCCTAATAACTGACCCTTGTTCCTACCCCGGGTTCCTTGCTGTGCAGCCCCTTATAACTGCTTCCTTAGTTCCTGCCTCCGGCTCCCCCTGCCGTAGCCCCTCGCCTGCCTCTCGGCCCCTGCTGTACAGCCCCTGTTAACTGCCCCTTAGTTCCTGCCTCTTTGCTCCCTTGCTGTGCAGTCCCTTATAACTGCCCCTTAGTTCATGCCTCTTGGTTCCTCTTGCTGTGGAGCCCTTCTAACTGCCTCCTTAGTTCCTGACCCTGTCTCCCTGCTGTGCAGCCCCTGTAACTGACTACTAATTCCTACGCCTTGGCTCCCCTTGCTGTGCTGCCCTTATAACTGCCCCTTGTTTCTGCCTTTTGGCTGCCCCTGCTGTACAGTCTTTTATAACTTCCCCTTAGTTCCTACCTCTTGGCTTCTCTTGCTGCAGCCCTTATAAGTGCCCCATTAGTTCCTGCCTTTTGGCTCCCCTTGCTGTGCAGCCACTTATAACTGACCCTTAATTCCTATCCCGGTGGGAGCGTGGTGGACACACAAGGCAGTACAGAGGTAGCAGTGAGCAGGACTGGGCAGAGCAGGACAGGGCACACCTGAAATGAGCCAGGAACAGGATAGAAGTGGGTAGCCTATGCCACTGTGCAGGATAGATAGTGGAGTGCCACAGTGACTGAGGGCAGTGGCAGGAGGCAGGACAGCCACAGCCAAAGGCCTGAGTGTACCCAGTGCAGGGGAGCATCAGAAATGGACAGCGGGGGAGGGACAACAGCCACCTGGGGGAACAACAGCTAGGACATGGCCAGCTGCCACCTTCCAGATGTGGAGGCAGTAATGAGGGGTGGAAGGCAGGCAGCAGGGGGACAGCTGTGGAAGGCCTGTCGTCGTGACACACCAGAACAGGCAGCATACCAAGCCTGCACCACCTTCAACACTACTCTGACACAGAGATTGTGGGCTGGTACCACCAGAACCGGGCAATCCTGAGGTGGCTCTGTGAGCTGTGCAGTGATGAGATGCAGACACCCACACAATGGAGCCATGCTCTGTTAGTGAAGATGAAGGTGACACCCATCATGTGCCTGCTCACCACGGGCACCTTCCAGAGACCAACAGGGGACACAACAGGCACTTCATGCCTATTCACAATTCCTCAGCACACTGCTGCTACATGCTGCCGAGTACATCCATTTCCCCAGCACACAGGCAGAGCACACAGCACACATACAAGAGTTACACAGGGTAGCACAGTTGCCTGGCATGCTCAGGGCCATTGACTGCAACCATTTGGCCATCTGCATGCCACCTGGCCTGGACGGTGTGTCATACATCTACCAGAAGGGGTATGCAAGCATCAACTGCCAGGTGGTGTGTGTGTGATGCCAGGGGGTGCATTACCAGTGTCTGTGGCACTCACCCTGGGGATTATGATGCCTTCATCTGACACCAGTCTGCACTGTGCCACAGGCTTGAGAGTGGGACATCCTCACTGGCCACCTAGTGGGTGAGTATGCATATCACGCAGGACGACATGAGCAGACGTGGGGGTGCATAGTCGAGGTGCCATGGGTACCGGCCTTATCGGCCCATGGAAAAGGTGAAGCAGGCTACCATACTAATGTCCACCCTCTACAACAGCTGATAGTGGCTACCCATTCCATCCCTGGCTGCTCACACCATACCGGTGCCCAAGGACCCCATCACAGCTATGGTACATGAGGCACACGCCACAGCATGGAATGTCATCTGAGTGGGTGTTAGATGCTGAAGGCACATTTCTGGTGCCTGACACATCTCGGCGGTGCCTACAGTACAGCCCCTTGAAGGCCTGCAGGTTATTCCTGGCCTGCTGCATCCTGCACAACATGGCCAACGACTGTGAGATAGCTGTAGGTTGCAGAGGGGACAGGCGGGAATGATGAGGATGCCGTCCAGCAGTGATCAGCAGCCACCCCCGGCGTAAGGGAACCCCGCCTGATCCGGATGTCACAGCTGCACCGGGACACCATTACAGAAGAGCACTTTGGTCAACACAGGTAGGTCATGGGCCATGCGCAACCACCAATGGCAGGGCACAGCCCACAGACAGGCAGGAAGAACCCCAGGTGGACAGTAGTAAGGGCATGGGTCTGAGTGTGGCAATCGCATATGGCATCAGGGATGGGCAGGGCTGAACACGACATGTATATGCGCATGTGCTGCACACACACACACACACACACACACACACACACACACACACATATATACACACACCCCCACAGGACATGCATAAGGGGTAGACAGCATGCCAACCCCAATTACCACAGCTTCCCACACAGGTCCACACATGACCATGCCCAGTGACCATCACTGTGCATGCCTCAGATGCTGAGCACCATAGCACACTGGTGGACAGTACAACACAGGCAACATCATGCATCACCGCAGTGGCCAGCAGCTGGGAGGTGTGCATAGGGACTATGTGAGTGCAGGGCCAGGTACCCACCCATGCATTGCATGATGACACCACACTGCACATAGGCAGCAGCAGACAGTGGCCATGGTGGGAGATGAGGTCAGTCACAAGCACAGTGCCACAGCCACCATGGATTCATGGGTGGCCCGCTGAGACCTGCCAGCCATGCCAGGCCAACTATTGGCCTCATGGGGTGGCACTGACGGTTCCCCAGGGGTGGCACTGCATGAACGTGACCGTGTTCGTCCAGGGGTCCGCAGGTCACTGAACATGCCCACCCCAGGCGTGCTCGGTATGCCCACAGCCAAACCCTGTGTTGACATAGCAGGTGTCACATGGTGCTGGGAATGGGGGGATGGACATGACACTGCTCGGTGTCTACGGTGCAAGGGCACTGAACTGGGTGCCCAGTGTGGCCATGACAGCTGTGAATGCATTTGTCTGCCTGTCAATGGCAGGGACACATCCTCCGCGCTGGGCCATCTCTGCCTGGAGCAGACTATGGTCTCTGCTGCACTGCTCCTCTGCCTGGTGCAAAACTCACACTGAGTGCATCCACCGCAGTCACAAGCCACAACTGCTGATCTACTGAAGCCTGGAGTAGATGGCTGTGCTCATCAAAGAGGTCATCCTCCAGTCTGGCATGCTGTCCCTCATGGTGTTCCTGGTCCTGCTGGGCAGCACCTCTTGATGATGGGCGCTGCACACCAGAACCATGCCGGGGCACATCCACACACGGTGCACTGCCACTGCCCCTGACACTGTCCCCCCATCACCATTGGCTGACTGCTGGTACTGCCCCTCTGGCTGCCAAGTGCCAGGGCTCACCGGTGCTGCCACAGTGGCCGCAACAGCCCCACCACCCTGGATGCACACCAGTGCTGCCCCACTGGGGCATACAGGCATGGGCTGGGACTGTGTTGTTATGCAGGCCTCCACGGCGGCAGCACCCATGGCAACGCCCATGCCATTGCCTGCTGTGGGACAATCCTGCATCCCAAACATATCACTGTCCAGGAGGTGTGATCCATCTTCATCGATGCTGGATCCGGCACCAATCTGTGTCCCAGCATGCTGGAGACCATGGGCGCTGTCACGCTGGGACACAGGCAAGGCCTCATCCACACACCGCACCACCCTTCTCAGTCCGGACAGACAGGCAGGTAGGCACTGGTCCAGTTTCTCAGACCCCTGTGGAGGTGGATGGGTGATCCTCAGTGTCCAGGGCATCACTCTCGGTGGACACACCCACCACCACTGACCATGTAGACACTCAGGAGCTATATGGGAACACAGTAGCATTAGTGTCTCTGCCCTGCCCTGTTGCATTCCCCCATCACCCACACAGTGACAGCACAGGACCTACTATGCAGTGATGGGCTGCCACCCATCTGGAAACCACCACCAGGAATGCCCTCTATGGCAAAATGCCAGATACTGCAGGCCAGCTCTCTTCCCAGTGGTGTCAGGCATGGCAGATCTGGCTGTCCCCACTGGTGGCAGCATGTGCTGCCCTGATGGCAGCCATCTTTTCCTTGATCCTCCTCCTGTCAGTGCTGACCTTCTTTTACACTCATGCACAGACCGGCTGAGTGGCTGCCATGCTGGTTCACAGCATGCACCACCTCACTCCACACCGCAGCATGGGCCTGTCATGTTCCCCACTGTCCGCTGAGCAGTGGCTCCTCGTCGAGACATGCCTCAAACTAGGCATCTGATTCAGCCTGGGTGAAGTTGGGCCTCCTTCTCCCCGTCCCCTGTTCCTCCTCATCCTCTCGCTCGGTCATGATCGAGCCTGTGGGAATGACAGGTGTTGCCTTTGAATGTGCAGTCCCATTCAGCCCTCACAAACCACAGTCCACACATCCCAACAGCATGCAGCCCATCACATTTGACTGCAATACCAAACTATGTCCTTTGCAGCCCCATGTCGCATTTATATAGTGCAACGCATGCAAATGAGGCAAAGTGCAACTTTAAGTGGATGCTAATGCAGTGGTTGTGCCATGGAATTGCTGATGAGCCAATTTGCATATGCTGACTGAATATCATGCTGTTGTGCCTTGTGCAATGTTGGTGAGCATGCTCAGGCAATGGCACAGCTCTGTGATGTGCGCAGTAGGCACGCATGGTACATGCCGGGGTGCTGATGCCGACACATATGGCACTAATGATGTGCTGTGCATTGGGGCAGTGCAGGGCATGGCCACTACTCTGCCAGTGATGCTAGTGTACTGTTCGCCTGTGTTGCGCTCATGCCCTGATGCGCCATAGGCGCCATGGAGCCACAGCATGGTAGGCCACTGCAGGACATCACACAGGCACTCTGCGCTCGTGCAGTGCATCCCAATAGCGGTAGTGCGCCAGCATGGACAGACCCTTGACCCTGCAGTCGACATTTGCCCCCTAGGCGCCATGCATCCACATGGGTGCACCCCACCATGCAGTTTGGTGACAGCAGAATGGGGACTGGCAGTGCAGTTCCATGCAGTCTCCACATGTGGGGAATGTGTGCTACATAGTGCCATTTTGATAGTGATACTCACTGCAGGGTGGCATGGAGGTGACCACAGCAGTGGAGCACCATAGGGCTGGCTAACCTGGTGGCCATTTTTGAGCCCCATGCTGGGGCTCTGTTTGGCCATGACCCACTTGACATGCTACACAGTGCTGGGTGGGAGGAGGTGGCTGAAGGCCTGGAGGAGGCCACCGGTATCGCCAGGCTCTGGTGAGCAGTGTCACCACCAGTATGGTGACCTACGGTGGAGGGACCCGACAGACTGGGGCATCTGCAGGCATGCACCTGGTGAGGCACCATGCCACGCCAGATAGGTGCTCCATCCATACACTGGTAGCGCCCATCCATCCGGTATCGCAGTGTGTATGTGTCCACCCCGCAGGGGGTGGGGTCCATCTAGTGGGGCAGTGGTGGTGGTGGTGGGGTGCAGCATGGCTGGGCTGTGCAGGAATGCACACACTGGGTGGGGGGCTTTGCTACTGGTTTGTACTGATGTTCCCCTCTCCATGTTTGCACCCTAGGCCCGGAGGAGCGCTGTAGGGTGAGGCAGGCCTATTCTGAACTGGACAGGGTTGGTGCACCATAGCTGCAGCAGGGTTGAGGTGGAGGAGCCATGGGCCAGCAGCGCCCAGCTGGCCTGGATGCAGGTGAGTGATGTTTTTCCCCTTACATCTGTGCATGCTGTGTTGCAGGGCTGGCGGCGGGGCATTGCCACCAGTACTTGACCCCCACAACCGTGCATGCCACATGGTGCACTCAGCACTACCCTGTGGCACTGCATGTGTGGATGAGCACCACTGGTGGCCCATGCGTGCACTAGGTACATGGCTGTGCCACTGCCTTCGTACTGCATAGCCATGTCACTGTCTGGCCATGGTGGTGCTGCTGGCGGGACATGGGCACTGGGTTGTGCAGTGGTCTGCATGGCTGTGGGTGCCTGAGTAGGTGGGTGATGTGGCGCGGTCACTGTGGGTGGTTGCATGCCATCACAGGGGCGTGGCCCATGGTTGTATGCCATGCACAATGGGTGGGCTGACAGGGTCTGGCCAGTCACACGTACTGACTCTGCTCCCTTATCTTAGGCAGACAATGCTGGACAGCACTTGAGAGAAGTGTACAGGAGCTGCTGCAGCTCACTAGGCGTCATCTTGAGCTCCTGCAGAGGCTGGAGCAGGATGGAGGACGGCAGCACAGAAGATGGCACAGGGACAGAAGTGGGAGAGGGCCAGTGATAGGCCCTCATGCCCTTTATTGTATTTCCCTGACTAACACTCATACCCTTCATTTCCTCTCCCAGTTGTTCACCCATGCCCCATGCCCACCTCCTCCTGGTTTGTGGCCCTTCGCCCCATTGTATATAGTTGTAAATATGTTTTGTATTTCACACACCTTAATATATCCATTTTGTTGTGACAACTGTGGTGGTCTCTGATTTGCAGCAGGCTAATGGTGCTTGGCTGCAGTGGTGTGCATGGCATTGGGGGTGGTGCAGGCCTGGGCATTGTGTGTCCAGCAGGGACCCACCTATGGTGTGGGGGGAACTCAGTCCCTGTCTGTGGTATGTGCGTTGTTCCCTGTGCACTGGACACCTGTGTGCAGTGGTCCCTGGTGCATGCACTGGGTCCATAGTGTCCCTCTCAGTATGTCCATGGCCTGTGCAGTTGACACCCTTGCATGTCTGTGCTATGCACAGTCTGCTGGCATGTAGGTGGTGGCTGTCCATGCTGGCCACCCTCTGGACCCGGCGCAATAGTGGCTTGCCTCCTGTCACTGGTATGGTGCACGTCTGCCATGGATGGCACTGTGGCCTCTGCTGTTGTTGTCCCCCATGCTGTCGCTGGTGTCTGTGCTCTGATGTCGGTCCACCTGTGCTCTGGCCGCATGCTGGTGGTGGACGGCTTCATGGTGCATGCACAGGATGGCTGGTAAACCTGTGCCATGGTGGGTGCTGGCTAGGGTACATAGATGCTGTGGTCACACATCAGTGGGATTTTGTTGCCCTGTTATTGTGTCCCTGTGTTGGGAGCCCTTGGGTCTGGGTGGGTGTTTGTCCATGCCCTGTGTTGCAACCTGTGTGCACGTCTCCATGCACCATTGTGGGTTTCTGTGCTGGCTGTTGGGGCCAGTTCTGGGACAGGGTGTGTGCTTGGGTGGGTGCGTGGGGTGCTGTCCTGCTGGTGGTGGGGTCCAGGGCAGGCCTCTGTCATGCAGGGTACCTGGGTACTGACACAGGTCAACTCTCTCAGCTGTGCCATGAAGCCATGCACAGTGGCACTGTGTCTGCAGTTGTTGCATCGTTGGCTGGTGCCACCCACTGCGGGGTGCTCACAGTGGGGCTGCCATGCATGGCTCCATGGTGCACAGTGTTGCACTGTCACAGTGGGGGTAGTGGCATGCAAACGGAGCCATGCACTGTTGGGCGCTGCTCCTGGGCAGGGTGTCTGAGGATCGTTGTGCAGGGTATGCTCTGCATTGGTGGGATGGTGTGGCATAAGGTGGCTGGACCTCCTTATGTTGCAGTCACTGCTTGCCAGGGGGTGTGCTGGGGCACCATGCCCCAGCCATGGATTCAGTGCTGGTGTTCATGAGCTGGTGGTTCATCCAGCTCACCACAGGTTGTGCAGTTCATGAGGTGGGGGGCACTGTCTGGTCTGCTGTGTGCCCCTCTGCCCATGTCTTCTATGGGTGGCGCACCCCTGCATCCTGTCTCTGTGCATCCCTGGTTGTGCTACTGTGCTGCTACCCTGCTCCACTGCGCATACCTGGTTGTGCTACTGCACATCAGCCATACACCACTGCGCATACCTGGTTGTGCCATGGCGCTGTTGGCACGATATTCAGTTGTGTTGCACAAGGGTGCATTGCATTTGCACCTGCTCCTGCTATTGCGCTACTTTGTGGTGCAGTTTGAATATCTGGACCTCTATGTCTTTGTTAACTAAAGATATATACATCTCAATTGTGTGTGGTATTGTGTGTGGAATGAATGCAGGTTTGAGGTGAATCTCCTACTTAATTCCATTTTTTGATTTGTTCTCTTGATCCTTATGTGTGGAATCAGGTTGTGAATTAAAAAGGTATTTTAGCTTGATTTTTCTATAAAATCTGTTCAGATCTAATTTCAAGGTGAACTCATTGAAGGGGACATGTGGACAAAAGGAGAAGCCTTTAGATAGAACCTCCTCCTCAACTATGATTAGAATTATTTTTGAAATATTATAATTTGTTTTGGAGGTTTGTGACCTCAATGTTTTCTTCTCCTGTTGTGTTGTCTGTTGTATTCCCTGGTGTGCCTCCTGTTGTGGACCCTGTCTTGTGTCTTTTCTTCTTACGTCTGTCTCTATATTGTTTTCTATTTCTGTTTCTCCTGAGTGTCCTGCTTCTGCTGAATTTGCTTTTTCTGTATCTCCTGTGTTGTGTGTGTATTGATAACCTCATTTGGTCCTGCATCTGGAGGTCCTTCTGCTATGCCAACCCCTTCCAAAAAAAATGCCCCCTCTTGACATCCCCTCGGGCTGAAAGAGGGCCTCCCTCAGTATCACTGTTGGAAGAGGGTAAAGATGATGCCAAATCCAGATTATATTTGACCTGTGTACCAAACATCGAATTCTTTTTATAAGTATAGATTTTATTATCCTGATAATCATTTAAATCTCTTAAATATCCTTTATTTTGTTGTCCTCAACTCCTCCTCAAAAGTATTAAGTTGTGCATACACTTTGTCTAGATCATTTTAAGTTCCTCTACTGAAAATATATTTTTACCTCTGCTACATTATTAACTCAAATTTGGTTCTATTCTGCTAATTCCTTGGTGATGGATTCCACAGCCAACAACATAAAGTCCCTGGAGCAGTGATTTCTGACCTCATCCCATTTAGTGTCCAATTCCAAGTCAGTATATCCTAAATTGGCTTCAATAAATATTCTTAACCCTCTTGGGATTCTTTTTGTTTGAGGTATTCGGACATGGTCAGAGTGTGGCATTCCAGTTTGATCTGTTTTTGTTTTAAATACTCATACTGGTTGGTTACAGTTCTCACTGGTGTAGCACCTCCAAATTCCCTTTTGGCCTTGAAATTTTGCAATATCTTATGTTCTTCGGCATCAGTAATAGATGAGGGAAAAGACCTGTTGTCTGTAATTTTGCCCAGTTCATCTAGGTTAAACATGGCAAAAATATACAAAGTACCACTCCAGTAGGTTTCAAATGAAGAATCCAGTGGGGGGTAGGGGGGTATACCAAATAGCCAAAAATGTGTGTCCCAAGTTCAATTCCAGTAAAAGTGGTAAGAATATTTGGGGATGAATCATCGTCATTAAGACTGAAACTTTCAAGATGCCGAAATGGTGGCCCTCTGGTTGGAGCACTTGCCTGTGCCCTGCAGAAACTGGAAAACTCCCCAGTTCTAGCACAGTCAACTTGGTTAATGAGAAAATATATAACTGAGGTAGTTTCTCTCTACCAATAAAGGCTAATCACAAGAAGAAACACTGGTAGCAACAAAGCCCACTCACCAAATATGAGAAAAGTTTTATAATTTCATTTTGATTTTTTTCTTTTGTTCTCTGTATTTTCTACATGCATCTAGGATACACTGTTTTCAGAACACAAACATTTTGGATGTACAATCCTTCTTCAGTGAGTAAACACTGGGCCAGATATTCAGACTGCGCCAGGTAGAGGCGCAAGCCTGGGCGCTGTGCAATTGGGTTGAGCTAGGGCATAGTCCAGGTGATGTTCAGCAGTGCTGTGCCATGGCTCAGCACCATTGAATATGGCACTGGGGTGCACGCAGAGTCCACAGCACAGTGGCATTGTGCCTAGTGCAAGTGGCAGGTGGATGCACCAGTGCAAGTGTGGGTGCGTTAGGTGCATCAACTGCGATATTCAGCGCCGGGCATGCAAATGAGGCCATTATGCATGCAAGGCAAAATAGAGCCATTTGCATTTCATTATGGCCCCATTTGGATGTGGTACACTGATCCCTGGTGACTTACACCTGGCGCCTTGCCAGGATGCAGCTGTTGGGGACCGACGCGCCCTGCCCCTCGGCGGGCAACGCACCCTGTCACCCGATTACAGGTAGATGTTTAAAATAACCCTGGTAGTCCAGCAGACCCTATCCCCTGCTCAATCACAGGCATATATAGAATATAACCCTGGTGGTCCAGAGGACCCTCCCCCCTGCCTGATCATGGGCATATGTAGACTATAACCCTCATTGACCAGTGGATCCTATCCCCTGCCCGATCATGGGCATATGTAGAATATAACCCTGGTGGTCCAGTGCAGCCTATCCCCTGCCCGATCATGAGCATGAATTCAACTGATCCCTGGTGGTCCAGTGGACCCTATTCCCTGCCCGCTCATGGGCATGTATTCGACTGATCCCTGGTGGTCTAGTGGATTGATCTCCATCACCCACTTGCAGGGCATTACACAAACACCCTGGTGGTCCTGAAGTACCCCCCCTCATCCATCTGCTGAGCCCCACCACCCTGCACCCCCCTCGTCAGCGGTGGGTGGCAGCTCCTCACCTGCAAGCCGCCTGGTTGCTCATTAACTGACAGCATACAGTATGGCTGTATGCCTATTGTCTTCATTGTGGGTTAGCATGCAGACTGTGGTCAGACTACAGTCCCAAAATATGGATGAACCATTCACATTTTGGGATCAGGTAGTACAGTACAGTCTGCATGCCCATTGGCCCATGCAGTGACTCAATAAGCATACAGCTGTACTGTATGCTGTCAGTCAGTGGGCCACTGGGTGGCTTGCGGGTAGGGAACTGCCACCCGCCACGGACTGGGGGTGTGGGGTGGCGGGCTCACTGGGTGGGTGGGGCACTCTGGACCACCGGGCGTTTGCCTAATGCCCACAACCGAGTGATGGAGATCGGTCCACTGGACCACCAGGGACTGTCTGAATACATGCCCGTGATTGGGAAGGGATAGGTCCACTGGACTACCAGGGCTATTTTATTAATATGCCGTGATTGGGTGAGGGAGGGCTCGATGCCCAGTCTGTGTCCTGGAAGGTCTGGTGGCCACCCACAGCAGGCAGCTGCCATGTTGTGCCCAGCAATATAACAGCCCACCTGTGGGTGTTCCGTGACATGTTCCTGGTTTTGATGGGCTCAACTTTGCACCCTCCTATGTGGGCGCAAGGGGGTTGTGCCTGCATATGTGTTGCACATCCTGGGCTGAATTGCATATGGCAAGCACGCCGCCCACCTCTGCATCGGTTACATTACTGAGGCGCCCCGGCACATCGGGTGTTGCGCAGTGCAACCAGCCCCTTTGAACATCATGCCAGAGCACATCGGTGGGTTGTGCATGATGCAACACTGTTGCTCCATGCACAACCCCTTTGAATATCCCACCCACTGCATTCAACAGCAAACATAATGATTTTTATAATCAAATATAGATTCATTTCCATCGAGATATAATATTTTATAGAACAAAATGAAATGCTTTATAACAATTCTCACCACCTATTTATTTTCTCTGTGTTTTTACTGAGAGCAGCACATCCTGCAAAAAGATTAAATATTCAAAATCAATCCTCAAATATAAAAGAAGACAAACAAAATTCATCCCTTTTATGGTTAATACATTTTTCTAACCATATTCACAACAAATAGTATTCTTTGTAAGCACATGCTCTATATTTTCTTTGTCATTATTGAATTAAATTCAATAGTATAGACTATATACCATTTTAGTAATAATAATAAATCTTTATTTAGGTTAAGTGCCTTTCAGAATATCAAGGCGCTGTACAATAGATTTAAAAACAATAATAAAATCAATAATACAGCAATGAAACGGTCTGTCGGGGTCCCTTCAATCCATTACACTAAAAGCCAGATGCCATAGGAAAATTTTCAAAGCCTGTTTGAAACTCTCCCACAGTCACGCTCTCCTGCAGCAGATGGGGTAAAGAATTTCAGAGGGTTGGGGCCACGTACATAAATGCACGTGCCTCAGAAGATTTTAAAGACACCCTCAGAATCTCCAGCAACCCCTCAACAGCCAAACGGAGCTGTTGCTCAGGGCAGTAAGGTACCAGAAGCTATTTCAGGTAGTCAGGACCAAGTCTGTGTGGGGCTTCGTAAGTCAGTAATCTGACTTTAAAGGTGATCCGCCACCAAATCAGCAGCCAGTGCAGATCACGCAGCATAGGTGTAATATGGGAGGACCAAGAAGTTCCCAACTGTGTCACAGCATTCTGCACTAGCTGCAGATGGCAGATATCAACCCCAGGTAGCCCTAAGTACAGGGAGTTGCAATAATCAAGGCACGAGGTCACAAAGGCATGGATCAGTGTAGGAAGGTCACCAGACAGAACAAGGTGCTTGATTCTGTCGATGTTCTTAAGATGGTAAAAGGAAGACTTGATGGCTGCCAACACCTGGGATTGAAGTTTCATCCCATCATCAAGCACCACCCCCAGATCCTGCACCCATTCAGAGGTAAAGATCTGGGAGCCCCCAAAAAAGTCCAGAAGGCTGACCAGCACTCAACCCATCTATCTGGTGACCTGGATCAATGATCATCACCGCGATCTTTTCTGTGTTCAACTTCAGCCAGCTGAAATTCATCCAATCCTGGATTTTTTTGAGGCCATAGTTAAATATCAAGACAGCACTATTCTGGTCAGGTACAAAAGACAGGTAGAGCTGGGTATCATCAGCAAAGCAGTGAAACCTCAGCCCATACCGTCTTACAATGTCTCAGAGGGCAGCATATACACCACAAATAACACGGGGGACAGTACTGAGCCCTGAGGAACCCCATTTGATAGAGAGAATGGGTCAGAAGAATAAATCCCAGACACCACTCTCTGGGTTCTGCCAGTGAGGAAAGATGTAAACCACCTGAGGACTGTACTAGTCAGGCCACAGATGAACCTCAGGTGCTGAAGCAGCACCCCATGGTCCACAGTGTCAAAAGTTGAAGACAGATCAAGGAGCACCAAGATGGAGCAGCTTCTCCAGTCTCTAGCCATCAGGGGATCACTGAGCACCTGAACCAGTGCAGTCTTGGTATTTTATGTCTTTCAATAACCAGATTGAGGGTTCTAGATGTTATGGATGGTCAAGTGGTTCTCCAATTGTACGCCACTACTTTTCTCAATAACCTTCCCTATAAAGAGAAGGTTTGAGATTGGTCTGTAGTTGACCAGACAGTCTGGGTCCAATGAAGCCTTCTTCAGGAGGGGTGTCACCACCGCCTCATTCAGAGAGCTAGGAAACTCACCCAAGTCGAGGAAGCACCAGATTATCTGAGCCAGGACCAGGCCAATAATATCACAACAACCCATAACCAGGGACGTTGGAATCGGGTCCAAACTACAGCATGTAGGGTACATACTCTGGACAATCTGCATGACATCTGCAAACTCTGGCTGGTCAAAGGTACTATAGAAAGTTTGAGGGACGGTGACCTGGCACTGATCAATAGCATCTCCTGTAGAGCAAGTCAGGAGGATCTCCACCCTAATGTCAGTCACCTTAATCGCAAAGAATCAAGTAAGTTCATCGCAGGCCACTTGTGAAAAAGCTCTTTGGAGCTGCAGATAGGCTGGGTTGCACAGCCTGTCCAGTGTTCAAAAGAGCTGAGCCAGTCAGTTCTGAGTGGCAGCAATCTCCCCGGACAGGAATTCTGCCTTCTTATGGGATATTATTGATTAGTAGACTTGATAATGCTCTAATAATCTAAGGTGGTCAGCCTCCAGGGCAGATTTCTGACAGTGAAACATAGAAGCATAGCCTTTGACGGCAGATAAGGACCACTTGGCCCACCCAGTTTGCCCATTTCCCTATCTACTGGATAAGCTGCAGATTCTAGTTAACAAACAGTCTACTGCCTGCTACCTACCACTACAATTGCCTTGTATCTGTCCCATGCATGTTTGAATTCCCCCACTGTTTTAGCCTCAACAACCTCCCCAGTGAACTGTAACCTTCATCCTAGTTGCTGCAACTCCCTCAGGGTCCTATCAAACCAGGGGGCCCGAGGGTGAACACAGACTGGAGGAATAGAGTCCAGCACTAAGGAGATGGTCTTATTATAAGCCAGCACCACAGCCTCTGGATCCTGCTTGCCACAGGAAACTCTGAGAGGTCAATCACCACCGCTAGGCCTTCAGGTCCCACATCCCGTAAAGGGGGGTAACTGACCATATCCACAGGGGAAGGCCTATGAAAGGGGGTGCAAAAGTTGAACATCACGGTGTAGTGATCAGACCAGCTGATAGGTTTCACCCCAAAGTTGAAGGCATCAATCCCCAGGAGAAAAAACAAATCAAGGGAGTGACCGTGTTTATGGGTAACAGAGGTAACAATCCGTGTAAGGCCCAGAAATGTCATCAGCTGGAGGAAGTGCTGTCCAAATTGCGAGAGTTTGTCATTGACCCAGGCATTAAAGTCACCCAGGACCATCAGTCTGAGTGACTCAAATGCCATGTCAATCATGAGATCCACTACTTCCACAGGAATCGCTTCATCCCCAGGTGGATGGTAGATTAGAGTTATCCTATAACCTACACCTTCTACCAAAGTACACTCAGATGATTCAGCCTCCTCAACTGGTACATTCATGAGGCCCAACTCAGTCTTGAAACAGAACACAACCCCCTCAAACCACGGTCCAATCTCGAACGGTGTATCACAGAGTATCTGGCCAGAATTGCAGTCTTCAATGTGGAGCCAGCATTTTCATCCAGCCAGGTCTCGGTGATGTAAGCCAGATCAGTTGTTCCAACCAGATCTGCAATAATTGCAGTCTTATTCTTAATTGATCTGGCACTGCATAACACCACCGAGTTGGATGGGTTTCAGGGCCTCCCATCTACTTGCCCACCAGAAACAGTGGTGCCCTTGGGTATGAGGGACTAGGCATGGTGAACCACATTCCAGGCTCCATTTTCTGGGCCTAACTACCCCAATGCGAGAGACCCATTCTTTCATCCTCTGATGTCCACAGCCCCACCTCCCTACGTAACAATACCCAGCCAACAGTGCAGTAGATTGATCACATCGGGAGGGTAGAGAAAGAGGAGAGAAGAGAACAAATACTGCACAACTGGGAAGAGGAGGCCTACATATTCCACAGGCTTAACAGAATCAAAATACAAAAATGCACCAAGCCGAAAAGGAAAACCCTTAACAAGCCTAAGATAAAAATACCCAACCCAATGACTCACACTCACAAAACTATAAAAAATTAACATAAAAGAAACACAAAATGTCTAAATAAACACCTATATGAAACTCTCCCACTCTCTCTTACAGAGGAGAGGTACAAAAATACAAAATTAGACAAAATAACTACCCAATTTAAACAATAGAGTAAAAAATAGTATCCCTACCATAACAATACTCCAAAATAAAATAAAATATCCCCTCCGAATATGAGTACCAAAAACAGAGTTAAAAATAAACCCTTCTAGCCCTGCATAGATATTTCAGTCCAACACTCTGCTCTTGGAGACACAGTCTATCTAAAATAGGAAAAAAATAAAACCAAGAGGTAGAAATCTCCTGCAACCCCTCTCACTGGGTATGCAGAGAATGGAAAACAGTCTACTAGTGTTCAGACCCTCAGGCCCTCTCACAGCCTGGGAGTAGTAGGAGTCAAGGCACTCTCAATGCCTACTGTTGAAAATCCAGTAATTCTCTCACATTAAACATGTAAGAAACAATAAATATAATTTGGACACCCAGGCTCTCTCACCACCAGGAAATACCAAAATGAAGACACTCTCACTGTCTCAGATGGAAGAAATTCAAAATCTAGCTGTGGTTTCAGAGCAGAATGAGGGCTTGCTGGTGAAATATAATTCAATACAATAAAAATCCACCACTTCAAGACCCTTGCCTGCGAGGGCCAGCAGTCAGAAAATAACTACTCTGCAGCTACAGCAATCTACTGAACCAGGCCACCGGCTAGGCTGGCAGAAAACCTAGGCAGACCACACACCTTCGGGTCGGCTCCCTGACCCGATCGGCCCGGCCTGCCTGAGCAGGGTAGAATTCAGCAGCCAAACCTCCACAAAATACAGGGTCCACAATCCAGACAGGGAAAATCCAAAGCTCAACTAAGCGGCTGAGCAAACTGTCCCAAATATGTACTTCCACAAACTCTCAGTCTAGACAAAGTTCCAAACTCCACATTCGGCTGGGCAAACTGTCCCAAAATACTATCTCCACTTGATTCACATCATCACATCATCGAGCAAATTCAAATTTTAGAGAGCATTCCTCCCTTAAAAGGTCAGTCATCTTTTTGTTTTTGCTTAAGTTCACCCCAACTCAAACTAACTTTCTCTGGGGCTTCTCTCTCGGTATCTTTCTCGAGGCACACACCGAGTAAACACATTCCCTTTCTTAAATGTTCCAAGGTAAAAGAATCCACAACAGATCCCATTATCATTCAAAGCAGCATCAGGGCAAAACTAGATGGTCACAGTGCACACTATGAGACCGTCAATGGTCATCCCTCTCAACAGAGTTCTGTTCAAAAACATAAAACAAACACCACGGACTGTATTGGCTACCATACTTTCTTTAGTTCATCACCTAAATCACATAAAATGTTCAGTTATCTGTCAACATTTCCACTCTATGTGACAGATAATTGAGAATTTTATCTGATGAGGCATGCATTTAAACAAGACCCTGCAGGTATGTAACTTTGGATAACAAAAGCAGAACAAGTGGAAGAAAGAGTGTTAAAATGAGGCATGTTTGAAAACGGTATATATTTTATTTATTTATTGAAATTTTGGAATTACAGTCCTTTGAGTTGAAGACTCCTTTGCAAATGTGCCAGGTCCATAAACAGAACAACACATAGTGACAAGCTGTACATTGTTAACCAGGCGAACAATACATTAAGGCAGTATAACCTGGTTGAATCAGTACAGAGTAGTTTGCTATTTAGGTTGGTTTCACACGGTTTCACTAGGGTTGAATAGGAACCCAGGGTCGTTGTGGTGAGGTGGGTTGGTTGCTAGTTTCAGATGCTAAACTTTGGCCAAAGGGTTGTGTTTAAGGTACCCAGAGCTATGATGGCCAGGTAGGGAGTTGAAGGAGACGTTGGTTTTCTGACTTCAGCCTAGTCTCGAAGGAATGGTTGAGGCGGCCACAAGTCTCAGAGACAAGGAGAAATCTCTTGATGCCTTTTTTATATAGGTTAAGGCTGGGGGCTTGGGAGATGGAGGAGGGGAGCTGATCAAGCCAGAGTGGCGCTCGATACCTGAAAGACCTTTGCCCTAGTGAAGTCCTACAGAGGCGGATTAGGAGTGTGTTGTCAGCCAGATGTCGAGGGGTGCTTCTAATAGGGGTTGGTTGATGAGGGGGTGAAGCCCTAGGTGAAAGTTTCATCAGGATCTTTTGCTTGGAGGCAGGTGTGGTACTTTAGCCTCCCTTCAAAGGTCAGCCAGTCTGCTTGATTATAGAGCTCACAAGTGTATGTTAATCTTTCTGCGTTAGTGACCAATCAGCAGGCTTTGTTAAGAGCTAATTTGATGCTGTTTAGGGCTGTGTTTTCGGCTATGCCATATATTGTAATCCCATAGTTGACAAGAGATAGGACTGAGCAGGTAACAATGAGTCTAAGCACTGGGGGGATGGGGAGGCAGTGCTTGTGCCTGTAAAGAATACCCCAGCTGTATGTTTGCAGAGGCGAGAGGTGTTTAATATGTAAGTGGTAGGTGAGGACGTGCCCAGTGTTATGCCTAGGTACTTAAAGTTAGTGACCTGTTCAATTTGGGTGCCTCTGGATTGGAGATAGTTAGTTGGCATTACTATTGGGGTTTTGGCTGTGAGCAAAGATCATAGATTTGGTCTTGTTGTAGTTAGTAGAAACCTGTGATCAGTAAACCAGGATTCAAGTTCTCGAAAGCAGTTTTCTAGGATATTTTGAAGGGAGATTGGATTTGTGTGTTTCCAGTATACAAAGCCATCATTGGCGTAGAGTAATAATTTACCACTGCAGGCCTGGGGGAGGGAGTTGAGAAAGAGAGTGAAAAGTAGAGGGCCTAAGATAGACCCTTGGGGGATTCCAGAGTGAATAGGTAGCTTGGCAGATAGGATGGTGTTGATATATTCTATACTGTGTGTGTTGAATTTCATAAGTTTCATAGGTAGAGTCAAGCTAGCAGACTCAGGGTCCTTAACAGCTTGCCAGAATCCCAAAATTTATCATTTAAAACTGAAATACCTTGACCCCATAGTACATATCTAAGCTATTCTTAAATATATTCATGTTAGAACTGCTGACAATATTTATTGGAAGGTCATTCCAAGATGTTATCACCCTCTGACTGTACCAATATCTACGTTGTATTATACTGAAAACCCATCTCAGCCATAAGTATGTCATCATCGAGCAGTCTGTAAAGCAGACAGAGACCACCCCTGTGCCTCTGTAGTAGAGGGAGTATACATTGAGGGATGTAATTCTTTCATTATAAGGTTGATTTTTTAAACCGTACACTGATTTAGGGAATCTACGCTGCACACCCTCCAACAGATTTATATTCTCTCAATTTTGTGGTGACCAGACCTGTGTACAGTACTCCAGGTGAGGCCTCATTAGGGCATTATACAATGGGAGAAGTACATTTTTGTTCCTACTTGCTATATGTCTGAAAATATGGTTAAGATTATGATTAGCTTTCTTAATCTGGATCCTACAATGGAATTTAAACTTGAGGTAATTTGTGATGGTTATTCCCAGATCTCTTTCTTCATCAGAGACCTCTCGTGGGATGTTAAATAATTTATAGGAGATCTCCCTATTTTTAGTATCAAAGTGCATGACCTTGCAGTTAGCAGTATTCAGAACTAGTTTATTTCTAACTGTCCATTCCAAATATCTCATCAAGGGCCTCATGTAAAGCTTTCCTATGTTGTTGTGTATTTACCACAGTTCCTATCCTACAATCATCAGCAAATTTATGTAGCCAGATGTTTGGATTGTTCAGTTTCAGTGAGGAAATATAGCTATTGAAGAAGCTTGGGCCCAAAACAGAGCCCTGTGGGACCCCACTAGTAATTGGAGCCCAGCTGGATAAAACCCCATTTATCACCACCCTTTCCTACCCTGGAGCCAATCTATCACCCAATTACAGATGTTCTTGTTGAGGTTAATCCTCCAGTAGAAATAATAATTTGTAATGGGACAATTTATCAAATGCCTTGGCGAAATCTAAATAGATCATGTCCACTGAATTCCCTAGATCCAGCTCACGATTTGCATGTTCGAAAAATGACAGTATATTCGTTTGACATGATCTTGACTTAGTAAACCCATGCTGTGCTAAGTCAATCAGGTTGTTGTTATTGACATGATCTAAAATAAGGTCTTTAATTAAGCCTTCCATAATTTTACCTATCAGAGAGGCCACGTTGATAGGCCTAAAATTTTCAGGCTTAGTTCTTGCCCCTTTTTTAAAGATGGGGACTATCGTGGCTAGTTGCCAGTCATTAGGGACTTTTCCTGAATCCAGAGAAGCTTGCATTATATGAGTGATTGTTAAAGCCAGTGCGTCTGCTAGTTCTTTCAAGACTCTTGGGTGCATTCCTTCAGGACCTGATGATTTATTGAGTTTAAGCTTATTTAAGTGCTCTAAGTATTCTTAGGGTCGAGGGTTATTTTTCCTGGTATTGATGACTTATTACCTATATGCTTAGTGGGGTTGTCTTTATTATATACTGAGCAAAAATACTTGTTCTGTATATTGGCCATTTCAATGGCTGTGGCTACGTGCCCATTGTCATTAAAAAAGGGACCAATCATACTATGTATAGACTTGGTGTTGTTAATGTAGGAAAAAAAAGCTTTTTTATTATCCTGTACTTTGTTTGCCAGTTTGACTTCAAACTGTGCTTTAGCTTTTTTATAGGTAGTTTGACCTTTTTTAAACAAGTCTTATAGGACAGATAGATCTCCGCTAATTTAGTTTGTTTAATTTTTGTGTAATCTGTTTTTCTTGTTAATTAAATGTTTTATTGAGGTGTTCATCCAGGCTGGTTTAATTCATTTTCTATAAATGTTGTTCTTGGGGCACTAGGTACATATTTGAGTACTAAACTCTGAACTTTAGTTGTCAGTGTTTCCTACATATCCTGGACATTTTATTTACAAAGTCCTTGTTCCAGTCCCAGTGCAGAAATATTTTTTAATACTGGGAAGTCAGCTTTATTAAACATTAACTTTGTAATAGTACCTGTAGGATTGGGGTTTAAGAGTTCGCCAACATTAAAGTGAACTGAATTATGGTCACTACTAGCCAGTGGACTTTTAACTTGAACTGCATTTACTCTATCTCCCATATTTGTCAAAATGAAGTCAATATATTATCCCTGTAGTGCTATCATTGACCTTTTGTTCTAATCCTACCGGATTCACAGTATCTATGTACTGCATATCGATGGTACTTATTCCATGCCCATTTTCCCAGTCTATATTAGGCAGGTTAAAATCACCTGCCAGTAATATTCTATCGGCTGGGTTCAGATCTCTAATAGCTTTCAGTATTGCCTTGTCATCATCATCCATTGACATAGAAGGTGGGCTGTATAATAGTCAAAAAAGGATTTTTGTGTTTTTATGTGGGAGTTTTCAGATTCATTAATATACATGGCCACCCCACCACCTTTTCTATATCTCCTTGATTTATGGTACAATTTGTACCCAGCAATACTTTTTTCACAGTGATCATCTTCACTCCACCATGTTTCTGTCACTAAAGCAGTATGTATATTATGTGTGTGCAACAGCAGTTTAAAGTCATTGGCGGTGCAATATTCAAAAGGGGAAAGTGCGCCGCACAAATCCCAATGTGCCGGAGTGTATCAGTAATGTATGCAGGTGCAGGTGGGGGGCGTGCCCATGCATATTCTGCACAGCCCGATATTCAGCCTGAGATGTGTGGAGCCATGCATGCGCAACCCCTACCTGTGCCAGCACAAAGTTATGCCCCCCCCAAAAAAGAACAAGAGCGGGCCACCCACAGGTGAACTGCCATATTGTAGGGTGCAACATGGCAGCTGCCACCTGGGTGGTGAACCAAGCTCCAGCTGCACCTCCATGGTGCCACCCCCTCATGCCCAGTCGTGGGCTTAAGTGAGATTAAAACAAAGTCCTATATCACTGGTGGTCCAGTGGACCTGTCTGCACTCCCAATTGCGGGCTAAGTAAATAAAGAATATGCTAACCTCTGTCCCTGGTGGTTCAGTGGACCTGTCAGCCCACCTGATCACGGGCTAAGTAAAAATAAGAATAAGCTAACCTCTATCCCTGGTGGTCCAGTGGACCTGTCAGCCCACATGATTGCGGGCTAAATAAGAATAAGCTACCCTCTATCCCTGGTGGTCCAGTGGACCCCCCTCCCCACCCACTCACTGATCCCTACCGCATCGCTCCCCCCAGTCAGCGGTGGGCAGCAGAACCCCACCTGCCTGCCACCCCACCGCCTGCCGACTGACACTGTTGGTAGGGCTGTATGCCCATTGGTCCCCAGCATGAACCAATGAGCGTGCAGCCCATACCGTACTACACATTCGGGATGGTGGGGATCAGTGGGCAGATGGGGAGGAGTGTTCACTGGACCACCAGGGATAGAGGTTAGCTTATTCTTATTTTTACTTAGCCCATGATCAGGTGGGCTGACAGGTCCACTGGACCACCAGGGATAGAGGTTAGCTTATTCTTTATTTACTTAGCCCGTGATCGGGCAGGCAGCGGTCCACTGGACCACCAGGGATTTATGATTATTCTTTTTCTGCTGCAGCCCAAGATTGGACTGTGGGCACATTGCCATGCTGCAGGGGGCTTTGGTCCCTGATGGCTGCTGCCTGGCCGGGTGCCAGGCGCAAGTCGTTGGGGATCAGTGCACCTGCATGCAAATGGGGCTGAGACGAGGTGCAAATGGCCCCATGTGCACCTTGCATACATTATGGACCCATTTGCATCAATCCTTTTGCATGTCGTGATTGCTACGCCTTGCGCAGTAGAACTTGCGCTAGCGCGCATCCACACGGTCCACTTCTGGCCACTGGCGCTGGTGCAGTGCCATCGCACCATGTGCACTGCAGGTGGTTGGTGAGATATTCAATGATCCTGAGCCAAGGCACAGTTCCATTGAATATTGCACAGTCCACGCCCCTGCGCAGCCAAAATAAGCTGCGCCTGGGCTTGCGCCACAGTCTGGCGCAGTTTGAATATCTGGGCCATCATGTTTATTTACTAGGCCTCTTGCATTGATAAGGATAATATTCCATTCAGGCACATTTTGTAGGGTTTTTTCCTGGATATGAGTGGTTAATTAAGTTGTTAGCCTTATCCCCCCCCCCAGTTTAAATGAGGGGTTGTTTAAAGTGTTAACCTTATCCCCCCACCTCCTCTAGTTTAAATGGAATTTTGCCACATCCAGAATGTTTTTATGCATGACATTTAAATGCAGGCCATCATTCTTAAAAAAAAACAGATCTACTAAATGTAATTGAGTTGTCCATAAAGCCTATACATTCTATTTTGCAAAAGTTTCTCTGCAATCTATTAATTAGCATAATCTACCTATTTTTGTGGGAATGATAACCATACATTGGTAATATCCTGGAAATTTTGATTTCCCCTCCCAACTCTTTTATCCTTCTGGCTATCTACTTGCATTCTGACTGGGTAGTCTCCATCCTACTCCTTACCACATCATTTGCTCCTGCATGTAGGATCACTAATGGGTTAACTGTATTTTCAAGCAGCCCTTCCAACAGTGTGGAGATATCATGAAGTCTAGCTCCTGGTAGTGCACTAACTGTTGTGGTTTCCTTTCTATTATTACAGACCCTTATGATAGAGTCTCCAATGACTACAACTCCCTACCATGTGCGTTCAGTGTCTTTCCTTGTTCCATATCTATATGGCAACTTGATTCCTTATGTTGAGTAGAATGTCTGTATTAGCTCAAGTCCTTGATTACCTCTGACATCTCTGGGGAGGCCAGTAATAAATTATCAAACCTATTTGTTAACTTCAGCGATGTATCTAAGTTCAGTGATGTATCCAACATAGGCCCAGACATACTGTCTACAGCCTTTGTATTTTCTGCCACTTTAATTTCAAGCTTGTCCCTCATGCTGACTTTTGGTGTCTGGATGTTATCAGCAAAACATGATTTATCAGGCATCCTATAGCGTATATCAGTCACTGCCTCGTCTATAAATTCTTCCAGTCTTGTTATATCTTTATGAGTTTGTAACCTTTGTTCCAAATTGTGGATCTCCCGTAGAAGCGCAGCAATTTTTATGCATTTATCACAGGTAAATTCCTGAGTAACAGTTTCCTCAGTAAACATTTACATTCCCTACAAGCTTTCTTTCCCTCCCCTTTTTTTGATTTTCCCTGAGCCATTTGATGCAATATATGATTTGGTACACTCACCACTAATTTTGTTTTCTTCTGCCTGTTGTATGGTGGACTGTCCCAGTTTAATGCTACCCAGTGGTGCACCAGTGTCTAGTTCAGTAATGGCAGAGAACATGAAGAGTATCTGCTAACAAAGAATACTATTTGTTATGACTAGGGTTAGAAAAATGTATTAAGCGTAAATGGGATGAATTGTGTCTTTTATATTTGAAGAACGATTTTGTATATTTAATCTTTTTGAAGGATGTGCTGCTCTGAGTAAAATCACAGAGGGAGAGATATTCAGAAGTGTTGTGTAATGCACAACAGTATTGCACATGCACGATCCCAGAAATGCATCCCGGAGCAATATTTAATGAATGCAAATGTGCAGCGTAAACTGCATTGCGCAGCAGCGCAATAGCTGTGTACACGGCACAAGTACAAGGGGGAGGAACCATGAAGAAGCAGTACAATGCCATATTCAGTGGTACAGCATAGCACAAGTCAGGAGCAACACACAGAATATGCCACACAGAGCTAAGCCTATAATAACAGGATCAAACACTCACACAGCAGATGCACATGGGACAGTGCAAACTGTAACATGGATGTAGGACCATTTATGATGGAGGCAGTGAGGAGGCAGGAGGAGGCACAGCAACACGGCCGTGGAAGGGCCTGTTGGTGGTACGCCACACACAGATGGTACCGTGTCCAGCTCACCTTTGAGGACTTCAGGATGCTGAGATTGTGGGATGGTGCCATCTGAACAGGACAATTCTGAGGCAGCTCTGTGAGCTGTGCCATAAGGAGTTGCAGGCACCCACCAGGAGGAGCTACACAATGACAGTGGAGAGCAAGGTGACAGCAGCAATGTGCCTTCTCACCATGGGCACCTTCCAGAAACCAACAGGGGCCACCCCAGGCATCACCCAGTTGGCCACATCCTACCTCCTCTCACAGTTCCTCAATGCACTGCTGACACATGCTTCAGAGTTCATCTGATTCTCAAGCACACAGGCAGAGCATACAGCAAACATGCAGGGCTTCCACAGGGTGGCTTGCATACCAGGCATGATTGGGGTGATAGACTGCACCCACATGGCCATACGCACACCACCTGGCCCAGAGGGCACAGCCTACATAAACCAGAAGAGCTACCCTTCAGTCAACTGCCAGGTGATGTGCACTGCTACGGTGTGCATCACCAATGTCTGTGCCACACACTTTTGAAATGCATGCTGCATACATCTGGCACAGCTCCATACTGTGCCAGTGATCTGAACATTGGGAGATCCCTGGGCCACCTGGTAGGTGAGTATTTGCTGGGAGGGGAGTCGGGAGGCTGCACTGGGATGGGGGCCCAGACTACATGCAGCAGTCACTGACAGCATGGCCAAAGGGGCATGGGAGAGTGGGAAGCAACAAACATGACAACATGCTAACCTGTACACCTTACCCACACAGGTGACAGCGCATACCCCCTGTGATCCTGGCTGTTCATCCCCATCCGGCGCTCATCAAACATCATTAAAGATTTATATGAGGCCCACAGTGTAACACACAACATCATAGAGTGAGTCTTTGGCATGCTCAAGATGCGGTTCTGTTGCTAGATAGGTCCAGTGGAGCCTTACAATACAGCCCTGTGAAAGCCTGTGGACTCTTCCTGGCCTGCTGCTTGCTGCACAACATAGTCATTCACCATGGGATAGCCATCCAGGAGGTGAAAGCAACAGCAGAGATGATGATGGGAATGATGGGCCAGAGGGGGAGCGCACCCATGCTATGGAGGGACCACAGGATCACTGCAAGGGCCAGGATGCACAGGGTGACCATCATACAGGAGCACTGTGGGAACTGCCGGTGAGTAGCAGCCATGAAAGTTGTGCAGGCACAGAATGGAGACCCACACACTCACACACGACAGTGCATGACCACACGGGGAGGCATGCAGGGCCACCAACACACACACACAGCTAGCACAGGGACACCACGGACACACAGCCTCACACACACTGCATGATGCACAGGCATGGGTGCATGGGTGCACACACGCGGGCACAGTGCTGGACAATGGCTGGCCGTACCATGACAGACACAGGCAACAACTGCAGCATATCTGGCACACATTGGTGCATGGTGCACTGTGCAGGTGGCACAACCAGATGCAGTGGCTGTGGTGGCAGGTCGCACATGCATGTGGGCTGCAGGTGGTGGCATGGATCAGACAGATGGCACCACCACAATGGCAAGGCCAGTACAGTGTTGCCCTCATCACGCCCATGTCACAGGGCCCTACAGCACAGCATGCACACAGGAGGCCACACTGCATGCCACCATATGTGCCACCACGCACATGGGCATGCATGGTGGAATGTGTACAAGGCCACAGCGGCAGGCAGCAGGATGGGATGGTACAACCAGCAGGCCTACTGGGTGGAAGAACAGCTGCCAGGCTGTGTGGCAGCCACAGTCTGCTCAATGGCCACTGGAGGTGTACACAACACATTAGCAGGGTGGATGTGCAGGACTGTGACTGGGTCCCCACTGGCGTGTCCAGGTTGGCAAACAGAGATCCAATGGGGGTGTCAGGCATGGGCATGTTGGAGCCCAGTGTCAGCCGTGCTGGGGTCACCAACCACTCAGTCTGCGGAGCAGATGCCACACTATGGGGAGTCCTATACACCCCACTGTGCCCAATGGACACCAGTGATGAAGTCCAACAGTGATGGCACTGGCAGTGTGGTCCAGTGAGGCGGATGTTGCCTTCCACAGCCGCTGGACCTCACCAATCAGCAGATCTCTTCCAATGTATGCATGTTCGGATTGCTGCCATAGCTCCACCCACAGTGCATTTAATTGTGCCCCGAGCATTACCTGGTTGTCCATGGAGGCCCACAGCAGCCTGGTGTGCTCATCCAGCCTGTCAGTGATGTGCACATACTGGAGCCAGTGCTGACCAGCTAGCAGAGTAGCGTCAGGCCCGGTGGCATCCCCTGCCGGGGGCTGCCACACGGGGGTCTGCACAGGAGGTAGTAGTTAGGGGTGTGCCCCATCAGTGGTCCCTATGGTGTGCTGCACAGTAAGCACTACTGCCCAGTGCCACTGTCCACTCACCTGCTGCACAGTCCCCATGGCTTCAGTGTCCATGGCACCAGCCCCACCACAGCCCGCACTGGTGGTGCTGCGCCCACCACTCAGGGCCATAGACGGGGTATCTGCATGGTGCTGTACCACCAGCAGCCACAGCCACCAATGTGCCTGATGTTGCACCTGGGAGGTGTCCACAGTCCCATGCCACCCATGTCCTGCACCAGATCGGCATCAGTGTCAGACCCACCACTCACCTGCATGTCCAGTATGAGGACTGGCATCTCCTCCATGAGCAGCAGGTGAGCCATCATCATCCAGGCCACCATCATCCAGGCATCAGGTTGGCAGGGGGTCATCATCATCCAGGCCTAGGAAGACTGCCAGCCTCTCACTTCCATGTCACTGTTGGGCTATGGCCCTGATGTCAGGTGATGTAGATGGCTCGTCCTCGGTGGGTCCAGCATTAGCAGGTGCATCCTGAATTCCACCCTTGAGGTGTGATAGTGCTGAAACACACAACAGTGGAATGCATGAGTAGGTTGGCAGTGTGCACACCGCGCCACCACTGGTGGGGGGCATGCACGTAAATGTGTGGCCACCATGGATCAGGGTGTGCACACTGTGCAACACAGTGGACTGTGCACACCATGCTTGAGGCACATGCAGGGTTGGCCATGCACGATGGCCAGAGCACATGGATCAGCACCACGTGCTGGGTGTCATGCCAGAGCTGCACACCGCAGTCACTCGTCTGCCTGTTACATGTTATACAACTGCCAGTGCCACTGTGGCCCATGCTGTGCCCATGGCCACTGGGATGTGCCCCGTGGTGCTAGCCAGTCACGCTGCACATCCTGGGGCCTGGGTCTCAGTCATTGTCCAGTGACCACGTGGCCACTGCACTGCAGACAGGTGGTCCTGGGCATGCATGGTTGCACCTGTGCAGTTTGTACTGCAGCCCATGCTGCATGCAAGGGGCCCATGGCATGACTGCACATACACCAGCATGCTGCCATGCAGTGCACACACCCCAGACCCTCTCAAGGCACACAGTTACTCACAGTGCTGCGAGGGTCTGCCAACCCATCTGGAATCCTCCACCTGGTATGCCCTCAATAGCTGCGCATGTGATGATCACTGCCACCATCTCCTCCCCTGCCATAAAGACAGGGGCTGATCCAGGGCCCCCCGATGGTCCATCTGTGGGACAATCTGATAGCAATCACCTTCACTTTGATGTGCTGCCTGTAGGTCCCCATCTTCTTTTTCAGTCCTGTACTATGTTGATGTCAACGCGGACATTCACGTACATCACCACCTCATCCCATCCTGTGGCACGCCTCCTGTGGGGTGTCCATGGCCCCACTGAGCAGCTCCCCCCTGTCCACATAGGCCTTGACAGGGCCTGCTGCTCATCTTTAGTAAAGTTGAGCCTGCGCTTCTGTGCAGGATCCTACTTCTCAGCCCCCTTAGTCTCTGACATGATGCCTCCTGTGGGGGAAAACATTGGCATCATCATCAGTGGACTGTCAGGCCAGCCTGGTACCCTGCAGCACAGACAGCAACTCCAGTACCTTCCCAACATATGTAACCCTGTACGATAAGGCTGCAATACCTGTCAGTGCCTAGTGCTGTGGTGTCACGCTTTTATGGCTCTTCTCATGCAAATGAGCAATTGTGCAACTATAACAGTATGCTAATGGTCCTGACTGCACCATGCAAAGGCTCATTAAGCTATTTGCATACCATAGCTGAATACTGCTGAATTGCGCTATGCGCATTCAGAATGCACAAGGGAGGACCGCTGGTGCATGTCCTGCACATGAGCAGTGTGTGACAGTGCTTCCATCTTGCAAATGCTGCCACCTCATATGGCCTGTGATACCGGTGTGAATAGCACAGCATGCCCCCATTGTGCATGTGACCCTGTGCGTGAGCACCCATGCTGCTTCCCTGTGCTGTGTGGCCCTATTGTTCATAATTGCTGCATGCGACATACCACCTGCCACGCAGTGGCTACAGCTGCATGCATACATGCATGGGCACTCCGCTGTACAGAGTCATGCTGTGCATCCATGGGTTCATGGCCCTGACCCCTGACTCCCACCTGATGGGGCTGCACTGTGTATGTGCGCAGATGTGCAATTGTCAGGAGGTGTGCATCCCAATCACACAGATCCATTCTGAATTGCCGTGCTATGGGACCCTGTTGCACATCTGTGTTGCACTGCTCCATGTACTGGCAGAGTAGGCACACACTGTTGGACAGTGCATCTGTTGGCAGCTTGTCAGTCCCGGGGCAGCATGGTTGCAGTGCAGTGAAATAGACTGAGGTGAAGCTGGCCAACCTACTGGCCCTTGTCCTGTCTGAGGAGGACCACCTATTCGGCACTGCTGACCTACAAGAATCCTGCTCAGAGATGCGGCAGGGTGTGGCAACCAGCCTGGAGCAATGGAAAGGGGTGCCACATGCCATGGAGCAGTGTGGGTACTGTTGTGGTGACCTCTGCAGGCAATATCCTAGATGCCCACAGTGTCTTCAGGTGCGAGCATGCAGTAGATTGATGCCCCAGCTAGGTAGATGTCATGTTGCTCAGTGCATGTGTCCACTCTTTACAGCCTGTGCAGCTGCAGGGGGCCT
This sequence comes from Neoceratodus forsteri, assembly GCA_016271365.2. Lineage (NCBI taxonomy): Eukaryota > Metazoa > Chordata > Ceratodontiformes > Ceratodontidae > Neoceratodus > Neoceratodus forsteri. The sequence goes on from CM057457.1 coordinate 418,035,745, forward strand.
TCACTGGTGGCTGGTGCACATCCTCCACTGCTGCACTGCATGCCTGTGCAGTACATGGTAGTGGTGGGCCATGCACCATGCCTTGGCCATGGGTCTGTGTGGATGTCCGTGCTTTGCCAGCACTGTGCATTTTGTTGGTGGTGGATGGCTGTATTCATGTCATGGAACTCATGACCATTGTCTCTCTCTCTCTCTTTCTCTGTTCCTTCCATAGGTCCCAAAGACCACTGGGGGGCCAGGGTGGTCACAGAGCAGGTCAGGCAGAGTAATGAAGGTAGCAGCATGGCTGCATTGGTGCCTGTGCTGGCAGGTGAGTATGTGTGGCATGGTGTGTGGGGGCATTGTTTTGTGTGGGGTAGCTGTGGTTTGGTGAATAGGCCTGTGTGGCCATGCATGCCCACTGCATTGGGTGGTGCCCAGCACTACCGCATGCTCCATGCTGCATCTGTGGCTAGGCTTGCCCATGGTCTGTGTGTGGCACTGAGATGTTGCTGTCCCAGGTGGGGTAGGGGTGTGTGCACATCCCATGGTACACATCTGCAGCACGGGCTGTCCTGTACTGACTGGAGGGCCCTTGCACCAGGTCTGTGTGGTCCACTGCTCGGGTGTTGGGGCAGATCCATCACAGCAGGTGGCCACACAGGCAGTCCCTGGGGCATGGGGGTATCAGCTGCAGCTGTCCACTGTGCATGTGCCTGTTCCAGTTCTGTCCACCCGTGGGTGCAGTGGCTGTCCTATTCACACCTGTGGGTGGGGCTGGACTACTTGGGCACTGTTACTCATTGCCTGTCGTATTTCCCCTCCTGTAGGTCAGGCCAGGGTACCCAGAAGGTGCTGTTGGAGGGCCCCTGGCATGGTGCTCTAAGTGCCATGTGGTGTGGTGGTGCTGCTTTTCTAGAGACTGGACACCCTCCTCTGCATCAGCCACAGGCAGCTGTGTGCCACTCTGGTGCTCGTCAGTGAGGTGTGCCAGCTGTGGAAGGCACAGGGACAGGCACGCCACTGATGTTGACACTGCCCATCACTGGGCCCTGGACATTTAGTCCTCTCCTGCTTTACTTTCCTCTGCCAGTTCCTGCTACCTTGCTCCCAACCACATTCTCCTTGTTGCCATCCATTACCATCCTTCCTCATCACATCCTGTTCCATTGATGTCCTGCACTGTTTGCTCACCATGTTTTTGGTCTCAGTAAACTGTTTTGTTACTACACCTCTGTGTCTGCTTCTCCTTTGCCTGTGCAATGTTGCACTGTGCCTCCATTGTTCTGTGCTGCTCTTGGGTGTGCCCATTGTGTTCCACGACTGTGCCCTTTCTGGTGTGTTCCCTTGTGCAGTGGCTGCTGTGTGCTACTTGCCACCATGGCATGGGCCATTGGGCAGTGGGTGTGCTTCTGGCCTGTCAGTGGTCCAGTGTGGCATATCCCTATTTGGTGTTGTTGCCCTGCCCCTCACCTGCACCATTGTCCTTGCCAGTGCTGAGGTGTGGTGCTAGGCCATGCATGATTGCTTGGTGGTGAGGCTTGTGCACCTTGTTTCCCTATGATTGTGCAGCTCCTGTGCCCATGCCCATAGTGCAGGTCCTGATCACATGCGGCATGCCTGTAGCAGTGTCCCATGCTGTGTGGCCTGTCAGGGTTGTGGTGGTGCTGTGCCATGGGCTGCTGTCTGCTCTGTCCTCTGGGTGCACCGCTGGTGTGTTTCTTGGCCTGTGTGCCTCTGTTGTGCAGTCTGTGGTCCCTGTGGCCCACTGGCTGTGTGCTTGTGCTGTGCACTGTGTCCCAGGACTCTGGGGCTGGCCCACTGCTCTGCTATCATGCTGCCCTGCCTGTGAGCCCCCTTGCCTGTTGTGCTTGCCTGTTGCTACCTCCTGTCATGCTTCAGTGCATGTCTGGTTGCACAGTGGTGCATCCTGTGCTATATTTGGTGTCACTTGCACCTTTGCATGTCTATGGCACATGTTCTGAATATGGCATAAGTTTCCATGGTACACTTGCATTACACTGTGGATTCCATTACACATCCTCTGGGAGCATTTCTGAATATCGGAGCCAGAGAAAAGAAATAGCTGATGATAATTTAAAGGGTGAGACTTGTTAAAAGCATTTAATGTTGATATTATAAAATATTATATTTGGAAGGAAATTAATCTATATTTGATTATAAAAAATCATTATTTTTGCTGTAGAACACAGTGTTTACTCACCAAAGAAGGACTGTACATCAAAATGTTTGGGTCCTGAAAACATTATTTCCTAAATGCATGTAAACATTACAGAGAAAAAAGGAAAAAGAAAGAGCAGAAAATAAATTATAAAACTTTTTTCATATTTGGTGAGTGGAATTTGTTACTACCAATGTTTGGTTCTTGTGTTTAGCCTTTATTGGTAGACAGCTACTCCTTCAATTATTGAAGGCTTTGTTTGAGCCTTAATATGAGCCTCTGATCCAGCTACCAATACCAGTTGCCCATAACTTTCATTATTTTTTGGACTCTTTTTTTTTTTTTTTAGACTCCAAAGCAATGTTTGGTTCTTGTGTGTCAACCATATTTCTAGTTTGTTCACCATTATTGTGTTCACTTATAGTACTAGCACTCTTAGCCTTTCCCTTCCCCTTCCCCTTTCTTTTACCTTTATATTTGTCTTTGAGCTTAGAGGAGTTGGCCACATATATGTTGGCACATGCTTTTCCTACTTTCCTCCGTTCCTTACATCCTCAGTCTTAGTACTGTTTTAACCAGAGTAGTTGGAATCTCAGTAGAGAAAATCTGGTCTTATTTACTCTAGAATCTCTAAGACAAATGAAGGTGAAGGAGTGGTATTTGGGACCAATTTCCTAAGAACAGATTGGATTTCATCAAGTTTAAATCTATTAGCAGTGACACTTTGTTTCACTGTTTGTGTATCATTTGTATACCAATCATTTTATCCAAGATCATTAAATGTGCTATATGGATCTTCAACATTTTTTTAAATTCTCACTTAAAGCAAAAGGATAAGATGTCACTAGATGTGTTACATCTTTGTACTTAAGGCTCCTAGTCTCTGAATCAAGTCTTTTCAAACCTTGAATGTTAGTATGCATCTCTTCCATTGCTTTGCTCATAGTAGCTTGTATAAAATTTGACCCATCTATATTTCTTGTCATGATTGGAGTGTAATTCTCTGGGGAAAACTCTAACGGACAGGATTCTTTAAACGTATCATTATAGCTACTAAACACAACCGAGAACTGTAAACGTTCAGTACAATTTTCTCCTGATTGATGTTCAGTCCATTTCTGGGATTCAGTTTGGCCACTTCGAGAAGCTGAAGAAATTCTAGAAGTGGGATTTTCCTGTTGTAAAGAAAAATCACTATTGGCCATTATTTCTGGTGTTGATGACAATCCAGTTATATTAGAAACCTCTGATCATGGGAATGCAATACAGTATTCATGCAGGTTTCTAGGGGGAGATGTTTTTAACAAGAAAGTGATTGTCTATTTTAGTTTGTCTAGGATTACTTTTATGAACTTGTTCTACTTCCCAGTTTGATCCCCTGTCGGGGGACGGCACAGAGATCCTTGGGCCTTTTCTATCTTTTTTGCCCTTTCTTTCCCATTTTCTTCCTCCTTTTCTGACTCTTCTTTAATTTCTTTAATTTACCCTTCCTCCCCCCCCTTTTGGGACTGTTTCCACATACTGATTCCTATCCTTCTTCAACTTTATACTCATAGTGATTTCATCCTGTTTTCTGTCATTTAATTCTGATATATTGGTTTCAAGAATTCCTACTCTGTTCATTACTATTTCTTCCTTTGTAGCAGCTAGTGCTATCTCAAGAGCTTGCGTCCCAGTATGAACCATGTTAATGATTGATTACTACTTGGCAGTCCATGTTATAATGCTGTAAATTTTGAGAAAAAAGGAAAAAATCAATAAAGAATAGTTTGACTCAGGATGCTCCCCCTATGGAAGTTCGTAGTCATAAGCACTATTGTTGATCAGTCCCAGTTTGAATATGGAAATGAGTGGAAACAGTACTCGATGTTTTTTTGAATTGTTGAGTTTTTCAGTACCTAATATCCAAGAAGGAAAGAAAGGTTTCCACTCTTTCACTCTTCACTCTTCAATAAAGGAAGAAGACCCCAAAGGTTTGTTCTTGGGAATGGAGTTTAGCAGCAGTCTTGGCAATCAAACCTTGCCAGAAGGGGATCATTCTGATCAAAACACCAAAAGTTCCAACATAAGTTCCAGCATAACTCTGATAGGATAAGTATTGACTAAAGCAAATTCCACAGCAGTTTCCCGATCCAATGGACTCCATGAGGAGCACTCTTATAAAGTTCCAGATCATCACTAAAAGGGGTATAAAAAAACCCCAAAAAAACTAGCCATAACAAAAAGGACAAAAAAATAAATAAAATACAGGACAAAACTACCAGAGTGTGGAATAGAGTTATGAGAGAACCATGCTCCTAGAATTAGTCTTCCAGCTTTAACATGTATGAAAGCTAGATTAATCAAATCATAAACTATTCTATTTTTAGATAATAGTTAATCTAAACAGTCAAAAACCCATTTAAAACTCTGAGAAAAAAATTTACTTGCAAGACAGACTGTATTGAAATGCAAAGGAGATGGCTACAACTCTCAGTAGTTATCAATAGCTATCAGTAATCCAAACTCAGCTGAATTTACCACCAATACAGTAAATATGCAAAGGACAAGAAGCAGTAAAAATGCAGTAAGAATGAGGAAGCGCACTCGTATTGTAGCAAAGAAATAAAGGGATCCCAAGAAGATCCCAAGCTCTCATTTAACTTTTATAAACTTGCAGGAGTGTTTAACAATGCAACACAATGTGGAAGGACTGAAACCCAAACGGAAATAATTCTATGATAGGGTCGAAAGCATTTAAACCACCACCTAATTGCCAAATAGCACGCTTTCTTCATGATTCAAAGCATTTAATCAAACAAATTAATTTGATTGATCAAATTCAGCACAATGAATCCATGGGTCCCTGATTAATAACAGCTTTATCAGCTCCTCAATAAAACCTATAATCCAGTGAGGTAGGTCCAATGAGGTAGTTTAAAGATAGTTCAAGGCAGAATCACATTCCCCATGGCAGCACAACAATCAGTAGCAAAGTTAAATTAAGCAGTGATTGATTCAGACAAATAACTATCAGTAATCAATAATAATAATAACATAATCAATGGGATAAAGATAACAATGTAGATGTTTTAACCTTGTATCCCACCTTCTAGACCCATTTCGACCAATCCGTTAATATAATACATTTTAATAAAAAAGTCTTCCTGAGGAGGTTGTGGAGTAAAAAACAGTGGGGGAATTCAAGAATATATGGGACAAACATAAGGCAATTCTAGTGGAAGGTAGGAGAAAGTAGGCTGTTGGTTAACTAGGATCTGCAGTTTATCTGTTAGGTAGGGAAATGGGCAGACTGGGTGGGTCAAACGGTCCTTATCTGCCATCAAATTCTATGTTTCTATGTAGTAAAAACCACATAAGAAAACGTTTAAACAATAAAATCTAGAATCTAAAAAATTAAAACAATAAACTGCACAAAGCACTAAGCGCTGACAGTAAATATTCAACTAAGATACAAAAGAGTTGCTAGAAAAACATTTTTTTTTTAGAAACTAGTTTGTGTGTTAGCAGTCAGAATGCTTTCCGCTTGGCCCAAGGAGAGCGGGCTGCTCTACTGTACACTACACTCCAAGTTCTCCCTGGGTCAGCAGACAGCACAGACTAAGGTTCTAAACACTGGTGCACTATATCTTCTGGTAAGAAATGTAGTACAAAGCAAAAACTGCATACACTGTCAGAAGCTTACCCAATGAGGCAATGGTGGCATACCTGTGATAGACAGAAAAAAAAGCCTTGCACAAATCCTGCTCTCTCTCAGCTCCAAGTCACTACTAAGCAGCAACTGAGCAGCGTGCAGCACCTTAGCTCTTCACTAGTGGAATCAATTGATGAGCTAATTTGTTTCCAGCTTGGTAATGTTGAAATAGCACAGGTCACTAAAACCTGTAGCATGCTTGAGAGTGAAATCAAAGCTTTAAGACAGGAAATGGAAAAGTGGAATCTTTCTTCTCATAACAAGATGCTAAATCTTCAATTGAAGCCAGGAATGTCTCCAAGCAAGTATAGCAGGGTTTTAAATAATAAATTAGCAGTTTTTTTCTTGGGACAATACTAACTGTACAGAAAGCATTTATATAGGTTTTCTAGAAGTGTTACATTTGTTAAACACAGTGAGGCAAGTGCTATGCATTTTCACAATGTTTTAGAAGTTTTATGAGCAATATGCTAATCAATTTTTAGAGTTAAATAAAACCCTGTATAGACTTGGACAACTGTGAAATGTTGTGTCTTTATGGGTTAACGTGGGATAAGAATCTAGCATATGTTAATAATAAGGCCAATATTGTGCATCTTCTGTGGGTTATCACTGGTCTGCATATTTTTGAGGAAGACTTTGTTCAAGTATGGAACGATAGAGATGCACAAGGTACTAAGTGCATCTTCCTGTTCTGTACTTCAGCACGTCTAGCACACCACCTTTGGTTGAATGGTCATGCCATAAGAGATAGGGGCTAGCATATTAGCTACTTCAATAAGGACTTTTTAAATCTGTAGGCGACCAAGAGTATAGAGATTTATCCATGGATGTCTGTATTTGGATTAAAGCCATTACTCTTGGAAAATGATCGTAAGCTGAGAAATGCTGTAGCGAATTGGTTCACACATTTTTTTTTTCAAATTGGATCTGAGGAGTTTAAAATAATTAGTACAGTTAGAAAATTTCATGATGTTGATGTTTCTCAAATAGATGTTTTGTTGCAGACAGAAGACATGGTCGATATGATCCTGCAGAAAGCTTTACTCCTAGATGAAATTGGGATTTATATTCTGGACTCTAATGTTCTCTTGGGAAATTCTCCTGGTGGTGATGAGTCTGCTCCCCAAATAAATGAATGAGAAAATAGAACTCTGGCCATCTTTGGTATACAAAGGGCCAGGGGTGAAAATAACCAGACGCGTAAGTTAGTTCTTCAGGATCTTTTCAAGCATGTTCTTGGTATACACAAGTTTCTTGATGTCATCAGTCTGATAGGTTGATCATGCCCAGAAACTGTTAGTGACCAAATACTTATAAATATGCTTACACAAAGAGGCCTTTCACAGACTTTCTAAATGCCTGCCAACTTTGGACAGTCTGGGTATCTATATAGTGGAATGGGACATTGTGGACACAAACAGGAAAATTAATGGAAATCTAATATAAATGTAGTGGTGAATGTGGCTCAGATGTGCAATAACTCTAATTGTGTTGAATCACAAATAGAGTTTAATACCACTAAACATGGATTTGTAAATCTGTCACTGTCTGAATCTTGACCCACCACTCCCATTTTAAAGTTGTCCCATAGTACATTTATTAATAATTGGGCTCTTATTTCTTGGAATATTTCAGGATTAGTGCCCAAATTCTCAGATATCAATTGGAGAGCATTTATAAATCTACATCATACTGTTTGTTGGCAAGAAACATGGCATCTAGATTCCACTAATGTTTCTTTAAACAGGTATACCTGTTTCCAGGTACCTGGAAAAAAACTGCAAAATTTGGTAGGTCATCAGGTGGGCTTGTAACCTGGGTTAGAAGATGATGATCTTAAAGTTGTACATATAATCAGCAATACAACTGCACAAGCATTTCTAATCCATACTAAGGACTCTTCATTTTGTTTAATAAATGCTTGTATCCCACCTCGAAAATCAAAATATTATTCTATAAAACTTTGGGATGAGTTAGAACATTTATTATACTTTAGTTGGTCTAGCACAGGATGTGATAACATCTTAATTTGTGGTGATTTTAATAGCCACATTGGCACCTTCAAAGGCTATGGGGACTGTGAGGCCCATATTTGGGTGCATGATAATGTATCTGATTTTCAATGGAATACAATGGACCAAAGTATAAATACCTCGAGAAGAAAATTTATAAATTTGCTAAAAACTTTTTAATTTAGTCCCCTAAAATGGTAGAATTCTGGGGAGACTAATTGGGGAAGTTTACATATACTAACTACCTGGGTTCTTCCACTTTAGATTTATTTTGTTGGAATGGTAGTATGGAACTGTGGACTTCTTTATCAATTCCCACTAGAAGTGAGAGTGATCATTCCCCAGTGATTCTGACCTGGGGATTCAGGCCCCCTGTAATATTTTATCCGGTGAATACTTCTGAGATCAGAGGTCACTCAAGAATTAGATGGGATCCAGGTAAATCAGATATGTTGGTGACACTAATGGAAGGAATTGCAACCACTCTTGAAAATACTCCAAAAAAATAAGCAGATATTTGAATTTTTGTATACCATGATAATTGGTTGCTATGATAAACTTAGGGAAAGTTTTGCCTACCCCACCATATTGGAAAGAAACCATAAGAAATTGATTGACCATTTGACTCTTGATACATGGTTTGACACAAGCTATTTAAAGTTTAAGTGTCAACTAACTAAATTAATCAGGGTTATCAGAGCATTCAATACCAAGATTGTCTTTAGGGAATTAAATAAAATAAGATCAACCTATAAAGTATTTTTGATATATAAACACAGGCCAGGATATTCAAAGGGGTTGCGCATGGTAAAACAGTGTTGTGCCATGTGCAACCCACTAATGCACCCTGGCGCAATATTCAAAAGGGGATGTTGCATTGCACAAATCCCGATGTGCCAGGGTGCACCAGTAATGTATGCGGTGCAAGTGCGGGGGGCATGCCCATGCATAAGCAGCACATCCCCATATTCAGCCCGGGAAGTGCAGTGCATATGCAGGCACACAAACCCACCTTGCGCTGTACAGGGAGGTGCAAAGATCTGCTGAGAAAAAAAAGGAGCATGGCCTGGCCACCCACAGGTGAGCTGCCATATTGCAGGGTGCAACACAGCAGCTGCCAGCTGTGGGTGGCCACCTGACCTCCAGAACCACAGTCCGTCAGCATGGCAACCCCCTCCATGCCTGATCGCAGGCTTTGTGCATGTTATATATCCCTGGTGGTCCAGTGGATCCTACCCCTTCTCCCGATTGCTGGCATAATTAAATAAATTAATTCCCTGGTGGTCCAGTGGACTGCTTCCAGCCCAATTGTGGGCTTATAAAAATTAGTTTATCCTGGTGGTCCAGTGGACTGCTCCCAGCCTGATTGTGGGCTTATAAAATTAGTTTTATCCTGGTGGTCCAGTGGACCTGCTCCCAACCTGATTAAGGGCTTAGTAAAAATAATCTTATCCTCCCAAGCCCGATCGCAGGCTTTGTAACAGAAAAACCTTGGTGGTCCAGTGGTACCCTCTTCCCACAAGCCCACTCAGACCCACCATCCCGCTCCCCGGTCAGTGGTGGGCATCAGCTCCTCACCCGCATGCCACCTGGCCACCCGCCAACTGACAGCATTCAGTATGACTGTACGCCCATTGGTTCATAGAATGGGCCAATGAGCATGCAGACCATACTGTACTACACAGTCCCAATATGTGAATGAATCCATTCACATATCAGGACTGTGTAGTACAGTATGGTCTGCATGTCCATTTTCCCACACTGTGGATCAATGGGCATACAGCCATACTGTACACTGTCAGTCGGTGGGTAGCTGGGCTGCTTGTGGTTGAGAAGCTGCCTCCTGCTGCTGACCGGGGAGCAGGGTGGTGGGTCTGAGTGGGTGGGTGGGGGGTATCAGTGGACCACCAGGGTTTTTCTGTTACAAAGCCTGTGATAGGGCTTGGGAGCAGGTCCACTGGACCACCAGGGATAAACTAATTTTACTAAGCCCATGATCGCGCTTAGGAGTGGGTGCACTGGACCACAAGGGATACATCTTTTATTGCAAATCCCGCTATTGGGCTGGATTTGGTCCACTGGACCACCAGGGATACCTATATCTTTACAGGGCTCATGATTGGGCTGGGGTACAGGTGCACTGGACCACCAGGGCTGTTACATTTATACAAAGCCCATGATCGGGTGTTGAGGCACTTTGCCATCGAGGGGCAGGGGCGTCGGTCCTCGGCAGCTGCAGCCTGGCAGGTGCCAGGTGCAAGTCGCCGGGGTTCAGCATACCTGCATGCAAATGGGGCCATAATTACATGCCCCATTTGTGCCATGCATGCATAATGGCCCCATTTTCATGTCCACTGCTGAATATCACAGTTCCTGCATATAGCACATCCGCACTTGCGCTGGCGCATCCCCTGCTCCTCAGTTGCCACTTGTACTGGCACAGAGCCACTGCACCATGCGCAATGTGGGTGGCCAAGTTGCCATATTCAATGGTGCTGCGCCATGGTGTTTACTATTTAATATCACCCAGATCATGCCCTGGCGCATCCCAGTTGCGCTGCGCCCCAGCTTGCGCCCCAGCCTAGCGCAGTCTGAATATCCCGGCCAGAGAGTTTTTCAGCAGAATAAATGAGATCAAATTCTTACAGCAATACAACATAATGACTGCAAAACTTTCTGGCTCTTAGTCACCAAAGGAACAGATAACAGTAAAAATAATTATGATTGTCATATACAAATGGAAAAATAAGTCTCTCATTTTGAAAAGCTATTTTATGATCCAGATCTAACTGATATGTTAGGTAATTGGTATAAACCAACAAACAAAACTCAAGTACTGATAATTACTGTTAAAGAGACTTATCTTGCAATAACTAGCTTAAAAAGAAAAAAAAAGAACCAGGTCCAGATCAATTGCAACTGAAATCTATCTGTTGATGCCTTCTCTCTGGTCTAAACCACTTACAACTTTCTTTAACTCATGTATAATTAATAGTAAGGTACCACCTTCATGGAAAGGAGCTATTATTGTTCCAATATTCAAAAAAGGAAATAAAAGTGACCCTTAGATGTACAGATCGATCTCGTTACTGGATGTTAGTGTGAAATTATTTGCTGAAACTCTCTTAAATAAATTAATATTGCAGTTAGACCAGCTAGGAAATATTTCAGAATTTCAAGCAGGTTTTAGACCAGGGTATAGCACAACAGAAAATTGTTTTGTATTATTACATTTAATTGAGAAGTACATTACACTGAGGAAACAAAAATTATGTGTGGCTTTTATTGATTTCTCCTCTGCTTTCGATAATATCTCAAGATGTAAACTATGGCAAGTCATGGCTAAGAAAGGTTTCCAACTGAACCTAATCCAGGTAATAAGTAATCTCTATTCAAATACCTGGGCTCAGGTCAGAGTTGGCAATAATGGTGACTTATCATCTAAGTTTCATACTAATAAAGGGGCAAGGCAAGGATGTGTCTTAGCATCAATTTTATTTAACATTTATATAGACCAACTCTTAGAAGAGTTGCTTAAATCATCATCGGACTCTCCTACCATTTGCTCAAGGTCCTGTCCAGCTCTTGCATATGCTGGTGAGATTGCCTTGATAGCTCTGACTAAATCGGGTCTCCAGAAAAAACTAGAAATTCTCAATGATTTTGCTTCCTCTCATAGTTTACAAATAAATGAAAATAAGAGTCAGATTATTATTTTTGGTTCTAACAAAATAAAGGATACCTGGTTGGTGGGGAAACAGGTATTAAAAACTGTTTAAACGTACACCTATCTTGACCTTACATTCACATATAATTGTCAGTGGACGCAGCATATAAAAACATCCTTGATAAAACTAAAACAGACTGCTGGAGCCTTAGCCAGATTTAATAATAAATTTTGGGGTAATAGTGCAATGTCTTTGCTAAAAGCAATACAAGCTAAGTATGTGCCTCAGGCCTTGTTTCTAGCTGAAATCTGGGACCCCAATAAAGTTGGGTCCTTAGAGCTTCCTTTAAATAAACTTTTATATAAATTACTTGCTGTGGGAAATTCCTCTCCTGCCTCTATTTTATGGGCAGAATTAGATCTACCGAGCTTGGAAGTCCAATGTATAGCCAAACAGGTGGGCTACTGGATAAATGTTACCCGAATGAACTCAAACAGGCTTCCACAGGATTGTCTCAAAGAGAAAAGAAAATGGGATTGTCTAGGATGTAAACAATCAAATTGGTTGAAAAACCTTGAGACAACTCTTTTAAAGCATGACCTCACCTATTTACTGAAATTCATGGATAAGGGTATTAGTATTAATTTAAAATACAAAGCATTTTGCAAAAATAAAATCCAGTGTAAGTTGGCCGATTGTGTCACCATGTCCCACCTAAATATTTCACCATGGCTGATTCAGAATGACAATCAGTTTAGGTTCAGATATTATCTGGACTTTCTGATAGATTCAGAACTCAGAAAACTGTTTACTAGATATCGTCTGTAAAAGTTTAAGCACAGTTGTAACAGCAAGATTTGAAAAATTTGACTGATCCAAAAGATACTTAATGTACCTGTTTGAATAAGGGGAGACAAGATCTGGGTCACATAGTTTTTGATTGCTCCTGATATAATAAAGCCAGGATGAGATGGCTTCTTCCAATGTGAAAAGGCCATACTACAGGAATACCACAGATAAAAATGTATTGTTAAATATTATGTTTACATCAGAAGATGATAATGTTTTCAGTAAGGTAGCTTGGTATATCAGAGCAATTGATGGTATCAGAAGAAAGATTAAATAAGCACTCTATTATGTATTTAAGGGAAGATGATGACTTGCTTTTTGTTCTTTTCATGTGTCTGGATTGTAGTGTAAATTGTTTGAAGTTGTTTTTTTATCTTGTATTGATAAATATATTTTTACAGGAATAATTTGTACCTATTTATGTAACGGTCTTTGACTGAACAAAATACTTATATTACTTACTACTCCCTCAATTATATATGTTCTCTTTAACGAGGTTGGCTGTGCTGGATCTGGGATTTTCCAGTTTCTACAGGGCACACGGCAAGTGCTCTGACCAGAGGCCACCATTACGGTATCTTGAAACTTTTAGTATTCATGACGATGATTCATTCCTAAACATTCTTGCCATCTTTAATGGATTTGAACTTGGTACACACATTTTGGGTATTTATTATATCCCCTCCCCCTTTCTTGGATTCTTTATTGGAAACCTACTGAGTAGTACTTCATATATTTTTACCAATATTAACTTTGATGAACTGACAAAATTATAGACAACAGGTCTCTTCCTTATCTATTACTGATGCTGAAGAACATAGGATATTGCAAAATCTCAAGACCAATGGGAATTTGAGGCACTACACCAGTGAGATCTGTAACCAACCAGTATGAGTATTTAAACAGATCAAATTGGAATGGCACGCTCTGACCATGTCCCAATACCTCAAAAAGAAAAGAATCCAGAGAGGATAAGGATATTTATTGAAACCAATTTAGGATATCCTGACTTGGAATTGGACACCAAATGGGATGGGGTCAGAAACCATTGCTCCAGGGACTTCATGTTGTTGATTGTGGAATCCATCACTAAGGAATTAGCAAGGATGGAACCAGATTTGAGTTAGAATGATGCAGAGATTAAAATCAATTTTCAATAGAGAAACTTAAAATGATCTAGACAAAGTGAATACACAACTTAATATTTTTGAGGAGGAGTTGAGGGCAACCAAGTTAAGGAAATTTAAGAGAGATTTAAATGATTATCAGAATAATAAAATCTATACTTATAAAAAGAATTTGATGTTTAGTACACAGGTCAAATGTAATCTGGATTCAGAATCATCTTTACTCACTTCAAGCAGTGACACTGAGGGGGGCCCTATTCTGGCTTGGGAGGGGTCAGGAGGGGCATTTTTTCAGGAGGTGGGTGGCATTGCAGAAGGACCCCCAGATACAGGATCAAATGAAGTCATTAATACACACACAACACAGGGGATACAGAAAAGGCAGATTCAGCAGAAGCAGGACACTCAGGAGAAACAGAAATAGAAAACAATATAGGGAGAGACGTAAGAAGAAAAGACACGTGACAGGGTCCACAGCTGGGGGCACACCAGGGAATACAATAGACAACACAACAGGAGAAGAAAACATTGAGGTCACAAACCTCCAAAACAAATTAGTTTATAATATTTCAAAAAGAACTGTAACTGTAGTTAAGGAGGAGGTTCTATCTAAAGGCCTCTCCTTTTGCCCACACAGCCCACTCAATGAGTTTGTCTTGAAATTAAATCTGAACAGATTTTATAGAAAAATCAAGTTAAGATACTTTTTTGATTCATAACATGATTCCACACATAGGGTCAAATGGAACAAGTGAAAAAATGGAATTAAGTAGGTGTCTTCACCTCAAACCTACAGTTATTCCACACACAATACCACACACCATTGAGACTTGCATGCTTTTAGTAAACAAAGACTTAGAATGTTTGATTGTTAAAGAGCAGAATACAGAACAAGTATAACTTAACGGCAGCACAATAGGTGCCTGAAAAATTATACTAATATTATTATTAAGGGTGCTAATGGGTGGGGCAGTAGTGATTATGGACTACAGTTACTATAGAGATATATGTATGACACTTCTTAATGATACTAATAACTATATTCAATTACAGGAAGATCCAACAGAACAAGTTCAAAATATAGTTAAAACTTTATTAGAAATGGCATACAATAATGAATGGATTACACAATGGGAAAGAGATTCCCTGTTTCGCCCATATCTGAATATTCCACTATTTTACATTCTTCCCAAAACACACAAAAATTGGTATAAACCTCCTGGTAGACCTATTGTGTCTGGTATAAATTCTATTTTAAAACTAATTTCTATTTTTATAGACCACCACATAAGATATCTAGTGGAAGAAACTGAAACATACATTAAGGATTCAACAGAGATTATTAAACTGTTTGAGAATGAAACTGAAACAGATCTGGATGTTAATAATTGTATTCTGATGACCTGGGATTTGAAGGACCCATAAACCTCTATTCCACATTTAGGCAGATGTAGAGCTTTACAAGAAATTTTAGAAGCTGGGAGACAAGAAACTATACCACCCAATGAGTTACTGGTTAAGATGCATGGGACCAGATATTCAGACCTTGTGCCTAGTGCAAACCCTTAGTGCTGGAATAGTGCTGGATTTGTGTGAGGCTGCAATATTGAAGCCCTATTAGCGCCAGTGCTGTGTGATAGCGCCGACGCTAATAGGTGATGGTATGCAGGGGCGTGGACAGAAGAGCGCTCATGAATGCAAGCAGCGGGGCATATTAAAATGTATAGCACCACACTACAGGCATTAGTGTGACATTTAGCATGGCGCTATTTACTGCTGGAAAAAAATGGCGGTAATGCAGCAGTGACCCCCCCCATCGTGGACCCCATAGCTGCTTACAGCATGAATCGCCCTGGGAGTCTAATGCCCCCAACATTATCCCAACTCCATTAGGTATTAAATTAAACCAGTTTCCCTGGTAGTCTAGTGGTCTTCTCCCAGCACATATCCCGACCCCATTATTAATTAAATTAAACCAATTTCCTGGTAGTCTAGTGGTCTCCCCAACACATATCCAACCCCCATTTCAAATAACAGTAAACCATTGTCCCTGGTAGTCTAGTGGTACCCTCACCTGGTAGCGCCTCTCCGCTCCAGCCCACCTATCTCCCACAAAGGGAGTCAGCGACTGGCCCATCCCTCCTTTCACCACCATGGCCAGCCACTGACTGAGGAATAAATGAGCTGTACTCAGTCCATTACAGTGCAGCTCATTTATTCCTCAGTTGGCAGCTGGCCATGGTGGTGGTGGTGGTGGTGTGAGTAGGGTTGGCTAGCCTGTACTGGCTCACTTCGTGGCAGATGCTCATTTATTACTCAGATGGCCATGGTGGTGTGAGGAGGGCTGAGCTGGTCACTGGATCGCTTTGTGGCAGATGGGTGGGCTGATCAGGGTGGCACTACCGGGTGGGGGGGGTACCGCTAGACTACCAGGGACAATATTTACTGGTATTTGAAATGGGGGTTGGGATATGTGCTGGGGGAGACCACTAGACTATAGGAAATGGGTTTAATTTAATTTGAAACAACGTTCAGGATACATGCTAGGGTGGGGGACCACTAGACTACCAGGGATAAGAGTGTATGGATATGTGAAATGGGGGTCAGGATACATGCTGGGGGGTCGAGGGACCACTAGACTACCAGGAAAAAGAGTGTGTTTATATGTGAAATGGGTCAGGATATGTGCTGGGGGTTGGGCATACCTCTCAGCTGTTCCTGATTTAGCTAACAAAAGTTGTAACCTTTATGCCTAATACTATGAAATGTCCTTACACTGTACTATTCATCTGAAAACTGGTATTGCTTGTATTTCTCTGTCTTCCACATTGTACACTTTGTACCCAGGTCACACCTAAAAATCAGTCTCAGCTCAGTGTGCCTTTCCTGGTCACCAATTTTAAATAAATACATAACTAAATGAATACATGGCTATCCCATATTTTGCCTCAGGATTTTACTCTGTCCCTCCTAAACATTGTGTTTCCATGACCAAATAGTGGGGTTTGTAAGCACAAAATAATGTCAAACATGGCAGTTACAGACCTGTTCTTCATTAGCAAATGCATTTTACACTAAGCCCTTAATTCTAGTATCTTCCTGAGTGGATATTATTAATTTTGAAGATGTGTCCCTGATTGTGGTGATTTGTCCCTTAGTTTTGTAAGCCTTGTCCCTGATTTACGAGACAGGATGTAGAGAGGTATGGGGTGGAGGGACCACTAGACAACAGGAGTTACTTGTGTGTATGAGGCATACATACCTCCTGACTGTCCCTGCTTTTCAGGGAGATCTCTGAGTTAGCTTCCAAATGTTCCTCTGTCCCTCACATAACGTGTTTATGTGACAGAACACCAACTGTGCCTGGCAGTACACAGTTCCTGCTGCTTCTGGCCTGTACATCTATTCCGACCAACAGGGGATGCTGTGGGCATGCCTTGGCCTGCAGCGTCCAGCCTGTACTTCCATTCCGACCAATAGGGTGAGTTTTGTGCTCCATGCAGTAGCACCAGGCAAACTGCATGGTTATGTATGCTAAGCAGCACCTAATGAGATGCAAATATACCTGTTCACCCACGGATTACCTAAGTAGGCTCATTTGTATGGGAGCTTTGAATATAGCTCCCGTTTGCCCCAGGCTAACCAGTTTGCACTGGGCTAATGTGTTAGCACTGTGCAGTCAGGTTAGCCCTTGGCAAACCTTAGTTCGGCATAGCACAGTTTTGCAATGTGTGGCATACCATGTTGTTTGCAGTAGATGTGAGACATCTCTGTGTGATCACACGCAGTGTTCTCCGCCTGCAACACTGGCTTGCTACTGAGTCTAATGAGCTGCAGCTGCAGTGTGCACTTCCCTGTTGCTATATTCAGTGCTGTCTTATTCTCAGGCTATTTTTGCCCTGGACTCCCAGACCGTTTTGTCCGGCTTCCTTAGACTGCTATATTCAGCAGGATTAGCACCGGGCTATTCCCATTGAATATAGCATGCTTTGTGCTCCAGGCTAAGTTTGCCCACCGAGCAGTGCTAGTTTAGCCCTGGGGCAAAGTTTGGAATATCTGGCTCCTGGAATAGTACTTAATCAGAATTTGTTCAAATTCAATAAATTTTTTTTTTTTTTTTTTTTTACAAATAAGAGGTACGGCTATAGGGTCAATTATGGCACCATCATACACCAACATTTATATGGATAATTTTGAAAATCAGTATATATTTAACCCCAACAATCCATTTCTTAACCATTTAAGAATCTTGAAACACTTTATAGATGATATTTTTTGTATATGGACTGGGAGCCAAGAACAACTAGAGCAGTTTAATTAATATTTAAATCAAAGAACGGAGAATTTAACCTTTACTATGAATTCAAGTAGAACTAATATTCCATATTTTGATCTGCTAATCTATAAAGAAAACAACAGCTTATTAATGAAGATGTATATTAAACCAACAGATAAAAACTCTCTACTTAGAGCTGACAATTTTTGCCTAAAATTATTGATTTCTTCTATTCCTTATGGATAATTAGTGAGGGCCAAATGCACCTGTACTAATCCACAGGAATTTGAACAAGCCAAGGAAGATTTGTGTAATAAATTTAGACATAGGGACACTACACGTACACTGGCTGATGAAAAATTTAACCACAGCCAAGGGATATATTATTAAATTCAGGAACAATAAACACATTACCTAGGGACTGATACACAGATACATTGATACATAGACAGTGTTGGCAGGTAAGGGCCTATGGCCCACCCAGTCTGCCCATTTGAGCTTGTAAGTTTACTTTATGTTTTCCTAGAAGTCTGTTGCCCCTTAACCCTGACCTCCAGAATTCCTTTATGTCTATCCCATGCATTCTTAAATCCCATGATTGTTTTAGCCCCCACCACTTCCTCTGGCACAGTGTTCCACTTGTCCTGCACCAATTCTGTGAAAATATTCTTCCTCATGTTTCCTCTGAATCGTCGTCCTTTCAACTTCATCCCATGCCCTCTAGTCCTGGAACAAATTTTTCACTTAAAAATAGTGTATTCCTGAACCCTGTTCCTCCCTGTAAGATACTAGTATGTCTCTATCATATCTCCTCTCTCCCTTCCTCCTCTCCTCCAGGGAGTACATATTCAATTCCTTCAACCTGTCCTCATAGGACTTGTGATGCAACCCATGTACCATTTTTGTTGCCGTCTTTTGAACCTTCTTTACCCTGTCTATGTCTTTACATAGATAAGGTCTCCAGAACTGTACACTGTACTCCAGGTGGGGCCTCACTACTATCTTGTATAGTGGAATCATGACCTCCCTTTTCCTGCTGGTGATGCCCCTGCCTATGCATTCCAGCATCCTATTTGCTTTACCTGCTGCCTTGTCACACTGTTTCCCTACTTTGAGGTCGTCAGAGATGATAACCCCAAGATCCCTTTCCTGCTTGGTGCATGCTATATCCTCACCCCCCAACTGATATATTGTTCCAGAGTTTTTGTGCCCCATATGCATTATCTTGCACTTCTTTGCATTGAATTTCAACTGCCAAACCCCTGACCATTCCTCAAGTTTCTGCAGGTCCCTTCTCATTCTGTCTACACCCTCTAGTGTGTCTACTCTGTTACAGAGCTTTGTGTCTTCTGCAAACAGGAAATTCTACCTTCTAGGTCCTGCGCAATGTCACTGATGAAGATGTTGTAGGACCAGTCCAAGCACTGATCCTTGTGGTACCCCACTGGTCACTCTTCCCTCTGTGGAGTGACAGCCATTTACCACTACCCTCTGTGTCCTGCTGCTGAGCCAGTTACCTACCCACCACACTACTGTCCTACCCACACCCATATTCCTCAGTTTGTATAATAGTCTTCTATGTGACACAGCATCAAAGACCTTACTGAAGTCCAGATAGGCCATGTCCACTGCCCTCCACTGATCCACTTCCCTAGTCACCTAGTCGAAAATTCAATGAGGTTGGTCTGACATGACCCCTCCGTGGTGAAACCATGCTGCCTTGGGTCCTATAGTCTATTGACAACTAGCTATTCCACCAATGTCTCCTTCAGAAGTGCTTCCATGATCTTCCCCACTACCGAGGTGAGGCTGACTGGTCTGTAGTTCCCTGCTTCCTCTTTGTTCCCCCTTTTGTACAAGGGGAAATCTCCAGTATTTGGGTACCTCCCCTGTTTCCAGTGATTGGCTAAACAGGATTGCCAGAGGTTCAGCCACAACCTCTCTTAGTTCTTTAAGGACCCTGGGGCGCACACCATCTGGCCCCATTGCTTTATCAACTCTTATTACTTCCAGTTCCTTCAGGACCCTTGCTTGTGTAAAGGGACTTATATCCATTTCTGCACCATTCCCACCCCCTGTACTTCCTCAGTAAAGACTGAGCAGAATTACCTGTTCAATATGTCAGCTTTACTATTGTCATCCTCCACGTGGCCCCCAACCTTCCCTTCAGTCTCACTGTCCCTCCCTTTGCCTTTCTTTTTTCACTTATGTACCTGTAAAATGTTTTGTCCCCTCTACCCACTGATTTTGCAATGTGCTTGTCTGTCTGAGCTTTGACTTCCCTTACTAACCCCCCCGCCTCCCTTTGCTTTTCCTAGTACTTCTCCCTATCCCCTTCTGCCTGTGTCTTTTTGTATTGCCTGAATGTAATCTTTTTGGCTTTCACTTTCTCCACTACCTCCTTGGAAAACCATAATGGCCTCCTCTTCATTTTCCCCTGCTAACCTGCTTAATGCATAATTCTGTTGCTCTTGTAATCCCCATTTTAAATACTGCCAACTGTTCCTCAACCCCTGATTCCTGCCCCATTTCCCTTAATGTCTCTTTCAAGCATCTCTCCATTTTCCCAAAGTCTGCCCCCCCCAAATCCAGGTTACATGTTTTTGTGTGGTTTGGTTCTGCTCCTTATGTGATTTCAAACCACAATAACTGGTGGTCACTGTTTCCCCAGGTACTCCCACACTGTTACCCCATCACACTGTCCCTGTTTGTAAGCACAAGGTCCAGTATTGTCTTCTGATGAGTTGGTTCCATGACCAGTTACTTGAGGAAGTCACCCTGAAGGGAGTCCGGGATAAATCTGCTCCTAGTTGATGCTGCTGCTGGGATGTTCCAGTCTACATCTAGAATATTGAGATCTCCAACCAGCACTACCTCACCCTTGTCTGCCATCCTTTGGATGGCTAGCATCAGCTCCCTATCTGTTTCTTCCTCCTGGGCTGGTGGTCTATAGACCACACCTGTGCTGATGGCTGGCCCCATTTTCCTTTCCAGCTAAGCCCATTGTATCTCTTCCCTATTTTGTTCCTCCTGGATCTCTATGGCCCTTATGTCATTTTTCACATACAGTGCCACTCCTCATCCCTTCCTACTTGCCCTGTCTCTTCTGAATATGCTGTAGCCAGTTATGGCCATCTCCCAGTCGTGGTTATCATTACACCAGGTTTCTGTGATGGTCACAATGTCAAGGTCTGACTGCATCATGACAGCCTCCAGATCCTCCATCTTTTTGCTAAGGCTCCTGGCATTGGCACACTTGGCTTTCCATGATTTGACCTCCCTAGACTGTTTAGCTATTCTACTCCAGCCCCTTCCCTGGTTGTCCTTTATACCTGGTTCTCCTTGCTGTCTGCCCTTCTGTTGAATTTTGACCCTTTTCTGCCTATCTATTTCTTGGGCACTTATCTCCATCTTTTGCACACTGCTTTGTAGAGCTACCCCTCCTCAGGTTCACTGAGTCCACTACTAGTTGTGGGGGGTGGGCAATTAGATACCCTCCTTGCTGGTTTGCCACCCCCTTGGCTAGTTTAAATGCTTGTCAATGTTGCATTTAAACATATCATTGAGTGCTTGGATTCTCCTCCAGGATGGATGCAGGCTGTCAGGCTTGAACAAACCTCCATCCCTCCAGGTGGGTTCCCAGTCACCTATGAATCAAAACCCTTCCTCACAGCACCAGTTCTTCAACCATGAGTTAAAATTGTGGAATCCAATCTGTTTCCAGTCTGGATGAGCTTTTTCACAAACAGTGTGACGGGCTAACTCGGTTTTTCACAGATAAGGTTGCCAGCATCAGGTCTGGAATTGGCCCTGCTCTTTCTAAGAGGGGTTATGGAGGTTGATGGGAGGTGGTGAACACCCAGTCTCAAGAAAATACAAAATCACACATGCCAGTTTGTCTGGATGAATTTTGACCAGCCCGAATTCACAGATATTGTGAAGATTGTCCAGACTTTGCATGCAGCCTGTTGCAGTTTGGATCCAGGCCCTACTTCCCTTTTAGTGGGTTGTATAGATGTCATTTGCCCAATCCTAGCTGAAATTGTTTGGAGGTCCTTGGATAGGGGTGTCTTTCCTGACCCCCTCAAGGATGCAGTCATTCAACCACTACAAAAAAAATCTTCCTTGGATCCCGCTGATACAGCTAACTACCGACCTGTCTCAAACCTTCCCTTTGTGGGGAAGGTTATGGAGAAGGTGGTTGCAGTGCAACTGGGTGATCATCTGGTAACTCTGGGAACAAAGGGGAAAAAGGGAAATCAGGTTTCTCACATGTAGGTCCCTCCTACTGGAACTTTTTGCCCCTAGATGTCCGCCTTGCACCTAATCATGCCACGTTTAAGAAAAGGCACTACTCCCTCCTTACTGCTTGTGCTCTATGTACCTGCTCCAACCCTCCATAGATCTAGATTTACTCTGCCCTGGCTGCCCTTGGTAACACCATCTATGGTGTGAAATGGCACCCTGCTCCTTCAGCCTCCCTTAAACCTATCCCAATTTTACCTCTCTCCCTGCCCCCTTCCAAATCAACACCCTTTCACTTTCAGTATGTTGTAATGATACCGCTGTCAGTATATTTCTTCTTTCTGTACTTCATATCTTTTGTTATTACTATGATAATCCACACTTAGGCACTCATCTCCAATTGTATAATTTTTACACCATTCATGCCTTGTACTTTATTTGTCCTAACTTTGTCTCACTTTATGTTTGCGATGTATTGCACATCTCCTGACACTGTATTCTATGTAACTATTATCTCTCTATGTTGTTGACCTCCCAGGTCGTGTCTGAAAATAGTCACTTTCATGTTTGGCGCACCTACTCGGTTATCAAAAAAAATAAATAAAAAATAAAACTCACAATGTCTATGGAGCTCTCCAGTCTGGTTTCAGGAAGAGACATAGCATGGAGACTGCCCTTGTTTGGGTATTAAAATGATCTCCTAATGGCTAGAGATCGAAAGGCTCATACTATCTTGGTCCTTCTCAATCTCTCTGCAGCTTTTGACACTGTGGACCATGAGGTGCTTTTGGAAACCCTGTGGTCCCTCTATGGTCTGTCAGGTACAGTCCTTGAGTGGTTTCAATCTTTTCTCATAGGCAGGTCTCAGAAGGTAGTCACAGGAATTTATTCTTCTGACTCTCTTCCCCTGATCTGTGGTGTGCCACAGGGTTCCATATTGGCCCCCATGTTGTTCGCAGTGTATATGCTGCCTCGGATGCTCAGTCCTTCTCCTCCCTGCTGACCCTGATGGCCCATGCTCATTCCTGAACACAGGTTGCTGACATGGTGTGAGGTGAAGCATCCAGCGCCTCAACCCTCAGTGACACCGGGCTGGCCAAAACAGGTTGACTTTTTGGTGAACTATCTGATTTACATCGGCAGTAAAAATGCCTTATAATTTTTCATCACCAAATTTCTGAAGTCTGGGGGTTATGGGGTGGTTTGATGAGAACTGAATATTTCCTCTCTCATCCTGAGAGTTAAAACTGATTGATTTCTGGTTATATGCATTGGCAGTGAAACTGCCTTATAATTTTTCTTTACCAAATCTCTGGTTGGCTCATCAGGTTTAAGAGAACCTAGTGGACCTTTTTCTCCGGTCATGTCTTAAGAGGTGGGAGCTCTTCAAACTTAAAATCTCCTGAAACTGTGGAATTTATTGTGACTGTCTCAATTTTGGACTTATAAATTGTTATTTATATTTTAATATTTTTAGTTTAATTTTGGGTATAATGTGGATGTTTGTCCGAAATGATATCGAAATTCGCACAATCATCATTTGATGTTCAATACAGAATTGATTTGCAAATGATTTTCCTAACATATTATGCCGAAATGTTTAAAATGTATCACTGTGGAGTTTTATTCATTATGGAGTAAATCTGAGGACTCAGGAGTATGCTTTTCACACAGCAACCTTGGAATCCACATAAATTAACTTTTACAACTCCAAGAGGACACATTTTCAAACAGTTTCAACAGAATTTGTTAGGGAAAATCCTCCCGAAAGGAACTCTGTATTGAACTTCAGAACTTGTTACAGAAATTCCAGTAAAACCACCGTATGAAGTTCTATTTTCACTTTCTCAGTCCCACACAGTTTTAACGGATACCTTCCACACATGCTTGAAGCTCCTGCAGTTTCTGCCCCTCACTACCTCCTCTGGCAAGCTGTTCCAGTCATCCACCACCCTGTTTGTGAAGAAGGGATTTCCTCACATCTCTCCTAAACATTCCCCTTTAGCTTCACTGCATGCCTACATCTTCTGGTGCATTCTTTTCTCTGAAACAGACCATTCACTGGCAACTTATTCACACCTGTGATGTACTTGTTTGTTCAGATCACGTCCCATCTCTCTCTCCTCTCCTCCAGGGAATATATGTTGCATTCATGTAGCCTCTCCACATAAGGAATCTCATGCAACCTTCACACCATTTTGATTGCTCTCTCTGCACCACCTTCACCCTGTTCATTTTCTTTCAGAGGTGTGACCTCTGCACGTTTTAACCCAGTTTCCTACTTCAGATCCCACTCCAAGGCTACTCGCAATTTCTTTTTCAGTTTATTGTGCAGCACAGTGTCAAAGGCCTTGCTAACGTTCAGATAAGCTAAGTCAATTGACCTCCTCTGATCTATATCCCTGGTCACTAAGTTGAAGAATTCCACCAGATTAATCTGGAACAACCTCTCAGCCCCACAAACCTACAGTATATTGCCAGACCACTGTACTGATGATATTCCATCTTTCCTTGGATTTTCTCACATGACACTAATCACGGTTATAGCTAAGCTAGTAATGCTTAGGCACTAGAAGGAGGACACCCTCCCTGTATTCTTGGAGTGGTATCGGGAAATTTTGCTTGCCATTCAAGTAGAAAAACACATAGCCTCAGTAAGACAGAGATTACAATACTACCAGACTACCTGGGAACCTCTAAGGGCATTACTTTCTTTATGGAACTTAGGATAGCTTGCCAGACTATCCTAGTGCGTAGCCGCTAAATAGGGGAATTAAGTATTTTTTACCTTTAAGAGGCGTGTTTTTTAGTTTTATTTTTGTCCCTTTCCTCCCACGCATTGGCTTTCTTTTTAGGTTGGTTTTCTTTAGTGTGCAGAGGGGAGTTTTGGGGTGGGGAACATAAAATGGGTGGGGAGAGGAGGTTAGGAAGGAATGGTTTTAGGTTGAATCATCCAGTGAAGGATACTGTTAGTTATAGGATGGAATGTGTTTGTTTTTATTTCTATCCTTGCACAGTGGTTACCATATGTGCACATGAATGGAAATAATAAAGTATATTAAATGGAAAAAACAAAACAAAAAACAGGATTTTCATTATTTCACCATAACTAAGGCAAAACTGACTGAACTATTGTTGCTAGCCTTCTCACAGCTGCTACTCATATGTAGAAAGACCAAGTCTGCCCTTTTCCAGTCCTCCAAACTGTGCCTGTTTCTAGACAGCTGTTAAATAAGACCATATATGGGGCAGCTAGCACCATTCCAGAGTTCCTTTAGTTCCCTTGGGTGTATCCCGTCTGGTACCATAGCTTTGTATATTTTCACAGCAGCAAGCTCCTTCATAACCCTTTCCTTTGAAAAGGAACTCATCCACTCCCCTTTTGTTCCTGTTGTTCCTTGCTAGTCCTTCCCCCTTCCTCCATAGTGAAGACAGAGCACAAGTACCTCTTCGGTATCTCTGCTTTTGCTTGGTCCTTTCCTGTGCATTCTCCCCCAGCCCTGCTACTGCACTTCTTATCCTCAATGTCTTCCCCTTAACACAGAAACACAGACTGTGGCATCCAGATAAGACCACATGGCCCACCTAGTCTGCCCATTTCCCAACCTACAGAATAAGCTGCAGATCCTATTTAACCAACAGCCTATTTCTTCCACCCCCCACAAAATTCCTTATGTCTGTCCAATGTAGTCTTGAATTCTCCTCACAGTTTTAGACAACACAACCTCCTCAGGAAGGCTGTTCCATGCTTCCACCACCCTCTCTATGAAAAATACTTCTCATTGCCCCTGAGCCACCCCCCATCTTCAAATTGTGTCCCTTGTTCTTGCACACTTTTTCTGAAAGATGCCACCCTCTTGGACTTTGTTGATTCCACTGAGGTACTTAAAAGTTTTATCATGTCATAGGAACATAGACTTTGACGGCAAATAAGGACCACTTGGCCCACCCAGTCTGCCCATTTACCTTCCTATTGGATAAACTGCAAATTCTAGTTAATCAACAGCCTACTTCCTGCAGTCCCCCCACTACAATGACCTTATGTCTGTCCCATGCATGTTTGAATTCCCCCACTGTTTTAGACCTAACAACCTCCCCAGGAAAGCAGTTCCATGCATCCACCACTCTCTCCGTGAAAAAAAATGTCATCACATTACCCCTGAGCCATCACCCCTCTATCTTTAAATTGTGCCCCCTTGTTCTTAAACATCTCTTTTTCTGAAAAATGCTACCCTCCTGGACTTTGTTGATTCCCTTGAGGTACTTTAAAGTTTCTATCATGTCCCCCCGTTCCTCCTTTTATCAAGGGTATACATATTAAGCTCTCTCAGTCTCTCTTCATATGGTTTCTGATGCAGACCCTGCACCATTTTAGTTGCCCTCCTCTGGACTGCTTCCATCCTGTCTATGTCCTTGCATAGATGGGGTCTCCAAAATGCACACAGTATTCCAGATGGGGTCTCACCAACTGTCTGTACAAAGGGGTAACCAGTTTCCTTTTTCTACTCGTGATGCCCCATCCTATGCATCCCAGTATCCCCCTGGCTCTCCTTACTGACTTTTCACATTGCTTACCCACCTTTAGGTCATCTGATATGACTACCCCCAAGTCCCTTTCCATTTTTGTTGTTGTTAGTACCTCCCCTGCTATTGTGTACTCTTTTCCTGGGTTTTTGTTTCCCAGGTGCATTACTTTGCACTTCTTTGCATTGAATCTAAGTTGCTATATGTCTCACCATTCCTTCAACCTTCCCAAGTCTCTTCTCATCCTTTCTACCCCCTTGTGTATCAACTCTGTTACAGATCTTTGTGTCATCTGCAAAGAGGCATACCTTTCCCTCTAGACCCTCTGCAATGTCACCTATAAAGAGGTTAAAGAGACTGGACCCAGTCCTGAGCCCTGAGGTACTCCACTAGTGACCCCCCTTTCTTCGGAATGTGTTCCATTCACTATTACCTTCTGTGTCCTGTTGTGCAGCCAGTTTGCTACCCAGGCTACCACCCTGGAACCCACTCCCAGGCTGGCTAACTTGATTATTAATCTTTTGTGCAGGACTGTGTCAAATGCCTTGCTAAAGTCTAGGTAGACCATATCCACAGCCCCTCCCTGGTCTATTACTTTGGTCACCCAGTCAAAGATATCAATTACATTCATCTGACATGACCTTCCTGCTGTAAATCCATGCTGCTTTGGGTCCTGTGCCCCGTTGGCCTCTAGGTACTCAACAACTCTTTCTTTCAGAAGTGATTCCATTATTTTCCCTACCACAGAGGTCAAACTTACAGGTCTGTAGTTTCCTGCTTCTGCCTTGCTCCCACTTTTGTGAAGGGGAATCACATCTGCCCTCCTCCAGTCCTCACGTACCACCCCATCCTCCCATGATTTTTTAAAAACTGTGGTCAGTGGTGTCACTAGGTCCTCCCTTAGTTCTTTTAGGATTCTAGGGTGAATCCCATCAGGCCCCATTGCTTTGTCCACCTTGAGTTTTAGGAGTTCTTTCAGGACTCTTTCTTCTGTAAATGGAATGGTGTCAACCCCTACCCAGAGTGCTTCTACTGTCTGGTTTAGGCAACCTCCTCATCTTCTTTTGTGAATACTGAGCAAAGTATTCATTCAGTGTATCTGCATTTCACTGTCTCCCCTACCTCCCTCTCCTTTATTAATCTTCACTATTCTCCCTTAATCTTTCTATGCTCCCTAATGTACCTATAGAAGGTTTTATCCCCCTTCTTAACTGAGTTGGCTATTTTTTCCTCGGTTTGGGCCTTTTGCTATTCTGACTGCCTTCCCCACTTCTTTCTGCTTTAATTGATACAGTTCCCTGTTGTGCTCCTGTGATTCCTTATACTTTTTGAATGCAGCCTTTTTCTCCTTAACCTTCCCTGCCACCTCTTTTGAGAAACATAGTGATTTCTTATTCCGCTTTGCTTTCTTTATTTGTTTCACACAAAGTATTGTTGCCTCTATGATAGCAGTTTTGATTTTTCTCCATTGTTCTTCCACCCCTCCTTTTTGGCCATTTGCTAGTGCATTCCTCAGGTATTCACCCATTTTGCCAAAGTCGGCCCTTCTCTAAAGTCCAGTATCCTTGTTTTGTATGGCTTGTCTCCATGGTTGTGCTTATTGTGAAGCACACTGTGTAGTGGTCACTTGTTCCCCAGATGTATACTGACTTCTAAATTTGTGATTCTCTCCATTTGAGAGTACCAGGTCTAGTATTGCTCCTCCGAATGGGTTCCAACAATAGCTGTCTAAGGTCTGCCCCTTGCAGGACATCGAGAATGACTCTGCCCTTGGATGTGGCTGCAGTCACGTCATTCAGTTAACATCTGGCATATTCAGGTCCCCATCAACAGTATCTTCCCTTTTCAGCCATTTTGAGAATGTCCTCCATCATTTTCTTGTCTGTTTCCTCCTTGAGATCGGGTCTGTATACAACCCCTGTATGGATTGTGATGCCATTCCCTGTCTCCAAGGTGACCTAGAGTGCCTCTTGTCCTCCCCTTTACTTTTTAGTTCTGTAGCTTTGATCCCTTCCCTTAAGTATAGAGCTACTCCACCTCCTCTTTACCCTCCCTGTCCCTTCTGTAGACTGTACGGTATGTTGTAATCCCAGTCATGGTTCTCCGTGTGCCATGTTTCTGTGACTGCCACAATATCCTATTTTTCATCTTCCATCAGGGCTACTAGCTCTGGCAGCTTGTTTCCGAGACTACGGGCATTGGTACTCATTGCTCTCCATTTAAAGTTGGCTTTATCCTTCCCCCCCATCCCTGCTCCTATTGCCCTTGTCTATTTTTCCATTTACCCCGTCTTGCCCTCTGTTGAGCTCTGTACCTCAGTGTTTACCTTACTACCTGCCATATTTTGTGGGGGGAGGCTTGAAATGTCCTGCCTCTTATCAGCACTTCCCCCCTTGGCTAGTTTAAAAGCTTGCCAAGGAAGCATTTAAACCTGTCAATTAGGAGCTTGTTCCTTTGGACAGATGCAGACCATCATGCCAGTATAGACCTTCATCTCTCCAGGTGTACCTCCAGTCCTCAATGAAGCCAAAGCCCTGTGCTCTGCACCAGTTTTGCAACCATTCATTAAACTGCATGGTGTGCAGTACCTCAGCCTCACCCCCTCTGCCATGGACTAGCAGCACCTCTGAGAAGGTAACCGTGCTTGCTACCTGTCAGAGGCCCTCCCCAACTCCACAAATTCATCCTGCACTGCACTGATTCCATGCCTAGCCAAGTCATTTGTCCCAAGGTGGACAATGATATCTAGTTCCCTCTCCTGTGATGCTGCTTCTGCAATTGTGAGGATTCACTTCTTGTCCCTCCAAGCCATGGCACTAGGCAGGCACCTTACTTCCCTCTCCTCTCCACTGGATGTCATTGTCCACCTAGGAACAAATGACCTGGCTAAGGAAGGGAAAGGAGCCGATGGCGGACAAAAGGGGAGGGGATGGGACAGTTGCAACTTAGGGGCACTAGCTGCACACTTGAGCAGATGTTGACAGACCAGGAGGTCTGTTTTTGCTGGCATGTTCACATGTCCTGTAATTTCTTACTAAAGGTTACTAGGAAATGGAACAGACCAGCAGTCCTTCTTGCCTTTTCCCTGACTACTCAGTGGAACATTAGTTCCTGTTTAACATGTGGTTATCCAATAACATTTTTAAAGCATTAATGCTTTTAGCTGAAACTACTAGATCAGGCAATGTGTTCCAAGAATTGCACCACTCTTTCTGTGAAATACGACCCTCTGTGGTTTGTTTTGTACCTTCTCCCAGCTATTCGCATATCATGTCCTCTAGTATTATATATGCACATTTTCTTTGTATTCCAAACCCATGTGCATACAAAGATGTGAATCCTCCAGTATATTGTAGAATAATA
The DNA here is from genome assembly GCA_016271365.2 of Neoceratodus forsteri. Lineage (NCBI taxonomy): Eukaryota > Metazoa > Chordata > Ceratodontiformes > Ceratodontidae > Neoceratodus > Neoceratodus forsteri. The sequence continues at coordinate 418,065,667 of CM057457.1, forward strand.
GATCTCCCTGCTGCCTCATTTGTTTGAGACTATACAGACTTAGGGATGTTAACCTACTGTTGTAATCCAGCCCTTCCATACCATAAATGCACTTAGTAAATGTATGCTCTACCCTCTTCAGTGCCATTTCTTGCCCTTAGCAAGCTGGTGACCAAACCTACAAACAGTAGTCCAGATGTAGCCTCACCAGTGCCCGATACAGAGTAACCATAACATCTCCGCTTCTACTACCAGTGTTCTTTTTTATATTTCTTGTTATTCTATTAGCTTTATTGCAGATGGATTTGATATGCATCGGAAAAGACAAGTCAGGGTCTACAATTACTCCAAGGTTCCCTTCCTAATCAACACTTGCTAAGATATTACTACTCAGATAATAATGATGGTTCCTAGTTGTCGTACCGAAATGTGTAACACAGCACTTTTCTGTGTTGAATGACATATCCCATGCAAGTCTTAAAAAACTGAATTTCATTGATTTAATCACAATAAATCAGTGACCTTGTACATTTTCAGTATTACCCTCTATCATTATTATGTAAATGCTCATCAGCTTTGTGTTTGGGCTGTTTAATCCTTGCCTTCTCCTTTGGTCTCTGATCTTCTTTCACCACATTGTCTGGCCTGCTGTCCTGTGGCTTATCCTCCTTTCCTCTCTTTGACTTCTCCTTCCTGCTGCCTTTGATCTTCCTTTTTCCCTTCATTTCTTTCTTTTTCTCTGATGGCTGCTTATGTGGGTATCGAAACATGGTGAAAAGCTGGGACTCTGAAGTTGAAATGTGCACAGGATTAGTCAAGAACCAATGGTACTGTAAGGTGTTAAGCAGTCCTAAGCAGAAGCAAGACTCAACTGTTTTTTTCTCTTTGCATAAAGGTTTTCATTCTCTGGAGCCAGACTGAGTGGCTACTCAGCTATGTCCTAAGATACCTTGTACTATCCCTACTCACTAGGGGTTAGTTTCTCTGCAGCTTCCCTCCCCGCCCCCCCACAATTTTTCCTCCCCTCAGAGGCCTTGCCCTCCTCCAGAGACACATACCTAGAATTTCCTTTCTAGATGAAGTGGGAGGGTGGGTCTAGGTGTCTGTACAGGGCTTCATGGAGTCTGGTCTGCTTAGTTTTCCTCCATGATTTTCTTTTCTATAGCTCCTGAAGCCACAGCAGTATGGAAGATACGTGCACACGGAAGCACACGTGCATTCTGGAACTGAGGCTTCATTCATCTCGACCTACATCTGCCTCCCATACATATATGCTGGCAACACACCTCTACCTGGTGGTAGCCAAGTGCTAGGTAGGCCCACCACCCTAGTCCAAGAGAAGAGATGCTGGAGTACTGCATGCAGTTCTGGAGACCCAATCTCCGCAAAGATATAGACAGGATGGAAGCTGTCCAGAGGAGGGCAACTAAAATGGTGCAGGGTCTGCACCGGAAGACATATGAAGAGAGACTTAAGGAGCTTAATATGTATAGCCTCGAGGAAAGGAGGGAGAGGGGGGACATGATAGAAACTTTCAAGTACCTCAAGGGAATCAACGAAGTCCAAGAGGGTAGCATCTTTCAAAAAAAGAGGTGTGCAAGAACAAGGGGGCACAATTTGAAGATAGAAGGGGGGCAGCTCAGAGGTAATTTAAGGAAGTATTTTTTCACAGAGAGGGTTGTGGATGTATGGAACAGCCTTCCAGAGGAGGCTGTGGAGTCACAAACTGTGGTGGAATTCAAGCGTGCATGGGACAGTCATAAGGCAATTCTAGGTGGTGGGGGTAGGAAGAAGTAGGCTGCTGGTTAACTAGGATCTGCAGCTTATCCATCAGGTAGGGAAATGGGCAGACTGGGTGGGCCAAGCGGTCCTTATCTGCCGTCAAATTCTATGTTTCTATGTGCCCTACCTCCTTGGATCCTCTTGAGTGCCGTTGCCCTCAGGGACAGAGACCAGAAAACCAGTAACAATCACCCCACATCGGCTGCTGGTAGAAGGGATCCAGCTGCCCCAGACTTCATAACCAGGTTCCATGAGAGACCCACTGGGCTGCCCGACACACATTAAAGGACTGTGGAGGGATGAGCTGGGGTCCTCTCCCTTCCCACCTGGGGGGTACAACCCAGGCAGGATGGGAGCAGGTCACAGGAGCTCCTGAGCATTACCTGGGTTGAAGTTAGGGGATACCCAGCCTAGGGATCTCTGAAAAGTGGAGACTGATGCTGTAAGAAGGGGGGCATAGAAAGAGAAAATGAAAAAATGTAAAAAGATGCTGAAATCTTAGGGATTCTGTGCAGTGAGATGCAATTTCCATGAGGCACCGGTATAAGAATTCAAAATCCACAAACCAGGCAGGATTCCGTGATTTTTACCGGTGTTACCGGTAAAAATGGAAAACCAGGGACCTGCCCAGAATGTATTGACCTATAAATCTGATTGACATGTCGCAGAAAGTATTTAGTAAAATTATATCAAATCCACTCCTGGAATAGTGATAATTCAATATTAAGTGAATATCAGAATGGTTTTTTGAGCTGTTAGATCTACGATTCAGCATTGTTTTGTTTTAAAACATTTGATATGGAAATATGTTACAGTTAAAACAAGTATTTGTCAATGCCGAATGTTATCTTGCTGGCATTGGCATTGGTAATGCAGGAGTCAGAGAGATGCATAATAGGAATGGCAGTGAAGTATTGAACTGATGCCAACCCCACCCCCCACCCTGCAGAGGTTGACAGGCATTGGGGTGTGCCTTTCAATCGTCGGCCATAACATTCATGCCATTTCACTTCACCCTACCTTGCAGACACTGACAAGTGTTAGGGTGTACCTTGGGGTCTTCGGGTTTTACGCTCACCCCATTCCATAAGGAAATATGCTGAGACTGGTGCAGTATAGGAGAATGTGCAGAGGGTGGGTGCAGGTTGGGGGAGAGGATGTCGTGGACAATGGACCGTTTTCTTTTTTTCAGGTACAAAAAAACAGACATTGCATCATGGGATGGTTTTCTTTCTTTACAGGTGTAATAAAACAAATGTTGGGCATACTGGGGTGGACTCCCAGTGTGCCACACAATGGGGGTGGGGCAGGGGGAGGAACATTCCGATGAGGTCGGCTTTCTGTGAACGGAGGCACACTGGGGTGTGCTCACAGTGTGCCACATAATGTGGGGGGAGGTTGCGAACAAGCCAACATGGGAATTGCACCTCTGATGTTGGCTTTCTTTGCAGATTGCCTGCCATTGCCATGTTTATTGAAATGTTTCACCAGGAAAGGCACAGATGGGAGGTGTCATCTGTGCCGTTGCATGACTAGCTTGAGTCTGATTGCAGCGGCACATTTCTTACAAGTTGTGTCCAATTTACACAATTCTTGTGTCAGCGCTAGCTTGCTGGCTAATTAGGGAACAAGGGATGCACCTACTAAAGCATGCCTTGCATTCGCCAACACTGACATACCTCTGCATTTCTCCTACTACCACAAGATGTTGCTTGCACAAGTGCAAGTCAACATAAAAAGTAAGTTATTTTGTTTTGTGGCTCTATCTGCAGCATTTGATTGTGTAAGTAGCCAGCTTCTATGGTAAAAAATGCAGAACCTGGGTCTTGATTATACCCTTCTGGACATTCTTATTAGACTGCATAAGGATACTTGGAATCAAATATAACATAACCAACAGGGACTGACAACAGCAAAAATTAATATGAACATAGGAGTTCATCAGGGATGCATACTGGCCCCGACGTTGTTCAGTTTATTCATTAATCCTACTTTGAAGGATCTTTATAATTTTGAATATCATTCACCAAAAATTGGAAGTAATAGAGTTTCACACTTGGCATATTTGGATGATTTTTTTGCTCCTTTCCTCTGGGGACTGGAGGACCCAGACTCCCTGCCTGCTCACCCCCCCAACCCCAGGCTTACCCCCTGGGTGGGTGCCCTTTCCCTAGGACCTTGGTTGCTGGCCCTGGCTTGCCCCCCACAGGGTGAAGCCACAGGAGTGGGGCCCCCCGGTGGACCTTGGTCTACAGCAGGAGTGGTGGCAGAGATGGGGAGCCATCACTAGCGGGCTGGCATTTTGGAGTCTCCCCCCCCACAGGGGTGGGAGCATGCAATGATGCCAGCATCTGCCCCACCCCCTTGACATGTGGTGGCTGCCATGGTAGTATACTCGGCAGAGGTCCACATTGCACTGGACATTCTTTCCCCCTCCCCCCAGAGAAGGACAGCAGTCCCTGGGATGCTCAGTCCTTCCCCCCCAGGACAGCCCCTTGACTCCCAAGTCCATCACCAAACCCAGGATGTCAGCTTTACTGGGCCAGTGGGCTGACTTGGATGATTTAGTTTTGATTTCTACATCTTTTCTGGCACTTCAAAGGAAGCCAGATAACTGCAGAAATGTGTGAAGTTGATGGCCCGAATATAAACAAAGAAAAAACAAAGGTAGTAATATTTTGTAATAAATCAAAACTAATGCCTAAAGCAGTTGTAAATCGAGAAAGAATTGTAACTGATAAATATTACTATTATTTAAGATTAAGTTTTGTGGGTTCTACGATGCCAGTTGGACAGTTTCATTGTCGACCGACATTACAGCAATGGCTGTATGTTGACTGCAATTGTGGTAGGCATAGAACTGTTCACTGTAGACTTCTTTTTCCTAGGGGGGGCTTCACCCTCGAACCCTCCATGTGGGTGGCTCTGCCCCCTGCACCCCCCGTAATTAAAGAAATCAATTCTGAGCCAGAGCTGATTCAGGAAGACAGTGCAAGACCCCCAGAAAGCAGTGCCACATCCTGCAGTGAAAGTACAGCGACCTGTCGATGTTGTCGCTGTACTGTTGTTCATGATGCGGGTGTTGACGGGTGATCGATATATGCGTTTTGTGCAAAATAACTCAGAAAGAGTTACATTTTGCTTACACAGTCTAAAGTTAAAGTGGCACCTTGCGCATTAAGGCTGATTAAGTCCAAACCAGGTAAAGGTGCAGTTACGGGAATTCTTAGGGTTCTTAATGCTAAACTGAAGGCTAGTATTTTGTATGTTTCAGAAGTATGGGGTGCTTCAAATTTAAAAAATCCTTAGTGCATCATTAACAGTTTGTATCATTATATTCTGATGGTACTATAATCAGTTTCTGAAGAAGTTCTCAGGATGGAATTTGGATATGTTTCTCCGGGAACCATGGTAACAGAAAAACAAGTATTGTCTATGCTGTGACTTTTTCATCTCTCAGAGATCAGGATGCCTAGACGGTGTCTGGAAGAAGAAATTACTTATACAAATTTAGGCTTTATTTCCTCAAATATTAAAACTGATTCAAAAAGAACTTTACCCAAAGGGACTAGGTCACCTTCTCTCTGAAATTTACATATGACCAAAAGAAGAAATTTCCTCAATAGTAAAATTGAAAGTTAGGGATTTGGCAATTACGAAGGATCTAAAAAGAATCCAAAATCTAAAATTTTACAGATGGTATGAAGAAATTAAAATAGTACATCAATTAGACCATATCCACTTAAAATCTCAAACCCTCAAAGTAAGCGATTAATCACAAGGTTCTGACTAGAGTTTTATGTAGCTAAATATATACACTTTAGATAAAAGAGGGAAGGGTTAATGGATCCCCTCTGTGTGTAGAAATGGACTAGAAGATTACTTGAAACATGTATTTTACTGTGCCCTATCCACGCAAAAGCTAAAAAGAAGTGGCTTGGAGAAATCTTGGTAAGTCTTGGCCTTCCTCCCGATCTTATGTTAAGTTATCCATTTGCTACTGTTGATGTTGATATATTAGACACGCTTGTAGGACATTTATCAGCAGTACATTTGTAGATATTTTAAAGAACAGAAAGAAAACTGATTACTTTGGAAATAATTTTAGGATTGAGAAATTTTGTATAGAATATAGGAAATGGATCTATTCATATTTTACAACTTTTATTACAAAGAAATTGTAAATGTCAAACCAATTGATGTGACATATATTTTAATGAGAGTTGTATTGAACTGCAGTATCTTTTACATTTTGTAGAGGCTTTTTGCCAGTCAAACTCTTTTTGACTTTGTCTGTTTGATCATGTAGTGGAGTGAGGGTTTAAAGCACCAAAGAAGAGCTCACCCATGATTTGCCAAGATTCAAGACAGCTGAAACTGTAATTTTTTCCTCTTTTGCTGCCTGGGGTGGAGTGGCAATGGGGAGTTAGGTTTGGAAACCACAACACATTTCTTTATTTTTGTTGTTTTTTTGCTGAACCCAAACTGGTGCATTAACATAGTAATTCATTTTGCAAAGAATACTGAATGTAAGGTATCTGCAGATTGGCCACAGTCCATAAGAGGCTGTACCAGGAAGACACAAAAACAAGTACGATAAAACACAGTGCTGTGTACACTTATCATATATGAAATAGCAGAGCTTAAGTACAGATAACTGCAAGTGGAAGAAAAGGAGGAGACACCTATGTAGGGTAAGGTGATAAATACACAAACAGAGGTGAGGAAGAAGTAAGTGCCTCAGCTGGGACTGGGAGAAAAAGTAATATGTGTTCCAGGACAGCCCAGGTTCCAGTTGCCTTGGCGCTGCAGCTGGTTAATGCAACTGGAACAGTATTCCAGGTGGCCTGGGTCTGTTTGTATGTATTCCATAAATATGCACACTGCACCCTCTTGATTGAACATATAGTGATTATTTGTGCAGCAGCAGGTTGTGCATTGGAGAAAGAGTAATGTGCATTCTGGGACAACCCAGGTTCCAGTTGCCTTGGTGGCACAGCTAGTAAGCATGACTGGAACAATATTCCAGGTGGTCTGGGTTCAAGTCACAGCTGAGGCACTTACAGTACTTCTTTCTCCCCTCTGTGTGTATGCGTTCTGTAAATATACATACCACACCACCTGATTGAAAAATAAGGTGATAAATCCATGTTATGGAGGGTGAGGAAGAGAAGGAGGAAGCCAGATATAACAAAATCTGATCAGATCCACCACGGCTGCATAATGAAGTTAGTGAAGTTGTGTGGAATTGTTAAGGAGGTATGGAGAAACAACATAATGATTTGTAAGTAGTACGATTTGTTTTAGTTTCTGTTCTAAGGAAGGCATACACATTACTAGCAAAATATATGGATGTGTACATTTTAATGGAAGGAATAGGAAGCAATATAGATTTACAAAAGAACCCAAGAGCAAATGCCGCTGAGGTATGTGTTATCCCGGATGATACTGTCCAGATAAACAAATTTTAAAGAAAACACAAATGTACATACCTCAATAATGCAAAGCATCATGGTAAACATATGCAAATCCCCAAGATGGTACATGAAAAAGCAATGGCTGGCAAATGTTCTGCCTTGAGATTATTTACATTTTTTTTTGTTTGTTAGAGAAACAGGGTTTTTGTCCACTAGGTGATTTAATTTATATTTAAGCAATGTGTAGATGTCAGGAAGTCAGGTGTAATGATGGACTGTTAGCAGAGAAAATGCAATAGTAACTTTCAGAGGGGGTCACTTTTGATAAGGGCAAGGCAGTTCTGCTTGTGATAATGGGAATATTAGGACAATGTGAGGTATATTTATTTATTTAAGAGATTTACCAGGAAGGCATGCTGAGCAGAGTACCGCTCAATTCCAGATGCACCCTGGGGTTTTGGGGTTACAGTAGAAACATGATGCAATCTGAACACAACATACAGTGGAACATGATACAGTCAGAAACAATATACATAGGTATAATAGTATACGTAATGGGCATGGAAACAATTGAGGGTAGGTGAGATTATAGTACACATACAGTTTTACAGGGTAGCAGATCAAACAGTGGAGAGACCAGATTTGATTTAAGACTGGGCTGTTACTGGAGTGAGGGGTGTCTGGGGTTACAGGAGCAGGTGATAGAGAAGTGCCTTTGAGAAGGGCATTTAGTTGGGGAGTGTTGTGGAGGTCTTATATCAGCTCCAGGAATTCCATAATTTGGGCAACCTGAAGCTGAAAGCTCCCTGGCCGGACCAGGTGGATCTATGTGGGATATGCAGGAGCCTGGCGTCAATGTTACGGAGTGCGTAGGATGGTGGGGGTAGGGCAGTAAGGGAGGATGACAGGTAGGAAGGGAGAGACTGGGACTAGAACTTGGCCGCAGTTTTAGCGCAGTGAAGCGATCTTCTGTTGTGTAGAGAGGTGAGGTTCAGGGATTGGTAGAGGACACAGTGGTGGGTGTTGGGAGGGCGGTCCAGCAAAAAACGGCAGAAGGAGTTAAATAGGGGGTTTAGTCTTGCTAGGGAGGTTTGAGGGGCCGCGCAGTAGACAGTATCACCATAGTCAATAATAGGGAGGATCATTTTTTGGACTGTTTCTTGCCTGGTTGGCAGGGGTAGGCAATTTTTATTCCGGTAGAGGGCTCCCACATGGAGTTCAGATGCAGAAGTGGAGTACAAATATGCAGTTTCATAAGTATGTGCTCAAAGTGCAGGCAGATGTGATATACAGGTTTATTTTAGAAATACTGCAGGTATAACTAGCAATACATGCAATTGATAGAAAGACAGATAATTACATAAACATATATATATATATATGTATATAGAGAGAGAGACAGACAGACAGACAAGCAGAATAGAAATGGCAGTGAAGTACTGAAGTGATGCCAACCCCACCCCACAGAGATGGACAGGCATTAAGGTGTGTCTTTGGGTCACTGCCCATAAAGCTCACACCATTTCACCTCAACCTACCCTGTAGACTCAAATAAGTGTCGAGGTGCCTTGGGGTGTTCAACTTTCACTCACCCCATTCCATAAGGAAATATTCTGAAATGGGTAAAGTATAAGAGAATGGATTGAACATTGTCAAAGAGAGTCAGCACACCCGATACCTCGTCACTGACTACAGGGTGGGATGGGTGGTTGGCATGAACATTACTGTTGATCAATCCCAAATCACACCCCTTATGCCTGGCTGACTCACAGAAAAGGGGTGTTATAGTCATAAACCCTAATGCCCTGATATTTTTTATATTTTCACTCCATGTTTTCAGCATGGCTTTTAGTATCTCTATCGGATGAACAGTAACACTATCTGTTCATTAGCCAAAAGGTGATTTTTGCACACTGACTATGCCATTTGGCACCAGAGGCACAAGAACACATTTTGAACATGATGAAAATGACAGCTGTACTGTTTATGGCGGAGGTAAAATGGTAATGTTGAAAATCTGGAGGAAACTATAAAACAATTGGTGAAGTCATGACGCTGTCTTGCTAATGTACTTTTTTTCCAAATTCTATGCACCCTAATGTTTTCATCTCTACTGTAGTTACGTATTTAACCCAGCAGTAGCATTTAATGCATTACATTATAAGGACAAGTACATTTTATTTATTTATTTATTTTGTTGACCGGTAAGTGCATCTAGACAAATCCTGCCTATTTTCTGGCAATGACCCGGGAGGGGGGACAGATGAATTAACTGACTTGAACCAGAATATTGTTGGTGTGTTTTAGGAATGAGGAAATTTATTGAGACTTCTGTGGAATTTCCTTTTTTTTTCGAGCACTGCCATCAGATCTTTAACATCCACCTGAACTACTACTCAATCCAGGCAGATGGGACTCGATTTAACGCCTCATCTGAAAGACGGCACCTCAGAAGTGCAGCATCCCTCTCATGCTGCACTACAGTGTCAATATTGGGATATTAACCCAGTGCCAGATGGGAACTTGAACCCACAGCCCTCTGATCTCCCGGCCCTGAGAGGCGAGTGTGCTACCTAATGTTTTAATACATTTACAGACAGTTATATGAACTTAAATTTCTTCTCATAGAATAATTTAAATTTAGTAACAGTAGTAGTGATAAAGCAATTATCAACTTAAAAACTATAACTACTTTATATGTGTATATATACACCCTATAAGGACCTCCTGACATTGAGATGCAAATGTTACACATTTAGTTTTCAACAGGAATATTTTTACTATCCTAAATGCATTTTGTTTTTCAGTAACTGCTCAGCACCGCCTATATCTGCATGATCTACTTACTGACATTTTACACCTAATGCAATGTACTGCTGCTTACTGCATCAACATTATGAACTATAACACAGATGCGATCGCCATAACTAGGGAGGCAGTATAGCACAGTGGTTTAAGAATCTGAGTTGTAAATCTGGAGTTCTGGGTTTGAATCATAGCTCCCACTTGCCTACTGGGTAACCCCTGAACAAGCCACTTAACTCCATGCACCCCAGGTTGCTCTTATAAACAAGCTTTCAGCTTAGTGTGCCACCCTGGTTAAAAATTGAAAGGAAACAAAAAGCACAATATATTATTTTTCTTGCTTTATTTTGCTACTACAAGCTTTGACTAATATATCCATCCTTAAATTTACTTTTTATAGCTTATGTGTCTGTGACCTAGGCAGAACTACACTTAAAATCCTACACATAAATCATCAGAATTGCATTTATTTCAGTTCTATCTACTTCCTTTTCAGGTGCCCAAGACACTATGTACGTATGTATATATGTATGTGTGTGTGTGTGTGTGTTTATGTGTCTGTATGTATATATATATACACATATACACACATATATATACATACATATATACACACACACTAACTTTAAAGCGCTAAACCTATTCAAATGCACAAAACAACAAAACACAAGACTTTATTCTCTTTGCACATCACTGTTAAACTTCAGATCCCAGAATGACCAAAAAACAATTGTTAAACTTCACTCTTGCATGCCACTGTCACATCCACTTCTCATGCAAACAACAATTAGGCAAACCCTTTTCATGTATGTGATATGCACTACATCAGAGAGACATAAATCTTACAGAACTGCTAAAAAATGAATTTATCAAGACTGGATTTCTGAATTAAAACCTGTTGTATACAGTACCTATGTAAATAATAAATTACTGGCTACAAACAATGCTACAGACATGACAATAACATCATTTCTGTTTTACATGGAAAACATCCATATAATGGACTTGTCAAACAGGATTTGTAACCTTTGCCTGCATGTATCTTGACAAAGGAAAAGGACTATCTGATTCTATTGTTTTCTATTTCGCTTTTATGCTCAACTTGTCCATTCGTTACAGCCAAACATTGGCATGCTGATAAAAAAAAAAAAAAACTTGATGGCTGCGTGTGTGTGTGGGGGATATGCCTAGATGCAGTGCTCTCAGGCATCTCCATTACTTCCTGTGCAGCTCTTGATAGTTAGTTGTTCCAACATGATAGGATCCACCTCATGCCCTCCACATGAACCAAAAAAAGGTGGGGGTGGATCTTTTAGAGCATCCGTGGTGGATCTACTCTCTCCCACCCAAAAATGAATGCTGCCTCCCACTACTCAGGTTCCAGTTCTTGTACTCTCACATTTAAGAAAGAAAATAGTGCAATGTGCACTATTGACTAATATGAAAGTGTTTTTTTTGATTTGCGAAAACATTTCTTGGAGGAGGGTAGCTGGAGGAGATTATTTACACCCAAAGTCAGTTCCATGGAAAATACTTGACATCAGCCATTTTGTACATGCAAAATGTTCAGAGGTTCTTCCCACTGCAGCCGAAAATGAGGCAGTGAGTACCTGGGGAAAAGCAGCTAACAAGAATGCTGGCAGAAGGGAAAATAGGAAACATCCTAGTGAGGATAAGGTAATAAATCCATTTTAGATACTCTGATGAAGGGGAAGTAGTTGGTAAGTGTAGACAGAAGGGAAAATGGGAAACACCCTAGCGAGGGTAAGGTAATAAACCGTTGATGAAGGAGAAGCAGTAAATAAGCATAGATAGAAGGCAGAAGCAGACAAGGTAGCTTTAAAGGAAAAAGGGGTGAAACAGGCAATGACATGGGAGTGGTGCAACAGATGTGGAGTCACAGTCTTTGGGGAAAACTTCTGGAGACTGCAGTGCTGCACCATTTGTACTCACCTCTCCAAGTTAAAGGCAGAGGTTGCTGGACTCCAAGACAACCTGGCAAGTATGAATAGAATCCTTTGCCCACCCAGGGGCCACCAAGGATGCCAATTAGTACATCAGAGGATGCCTAGAGAAAGGTATAATGACCGGACCACTGTGGCCCTGGAAGGGTGGTGGTTGTGGTGGTTTGTACACACCTCCTCAGCCTGTGCCAGCACAAATTCATTAACTGTGACAGGGACAGGACAGCTGAATGGAGGCACTTAAAATAGTGGCTAGGAGGATGGGGTCCCCAGGGAAGGCCCCAAAGTGGAAGGAAAAGGACCCCACCTGATCCATTAGGGGAGATAGACTTGCTGAGAGCTGAGAGTAGAGAGAGGTAAAGGTCTCTTTGAACTTCAACTTCATGTGATAGTAAGTTGATCCAGTGACTGCCAGGCCAACAGGTCATAAGTGGTAAATGTCATTGAAAAGCATTACAAATGACAAGAAATATAGAACGCCTCAGCAGAAGAAGGGACTGCCAGACCCACCTAGTTCGACCAATATGCCTAGCATACCACTAGGACTTTGTTATTGCTAAGAACCCCAGAGCAAATGCCCTGAGGCAAGGGTTACCCTAGGAGGCATTGAGATACAGCCAATTTCAGCAAAACACTCCTGCACATACCCCAATGATGCAAAGCATTATGGGAAGCATACATATAGTATGTCTTTGTATTGTTTCTACTGTGGGCTTTCCATGACTCAAACATGTAAGGCTATCATAAGTACAGCTGACACTCTTACTCGGGATGAGACACAGATATGGTACACAGATGAGTCCTAATAAGGATGAAACGTGTCTGTGTCTGATGCTTTTAGTTTTGCTGGTATCATTGTGAAGCCATTTGGCACCATGTAGTTCCTGCTTAAAGCTGAGCCTATTCCAAATTTTTTATGGGGATCTGTATGTTTGCTATGAATCTGCTATATTGAGATAGGTATAACTGTAGTTTTTGTTAGATGCCACTGTCCTCTGGGGACAAATGGCAGTGCAAAGGATGGGGTAGAGTAGTGCATGATAATGTCTCAGCACTGGGTAGTGGTCTGAAGCAGACAGTGTGTCTAGTTGCACTGACTGAGGAGTAGATAGCCAGATGAGCGCAAAACTGGCTGAGCGACAGAACTCAGAGGGTGGTTGTGGAGGCAGAGTTATCTGACGCAAGAGAGGTCACCACTGGGGTCACGAGGCTCCAGTGCTGGGACTGAAAGTTGTTCAGTGCCTTCATGAATGACATTGGGATGGCAATAAGGAACAATGTGCCTATTTGTGGACGACGTAAGCTCTCCGGAGAGTGGACACACCTGCATCTACATAATGATCTAGAAAAGCTGGGAGGTGGTCCAGGATCTGACAACTTGGCTTCAATGCCAAGAAATGCAAAGTTATGTATATTGGAGCCAAGAATCCCAAGACAAGAGTAGTCCCTGGGTGGAGTCCAGGTTTCTGCATCAGTGGAAAAGGGCATGGAGTGATCACTAGTGACCAAATCACTCCACGCAGAGGAAGAAAAGCAGCAAGGCGAAACAAGATGCTGGGATGCACAGCTAGGGGACTGTGTAGAAGGAGAAAGAAGGTATACTGCCCTTATACGGGTAACTGGTAAGGCCACATCTAGAGTATGGAGTTCAGTACTGGTGCCCACATCTCAAAAAGGACATTAACCTGCTGGAGAAGGCACAGAGGAGGGCTACAAAGATGACAGCATGTCAGTAGGATAAGCTATGCAAGGAGAGGTTGAGGGCACTGAACACATACTCCCCAGAGGACAGGGGAGAAAGACTGAGACAGAGAGAGACAAAGAGAGAGAGAGCAAGCAAGAGGGGGCATGACTGGATTCTTCAAGCACTTGAAAGGGATAAATAAGGTGGATAGGAGGATCTCTATAGGCTGGGTAGCAACCATAACAGGAGGGGGCACAGTCTTAAACTAGAGGATGTGAGCTTTAGAAGGGAAGTCAGGAAGCACTTCTTCACAGACAGGGTGGTAGAAACTTGAAATGTGCTGCCAGAAGAGGTGATTTCATTGAACACAGTGGGCAGCTTCAAGAGAGGCTGGAACAGGCATCGGGGTTGGTAAGAACCATGGGTAGGCAGGACGGGAGGAGTGGGGAGGCGGGCAGGGACATAGAAACATAGAAGTTGATAACCGATAAGGACCACAAGGCCCATGCAGTCTGCCCATTCTTTCTACCTTCTGAATGTGCCATAGGCCTTTACTTTCTCAATGGCCTATCTATTCATACTCATTGCTCCCTGGACAGTAGCTGAAGCTGGGACCCTGCAATATATATATATTTTCACAGCAGCAAGCTCCTTCATAACCCTTTCCTTTGAAACGAAACTCATCCACTCCCCTTTTGTTCCTGTTGTTCCTTGCTAGTCCTTCCCCCTTCCTCCATAGTGAAGACAGAGCACAAGTACTTCTTCGGTATCTCTGCTTTTGCTTGGTCCTTTTCTGTGCATTCTCCCCCAGCCCTGCTACTGCCCTTCTTATCCTCAATGTCCTCCCCTTAACATAGAAACATAGACTGTGGCGTCAGATAAGACCACGTGGCCCACCTAGTCTGCCCATTTTCCAACCTACAGAATAAGCTGCAGATCCTATTTAACCAACAGCCTATTTCTTCCTACCCCCCCACAAAATTCCCTTATGTCTGTCCAATGCAGTCTTGAATTCTCCTACAGTTTTAGACAACACAACCTCCTCAGGAAGGCTGTTCCATGCTTCCACCACCCTCTCTATGAAAAAATACTTCTCACATTGCCCCTGAGCCGCCCCCCCATCTTCAAATTGTGTCCCCTTGTTCTTGCACATCTCTTTTTCTGAAAGATGCCACCCTCTTGGACTTTGTTGATTCCACTGAGGTACTTAAAAGTTTCTATCATGTCATAGGAACATAGACTTTGACGGCAAATAAGGACCACTTGGCCCACCCAGTCTGCCCATTTACCTTCCTATTGGATAAACTGCAAATTCTAGTTAATCAACAGCCTACTTCCTGCAGTCCCCCCACTACAATGACCTTATGTCTGTCCCATGCATGTTTGAATTCCCCCACTGTTTTAGACCCAACAACCTCCCCAGGAAAGCAGTTCCATGCATCCACCACTCTCTCCGTGAAAAAAAATGTCATCACATTACCCCTGAGCCGTCACCCCTCTATCTTTAAATTGTGCCCCCTTGTTCTTACACATCTCTTTTTCTGAAAAATGCTACCCTCCTGGACTTTGTTGATTCCCTTGAGGTACTTTAAAGTTTCTATCATGTCCCCCGTCCCTCCTTTCATCAAGGGTATACATATTAAGCTCTCTCAGTCTCTCTTCATATGGTTTCTGATGCAGACCCTGCACCATTTTAGTTGCCCTCCTCTGGACTGCTTCCATCCTGTCTATGTCCTTGCATAGATGGGGTCTCCAAAATGCACACAGTATTCCAGATGGGGTCTCACCAACTGTCTGTACAAAGGGTAACCACTTTCCTTTTCTACTTCGTGATGCCCCATCCTATGCATCCCAGTATCCCCCTGGCTCTCCTTACTGACTTTTCACATTGCTTACCCACCTTTAGGTCATCTGATATGACTACCCCCAAGTCCCTTTCCATTTTTGTTGTTGTTAGTACCTCCCCTGCTATTGTGTACTCTTTTCCTGGGTTTTTGTTTCCCAGGTGCATTACTTTGCACTTCTTTGCATTGAATCTAAGTTGCCATATGTCTCACCATTCCTCCAACCTTCCCAAGTCTCTTCTCATCCTTTCTCCCCCTTGTGTATCAACTCTGTTACAGATCTTTGTGTCATCTGCAAAGAGGCATACCTTTCCTCCAGACCCTCTGCAATGTCACCTATAAAGATGTTAAAGAGGACTGGACCCACTCCTGAGCCCTGAGGTACTCCACTAGTGACCCCCCTTTCTTCGGAATGTGTTCCATTCACTATTACCTTCTGTGTCCTGTTGTGCAGCCAGTTTGCTACCCAGGCTACCACCCTGGGAACCCACTCCCAGGCTGGCTAACTTGATTATTAATCTTTTGTGCGGGACTGTGTCAAATGCCTTGCTAAAGTCTAGGTAGGCCATATCCACAGCCCCTCCCTGGTCTATTACTTTGGTCACCCAGTCAAAGAAATCAATTAGATTCGTCTGACATGACCTTCCTGCTGTAAATCCATGCTGCTTTGGGTCCTGTGCCCCGCTGGCCTCTAGGTACTCAACAATTCTTTCTTTCAGAAGTGATTCCATCATTTTCCCTACCACTGAGGTCAAACTTACAGGTCTGTAGTTTCCTGCTTCTGCCTTGCTCCCACTTTTGTGAAGGGGAATCACATCTGCCCTCCTCCAGTCCTCAGGTACCACCCCATCCTCCCATGATTTGTTAAAATGTGGTCAGTGGTGTCACTAGGTCCTCCTTAGTTCTTTAAGGATTCTGGGGTGAATCTGGCAGGCCCCATTGCTTTGTCCACCTTGAGTTTTAGGAGTTCTTTCAGGACTCTTTTCTTCTGTAAATGGACTGGTGTCAACCCCCCTACCCAGAGTGCTTCTATTGTCTGGTTTAGGTAACTCCTCCTCATCTTCTTTTGTGAATACTGAGCAAAAGTATTCATTCAGTGTATCTGCCTTTTCACTGTCTCCCTCTGCCCACCTCCCCTCTCCTTTATTAATCTTCACTATTCCTCCCTTAATCTTTCTATGCTCCCTAATGTACCTATAGAAGGTTTTATCCCCCTTCTTAACTGAGTTGGCTATTTTTTCCTCGGTTTGGGCCTTTTGCTATTCTGACTGCCTTCCCCACTTCTTTCTGCTTTAATTGATACAGTTCCCTGTTGTGCTCCTGTGATTCCTTATACTTTTTGAATGCAGCCTTTTTCTCCTTAACCTTCCCTGCCACCTCTTTTGAGAAACATAGTGATTTCTTATTCCGCTTTGCTTTCTTTATTTGTTTCACACAAAGTATTGTTGCCTCTATGATAGCAGTTTTGATTTTTCTCCATTGTTCTTCCACCCCTCCTTTTTTGGCCATTTGCTAGTGCATTCCTCAGGTATTCACCCATTTTGCCAAAGTCGGCCCTTCTAAAGTCCAGTATCCTTGTTTTTGTATGGCTTGTCTCCATGGTTGTGCTTATTGTGAAGCACACTGTGTAGTGGTCACTTGTTCCCAGATGTATACTGACTTCTAAATTTGTGATCCTCTCTCCATTTGAGAGTACCAGGTCTAGTAATGCTCCCTCCCGAATGGGTTCCAACAATAGCTGTCTAAGGTCTGCCCCCTGCAGGACATCGAGAATGACTCTGCCCTTGGATGTGGCTGCAGTACGTCATTCAGTTAACATCTGGCATATTCAGGTCCCCCATCAACAGTATCTTCCCCTTTTCAGCCATTTTGAGAATGTCCTCCATCATTTTCTTGTCTGTTTCCTCCCCTTGAGACGGGGTCTGTATACAACCCCTGTATGGATTGTGATGCCATTCCCTGTCTCCAAGGTGACCTAGAGTGCCTCTTGTCCTCCCCCCTTTACTTTTTAGTTCTGTAGCTTTGATCCCTTCCCTTAAATATAGAGCTACTCCACCTCCTCTTTTACCCTCCCTGTCCCTTCTGTAGACTGTGTATGCCGGTATGTTGTAATCCCAGTCATGGTTCTCCGTGAACCATGTTTCTGTGACTGCCACAATATCCTATTTTTCATCTTCCATCAGGGCTACTAGCTCAGGAAGCTTGTTTCCCAGACTACGGGCATTGGTACTCATTGCTCTCCATTTAATGTTGGCTTTATCCTTCCCCCCATCCCTGCTCCTATTGCCCTTGTTTATTTTTCCATTTACCCCGTCTTGCCCTCTGTTGAGCTCTGTACCTCAGTGTTTACCTTACTACCTGCCATATTTTGTGGGGGGAGGCTTGAAATATCCTGCCTCTTATCAGCACTTCCCCCCTTGGCTAGTTTAAAAGCTTGGCAAGGAAGCATTTAAACCTGTCAATTAGGAGCTTGGTTCCCTTCGTGGACAGATGCAGACCATCATGCCAGTATAGACCTTCATCTCTCCAGGTGTACCCCCAGTCCTCAATGAAGCCAAAGCCCTGTGCTCTGCACCAGTTTTGCAACCATTCATTAAACTGCATGGTGTGCAGTACCCTAGCCTCACCCTTGCCATGGACTAGCAGCACCTCTGAGAAGGTAACCGTGCTTGCTACCTGTCAGAGGCCCCTCCCCAACTCCACAAATTCATCCTGCACTGCACTGATTCCATGCCTAGCCAAGTCATTTGTCCCAAGGTGGACAATGATATCTAGTTCCCTCTCCTGTGATGCTGCTTCTGCAATTGTGAGGATTCACTTCTTGTCCCTCCAAGCCATGGCACTAGGCAGGCACCTTACTTCCCTCTCCTCTCCACTGGATGTCATTGTCCACCTAGGAACAAATGACCTGCCTAAGGAAGGGAAAGGAGCAGTGCAGGAAGAGTCTGTGGAATTGGGGAGGGGTTTTAGACAAGTAGCACACATGGTAACCTTCTCGGAGGTGCTGCCTGTCAATGGCGTACGAGATTCAATCAGTGGTTGAAACACTGGTGCAGAGCTCAGGGATTTGGCTTCATTGGGGACTGGGGGTCCACCTGGAGTGATGCAAATCTATAATGGCATGATGGGTTGCATCTGTCTAGGAGGGGAACCAGGATCCTAGGTGATAGGTTTAAATGCTTCATTGGCAAGCATTTAAACTAGCCAAGGGGAGGCAGCACAGGAAAGGAGCAGGAAATCCTAGCCGCCCAAAGTCACAGTAATAAGTGCAGTAAACACTAACATAGATATGTCGATAGGGACAAGGGCAGGGAAAATGGAGAAAGTGACAAAGGCAAGAAGGACAGGGATGGGGCAAAAATGAGTAAGGCCATCAGGAAATGGAGGATAATGAGTACCAATGCCCATAGCCTGGGCAACAAGCTCCCTGAACTGGTGGTCTGGATGGAAGGCGATGCCAGATATCGAAGGCAGTCACAGAAACATGGTACACAAAGAACCATGACTGGGATGTTAACATACCAGGCACGAGCCTACAAGAGAGACAGGGAGGGAGAAGAGGGGAGGAGTACTGTGAGCAAATCATAAGATATTACCTATAAAATCTCTGGTCACCTTCATAAGGAGGAACTTTTGGAGCCTCCTTATACTACTACTATTACCTGAACTAAGTAAAAGATGCAGACATCCACAGGATACCACGCAGAGTGCAGTTGCCACATTCTCGTCCTGCTGCAATTCTACAGCAGCCCCAAGAGATTGGATATCTACCTATGACCTCCCATTGATACGATGTTACCTATTTATTATTTACTACGGAGGGACACAGTCGGCCTTGCATTTGTTTGGTGTCTGTCTCCAACTGCATACAGAACAAGATCCCATGACTATCTCTGTTAAAGTATTAATCCTTTCTCTTACAAGAGGATGAAAAACTGAATCTGGATGGCAAATAAGAATTTTACAGAATAAAAAAAAATAAAAAATACATCTATAAGAACTTATACCCTATCTCTGGTGGCAACTATGAAACTACTGCTCCTACTACTAATATGCTCAGAGAATGTTGAACTTAACCCTGGGCCACTGGGATCTATCACTGCACCTTCAGAACTAGCAAAGATTAAAGAACTAAGCCTTCTACATATTAATGCATGTAGCCTTTTAAAAAAAATCACATTGCTCCAAGCCTGGGTTAGCCACTCACTACCTGACATCCTGGTAGTCTCTGAGATATGGCTTAGACCTGATACAGCCAACAGAGACATAAACTTACTTAACTACCAAACATTCAGAGCTGATAGACTGACAAGAGGAGGAGGGGCAGCAATATATGTAAAGGACAACCTATCTGCAATTTGTCTTGCCTCTTATTCTATGGCAAAAGAATTCGAGTGCCTATCCCTTAAAATAACCCTTTCCAAAATACCTCACTGCAGCTGATCAGCTGTTACAGACCTCCCTCAGCTGGCCTCAAAGATACTATCCTATTTGGGTGACTTGATTAAACAGGGGAATGAAGAAACCATAATTATAGGTGATTTAAACCTAAACTGGCTTTCTAAGGCAGCTACACCACTAATTTCATTCTGCGACATGCATGGGCTTACACAGCTCATAAATGAACCTACTAGAATAAACAAAAAGAACCCAAAAAATAGCACGCTTCTGGATATACTATTAGTGAGTAAACCTCACCTCTTCTCTCATACTGGAGTGAGTAAACCTCACCTCTTCTCACACACTGGAGTGAGTAAACCTCACCTCTTCTCACACACTGGAGTACTGTTTAACGACATTAGTGATCATTGTTCTATTGCGGCAGTTAGGTCAGCATGTAAGATTTCATCCCCACAAAATTCCTGCTGAGGAGATTGAAAAAGAACTTCAACATTGATGCATACCTGGATGATATTAAACACTCCACAAGATGGCAAGAATTCTATCTAGCGAACACAATGGAGATTGCATATGGTGTTCTAAATGACATTATCACAAATGCTCTAAACATTCATGCACCAGTCTCTAAACTACGTATTAAAAATAAAACCTGTTGTTGGTTCAATTCTGACCTTAAATCCACCCTTCTTGAAAGGGACAAGCTTTGGAAAAAAGCCCGAAAAACTAAATTAGCCACTGACTGGGAGCATTTCAGAAAAGCCAGGAATCTCTGTACCAAGAAAGTGCTAGACACAAAAGCTGCATATTACATGGCTGAATTAGATTCCTCATACTACAACCCTGCCAAGTTTTGGAACACTATAAAGATATAACTGGCCATGTCCTAAGTAACTCACTCCCATCAAAACTACAATGTGAAACAGAACCATCAGTGACAAGTAGAAGTATTGGAAGCCTTCAATAATCATTTTACAACTGCTGGGCTAGCATTGACTCCTCTCCAGCCAACCAAATGAGAGTACATCTAGGGATTAAGAACACTGATGCAAGGGTGACTGACTCCACTTTCTCCTTCACTCCAGCCATGCCTGAAGCAAGTCAAAGAACTAATCTTACGTTGGACGTAAAAAAGTGCAGGTGCAGACTCCCTTGACCCATACTTTTTAAAATTGCCATACATGTATTAGCAGTACCAGTAACACATCTGTTTAACCTTTCTCTACAGTCTGGAGTCATCCCATCAATCTGAAACCACCAAGTGATTCCACTACTGAAAGCTGGGGATCCCACGGACCTTAATAACTACAGAACAATTTCCATTCTTACTGTGCTGTCTAAACTACTCGAAAAAATTGTGAGCACCCAGCTAAGAGAATACCTAGAAGCCAACAATCTTCTAAACCCAGCACAATCTGGTTTCAGAGCAAACCACAGTACCATAACAGCTCTTGCAAAAGTCACCAATGACTGGCAACTTGAATTGGACAAAAAAAATTGTGTATGTGCTGTCTTCCTAGACTTAAGAAAGGCCCTTGACACGGTTGACCATGACCTGCTCCTCTCCTCTACTGGACTTGACACCAATTCCATTAGATGGTTTAACAACTATCTTATAGGAAGAACCCAGCAGGTAAAGGCTCAAGGAGATATATCCCCACTCGGACCTCTACTAAGAGGAGTACCACAAGGATCTATTCTTGGCCCTATCCTCTTAGCCATATATATCAATAGCATTGACATAAATCTTACCAAAGCCACTGTACACCTGTATGCTGATGATACAGTACTGTATGTCAGTCACCCTTCTCCTACAACAGCCTGCAAAGAACTACAAGCAGAATTCGACCTACTGCAACTTCAGCTGCTGGAAAAAAAAACTACTATTGAATGCAAAAAAAAGTAAGGCAATGTTTTTTTTCCCCACAGGTGCAGGCAATATACTCAATCCCAGTCAATCTCCCTAAATTATCTACTGCACTGGGTGAAAATCTCCAATGTGTCACAAAATTCAAATACCTGGGGGTATGGCTAGATAGTAGATTAGACTTTCTAGAACATCTGGAACAGCTGCAAAAAAAGCTTAGACAAATACTTGGACTTTACTATAGAATAAGGCACTTCCTTTCAAGTGATTCAAAAAAGAAGATGGTCCAGGCCACATTCCTCTCAGTATTAGACTACAGTGACTTCCTATATAGTCGCTGTCCTACGGTATGCTTGAACAAATTAGATACACTATACCACAGAACTTTGAGGTTTATCACAGACTTACCATACAGTACTCAACACTGCTTGCTATAATCCGCAGTTGGTTGGCCCTCGCTTCAATATAGAAGGATAGGAATGCATTACTATGGACTTACAGAGCAATATCACAGCAGCTTCCAAAATATATCTCAGACTGTTTTCTACAAGCCACATCAAGTGATTATGCATTAAGAAGCCTGAACTTCATTACTCTTAAAGTGCCTAAGTTCCACTCTCGACATGGCAGACATGCTGTTAGTTATGTGTTATCCACCCTATGCAACACGATGCAGAAGACTCTGAAAGTGAACAAGCTCATATCTATCACAGCCTTCAAATATCTATACAACAAGATATTCAAAGAAAAATGTAACTGCTTTCGCCAACATTAGACTAACCCTCCATCCTTCTTACCAGCTGGATGACCATTCAAGGTAGCTCCTCAGCACCCTACGAGCAGTTACTTCACATTTCATAAATCTTTACTACAATCCTTCCTTCTTATGCATTATATATTTAGTCTCCTTATACTTTCAGATTTTTACTTCCCCAGTCCAACCCCCTCCCCTCTTGACCCACTATTGATCCCTCTTTGACACAACCTTTTTCCACTCCTTCCCTTTCACCACCCCTGGCCACAACATTCTATATACACTCCTTTCATCCCCTCTGTCAATGCTTCAGCAAGTACTTGCCTCTTACAAATCATTCCCTGTAGATATATCTTCCAGTTGTTCATATAGCTCATCACCCGAAGTTTAAAAAACTATCTAGTAATTCCCTTGACACATTTAACCTTCACCAAAAAGTGCTAGTTTCTAAAGTGTCCTCCACTAACAAGCTGGCAATTTTATGAATCATGTATATATGTAGTATATCTTTTTCTTGTTATTAGCTTTTCAATGTACTCTGTCTTGAAGTTGATGTTTTTGTATTCATTTTCAATCCTTTCAAAGCTGTGTATTCTCTGCATGTTATATGTCATATAAATTGTATCTTGACCTTACCAGGTCCATCTTGCAAATGAGCATTGCTCAACGGTGTTCACCTGGATAAATAAAGATCTGATTGATTGAGTAGCTCTGTATGTAAAGGAAGGGATAAAAGCAACTGAACAAGAGAGTAAACAGGGAGGAGAGGAGGCACTCTGGGTTACCTTGAAGACTGGAAGTGGCTCCACAATCTGCACAGGGGTTGTATACAGACCCCCAGGTCAGGGGAAGGGAATGGACACGGATATGATAGAAGGCATTCTTAGGATGGCAGAGAAAGGGGAGATACTGTTGATGGGAGATCTGAATATGCCAGATGTTAACTGGAGTGGAGCACATTTGCTGCAGCCACATCCAAGAGCAGGGCCATTATTGACACCCTACAGGTGGCAAGCCTCAGACAGCTAGTTTTGGAACCCACTCATGCGGGAGCAATCTTAGACCTCACACTCTCAAATGGGGACAGTGAGAGAGGATCTCAGATCTAGAAATGGGTTGCCATCTGGGAACAAGAGACCATCAAACAGTGTGGTTCACGTTAAACTCAGCCACAGAGTCGAGCCATACAAAAGTGAGGGTACTGGACTTCAGGAGGGTTGACTTTGGCAAGATGGGAGAGTGCCTCAGAAAAGCACTAGCAAACAGAATAGAAGGAGGGGTGGAGCAACAATGGGGAATCATCAAAACTGCCATCACAGAGGCAATAAGCCTTTGTGTGAAGCAAATAAACAAATCAAAATGAAAGAAAAAGCCACTATGGTTATCAAAAGAGGAGGCAGGAAAAGTCAGGGAGAAAAAGATAGCATTCAGGAAGTATAAGGAAGCATAGAAGGAGCAGGACAGAGAGCTGTACCAGTTAAGGCAGAAGGAAGCAAGGAGGGAAGTCAGAATAGTAAAGGCCCAAAACTGAGGAAAGGATAGCCAACTTGGTTAAGAAGGAGGATAAAACCTTTTATAGGTACGTCAGGGGCGTGAAAGACAAATGGAGGGATAGTGAGGCTGAATAGAATGAGCGGGTGGGTGGGAGACGGGATAGTGAAAATGCAGGGATACCGAATGAATATTTCTGCTTAGTATTCACAAAAGAGGAGGGAGAGGTACCTAATCCAATTAACAGAAGCACTCTTGATAGGGGGGTCAATCCCAGTCCTTTCACAGAAGAAAGGGTTCTGAAAGAACTCCTAAAGTGAAGGTGGACAAAGCAATGGGGCCTGATGGAATTCACCCAGAATTCTAAAAGAATTAAGTGAAGAACTAGTGAAACCACTGACTACTCTTTTTAACAAATTATGGGAGGATGGTGTGGTACCTGAGGACTGGAGAAAGGCGGATGTGATTTCCCTTCACAAAAGTGGGACCAAGACAGAGGCAGGAAACTATAGACCACTCAGTTTGACCTCTGTGGTAGGGAAAGTGATGGAATCACTTCTGAAGGAAAGAACTGTTGAGTACCTAGAGGAGAGTGGGGCACAGGACCCAAGGCAGCATGGGTTCACAGCGGAAAGGTTATGTCAGATGAATCTAATTGATTTCTTTGACTGGGTGACCAAAGTAGCAGACCAGGGAGGGGCTGTAGACATGGCCTACCTAGACTTTAGCAAGGCATTCAACGCAGTCCCAAACAATAGATTAATAGTCAAATTAACCAGCCTGGGAGTGAGTCCCAGGGTAGTAGCCTGGGTAAAACACTGGCTGGACAACAGAATACAAAGGTAATTGTAAATGGAGTCCACTCTGAAGAAAGAAGGCTTACAAGTGAGTACTGCAGGGTTCAGTATTGGGTCCAGTCCTTTTTAATGTCTTCATAAGTGAAATTGCAGAGGGACTGGAAGGAAAAGTATGCCTCTTTACAGATGACACAAAAATCTGTAACAGGGTTGATCCACAAGGAGGCGTGGAAAGGATGAGAAGGGACTTGGCAAGGTTAAGGAATGGTCGGAAGTATGGCAGCTAGGATTCAATGCAAAGAAGTGCAACATAATGCACTTGGGAAACAAAAACCAAGGGGAAGTTTACACAATGGGGGGGTAGTAACAAAAAGGGAAAGGGACTTGGGGGTAATCATATCAGATGACTTTAAGGTTAGCAAGCAATGTGAGAAGGCAGAGGGAGAGCTGGGGGTATACTGGGGTGCATGAGAGAGGCATCACCAGCAGAAAACAGGAAGTTGTTATCCTCTGTACAGACAGTTGGTGAGACTCATCTGAGTACTGCATCCAGTTCTGGAGACCCCATCTCCGCAAGGACACAGACAGGATAGAGGCAGTCCAGAGGAGGGCAACTAGAATGGTGCAGAGTCTGCAAAAGAAACCATACTAGGAAAGACTAAATGAGCTTAATATGTATACCCTTGAGGAAAGGAGGGAGAGGCAGGTCATGATAGAAACATTTAAGAACCTCAGTGGAATCAACAAAAGTCCAAGAGGGTAGCATCTTTCAGAAAAAGAGACATGCAAGAACAAGGGGACACAATTTAAAGATGGGGAGCTGTTCAGGGACAATATGAGGAAGCATTTTTTTCACAGACAAGGTAATGGATGCATGGAACAGCCTTCCTGAGGAGGTTGTGGGGTCTAAAACTGTGGGAGAATTCAAGAAAACATGGGACAGATATAAAGAAATTCTTGTTGGGGATAGGAAGAAATAGGCTGTTGGTTAACTAGGATCTGCGGCTTATCCCGTAGTTAGGGAAATGGGCAGACTAGGTGGGCCAAGCAGTCCTTATCTGCCGTCAAAGTCTATGTTTCTGTTTCCTTTTTTGTAAATACTGAGCAGAAGTATTCGTTCAGTATCCCTGATGTTTCACTGTCTGTCTCTGCCCACCCGCCGTCCGTTCTATTCAGCCTCACCATCTCTCCCTTTGTCTTTCTACTCTCCCTGACATACCCACAAAATGTTTTATCCCCCTTCTTAACCGAGTTGGCTATCTTTTCCTCAGTTTGGGCCTTTGCTATTCTGACTACCCTCCCTGCTTCCTTCTGCCTTAACTGGTACAGTTCTCTGTCCTGCTCCTTCTGTTTTTCCTTATACCGCCTAAATTCTAGCTTTTTCTCCCTAACCTTCAACGCCACCTCTTTTGAGAACCATAGTGGCTTTTTCTTTCATTTTGATTTGTTTATTTGCTTCACACAAAGGATTTTTGCCTCTGTGATCGCAGTTTTGATGTTTCCCCATTGTTGCTCCACCCCTCCTTCTAGCCTGTTTGCTAGTGCTTTCTAAGGCACTCTCCATCTTGCCAAAGTCAGCTCTCCGAAGTCCAGAACCCTCACTTTTGTATGGCTTGACTCTGTAGATCAGTTTATCATGAACCACACTGTTTGGTGGTCACTTGTTCCCAGATGGCTACCCACGTCTAGGTCTGAGATCCTCTCACTGTCCCCATTTGAGAGTACAAGGTCTAAGATTGCTCCCTCATGAGTGGGTTCCAAAACTAGCTGTCTGAGGCATGCCACCTGAAGGGCATCGAGAATGGCCCTGCTTTTGGATGTGGCTGCAGCAAAGGTGCTCAAGTTAACATCTGGCATATTCAGGTCCCCCATCCACAGTATCTCCCTTTCTTTGCCATCCTAAGGATGCCTTCGATCATATCCTTGTCCATTCCTTCCCCCTGACATGGGGGTCTGTATACACTCCTGTGCAGATTGTGGTGCCATTTCCAGTCTCTAAGGTGACCCACAGTGCCTCCTCTCCTCCTGTTTACTCTTATGTTCAGTTGCTTTTATCCTTCCCTTACATAGAGAGCTACTCTGCCCCCCTCTCTCCCTCCATCTCTCCTGTAGGTTGGTACCCTGGTATGTTAACATCCCAGTCATGGTTCTCTGTGCCACCATATTTGTGTGACTGCTTTCGATATCCAGGCATCCCTCTTACATCAAGGCCATCAGTTCAGGGAGCTTGGTACTCATTACCCTTCATTTCTTGATGGCCTAACCACTTTCTGCCCCATCCCCGTCCATACTGCGTTTGTCATTTTCTCCATTTACCCCTGTACTTCTCTCTAGCGACATCTCTATCTTAGTGCTTCTCTCACTTAGTACCCTGATTTTTTTGGGGGGGCTAGGATTTCCCTGCTCCTTTACAGTGCCTCCCCCCTTGGCTAGTTTAAATGCTTGCCAATGAAGTATTTAAACCTATCACCTAGGATCCTGGTTCTCCTCCTGGACAGATGCAGACCATCATGCCAGTATAGGCCTGCATCCCTCCAGGTGGACCCCCAGTCTACAATGAAGCCAAATCCCTGAGCTCTGCACCAGTTTTTCAATCACTGATTGAATCCCATGGTGTGGAGCACCCTAGCCTCATGCCTGCCATAGACAGGCAGCACCTCCAAGAAGGTTACCGTGCATGCTACTTGTCTAAGACCCCTACCCAACTCCACAAACTCTTCCTGCACTGCTCTGATCCTTTCCTTAGCCAGGTCATTTGTCCCTAGGTGGACAATGACATCCAGCTCCCTCCCCTGTGCAGCTGCTCCAGTAATCCTGAGGATTCGCTCCCTGTCCCTCCAAGCCAATGGCACCAGGGAGGCACCTTTCCTCCATCTCCCCTTCCTCCCCTAGTTCTACTTTCCTAACAATGGAGTCCCTCACCAGGAGTAGCTTCCTTCCCCTGTGGGGTCCTATGCCACCCTCCTGTGGGTCTCCTTTGTGGAAGTTCTCAACATCCTTCTTGGTCTCCACTGTGGGTGCCTCCATAGAGGAACCACACTTTGCAAGAACAGCATATGAATTGTGGAGAGGTATGACTGGAGGGATGTGCCACTGTTCCACTACCTCACCCTTCTTGAGCCCACTGTGGTCCAACCGCCTCCTCTTTCTTGGCAACCTTTGAGGCAACGGCAGTGGCCCAGGTGGTCCTTGGGTGCCTTCCTCTTCTCCCTTATTTACCTGAAGAAAGTCTTGTTCCTGTTGTTACACCTTTAGCTACCCTTTCCTTTGTCTGTACCTTTGCTCCCTCAGTACTCATCTTATCTAGCTTATCTCTGTTTTACTCTGAACACCTTCCTGTCTTCCTCTCTCTGCATTTCCTTATGCCTTCTGAATACCTCCCTTTTTTCCTTTACCACTGTGGCCACTTTGCTAGAGAGCATCAACAGTGTTATTTTTCCTTCAGCCTTTACTTACTATTTTTATGTAGAGACTGGTTGCCTGAATTATGTTCTACCTTGTTTTCCCCCACAGTACCTCCTGCTGGCAATCCAACCCAATGAAGGAGTTTATGAGGCAGTCTCCCATTTCTTTAAAATCTGACCACCTAAAGTTCAGAACCCCGATCCTCATTTGGTTTGTCTCTGTTCCTGACTTACTGCTAAATATTACTACAATGATCACTAGCACCTAGGGAACTGCCTACTTTGACTTCTGTAATGCCATCCCCTGTTGTAAGCACCATGTGCAGCACTGTCCCATCCCAAGTGAGCTCACTCATTATCTACCCTAAAAAGCCCTGTTCAGGAAGTCAAGGATGGCCCTGCTCCTTGCTGAAGCTGCAGTTGAAAGGTTCCAATCCACATCTGGCATGCTGACATCACCGACTAGCAACATCTTCCCCTTACTTGCCATCATGATGATGGCTTTGCCAAGTGCCGTATCCAACTCCTCTCCCTGGGCTGGAGGTTGGTATAGCATCCCCTGTGGGGATAGTGGCTCCAGTGCCTGTCTCCAGGGTGACCCACAGCACTTCCAGCCACCCCTTTTCTCTGGGTGCCGCACATCAGTGGCCTTGATTCCCTCCCTACATATAGTACAATGCCCCCATTCCTATCTCTCTCTGAACAGAGAATAATCTAGTATGGCCATGTCCATTTATGGCTGCCAGTGCATCTTGACTCTGTTATGGTCACTAAATCCTAGCTAATCTTTGCCATGATGGCTTCCAGGTCTAGAATTTTATTTCCCAGACACCTTGCAATGTGCACATGGCTCTTCAAACCCCCCAATGTGTTGCTCCTCTTGACCTACCTCTTTACTCGTTACTGTCTCCATTACCTGTCTCCTTTATTCCTTCCTTCCTTCTTGCTTCCCTGATTTATAGCCACATTGACCTCTTCCTTACAAATATATGAATACAGCCAGCAGAAAAAGTACTATTGGTCTATCAAGTCGGCTCGATTTTGCAGCTACTATCCCTATTCTGCAACTGCTCCTCCCTCCTTCCCTTGACCCTCCCTTCTGCCCTGTCCCAGCTTCTCCTGAAACAGCACACTGTTCTACAGGTTATCACTTCTACTGGTAGTGCATTCCATTCTGCGACCACCCTCTCTGTAAAAAAGTGTCTTCTCATTTCCCTCCTGAACCTTCCATCCTCCAGTCTCATATCATGAACCCAAGTGTCCCTCCCAGCCCTTACTTTGAATAGCTCTTTGGTACCAGTCTTGTTTATTCCTCTCACGTACTTGAAGGTCTCTGTCATTTCCCCACATCTTTCCTCTCCTCTAGTAAGTACATGTTCAACTCCCTAAGCCTGCTTTTGTATGTTAAGTTCCCCAGACCCTGGATCATCTTTGTTGCTTTCCACTGCACCCTCAAATAATTTAATGTCCTTCCTCAGGTACAGGTGCCAGTACTGTACACAGTACTCCAGGTGATGTCTAATCCAGCAATCTATACAACAGCACAATCACTACCCCTCCAAGAGGTTACACAACCCAGCATTTTGTTTGCCCTTGCTGTTGCTCTCCCACACTGAGCTGAGTTGTTCACTGATCCCATAATGAGCACCCCAGATTCTTGCCTCCTCAATTGATAGTTTCTCCTTGGATTCTTTGTCCCAAAATGAAACACCTTGCATTTCTTATCATTGAACCTTAGTTGCCAAGTATCCAACCAGGTCTCCAGCTTTGTCAGATCCTCCTGCTACCCCTGCCAACCCCCTAGGTCATCCACCACCACTCCTATCTTGATGTCATCAGAAAATACACTGATCTTACTCTTAGTGCCCACAGAAATATCTGCAATAAATTTCCCAAATAACGCTAACCTCAACACCGATCCCTGCGGAACCCCGCTCATTACTGCCTTTGGGGATGAGAGTTCCCCTCCCACACAACTCTCTGCTACCTTCCCTGCATCCTATTTGCCACCCAACCCACCATTTTCATGCCTGCCCCAGTGCCTTCTAGCTTTCTTCCAATTCTCCCATGTGGCACCAAGTCTAATGCCTTGTTAAAGTCCAGGTACAGGACATCCACCGCAAGGCCTGTGTCCATTTGCCTAGTCACCCAGTCATAATATTCTACCAGAATGGTCTGGCAGGATCTGCCTATGACAAAGACATGCTGTCTACTGTCCCATAGCCCTTTGAGCTCATGCAGGGACACCAGCCTCTCCTTCAGGATTGTCTCAATTAGTTTTCCCACAATGGATGTGAGGCTCACTGGTCTATAGTTCTCTGTTCATCCTTGGGGCCACTCTTGTGGAAGGAACTCCATAAGCCATCCTTCAATCCTGAGGCATGCATCTCAAATTCAGTAATGCATTAATAGGCCTGCCAAGGGTCCCACCAGGACCTCTGCTAGCTCCTTCAGTACCCTTGGTGAACCCCATCTGGCCCTGGTGCCTTGTCCACCCTCAGTGCCCTTAATGCCTCCAGCACTCTACCTTCTGTGATTTTCCCAACTGTCACCCCACCCCTCTGTTCCTACCCCTTTTCTTAGTAAATACTGAGCAGAAGTATTCATTAAGTGCTTCTGCCTTTTCACCCCTATTTTCCACCCATTTCCCTCCTCTTAATAGTTATAATCTGGTCATTACACTTCCTTTTCTCCTGATGTACTTGAAGAAGTCCTTCTTCCCTCTTTCATGTCCTGTGCCAACCATCGTTCCATGGATGCCTTGGCTGCCCTTACTGCCCTGGTCACCTCCTTTGCTTCATTAAGGTATTCCTCCTATCCTCCCCTACCAGTTTTTTGTAACTCCTAAAGGTGGCTTTTTGCCCCTTACCCTGTCCATGACTACCTTGCTTCCAGCTGGGTTTCTTAGCCCTAGCCTTTTTCTCTGGGCATTGCAGCAGGGGTTTGGTTGCCTCTACTATCCCTAGCTTTATGAGCCATCACCTCTGGTTCATGTACATATTAGGCTAAATTCTGGCCAGGAATCATTGTACCACCTCACCCATCCTCTTGAAATTGGCCTTCCTAAAGTCGAGGAACTTCGTGTCTGATCCCACCCCCTTCTTTACTCATGTTTAACTGGAACCATACTGATCAGTGGTCACTCCCTGTCAGTGGTTCATCCGCCCTCAGTCCCCTCACAGACTCCTCATTAGTCAGCATGAGGTCAAGGGTGTTCACATCCCTGGTTGGCTCACCTATCAACTGCATCAGGAAGTTATCCTGGAAGGTGTCCAGTAATACCTGCTCCCTTCTATTTATGGTGGCCGTGGTACTCCAATCCACTCCTGGCAGGTTGAAGTCCCCCACTATCACCACACACCCCTTCTAGCAGGCCCTTCAGATCCGCCTGCTAATTTCCTCTCTAACTCATCTGTTTGGGAAGGCAGCCTGTACAACACCTTCATCCTTAGTGTCCTATTGCTAGTGTTTTGGATTTGTACCCACACTGACTCCATTTTGCCCTCCTCCCTTACACACTTCAGCCCCTCTCCCTTGCTACCTTGACTGTCTTGCATTCTGGTGGGAATACTTTCTCTTGTGATTTTTCTACCTTCCATCACAGCCTGTGAGGAAGGGCAGTTCCTGCCTTGCATTTGCCTTTCATCAACCCCCCCCGTTCATTGAAGAAACATTTAAACTAACCACTGAGAGTCACAGATGCACTCAGCAGGTCAAGCCCTTTGCTCTGAGAGTGCCAACCTCCGAGCACAAGAGTGTGAACAGGTAACAGACAGGGTAACCCTCCTGTCTGCCTGCAGGTCTGAATCACCTATAGTCTCAAGTTCTTGGGGGATTCAAATGGTGAACCTTATGCTAGCACACCCAATACACAGGCGCAGACTTGTACTCGCTTCAGGATTGCGGTACAATCTACACCAGGGCACCCAGCCAGGCTTCCAAAATGAACCCTAAAACTCTATAAAAGACCTTAGTATATTCTTACCTTTTCCCAGTTTAGTAACACCATCAAGCTTTTGAACAGCTTTGTCAGTCTTAACCCTCTATACAACACATGCAAAAAAAAACTATGAAAACCCAGGCAGTATCTTTCAAATAAAGATTTTACTAGAAATGGATAAAAATAAGAAAAATGTAAACACAGAGCACTATATCACAAAGCATACAATCACTTACAAGAAAACTACAAACTCCTACCAACATACAGTTAGATACTTTTCTATTTAATGTATTACCTCTAAGTGCTTATCGGAGAGTTGTGTGTTTCTCTTTCCCAAGATGGACTATATCAAACAGCTCAGGCACAGTATAGTTTAAACTGTGTCTCCCCACACCCTTTTCGATGAGTCATCTAGCTCCTCCTTTCAGAATATAAAAAAAAACCTCAAACATGATGTCCAATCAGGAGGTATTTTAAATAATGTGACCTGAGCAAAAACTAATTCTCCAAATTAGGACAGTCTTTAATCAAGCCTTTCCTCTTTGATCTTGCGCAGTTCCTGTTTTCTGAAGGAACAGCAAAGGTTTTTTTTTACAACTTAAGCACCATGGTGGTATAAAAATGTTCTTCCTATTGGAATCATAAAACTTTACAAGCCCTATATCCTGGCAACTGGGTCAGTTCTAATTAAGACAGAAAAATAGGAGACCAGCCGATGGCGGACAAAAGGGAAGGGGATGGGACAGTTGCAACTTAGGGGCACTAGCTGCACACTTGAGCAGATGTTGACAGACCAGGAGGTCTGTTTTTGCTGGCATGTTCACATGTCCTGTAATTTCTTACTAAGGTTACTAGAAAATGGAACAGACCAGCAGTCCTTCTTGCCTTTTCCCTGACTACTCAGTGGAACATTAGTTCCTGTTTAACATGTGGTTATCCAATAACATTTTTAAAGCATTAATGCTTTTAGCTGAAACTACTAGATCAGGCAATGTGTTCCAAGAATTGCACCACTCTTTCTGTGAAATACGACCCTCTGTGGTTTGTTTTGTACCTTCTCCCAGCTATTCGCATATCATGTCCTCTAGTATTATATATGCACATTTTCTTTGTATTCCAAACCCATGTGCATACAAAGATGTGAATCCTCCAGTATATTGTAGAATAATAGATCTCCCTGCTGCCTCATTTGTTTGAGACTATACAGACTTAGGGATGTTAACCTACTGTTGTAATCCAGCCCTTCCATACCATAAATGCACTTAGTAAATGTATGCTCTACCCTCTTCAGTGCCATTTCTTGCCCTTTGCAAGCTGGTGACCAAACCTACAAACAGTAGTCCAGATGTAGCCTCACCAGTGCCCGATACAGAGTAACCATAACATCTCCGCTTCTACTACCAGTGTTCTTTTTTATATTTCTTGTTATTCTATTAGCTTTATTGCAGATGGATTTGATATGCATCGGAAAAGACAAGTCAGGGTCTACAATTACTCCAAGGTTCCCTTCCTAATCAACACTTGCTATGATATTACTACTCAGATAATAATGATGGTTCCTAGTTGTCTTACCGAAATGTGTAACACAGCACTTTTCTGTGTTGAATGACATATCCCATGCAAGTCTTAAAAAATTGAATTTCATTGCTTTAATCACAATAAATCAGTGACCTTGTACATTTTCAGTATTACCCTCTATCATTAGTATGTAAATGCTCACCAGCTTTGTGTTTGGGCTGTTCAATCCTTGCCTTCTCCTTTGGTCTCTGATCTTCTTTCACCACATTGTCTGGCCTGCTGTCCTGTGGCTTATCCTCCTTTCCTCTTGACTTCTCCTTCCTGCTGCCTTTGATCTTCCTTTTCCCTTCATTTCTTTCTTTTTTCTCCGATGGCTGCTTATGTGGGTGTCGAGCTGTGGTGGCTGGACTCTGAAGTTGAAATGTGCACAGGATTAGTCAAGAACCAGTGGTACTGTAAGGTGTTAAGCAGTCCTAAGCAGAAGCAAGACTCAACTGTTTTTCTTTTCCATAAAGGTTTTCATCCTCTGGAGCCAGACTGAGTGGCTACTCAGCTATGTCCTAAGATACCTTGTACTATCCCTACTCACTAGGGTTAGTTTCTCTGCAGCTTCCCTCCTGCCCCCCACACTCTTCCTCCCCTGTGAGGCCTTGCCTCCTCCAGAGAACACATACCTAGAATTTCCTTTCTAGATGAAGTGGGAGGGTGGGTCTAGGTGTCTGTATAGGGCTTCATGGAGTCTGGTCTGCTCAGTTTTCCTCCATGATTTTCTTTTCTATAGCTCCTGAAGCCACAGCAGTATGGAAGATACGTAGACACGGAAGCACACATGCATTCTGGAACTGAGGCTTCATTCATCTCGACCTACATCTGCCTCCCATACATATATGCTGGCAACACGCCTCTACCTGGTGGTAGCCAAGTGCTAGGTAGGCCCACCACCCTAGTCCAAGAGAAGAGATGCTGCCAGGTGGCTGCTCATTCCTCTTTGCCCTACCCCCTGCTGACCTCCAGTGACCTAAGCTGGTTCCCGAAATTGGTTCACTGGCATGATGAGAGGTGAGGTGCTTGACAGCACCTCAGCCCTCTGTGCCACCGGGCCAGCCTACAATTTTTTTATATACACATAAATACTGTATTAGCACAATTTCAGATACAGAAACAAAGAGAAATACTGCATCACACTTACAAAAGCAAATCATAAAAGTCATCTCATGAGTCTGGTCCTATAGAAACATCTCTATCATGTCTTATTACATGCACAAACTACAATTACCATGCTCCCCTCCCACCTATAGAAACATCTACATCATGACTTACTGTATGACAAACTACAGTTACGATGACCCCACCTATAGAAACATCTATATCATCTATATCATGTCTTACTGCATGCACAAACTACAATGACCATGCTGCCTGCACCTATAGAAACATCTATATCATGACTTACTGCATGCACAAACTACAATGACCATGCTGCCTGCACCTATAGACAACTATAGACGCACCTATATCATGACTTAATGCATGCACAAAAGTACAGTTCAAGGTTTTAAATAATTGATTAGCAGTTTTTTTCTTGGGACTATACTAACTGTACAGGAAGTATTTATACAGATTTTCTAGAAGTGTTGTGTTTGTTAAACACAGTGAGGCAAGAGCTATGCATTTTCACAAAGATTTAGCACTTTTATGAGCAAAACGCTAATCAATTTTTAGAGTTAAATAAATCCCTGCAGTTACGTAAGAACTTACCTTAACAGTAGATCTTCAAGAGAGGCTCTTGCAGTAGGTAATTACATATAGGACTGACATCGGCAGGCAGCAGGACCCCACGGAAACATTTCTAGCTAGCAGTCCCTGGCAAGGGACGGCCCCCATGTCAGGTGACCGGCGTCAGGAGATGTCGGTATAAAAGGACGGTCCCGGATGCCCGCCTTCCAGTTCTTTCCTGCCACAGGCCGAAAGAGGCTGGACGAGAGAGATGCAGAGATTTTCCTCAATGGAAAAGGAGCTGAAAAGCCTAGGGGATGGAGGGTGGAATATTTACTTGCAAGAGCCTCGAAGATCTGCTAAGTCACGGTAAGTTTCACGTCACTGTACTATCTTACCGAGAGGGCTCTTGCAGTAGGTAATCACATACAGACTGAATCCCAAGCAGTCTGGAACAAAGAAAGGCACCGGGAGGAGGAAACTACTCCAAGAAGTAGCTCTAGCCCTGCAAGCCTCAAGACAGGAGGCCTTGCAAAACAGCTAGCCCGAAGCCTGCTCTATGGCAAGAGGCAATGTCCAAACTATAGTGTTTCATAAAGGTATGGACAGAAGTCCAGGTGGCAGCAGCACATATGTCTGCCACAGACACATTCTTGAAACAAGCTGCAGAAGTGGCTACTCCTCTTGTGGAGTGGTCTCTTACTTGACCCGGAAAGGTCTTGTGGTACTTGTCATAATAGAAAGTGATGCAATGAGCCAACCATTTGGATAGGCATTGCTTGGAAACAGCATTACCTTCCCTTTTGGAAGCAAAGGAGACAAACAACTGATCAGTCTTTCTGAGATCCTTCGTCCTATTGGTATAGTATCTCAGAATCCGATGAACATCCGTAGTATGGAGTAAATATTCCCCTCGTTAGAGTTCTACATAAAAAAGGCAGGTAACTCTATGGACTGATTTAAGATAGGCTCTGCTACTACCTTAGGTAGAAACTTAGGATTCGTGTGAAGAGCGACTTGATCCTCGTGAAAAATCAGGTAGGGGATTTTACACATCAGGGTCTGGAGCTTGGAGATTCTTCAAGCCGAAGTAATGGCCACCAAGAAGAGTGTCTTCCATGAAAGAAACTTCAAATCTGCAGAGGCTGCAGGTTCGAAGGGAGGAAGTGTAAGTTTCTTGAGAACAAAATTCAAATCCCAAGGGGGTGGGGCAGGAGTACAGATGGGGGGCCTCAGATGGAGGACCCCTCTGAGAAAGGTCTCAGAGACCTCCAGTTGAAGGAAAGCTTTGTCAGCGAAGGGAACATGATAGGCTGAGATAGCTGCCATGTGAACCTTCAAAGAGGAATGGCTGAGACCCAGGTCGAACAGATGACATAAATACTCCAGCAGAAGCCCCGCTGAAAAGGAGAAAGGCTCCATGTTCTTGGAGGCGGCCCAAATAGTGAATCTCTTCTACTTCATGGCATAGGTGGACCTGGTGGAGGGTTTTCTGGCCTCTATTAAAATCTCCACCACTTTTGGAGACACACCAAAACGAGACTGGGCTAGGTCTTCAGGAGCCATGCATGCAGTTGAAGGGATTTGAGTCCTGGATGAACCAGGGTCCCCTGATCCTGGGTCAACAAACCTCGAGATAGAGGAAGAGGAAGAGGAGGATCCTCTGAATACTGTTGTAGAAGAGAAAACCAGATTTGCCAGGGCCAGAAAGGAGCGATCAGAATCATTCTCACTCCTTCTGAGGCTAGTTTCTGCAAGACTTGTGGGATCAGAGAAATTGGGGGAAAGCATAGACGAATCTGTCCTTCCAGTCTAGAGACAGAGCATCATTCCAGAAAGAGCCTTGCTCTGGAAAGAGCGAGCGAAACGTGGGAAGTTTTGCATTTTGGGGGGAAGCGAACAGGCCGACCTGCGGAGTTCCCCAAAGTTGAAAGATATTGTCTAGTACCCCTTGGTCCAGTTCCCACTCGTGAGCCAGAGCAGAAGAGCGACTTAGCTTGTCTGCCAGGGTGTTGTTGATTCCTGGAACGTGGATCACCGTGAGGTGAATGTCATGGTGTGTTGCCCAATCCCAAACCCTCATTGCCTCCCTGCATAGAGGGTAGGACCGACTTTCTCCCTGCTTGTTGATGTACCACACTACGCACATATTGTCCGTCTGGATAGCTAGG
The DNA here is from genome assembly GCA_016271365.2 of Neoceratodus forsteri. NCBI lineage: Eukaryota > Metazoa > Chordata > Ceratodontiformes > Ceratodontidae > Neoceratodus > Neoceratodus forsteri. Next base: position 418,103,198 of record CM057457.1, read on the forward strand.
TGGCCGGGAAGGATGTACTGATGAAAGGCTTGGAGAGTGTACAACACTGCCCGAAGCTCGAGCACACTGATGTGGAGAGCTTGTTCTAGCCTGGACCAGGAGCCCTGGGTCCGATGAGGGCCTAGATGGGCTTCCCAACCTTCACCGGAGGTGTCTGTGGTTACAGTCTGGGGGGGAGGATGAAAGAAAGGGACCCCCCAAAACAGGTTCTCTCGAACCATCCACCACTGCAAGTCTCGCATCATAGGCAACGAGATCAGAACTGATTGATCTAGCTCATCCGCTAGTTGGTCCCACTGAGAGCGAAGAGTCCACTGAGAGATTCTCATGTGGAGTCGAGCCCGGGGACCGTCGTATAGCGCCACCATGAGCCCACAAGGCTTAAGGACCAACCTCGCTGAGACCTTCCTGCGGTCAGATAACAGACAAATCTAGGCCTGAAGAGAGGCCGCCTGTCCAGAGGCAGAAAGGCCTTGCTTACGGTCATATCGAGGATCGCCCCAATGAACTGTAGACTTTGGGAAGGGTCCAGATGAGACTTGGAATGGTTGATGGTAATACCCAGGCAAGCAAAGACCTGCTGGGTGAGGGAGAGGAAATGCAGGAGTTCCTCCCTGGACGAGGCCGCCAGGAGCCAGTCATCCAGGTAAGGGAATACCTGTACTCCCATGGTACGCAGGTGGGCCGCCACCACTGCCAGGCATTTGGTAAATACTCAGGAGGGCAGAGGACAGACCAAAGGGGAGCACCTTGAATTGGTAGTGGTCCCTTTGAAATGCAAAATGAAGGTATTTGTGATGGGAGAGGAGAATGGGAATGTGCAGATAGGCATCCTGTATACCCAGGGCACAAAGCCATTGACCCGGCTGTAAGAGGGGTAGAAGGCTCTGCAGAGAGAGCATCCTGAACCTTTTGTACTCTACACAAAGATTCAGGGAACTGAGATCTAAAATCGGTCTGAGATCTCCCATCTTCTTTAGGATCAGGAAGAAATGGGAATAGTAACCCGTTCCCTGAAGATGAAGGGTGGAAGGGCTCTATTGCTTGCTTCATGAGAAGAGCAGAGATTTCTTCCTGGACCAAAGGAAGATGTTCCCTTGAGTACGACGACTTCAGAGGGGGGTGGCGGGGTGGTTTCTGAAGAAACTCTATGGAGTGTCCTTCCGCTATAAGCTGGAGCACCCAAGAATACATAGTTATTTTCTCCCATCCCGGAAGGTGGAGGGAAAACCTCCCTTCTACCGGTTCCTCTGGGGAGTCTGGAGGCGGTGGGAGAGGAAAGGAGTCAGGTGGTGTGGGGCAGTGCCGCAGCTGAAGTACCCACTCCTTTTTTTGGGCGGAGGGGGCTTGGCAGCTGAGGGGGCCCAACGTTTGGTGGCCCACCTTCCCTGTGGTTTCGCCTTTGGCCGATTCCATCTGTGAAAGGGACGGTGCTGCTGCTGATGGGGACGGTACATATGAATCCACTGATTTTCCCTTCCCTTCTCTTGCAAGTCGGTGATGATGTCTTTGACATCACCCCCGAAAAGCACCAACCCCCTGAAAGGTACCTATTGAATGGCGGATTGCACCTCCGGGACCAAACCTGACACGAGGAGCCAGGCATGACACCATAGACCCACAGCGAAAGTGGAGCTCCGCCCGGCAGTGTCCACTGCATCGTATGTCACACGCAGGATGTAGCGACTGGCCGAATGAGCACAGCGGATGAGATCAGCTAACTCCTGTTTGACTTGGGAGTCAGGCAAGGAGTCCAGTTTGGCTTCCACCTCCTGAGTAAGGATAGCCTTCTGATAGTCCCCCATGTGGCCAACGTAGTTCGGAGCCCGAATCCCCAGTGTGGAGGAAGCATAAATTTTCCTTCCATACTGGTCCAGAAGACAGGATTCCTTAACAGGAGGGGCAAGCTGAGATGTTTTGGGTTCGCCGACCGGCCATGAGTGGCACTAATCATGACCGAGTCGCTGAGGGTGAGAATCTAGGAAATCAACACCTCAGGAGCCTGGTATAGCCTGTTCGACTTCCTTGGAAGTGGGGCTAAGGCTGATGGCTGTTTCCATATCGTGGTGACAAGGTCGGCATGACGCTCTATCCAGGGTGGCATTAGTGTAGGAGCTGTCACAGGTAGATCCAGATGTTCAGCGAGTTTCAGATGCTGAGGATCTGGTTCCAAAGAGTGCAACTGATGGATCTACTGGATCTTTCTAAGCAACTCCGTAAAAGAAGGATCCTCCAGAGAAGACTTCGGAGGAGTCCTCGGCTGGGGCTTCGACAGAGAGCGGGGCTTGTCGTCTCTCTCAGAGCATCAGTCGTAAGAATCCGAGAGTGAAGAGGATGAAGAAGAAAAATAAAACTCTTTTTCCCGACCGGGGGAGGAATGGGTCCCTTGGGTAGCACCACGGAACGCGAGTACTGCCCCTCCCTGAATCCAGAGGGAAGAACCCTGGAATCCGGGGGTGGGGAGGAAGTGTGCTGCCTGGGTCGTACAGGAGCCTGAGATGGCACTGTCGCTGGAAGGCGGCTCTCTACCTCCTTGGTGAGCTGAGCCTTGGCCTCAGCCCACCAGGAGGCCAGAGTTTCCCGCAGGTCCACCAGCGGCCGCGAGGGCGGTGGAGAAGGAGGAGGCAGGGAATAAGAATATGGGGGATACCCATATGGTGTGTATCCGAAACCCGGCTGCGGGTAGCCTGGCATCGGGTATTGAGATGACAAGTACTGTCAGGAAGGCCGGCGTCGGGTACTACGATGTCAGATACGGCGTTCCTGGGTAAACCGGTGTCAGATAAGACGGCGAGTACCCAGGAACCGGGGGGGCTGCCTGCGCAGACTGCCCGGCCAAAACCCTTGCATGGAGAGCCCAGAGGGGGACCCAATGGGGGAGAAAGTCTCCCTGCATCGGTAAGGCCAACGGTGGAGGCCCTGACACTGGGGGAACCAACGTCGGAGGGGCCGGCGTCAGAGTCGGCGTCCGGGGAGCCGACGTCAGGTCCGTCGCACCTGGATGAGGGACTGACTGAGGCTGCAAATCCCCCACTGCTCCAGGGAACAGAGGGGAGAAGTCCCTGAGATCAGGGTAGGGGGGACTCTGGATCCCCAGACTGCAGCAAAAGCTGTGGGGAACCAGGAACGATGGACGTTGGGGGGTCCTACGTTGGTTCCCTGTCCGGCCGGATATTGGACGAGCCGACGTGAGGCATAGGCGCGAGCTCTCGGCGGAGGAGCCGACATCTGACTTAGAAGGGCCTTCACCGAAGGCAGGTCAAGAAGAAGGGTCAGCCTGGTCCGGTGGGAAAGCCATGCATCACCCTGAAGGGTCGGACGTCTTACCAGTCTTCTCCGGGCGGATATCAGAGGAGCCGACACCTGGCTTACCGGAGTTGCCCGCTAAGGTAGGCTGCAATCCTGTGGCTGTACCACGGGCGGAGGCCTCCAATAGCCCGGAGGCGCCCGCAAGGCCTGAGCCAGACGGCAGGCCGATGCCACCTCAGAAACCTCCGAGGCGGCTGTCGAAGAGTGATCCCCCAGAGAGGATGTTACCTGAATGCCCGTGACTCCAGAGGGAGATGCGGTGGAGGAGCCTTTGTCCCAGTGCCCGTCCTTGTCCTTTTTCTTTCGATGGCCTTCAGGGGAAGTAGACGCCTGCCTTAGCTTTTTAAGCTCCTTCTTCATAAAGCTCATCTTCTTTTCGAGGATGTGGGCCTCCAAGGATGGCTGCCGTCTTTTCTGGGTGGCCATGTAAAAGTTAAGGCAATGCTGGCACTTCTCAACTGTATGATCCAGGCCTAGGCAGAACAGGCACAGGGAGTGGCCATCCTTGTTCAGTAGTTGGGAGCCACATGAGTCACACTTGTTCTTGTGCTCAGAGGGTGTAGGGGACGACATACACCAATGTTAACACTGACGATTGTCGAAAAAATAGGATTTTTCGGTGAAAAAAAAAACAATGACGGTAGGGCCGACGAAGCATGAACTATTCCATGAGGCACTGCATGAGCTAACAGTGGGAAAGAAGTGGAAGGCAGGTGTCCAGGACCGCCCCTTTATACCGATGTCTCCTGACGCCGGTCACCTGACATGGGGGAGGTCTCTCGCCATGGACTGCTAGCTAGAAATTTTTCCGTGGGGTCCTGATGCCTGCCGACGTCAGTCCTATATGTAATTACCTACTGCAAGAGCCCTCTCGAAGTAAGATCTACAATTATCATGCTCCCCAGCTACAGAAACATATATATCATCTATATCATGACTTACTGTATGCCCAAATTACAATTACTATGCTCCCCCACCTATAGAACATCTATATCATCTATATCATGACTTACTACGTGCAGAAACTACAATTACCATGCTTCCCCAGCTATAGAAACATCTACATCATCCATATCAAGACTTACTGCATGCACACACTACAATTACCATGCCCCAGCTAGAGACATCTATATCATGACTTATTGCATGCACAAACTCCAATTACCATGCTCCCTCAGCTACAGAAACATTTATATCATGACTTACTGCATGCACAAACTACAATTACCATGCTCCCCACCTATAGACAAGGCCTTTACTTTTCTATGGTACATTGAGACCAAGTTCTGTGGCAAGATTACCATTTGCCGTAGAATTTCTCTAGTATGGTGGTTTGTAATTTCTGTGGAAGTTCTGCAGCACTAACCAACTACCACATCACAGTGTCAGCTTGTCAAGCTGACTTCACATACATGGCAATGGTTATAGCAGTCAGGATGGGGGAAAGCACAGCAACACTAGTTCAAAGAATAACAGACTTAAAGAAATCATTTTATGTCTAAAAAGCATCAACAACAAAAAATCTATCCCTTAAGGTCCTAGCCTATTGCATAAATGAAATACTCAGAGCAGACCTTATGTGATAAAAAAAGGTAGTTCTATACTCATGCTGTTCATACCACTCATGAGGTCCCTGTTGTGTATCACTAATATATGTATATGCAATCTGTAACATACATACAAATGTGCATGTGTATATATACATATATACAGTGGGAGAGAGATATTGTATCTATGTATATTTTTTTTAAATTTCCATGAAATTGTATCCTCATTCATACAGGTCCCTTTGGAAATGAAATAAATAGACTAGAGGAAATATTGTAAAACTCATTTTTCATGCCAACCCGCTTCCCTGACATACTACATAACAGCATCAGGCCATGACATGCATGTGAATCCATTGTGAGATAAAGCTCTCCAGTCCATCACAATGTGTCCCCTGTGTGACAGAACACTGTGCTACACCTTCTCAGCTCAGAGCAGTGGTGTGCTCCCCCAATCTTTGTGCTGCCCAGCCAGCCCCTGACCTAGATATCTTATCAATGATCAGGTGGGGCAGTAGTTGTCACTGCCAGAGCACAAGATGATGGGGAATTACTCTCCTTTAACGGAGACCTTCACTGATGAAGCAGGAGCCGTGTCCCCCTGCTTGTGGTGATTCATCAGTTTCTCTGTCTGTATTATTTGATCTTGATGATTGCATAGATGAAAGGTTTGAAGAATGCTGGGAAGAATTCCTGGCAGCAGCTGTTAAGTGAGAAGCTGGATAGAAGACCATGGCCTTGGCAGCAGCTTCAATGGCTGTGACAGTGATGAAGGTTTTAAGAGCCTCCTTTTGGCATCATAGGTGTATCAGGTCATACCGAGCTTGCAGACTTTCATCCATTGTGCTCACCGTAGTAATCAAACCCTACAAAATAATCCGTCCATTCAGATTTTAAACACATCCATAGATGACTTTCTACTGCTGAGTTTGGTAGCTCATTCCATGTATTTACCACCCTCTGACTAAACCACATCTTTCTCTTCCAGGTTCTACAATGTTCGCCTGACAGCTGAAACCAATGTGCTCTTGTGTTATAATTCTTACACTTAAATGTTAATCCTAGTCTCTGTCTCAGATCCTGATCAGTTAAGGATCTGTACAGTAGGCACATATCGCCTCTTAATCGGGTTCCGGTGCTGGCCACAGCACCATCATGGCCCTCACTGAACTAACCACGTTCATCCATGGGGCCCTGGACCAAGGATCTATTGCCGGGGCCATCTATGTAGACTTAACAAAGGCATTTGACACAGTCAATCACGATCTTCTCACCCAAGTCCTGCCACAACTAAAGGCAGCCGCTGAGGTCTTGGCCTGGTTCAAGGACTATCTCTCTCGGGTCACTCTCAGCAAGTACGAAATCAACTCCACCATCTCCAACCCCAAACCTGTGTGCTCGGGCGTTCCACAGGGTCTATTCTGGGCCCACTGCTTTTTACACTCTTCCTTAACTCACTCCCCAAAGCTTGCAGCAATCATCTCCTACTTTATGCTGATGATGCTGTTCTTTACTGGCAACATCCACAGCCAGACACCCTCCAGCTCTCCCTTCAGGGGTTTTTCAGGAAGCTGGAAAACTGGTTTACTGTACACCACCTGATCATTAACTATTCCAAAACTAAGTCCATGATCTTTACACATCGCCAAAGCCCACACAGCCAGATGACACTCCAAATCACAAACTTAGATGGTACCCATCTGGAACATGTTACTAATTTTAAATATCTAGGTGTAACCTTAGATACCTCCCTCCTACCACAGACATGTACGCCTCCTCTCGTCAGCGATTAACTCCAGAATTGGTACCCTCTACAGGATCAAGAACAGCCTGCCTGCCCATGCCATGCAGATAGCTGTCACCTCCTCCATCCTCTCACTTCTCGATTATGGGATTGTTATCTATGGCACTGCTGACAACTCCACCCTAAGTAGCATAATCACAGTGCTTAATAAAGCCTGCCACCTCGTTACTGGCTGTGACAGACTCACCCACACCTGCGATCTGTACACACTAACAGGTTGGCTTAATTTCCATCAAAGACTCAAATATCAAACCTGCATCTTAGGAAAAAAGATCCACCTCCAGCTTACTCCAGCCACACTACTCCCCATCGTCAGCCCGGCCCCTCACAGGTGGACTACCAGACTGTCGGCTACCTCATCCTTCATGGTCCCCCCATGTCGAATGTCTCTAGGGCAGAGATCCTTCTGCTACCGTGCCCCCAAATGGCTCAACACCTTCCCCCCTACTCTCTCTCCCAGACCCACAGCATCGCACTTTTCAAAACAGGCCTTCGAACACACCTCCTTGAAAACTCTACATGTGAATGCCAGTAAGGCCTGCTCTCTCCTCCTTCATCCCCATAACTGACTCAGGGACTTCCTAGTCCCTACGTTCCACCCTCTGCATTTAGCTCTGTCTTGGGCCCACATGTATGCCTCCCATAAGCTTTTAAAACGACTCTCAACTGCCATGTCAATTCTGTTACCTGAAAAAATCAAAGTGTAAAAAAAAAAAAATTGTGTTTCTTTTAACGCTTTATATTGTCTTGTGTCTCTCAACCCCCTGTAACCACCATGGAGCCATTGTATAAAAAACTGTCTGTACTGAAACCTGTATATAATTGCTTGTTCCGTCTGTCTTCCTTGTACTTTGGTTCTCCCTCCACCCCCTGTAAACGATGTGGAGCCTTTGCAAAAGAGTTTATGACTCAAAGGATTGTAATTCTGATTATACAGTAAATAAAGAACATAAAAATAAAAATAATCTTCTATAGTTCAGTGTGAACATGTTTAAGCTACCTAGTCTTGTGGGCTAATCTTTTGTTTCCATCCCTTTTATATGTCTCATGGCCTTTCTTTGTACACCTTCTAATCTAGCCACATCCTTCTTCTGATATGGTGACCAGACCTAGGCCCCATACTCCAGTATATACCTTACCAATGAGCCATACAGCATGATCATTACCGATTTCTCTCTACAGGCAATATGCCTAAGAATGCAGTTTAAAACCCATTTGCTTTTCTACTGATTTTAGTGCAATGTTGGCCAAATTTGAGGTTGTTTGATATAGTTATGTCCATATCCCTTTCTTCTGTTGTATTTTTTAGTTTTATGTTTCTAACTGATAGTTTGCTTGCTGATTTTTGTAACCAAGGTATAATGGTACATTTTAGGTCTTTAGTGCAGATGGTAGTTAGTGCATCAAGTATTTATGTAATCCAGTGCTTTCTGTAAAGTTATGCTATCTTCTTTATTTTCACCCCCAGTCAGCAGTCATTGGCACATTTAGTTAGCCACACCTTCTCATCACTATATGGTAATGTAGAAACATATATGTTAAACAGGCATGGCCCCAGCACCGACCCCTGTGGTACTCTGCTGGGCACCACGGCCCAATCTGAAAGTGCCCCTCTTATGCACACTCTTTGTCTCCTCTGACAGAGCCATGATGTTACCCAGGCCACTATATTTGCTGGTATTCCTATAGATTCCAGTATTGTTATCAATTGTTTATGAGGCAGTTTATTGAACACCTTTGTAAAATCCAGGAAGGCTATGTCCACTGAGTTTCCCTCAACCAAATGCTTGCTTGTATCTCCTTGTAGCCTGGTTAAATTTCTCACAGATATCACAAGAGAAGGGGGAGGTACCCAAACCAAACAATAGAATCACTGTAGATAGAGGGGTCCATTTACAGAAGAATGGGCCATGAAATAACTCCTAAAACTGATGGTGGACAAAGCAATGGGGCCTGATGAGAATCACCCCAGAATTCACTGGCTACCACTGATGACCTTTTTAAAAAAATCACAGGAGGATGGCGTGGCATCTGAGGACTGGAGGAAGGTGGATGGGATTTCCTTTCACAAAAGTGGGAGCAAGGCAGAGGCAGGGAACTACAGACTTGTTAGTTTGACCCCAGTGATAGGGAAAATAATGGAATCACTTCTGAAAGGAAGAATTGTTAAGTACTTGGAGGCCAGTGGGGCACAGGACTCAAGGCAGCATGGATTCACATTGGGAAGGTCATGTCAGATGAATCTAATAGATTTCTTTGACTGGGTGATCAAAGTAGTAGACTAGAGAGGGGCTGTGGACATGGCCTACCTAGACTTTAACAATGTGTTTTACACAGTCCCACACAAAAGATTAATAAACATTTTAGCCAGCCTGGGAGTGGGTCCCAGTATGGCAACCTGAGTAAACAATTGGCTGGACAACAGGACACAGAGGGTAACAGGAAACACAGTCCACTCCAAAGAAAGGAGGGCTACTCGTGGGGTACAACAGGATTCAATACTGGGACCGGACCTCTTTAATGTTTTTATAGGTGATATTGCAGAGGGACTAGAAGGAAAAGTATGCCTCTTTGCAGACGACACAAAGATCTGCAACAGGGTTGATACACGAGGGGGTGTGTGGAAAGGATGATAAGGGACTTGGCAAGGTTGGAGGAATGGTCAAAAGTATGGCAGCTTAGATTCGATGCAAAGAAGTGCAAAGTAATGCACCTGGGAAACAAAGACCCAGGGGAAGAGTACACAATGGGGGGGGGGCAGGTACTAACAACAATAAAAATGGAAAGGCACCTGGGGATAGTCATATCAGTTGGCCTAAAAGTAGGCAAGCAATGTGAGAAGGCAGTAAGGAGGGCTGGGGGATACTGGGATGTATAGGGAGAGGCATCACAAGCAGAAAACAGGAAGTTGTTATCCTTTTGTACAGACAGTTAATGAGACACCATCTCTGCAAGGACATAGACAGGATGGAGGCAGTCCAGAGGAAGCAATAAATGGTGCAGGGTCTGCACTAAAAGCCATATGAAGAGAGACTAAGGAGCTTAATATGTATACCCTCTAGGAAAGGGGGAACATGATAGAACCTTTCAAGAACCTCAAGGAATCAACAAAGTCCAAGAGGGTTAGTATCTTTCAGAAAAGAGATGTGCAAGAACAAGGGGCAGAATATAAAGATAGAGGGGGCAGTTCAGCGGCAATGTGAGGAAGTATTTTTTCACAGAGAGGGTGGTGGATGCATGGAACAGCCTTCTTGAGGAGGTTGTGGGGTCTAAAATTGTGGGAGAATTCAAGAATGTATGGGACACGTATAAGGCAATTTTTGTGGGGGGTAGGAAGAACTAGGCTGTTGGTTAACTAGGATCTGCAGCTTAAACTGTAGGTAGAGAAATAGGCAGACTAGGTGGGCCAAGTGGTCCTTATCTGCCATCAAAGTCTATGTTTCTATGGTTCTACAGCTTGCTCACTATGTGTCTGAAACTAAGCTCTTGGTGAAGCTAGACACCAAAGTACTTTACTGTGTCTACTATTTCCAACTAGGCACACACAAAGGAATTCTGCAAGACTTTATTTCTATCCGTGCTCAGTTTTCTGGGTCCAAATGGCACGTCCGAGTTTTTCCATTGAGATAAAATAATTCATCAATTTACTAATTTCTTTACACACATAGTTCATCACTTCCTAAATTCCTCTGCAGCTAAAACCTTTTTCTGCCTGGCTTCTCCTCTCATTTTGACAGTATGTCAATGTAGAGTTTTTCTGTTGTTTAAAATACTGTACCATGCCTTGAACATTTTAATGGAAATGCATTATAATAAAATAAAGTGACTGATTGATTCACTATCACCTTTAAAACACCACTTAAGTCATCATCACTTCCAAGGCTTAAATACAGTCCATCCTCTCCTCTGTGCACCTCATGTCCTCTTTCTCTGAATGACCAAGTGTTTATAATGCAGACACTTGCCTGCTCACCCAAGCTTGGAATCAAGACCAATAGCAATTATAACACTGGTATATTTATGTCTAAAATACTCACTTGCTTTACTCTTTTCATATTTTCTGACATTATAGCCTGCTTTCTAACTCTAGATTTTTCCTTTTTTCCCCCAAATTCCTCTCAATCATAGCTGAAAAAAATCCCATATAAACATCATCTAGCCAGCTACGATACTTACTAGTGGGAATGACTTCAACGTGATCCTTCTGCTCTGCAGTCTCTTCCTCCTTCACATCAACGTAAGGGAGTTTGTAATTCTGGTCTTCCTCCTCCACATCAACAAAAGGGAGTTCCTTATCCCCCTCATCCATCTCCACATCAACAAAAGGGAGTTCTTCATCCCCCTCATCCACCTTCACATCAATAAATGGGGGTTCTTCATCCCTCTCAGCCATCAATAACAATTGCTCATTTGGGACGTTGTAGCCTGAACATTAAAATATCACAATACAATACACAGGTTATTTATAATCAGGGCTACATACAGGTAAAAAAAAGACTTTTCCAAGAATATATGCATTTTACGAGTAGTTGCTTATAGCTGAAAACTGAATGAGGATGGTCCATAACCACAAAATGTTTCATCGCAAAATTATAGATAAAAATCAGCCACCTCTGAAGTCAAATTACTAATTTCCATATGTATATTCCTGCACCCTCTGTTCTTTACACACTTAAAAATTCCTGTGCTCCTGTTCTCTCTATACTTATATTCCTACACCCCTTTTCTCTCCATAACAATATATTCCTACACCCCGTTCTAGCCTTACTTACATATTTCTGCAGTCCTTATTCTCTATACTTTTATATTCCTGCACCCCATTTCTCTCCATACTTATGTATTCCTGTACCTCTGTTCTCTCCATACTTACATATTCCTGTACCTCTGTTCTCTCCATACTTACATATTCCTACACCCCTGTTCTCTCCATACTTACTGTACATATTCCTGCACTCCTGTTCTCTCCATACCTACATATTCCTGTACCCCTGTTCTTTCCATACTTACATATTCCAACACCCTTGCTCTCTTCATATTTTGGAAACGGGTCACTCTGGAAAGAATAAAATTAGTCTATGGGGACTCAATAATAAAAGGAATACAATGGGGAAGATTTGAGGAGCCACATAGGAGGACAACAGTTGTGTGCATACCTGGAATAGAGGCAGGTAAAGCAACACAAAAGATAAATGAGCTGATAAGGGCGGAGGGGGGAAGCGGATTTGGTACTACCCATTGGGACCAATAGTTTAGACAGGGAGGAGATTGGAGTGGTGCAACATAGATTTATGGACTTAGCTGCAGAATGCAGGCAATCTGTGAACTCATTGACCTTCTCGGAGATCATTCTTGTACCAAGGGCCAGCACAGCTAGAAAAGAGAGGATAGAGGACTTTAATGGATGCTTAGGCTAGTGGTATAAGGAAGAGGGGTATGGTCTTATAGGAGGTTGAGGAGATACATGGTTGGACAAGGGACTCATGTGCAGAGCTAGATTACACCTGAACTGGGAAGGGAATAAAAATCAAAGCTAAAATGGAGGAGTATAAAAAGGAACTGGTTTAAACTGCTAAGGGGGAGGACAGAAAAGGCGAGGCTGAAGCAACTACCCAGACATATAAAGAGAAAACAACTGAATTAGTGATGGAACTCAAAACAGAAGAAAGGTGGGGAAGAAAGACTGGACAGGTTAGGTCAGAAAAATGTACAGCAGGGACAAAGTGGAGGGTGTAGTCTTGGGAACAAAATGGCATAACAATGGGCACTCATAGCAGAAAGCAGGGTGGATATCACCACCATTACAGATATCTGGGCAACAGCACACCATGACTGGGACCTATTGATCCCATGTTACAAGCTGTATAGAAAGGACAGGGAGACAGGCAACATAAAGGAAGCTATTGTATGTGCAAGAAAGGAAGACATTTAAAGAGGGAGCACTGAGGCACTATGGCTCCAACTCCAGATGAATACAGGTAGGAAAATAAGAATAGGTGTCGTACACAGACCATCCAGTCAAGGAGAGGACAAGGACAATAAATGTTCAGTCAATTGACAAGTGCAGCAGAGAAGGCGGAGATAGTAGTGATGGAAGACTTCAACCTGCCCAAAATGGACCGAGTCAAACCAACCACATCTGGCATCAGAAGCCAAATAATCTTAGACGTGATCCAGGATGGATTCATGATGCAGTATGTGGCCAGTCCAATCAGGGAGAAGCAGTTCTAGACCTGGTACTCTCTAATGGGGAACATACAAGAAGGCTTGTGGTAGACGAATTATGGGACACAATCAGAAGGGCTATAAAAAATACCAATAAACAGCTGCATAAAAATGAAGGACAAGAAGGCAGGAACTAGACCACCAAGCTGGTTTAACAGGGAGGTGGCAAAGCTAGTGAAGAATAAGAGGACAGCATACAGGAAAAGTAGAGACAGCAGGATAGAGGACAAGGAATACCAAAGGTTAGCTAAGATAGCAAAAAGGGAGGTAATACAGTCAAAAGCAAAGAAGGAACTACAGATAGCAGAAGGGATAAAACAGGGAGACAAACCATACTTTCGCTACATTAAAGAAGAGAGAGAGAGACAGGAAGGATGTCATAGTCATCCTCAAGAAAGGGGAAACAGTGGTGGAAGATGAGGCAAAAGCGGAAGTATTAAATAAATACTTTTGCTCCGTCTTTACCAAAGAAAAAGGGGGCCAGTACCATACAGTGGGAAGAGAAGGGTGGGGGCTGGTGAAGACCCAACAGGGGCCATATGGATAGAATGGGATGAGGAAGGGGCTCATGGCACTGAAGGTGGAGAAATCTCCAGGGCCTGATAGCTTACACCCCAGGATACTAAAAGAGTTGGCAGAAGAGCTGGCAGGCCCACTGACAATTCTAGTCAATAAATCTCTTGATAAAGGGGTGTTGCTAGGGGAGTGGAGGACAGCACATGTCATGCCACTCCACAAGAGTGGCCCTAAGGAGGACCCTGGAAACTACAGGCCAATCAGCCTAACTTCAACTGTGTGTAAATTAATGGAGACAATATTAAAACCGAGCCTAATCAAGTTCTTAGAGGAAAATGATCTGCAGGACAGTAAACAACATAGGTTCGTAGCAGGCAGGTCATGTCAAACAAACCTGATTTAGTTCTTCAACTGGGTCACCAAGACAGTAGACAAAAACTAGGCAGTGGATATCATGTACCTAAGCCTTAGCAAGGCCTTTGACTCTGTGCCACACAAAAGGCTAATAATGAAGCTGAATGACTTGGGGTTGGGGGAAAGGTTGGTTAGATGGGTTGATAACTGACTGAGCGTTAGGACATAGAGGGTGGTAGTGGGTGGGGGGAGTTTCTTAAGTACCAGGGAGGTTACTAGCCAGGTTCCACAAGGGTCGGTGTTAGGGACAGTGTTGTTTAACATCTTTATTAGCAACTTAGGGAAAGACATTCAGGGAAAGATGCACATTTTGCAGACAACACCAAGCTCTGTGGGAGGTTGGACACCCAGGATGGGATAAAGAAGCTGAGGGAGGAACTAGATAGACCACAGAGATGGTCAGGGATATGGCAGCTCAGGTTCAATACCAAGAAGTGCAAAGTGATGCAAATATGGGCAAGGAGCCCAGAGTGGAGTACTACATTGGGAAGGTTCAGGTTACACCATCGGATGAAGAAAATAATCTGTGGGTCGTCATTTCTAGTAACCTGAAACACTTGTCTCAATGCAAAAAGGCAGTAGCAAAGGCAAATAGAGTGCTGGGGTGTATTGCAAGAGGATTTAGCAATGGAAAGAGCTAGGTTATTCTGTCACTCTACAGGTCATTGGTGAGATCACACTTGGAGTATGGAGTAAGATATTGGCACCCGCACCTGTGGAAGGACATAAACATGCTGGAGGGGGTCCAGAAGAGCAGCAGGATAAATCATATGAAGAGAGGTTATGGGATCTAGGGACGTATGCTCTGGAGAAGAGGAGGCAGAAAGGGATATGACTGAGACTTCTAAGTACTTGAAAGGAATTAACAGGATGGAATGCATGGGCCTATTCAACAAAAGGGACAATGCCACTACTAGATGGCACAGCTTAAACTAATGGGGGAAATTTCAAGAGGGACGGGAGGAAACATTTCTTTACGAGATGGTGGTGACTGCATGGAATGAGTTGCCAAAGAAGGTGGTAGAGACAAGGTCAGTGGGAGCCTTCATCAGAGCCTGGGGCAAACATATAGGAATGCCACATGGCATCAGAAATAAGACAAGGAAATTCAGGGGGAAAGAGAGGGGTTGGGGGCACAGCTGGAAACTTAAAGCCAACATCAATCCTTACTATCTCAGCAGACACACTAGACCAATAGGTCTCCTTCTGCTGGCTGTTTTCCTATGTTCTTACATTCTTATACTTACATATTCCTAAACCCCTGTCTTCCATAATTACATATTCTGCACTTCTGTTCTCTCCATACTTACATATCTCTGCCCTGCTTCTCTTCACATGTACATATTCCTGCACCTCCTGTTCTCTCCATACTTACATATTCCTGCATCCCCTGTTCTCTCCATACTTACATATTCCTGCATCCCCTGTTCTCTCCATACTTACATATTCCTGCACTCCCTGTTCTCCATACTTACATATTCCTGCACTCCCGGTTCTCTTTATACTTGTATATAGCTGCATATACCTTCACTTCTGTACTCTATACTAACATATTCAGTTCTACCATGCAACAATGACAGCAATGCTGTTGACATCCCTGACACAGACAGGGACCAGGCTGACAGTAGGCATTGTTCCCATTGGAACCAAGTGTGTTTCTGCAGGGGGCTTTGCCCCCCCCCATAACCCCCATCTCTAGATAACCAACCCCAAGTTGGAGTTGGTTCAAGGAGGGGGCGCAATACCCAAAAAGAGAGCGGCAGTGTGAAGTGAGACTATCACAGTAACCAGGCAAGTTCTGTCACTGTGGTGGTCTTCACTATCAAAATTTCATTGTGCTGATGGCATGCCAACATATTCCTAAACATCAGTTCTATCCATACTTACATTTTCCTGCACTGGCACCCCTGTTCTCTGTATGCTTTCATATTCCTTCATTCCCTGTTCTCTCCATACTTGCATATCCCTGCACTTCTGTATCTATATATATATTGCTACACACCAGTTCTATCCACACATACATATTCCTGTACTCCCTGCTCTCACCATACTAAGATATTCCTGCAGGCCATTTTCTTTTCATACTTACATATTTCTGCACCCCGTTCTCTCCATACTTACATATTCCTGCACTCCTGTTCCCTCCACGCTTACATATTACTAACAAGAAAGAGAATCGGCACTCGTGCTTTAGAAGTAAGTGTGCAGGTGCAAGTTTATTCTGGTGAGAAGCCACAAAGAATACCACTAGCCCCAACAGCCTCTCCATACTTATATATTCCTTCACTCCCTATTCTCCATACTTGCAGATTCCTGCACTCCCTGTTCTATTTATACTTACATATTCTTGCATTCCATGTTCTTGCCATAATTACATATTCCTGCACCCCATGTTCTCACCATGCTTACATATTCCCGCACCCCTATTTCTCCCTATACTTGCATATCCCTGCACTCCTGTTCTCTCCACACGTACATATTCCTGCACCCATTCTCTCCATACTTACATATTCATGCACTCCCTGTCTCTCCATACTTACATATTCCTGCACCCCAGTTCTTTACATAATTACATTGTCCTACACACACTGTTCTCACCATACTTACATATTCATGCACCCAATGTTCTCTGCATACTTACATATTCTGGCACCCCTTGTTCTCTCCATTCTCACATATCAGGCCGGTCCTACGTGGTCTTCACTGACTGCCAGCGAGGTGGCAGATTGGCATCAGGGTTAGCTTACTGACCTGTAAAGCCCTGCATGGCCTGTGTCCTAGCTACCTGTGTGATCTACTGTCTCCCTATCAGCCCCCTTTCCATTCCTCTGAGAAAAGCCCCCTGGCAGTTCCCAGGACCCAAATGAAATCATCTGGTGAGCGTGCTTTTTCAGTTGCCTGTCTGACAGGTGGAATTCACTACCAAGGTCTTTGAGAGGCCCCCTGAGTGGAATCCTTTCAAAGGGGTCTAAAATATTACCTATTTAAGCAGGCAGTTTCTTTGAACTACTGACTTACTGAAATTCTTAATGAGTCTACATTAATTCAGTTACTATTAGACTGATCATACATTATTTGTTATATATGATACCCTATTTTGTTTTAATTTTGGGATGATGTATTTTATTCTATGTATTATTTTTGTATAACACCAAGAGCCTCCGAGGTAGTGCACTTTACAAATAAAATTTGACTTACTTTTAATACAAAGGTATTCCAGACTTTGGATTAGAGTTTTATTCACTTTCCTCAGATGTATTTGTAAAATATTTTTAATATAGACACGTGTCCAAATAATTGCTATCACTAGCAGTATTTAAAAATCTCTTCAGCTATTTTCATTTCTGAATCCTTGACTGATTTAATAAAATGTCTATAATACTACATTTACTATCACTCCCTAGCGCTAGATCTCTCTGCTGAAACCCTTTTTCTAGCCTTTATCTCCTCTCGTCATGTCTACAGTAATTCACTCCTTTCAGGATATAACAAGTCCCTCTTCTCCCAGTAACAGAGTGTTTATTATGCAGACTCCTGGATGCTCACCCACTGCTGGACTGAAGACCCCACAAATTCAAACCTCTGTCACGTGTTCCAGCTCCCAGTCCATCCCATATCCACTATAACATTGACCCATTTCTTTTAACAGTTCTTACTGTTTTTCTCCTTCTTATCCAGCTATTATCCTCCCTGCTGATTTGTAATCTTATAATTTCTACCCCTCCAGTTTGTAACTGTTTCCCAATTTTTCCTAACACCCTCAACTGCAGCTGGAAAATTCTCACATAAACTCATTATTCAGCCATCTACTTACTACTGGAAGTGTCTTCAAGGTGATCCTCCTCTTCTGCTATCTCTTCGACCTTCACATCACCAAAAGGAACTTCCTCATCCATGTCAATAAGCAATAACAATTGTTCCTTTGAGATGTTGTAGCCTGTACAGTAAAAAATAGCCAAGGTAATACATATGTCATTTATGATCAGAGATAGACAAGTAAGGAATAAGGCATGACAGAGGTGGGATTATGCAATGGTACTGTACTGTACCAAAGTAATACAGACATCATTTATAATCAGAGCTGTACAAGTAAGGAATAAGGCATGCCAGAGGTGTGATTATGCTATGGTAATGTACTGTACATAGATAATACATACATGATTTATAATCAGAGTTAGACAAGTAAGGAGTATGGCATGACAGAGGCAGGATTATGCTATGGTACTGTACTGTGCCAAGGTAACACAGATGTCATTTATAATCAGAGCTAGACAGGTAAGGAATGAGGCATGACAGTGGTGGGATTGTGCCATGGTAATGTACTGTGCCAAGGTAACACAGACGTCATTTATAATCAGAGCTAGACAGGTAAGGAATGAAGCATGACATACTGTAGGTGGGATTGTGCTATGGTAATGTACTGTACCAAGATAACACAGACATCATTTAAAATCAGAGCTAGACAAGTAAGGAATAAGGCTTGACAGAGGTGGGGATTGTTCCATGGTACTGTACTGTACCAAGGTAATACAGACATAATTTATAATTGGAGCTAGACAAGTCAGGAATAAGGCTTGATAGAGGGGGGATTGTGCTATGGTACTGTACTGTGCCAAGGTAATACAGACATTCATAATCATAGCTAGATAAGTAAGGAATATGGCATGACAGAGGTGGGATTATACTATGGTAATGTAGTGTGCCAAGGTAACACAGACATCATTTAAAGTCTGAGCTAGACAAGTAAGGAATGACGGATGACAGAGTTGGGATTATGCTATGGTACTGTACTGTGCGAAGTTAACACAGGCGTCATTCATAATCCGAGCTAGACAAGTAAAGAATGAGGCATGACAGAGGTGTGATTATGTTATGGTATTGTACTGTACCAAGGTAATACAGATGTCATTCATAATGACAGCTAGACAAGTAAGGAATGAGGCATGACAGAGGGGGGATTATGCTACGGTAATGTACTGCACCGAGGTAATACAGATGTAATTTATAAGCGGAGCTAGGCAAGTAAGAAATGAGGCATGACAGAGGAGGAATTATGCTACGGTAATGTACTGTACCAAGGTAATGCAGACATCATTCATCATCAGAGCTAGCAGTTGCTGGCAGTATAGCTTAGAGGTTAGAGGAATGAGCTATGAATGAGCTTGACACATCCAGCAGACCAGACCCGAGTTTGATTCTCACAACCTCCACTTACATACTATGTGACTCTGAGCAAGTCACTTAACCGCCCAGTGCTCCCAGGTCACCCCTGAAAACAGGCACTTGTGCCTAGTGGGCCTTACCCGGTTACCAGACTTAAAAAAAAGTAAGGAATGAGGCATGACAGAGGGGAGATTATGCTACGGTAATGTACTATAAAAAAGATAATATAGCCTTCATTTATAATCAGAGCTAGACAAGTAAGGAATAAGGCATGACAGAGGTGTGATTATGCTATGCTAATGTACTTAGGAATGGGTCCAAGTCCCGATCCCAAAGGGCTTCAGCAACCACCCTGAGGTACATTAGCTAAAATAATCCCCCCAAAAGAGTGGGTGTATCTCTGCTGTCTCTGTGACTTCATGTATCTTTCTGGGAGAAGAGGAAGGGAGAGCAATCTACATTACCGAACATCACTGCAGTCTCTCTGCTTTCTCAAAGTGTACTTAAGGTTGTGATGGGGTGGTCGGGTGGTAAGCAGTTGCCGTCATGTTAGGAGTGACTGTATCTTGCAATGTTTGGTCAGTTTCCAGGTGCTAGGAGCAGTCGGGTCTTGCTGGTTAGTAGTTGTAGTCCTATTGTTCTGGTGAGTAGTCAACACCATGATGGTAAGTGAGCATTTAGGTCATGCTGGTGAGTGGTGGTGAACATTTTGGTGAGCTTCTGCATCTTTCACATACTCCTGGGGGAGTCTGGTGGAGGACTTGTTCCGGGATGTTGTGGATAATGTGTTACCTAACATGCTGGCCAGTGTGTGCAATCATTGGCTGGTAGGACAATGTGTCACACGGAAGCAGTTGGTTTGGTTGCATTTGTAGAAGAACATTAGTAGCGTGTGGTGAAGGCACAATAACCATAGCCTGAAAGCTTGAAAAGGCAGTATAATTGGAAGTATAATGACATTTTGACCCTGAAACACTGTGTTCTTTGTTAATGTACCCCAATGATGATATGCAGCAGAGGTATGTTCTATTTTAATGTAGTGCCATGTGATGGGGAACAGACCAGTGGGGACCCAAAATAAAGCAGTGCCCATGTTATACAAAAAAAAACCCTCTCAAGAATTTCTGCATTCTACTTGTTGCTGTTCATTACTGAATACTGATGGATAACCACAGCAGGATTCTATCACAAAGTTATGGATAAAGATTGGAATCATCTGAGGCAAAAATGACAAATATCCAGACTTATTTATTCCTCTACCCACAAGCTCACCATCAATCCATATATCTTCCTCCACACTTGTTCTATCCACTTTTGTATTCTTGTAGTCCCTGCTCCCTCCATACTTGCATATTCCTAAACCCCATGTTCTCTCCATACTTACATTATTCCTGCACCCCCTGTTCTATCCATACTTACACATTCCTAAACCTCATGTTCTCTCCATACCTACATATTCCTACACCTCTTGTTCTCTCAATACGTACATATTCCTGCACACAGGTTCTCTCCATATTAACATATTTCTACACCTGTTCTTGCTGAATGTACATATTCCTGCACCCACTGTTCTCCCCATACTCCAGTACCCTGTTCCCTCCAAAGTTACATATTCATTCACCAGGTGTTCTCCCCAGATACATATTCATGCACCCAATGTACTCTCCATACTTCTATATTCCTGCACCCCATGTTCTCTCCATACTTACATATTACTGCCCCTGTTCTCCCCATATCTGCATATATATGCGTGACCTGCTCTCTCCATACTTACATATTCCTGGACCTCCTGTTTTTGCCATAATTACATGTTCTTGCCCTCCCTGTTCACGCCATACTTACATATTCCTTCACCCCATTCTCGATACTTACATATTCCTACACCAGCTGTTCTTTCCATAGTTACAGATTCCTGCTCTCAGTGTTCTCTCAATACCTACATTATTCTGCACCTCATTCTACACATATTTATATATTCCTGCACTCTTGTCCTCAATATACTTACATATTCCTGCACCCCATCTTCTCTCCATACTTACATATTCCTGCACACCCTGTTAGAAACATAGAATCTGTCAGCAGATAAGGACCATACAGCTCACGTAGTCTGCCCATTTCCCTCCTTGGTTTGGCAAGCCCTACTCTTATATGGACTGCCTTTCCCCTGCTCTGCTGTACAGCAGGGTGCCTTTATGCTTATCCCATGCACTTATAAATACCTGTACTGTTTTCACTTCCACCACCTCTGCTGGTAGGCTGTTCCATGGATCCACCACCTTCTCTGTGAAAAAAATAATTCCTAGCATTCCCCAAACCTCCCTCCTTCCCTCCAGTCTCATATTATGTCCCCTTGCTCTTATGCACTTTCATCTTTGAAATATGCTCCTCCCTGTACCGTTTAATCTTCTAAGGTATTTGAAAGTCTCTATCATATCCCCTCTCTCCCTTCACTCTTCCAGTGAATAGATGTTTAGTTCCTTGATTCTTTTCTTATAAGGCTTGTGGTGCAGTCCATGTATCATTTTGCTGCTCTTCTCTGACTGCTTCCATTCTATGTCCTTCCTGAGATGCGGTCTCCAGAATTGGACACAGTATTTCAGATGAGGCCTCACCAGTGATTAATACAGTGGCAACACCACCTCACTCCTCCTACTGGTTATGCCCCTTCCTATGCGCCCCAGCATTCTCTTTGCCTTCCCCACTGCTTTTTCACATTGTTTGGCTGACTTCAGGTTATTGAATATAATAACCCCCAGGTCTTTCTCCTGACTTGTGTGGATAGAACCTGGGGGGCATACTGTATTCCTGTCTTGGTTTTCTGTGTCCCAGGTGCATTATCTTGCACTTCTCAGTGTTGAAACCCAAGTGCCAAACCTTGACCATTCCTCAAGTAGTCTTAGGTTGTGTTTTATTTTATTTAACCCCTCCTGTGTGTCAGCTCTGTTACAGATCTTGGTGTCATCTGTGAACAGGCATACTTTACCCTCCAGTCCCTCTGTAATGTTGCTTATGAAAACATTGAACAGAACCGGACCCAGCACCGATCCCTGTGGAACCCATGATCACCTTCCCCTCTTCTGATTTTATGCCATTTGCTACCACCCTTTGGGTCCTGCCTTTTAACCAGTTACCAACCCATTTTACTACTTTAGAGACCATACCCAGATTCCCCTATTTGTTAAGCAACCTTCTATGAGGAACAGTGTTGAAGGCCTTACCGAAATCCAGGTAGGCCACATCCACCGCCCCTCCCTGATCCACCACCCTGGTCACCCAGTCAAAGAAATTGTTAAGATTAGTCTGACAGGACCTATCCTCAGTGAATCCTTGCTGCCTTGGGGCTTTTGCACCATTTGACTCCAGGAACTTCACTACCCTCTCCTATGCATGACTTCGCCCCGAGTTTCAAATGTTATTTGCAGAACTTCCAGTGCCCGGTTTCTTTTCGTGTAACCCCAAGAACACTTTGGATTAATGTGGACAGATCCGCAGAGCATGTTTTTAAACCATGCTTGTGAAAATATGCAGTTCGAACAGCGCCATGGCAGATGTGCATTCCTGAGCTCTATGCTTCCGGTAGGTGTGGATTTCAGCTCATCCTGGACAATAACATCTGATGTAAAAAACAGCAAAACAGGTAAAAAATCTGAATTTTCAGACATAGAGGGCATTCTAGAGTAATCATTTCATAGGAGAGTGACAAGAGGCACACTGAAGGGATGCGGAGAAAAATGGGTGGGTAAAGCTGACAGTGTCCCTTTAAGTTCAGGGAGGTATTTCTATCACTTCTTGTTGAAACCATGATGTAATAATGTAGGTTCGTTATTCCAGTATACCCATGTTAAACTTTATGCTATGCAAAGTTTTTAAATTAATTTAATTATTTTAAAATCAAAATGAATTGGGAAATTTCAAAATGCCGGCTTATATACAGGTATTCTGGCTAAGTAACTAGTGACAGTGTTAACTACCTCAGCAATTAGAAGGTAAATACAATATATTCCAAGAGAAAGTCAAAATACAGAATACAAAATTCACCACCTGTCCTTTGTAAATCTTGTCATATGGATTCTCTGAAAATGAAAATGCAGTGTCTTTGCAGCCTTTCCCTACTGTTTCTTTTAAGGGCTCAGACTCCAAAAGACACAGCCTTGTCTTTGCTGAAATACATTTCTTGACTTCCCAGCAAGTAGATATAAAAACAACTTTGAATAAATAAGGCATTCTCCTTTGCGTCGCTTTGCCTCTTTGAGTTGATTTGTCTGGTACATAAAAATATTTGTTAAAACCTCCCAAGTATCAGAAATATATTATACTTAATATATGTACTATATGTATCATGTGACTTATAAATTATAACTTTATAAACTCTTTAGCATATAGCCTATAAACATTTTTTTTTTCAGAAAACTAGAGCTTAAAAATACAGGGCCAGATATTCAAAACTTTACGCTAGGCGCAAACCGTTTGCACAGGTTTAGCGTAGGATTAGTGCGGGTCCGCTATATTCGAAAGGCCAAACACCGCGGGCAAACTGCATTAGCACCGGGCAAAATCTTAATGTATGTAAGGGGCAAAGTGAGGGGGCATGTCAGCGCAATGCTATATTCAGCAACCAGCACCATGCAAAGTGGTTTTGCGCGACTTAGCGCAATACACATTACCACCCAGGAAAAAGTAGTCTTAACCCTGGGCAATCAGCTTTGCATGACATTTTGACTTTGCGCGGCATTTGCATGGCTTTTTCGTGGCTTTACGCGACCCTAACAAAACAATATGACACACAGACAAAGCCAGACAAAGAGAAAACGTGCTGCTCACAGATGGCATCACGGTGATGCCATCATCTGCCACTAGTCCCAGTCATGCCATGGAGTAAGTGGTGACCCAGCCACCAGTGGACACCATGGCAGTGTGGCCGTACAGCACACACCTGTGGGACCACACTTCTGTGGACACCAACAGATGCCAGCACACACATGCAGCACTGTGGGCATGGAGGATGTTGAGGGAGGGCGACAGGTGGCCAGGCTGTGCCAGAGACCAGGTGCGCCACAATGCTGGGACACATCATGCAGTGCACATGGGCCAGTATTGGGAATACTGCAACACCAGTGTGCCTTTCTGATCATACATGCCCCCCCCAGCCACATACCACACAGCTGTACAGCTGCCACAGCACATACATCCAGCCATGTATCTGTCACTTTGAGCATCCCATGCCAGGGGTGCAGCATCTGTGGAACACGCAACAGCATAACAGTAATGTCCACTGTCAGTAAACACCTGAAAGTTGGGCCTGTCACTGTGTACAGTGCAGTCATCATCACTGCCCTACACACCATAGGCAGTGCTCTGTCCCTTACACTACTGGCCCCCTTGCTACTGTAGTGTCTACTGTGCACTGTAGCATGACCTACAGTATGACAGTTGCATGCAGCACCACCACCACCTGTGCCTATGCTGTGTTGTCCCCTGGGGTACAATATGCTATGATATGCTGTACTGTTTACATGTAGCCTGCAGCTATCATCATGCACTGCCAGACTGACCTACAGGTGGAGCTGCGGTTGGACCTGGCCAGCCCCTGTACTTCCACACTGACCTATAGGTGAAGCTGTGGGACCCTGCAGTAATGCTGGGCAAACTGCATGCAAATCAGGGCATAATGTTTGACCTGGTAGATCAACCCCTCCTCCTAACAAAGTTGAGCAATTTTGGCCTGGACCAACATTCTCTGAACTGGTTCTGCAACTACCTTTCGGGCCGCATCCAACAGGTTAAGTGGGGTGGTGCCATCTCTGAGTCGCTTCCTCTAAATGAGGGTGTTCTGCAAGGCTTGATCTTGGGCCCACTCCTGTTCTCCCTGTTTGTCAACGACCTCCACGATCACTGTGGGAGTAGGTCCTTGGTGCAGTACGCTGATGACGCTGTCCTCTACAGAACTGCACAGCACCTGGACAACCTAAGGCCACTGCTCCAGTCAGACTTTACCAGGTGAAGCCTGGCTAGTTGAAAACCATCTAGTCCTTAACCCTAATAAGACCAAAGTGCTCTGTTTGGTCCTAATTCCCTGGGTCCTTCACAGACCCACCTCCTCACACTTGTCACTACAACTGGCTCCTCAATCAAAATGGTGAATTCCTTCAATTACCTGGGCTTCACACTGACCAGGGCTCACCCTAAGACACATGTGGCACTAGTGCAAAACATTCACCAAAAGCTGGGCATGCTCTATCGACTAAGAGAAAACATGATACCCGAGACCAGACAGGCAGTCGTGCAGAATATACTTCTCCCAACTCTTACATACGCTGCCCCAACTCTATTGAGCATAGCAAAACTTAACCACACTAGATTGCAAACCTCGTACCAAAAAATCGCTCAGTTCGTCATGAGTGCCCCTCCAAGGACCCACCACTGTGATGCCATCGCCTCGCTCAACTGGCCACCTCTGATACACAGACTCCAGTACCCCCTGTTAAGCTGGACATTTAAGCTTCTTGATGCTGACCCCCCCTCCACAGGGCTAACAGGGATCCTATCCCTAAAGCAACCCAGCTGACTACTTAGGACCTCAGGCAGAAAACTCCTGGACCAGCCCAGGACCTGCTCTGCGATTGGTAGTAAATCATTTGCCCATATCACTGCTGTGGAATGGAATAAGCTCCCCAGTTACTTTCAGGAAGCACCCTCCCTCACTACCTTCCAGAAGGGTCTGTGGGCCCACCTCCTAAACCACAACCCCTGCTGCTGTCCCATATGCTGAGACAACCTCCTCACTGGTTCTGCCTAGTATACCCACTGCCCAAATTCTGGCAGCTGCCATGGACGAAATGTGTAAATGTGCTGTAACTACCTTCTTCTTCATTGAATATTGAATAACTGTATACTCTCCTTGTATAAATGTCTTGTGTCTTGCACTGTTTCTCCTTTATGTATTTGCACTGCACTGTTTTGCCTTTATATATTTTGCACTGTATCATTTGTAACTTATTCCGGGCCGCCTCTGAAAAAGAGACCTTAGTGGCCCAGTGAGCTCACCCAGTTAACAACATTTTATAAATAAATAAATCTGGATGTTTGCTCAGAGACTACCTAAGTAGGCTCATTTGCATGTCACTTGATGTGCAAAGTTTAGCATTAGGCAAACAGCTTAGTTTCATGCTTAAACCCGCCAAGAATGTGTTAGCGCGGCGTTAACAGTTTGGGGAATATTATACAGTTTTGCACACTGTACTGTCACATGCACTGCTGCCTGCAGCTGTACTGGGTCCACGCATTTGCTTGCACACACATTGGCCACATAGATCACCTCTACCTAGCTTCACGTTGCTGTATACTGTGTTGCTGCTGTGGTTTGCACTTCCTGGTTGCTATATTCAGCGCTGTCTTATTCCAGAGCTAAGTTTGCCCTGCACTCCCAGCCGAGTTTGCCTGGTCTCGTTCCCATGCTATATTCAGAAGCTGTTTGCCCCGGGCTATTCCTTTTGAATATAGCTTGCTTTTTATTCCGGGCTGTTTGCCCACCGGGCAGTGCTAATTTAGCCCTGGGGCAAAGTTTTGAATATCTGGCCCACAGTGTTTAAAATTGAGGCTAAGAGTAGCTTTAATTAAGATGCTTTTATATAGTTCTTCAATATGTTTCTAGTACATTTAGTTTTACCTTGTGTGGAAGCTGTTTAATTTAGTCTATCAGAAATTATCCAGGTTTCCTGAAAGCTGCCTTGTGGGTCTTTAAAGCATCTAACAAAAGACAAAGGTTTTAGTTTCAGTGTGACATACACCTTTAGTTTAAGGCCCCCAGTTTGAAATAGGATTAAAATTTACCTTAAGTTCAAGTTAATACAGCTCTTTGCAAGAGCTTGCAGATTTCTTCAAGATTCTCAACTTTAGAGAAAGACAGCAGTGCGTCTGCCCTTGCACCCACTGAGTTTCTAGCTAAGCTACTACCTGTAGTCACTCAGTGTAATTTCAGAAATAGCTGTACTGTGAGAGACCACCAATACATGCAGAGTACTCTGGGTGATTCCACTTGAGGTGTTGTCACCTGTTCTCATTGAATAGCCAATTACCCGAACAGTATTAGCAACCTGATAGCCAAACCAGTCTCTTGATTTGTTATTACTAATGGACTAATTGAATAATAGGCTCCGCCAAGTCTCCTCCGAGTGGGTATCAATAAACTCTGTACCACTTAAGTGTGTGAGTGCCTTAACTTAATTATACAGTTTAAAGTGCTTGTGTACCTTTTTTTTTAATTTATGGTCTCATGCATTTTGTAAGCTGAAAACAAAGTTAAATACTGAATCAGTAAGAGTGCCCAGAAAGCTTTAACATTGTAATAAATCTGGGATCCTTAGTTAAGGGAAACAGTGGTCAATACAATCAGCGTATCCAAAGTTTTCAAAAGGCTCATTAGGTCTTAAAATTGAAAATAGGAGTGTGCTTAAACAGTTTAAAGCAAAACCCCTTTCCAAATTCGTTGAACTCTCAGATATCCTTGTCCTAAGCAGGCTTGTTCAGACTTCTTGTTTTTGTAATTCAATTTTTTATTGAAAGTTCATTAAAAAGTTGCAAATGGTACATACGTGAAATATATCAATAAAATGAAAGAAAAGATATATATTGCATAGTAGTATATATACCAATAAAATGATACAACAGATATACATTGCACAGTAGTATACCAATACAATGATACAGCAGATATACTTTCATAGTAGTATTTATACCACGGGGGTGAGAGCTTTCTCAGTAGGATAACTTATGTTATTTCCAGTGCAGTGAGGATAAATCCTGATGACATCAGCAGAGTGAGGATATTGACATTTATCCATACTCTGCTGATATCACCAGAGTGAGGATAAATGCACTGCAGCTTGCATTCTAAAGGAAACTGCTTCAGAAAAAGTTTCTCTTTCTCACTGAAGCTGCAACTTACTCAATTAGCTTTGTAAAAGACTCTCCCCTATGTCCCATTGTGTTTATAATATCGCTAGGTCATTATTGTGTTGATCTCAGCTTCAAAACAACCTGAATTGTAAATGAAAGTCTTTACAAAGCAGGTTCTGTTTCTCAGCTACCTGCAGCAGTTTGTCTTTCTCACTGAGCCTTTGACTCACTCAATTAGCTTAGCAAAACACACTTACCTGTGTTTCTGACTCCCAGTCAATTCAGAACACACACACACACACACACACTGACAGCACACACAGAAAGAGCAGGAAACACACAGACTCAGAAAAAATGTTCCTGCTGCTCTCACCCCTGTGGTATAAATCGCACACATGATGGGCAGATCATGGCATATGGAAAATATTCTCACTCCTGCCTCGTGAGCTCTGTATTTTCACTCGTGCCATTGGCACTCGTGAGAATACACAGCTTACTCTGCAGGAGTGAGAATATTTTCCATTTCCCACTCCTGCCCATCATGTATCCCTTATATATACCAATTAAATACAACGGGCTGGATATTCAAACTGCACCATTCATAGGCGCAAGCCCTTGAGCTGTGCAAAATAGTTGCGCAGGGGTGTGTCAGGCGATATTCAAAGGAGTTTTATTGAGCAGCTCCTTTGAATATCCCTCAACCACAACCACTGTGCATGATGCAGTGGAACTTGCGCCACTGCAAGGATTGACAGAGTGGAGCATTCAACTTGCGGTGGTGCAAGAAATTACGCCATCTTGCAATTCACGGTATTCAAGGTGACATGCAAATGGGCTATAATTCATGCAAGGCACAGGGGCCATTTGCATCTGATTATGGCCCCATTTGCATGCCATTAGCATGCAGGTGCGCCGATCCCCGAGGACTTGCACCTGGCGCCCTGCCAGGCAGCAGCCGTCGGGGAAGGACGTCCCCCGCAGCCCAATCGCAGGCAGCAATGTGTCCCCCCCCAAACACATCCCTGGTGGTCCAGTGGACCGATAAGCCCGATCACAGGCTGAAGTAATGAAACCCCCCCACCACCCGATCATATTCCTGGTGGTCCAGTGGACCGATAAGCCTGATCGCGGGCTGAAGTAATGAAACACCCCCCCACCTCCCGATCATATCCCTGGTGGTCCAGTGGACAGAAAATCCCAATCGCGGGATGTAGTTGTCAAACCCCCCCCAACACATCCCTGGTGACCTAGTGTCCCCAACCCACCCACTTACGACGCCCCACCACTCCCCTTCGCAGCCGGGCGGGCGGCATCATCCCACCGGCTCTGCTGCCCTCGCTGGCTCACGATTGATCAGCCTGGGGGCACCATTGGTGCAGAGCAAGAGCCAATCGGGCGAGCAGCCCATACCGTCACAGACAGTCTAGTTTTGTGAATGAATTTCACCGGCGCCGGGGAGCGGGTGGTGGGCTTCATGGGTGGGGTGGGGGGATACTTAGTCACCAGGGATGTGTTGGGGGGTTTGACAACCACATCCCGCGACATCGGGATTTTCGTCCACTGGACCACCAGGGATATGATCGGGAGGTGGGTGGTGTTTATTACTTCAGCCCATGATCGGGCTTATCAGTCCACTGGACCACCAGGGATATATTCGGGTGGTGGTGGGGGGGGTTCATTACTTCAGCCCGCGATCTGGCTTATCGGTCCAGTGGACCACCAGGGATGTGTTGGGGGGGGACACATTGCTGCCCGCGATCGGGTTGGTGAGGAGGGGCACAGAGAGTGGGTTGAGGGCCAGCCACAGGTGGTAGCTGCTGTGTTGTGCCCTGCAATACAGCAGCTCACCTGTGGGTGGCCCTCGACTTAGGCCTTTTTTTTTTGGCTCAAAGTCCTGCAGGCACAGGTTGGGGGTTGCGCCTGCACAACTCTGCACAGCCCGGCTGAATATCAGGCTGTGCAGTTTATGCATGCTTCCTCCCCCTCCAGTTGAGCATGCATTAATTTGCATTGCGCTGTTGCTCAGCCTGTTTTCAGTGGCACAACTGCCTCCTGCTGAATATCGCAGAATGGCACAATTTCGGACCTGTGCATGTGCAACCCTATTGTGCATGGCGCAACCCTTTTGAATATCCCACCCAACTTCTATAAACTTTGCATATGTGAACTATAAAAGATATCTATACTTAAATCAATTTTTATCACACAAGATTCTAAACTTGTTTAGCAGCTTTACAGAAAATATAATTCAGAAAGGGATTCCAAATGTCTAAGAATTTTTCTATATGATTGCTATAGCAGAACGCAAGTCTTTCATAACTTGATCTAGTGGAGACATCATCTGGCCATTCGGTCAGAGTAGGGGTTATGTTTTGTTTCCAGTGCCTAAGGACTACGTTTTTAGCTGCAATTAGAGTTACAAGTAACCATAAGATAGTAACCTGTGGCCACCCTACCAGTTCAGAAGTGACTTCCAATATTACTAACTTCTTAAAAGCTAAAATTGTTTCATCAGAATTTTTTCAGATGCCCCAAAAACCTCACCCCAGAAGTTTTGCAGAAGTGGAGAAGACCAGATTATACGTGAAATATTACCCACATCCTTACAGCATCTCCAGCAGGTGTTATCAGATAGGCCCATTTTATACAAATTTTTCCAGGGTATGATGCCAGCGGTGAACTATTTTGTAGTGTATTATCCTGCCTTTTGCATCCTTACATGTTTTGCATGTATTCATCCAACTGTGATCCCATTTCTGTGGTGAAATAGAAATACCTAATTCCATTTCCCATTTTTGGATTCCTGGATTGGATTATCCCTAGAGTCTATAACCATATTCCATATAGTTCTACATCCCTTGTTTGTGGTGAATATCTTGTCCATGAAATGTGGAGGTGACAGTGTAACTGGATCATTAACTTTTTCTTTTAGCATTTGCCTAAGTAGCAAGTATTTAAAAACGTCCCTTCTGGGCAACTTGTATGTTACCGCTAAGTCTGTAAAAGACATCAGAGTTGCTGTGTTTTTATCCAACAAGTCATTTAAGTATGAAATGCCCTTTTACTTCCACATCTGCCAATTTAGAGTTTTCCCCTCAATTTGAAATTTTTTATTATGCCAGATGGGACAGTGTGTGGATAAGGCTGGGTTCCAGTCTAACACTTTAGCCATCTTAGACCAGGCTCTTGAGGAAGCTCTTAAGATGGGGTGAGATTTTACTTCTTTTGTTTGGAAGGTCCACAAATAAAATGACCCTGGGGTTTGGTCCTTCAATAAATGTCTCTCAGAACCTACCCACCCAGGAACTAGGTTAGAATCTTGAAGCCATAGGGATTGGATGTTCTAAGATACTAGAAATGTTTCATGTCTTGTTTTGAAATCTGGATAATTAAATCCACCCTATTTCTAGGTTGCTGTAGTTTAAGTTTCAAATCCTAGTGGATTTGTCTTCCCATAAATACTTTAGTAAGGCAGAATCCAGCATATTATAATATTTCTCAGGCAGTTGTATTAGCATATGACATAGAAAATAATATGCATTAGGTGCCACAAACATATTTATAGTCCGAATCGTGTTTCAGAAAGACACCAGAATTGGACTGTAAATCCAATCTCAGTGAGTCCAGCAAGCTAGTGAAATTAAGCTGACCAATCTTATTTATGTCTCCACTTAAATCAAGGCCTAAGAATTTGACTGTAGAAGAAGATACTTTAAACTTTGACTGATTGAAGTCTATATTACAGTTTGTTTTAGAAATTGTGAGTATCTCAGATTTTTCAATGTTTATTTTAAACCTGAGAATAAAGAAAATGAATGTATAAACACTAAAATGGGTTGTTTGCTCACCCTGGGTTTGTGAGGGTAAGTGGTAGATCATTTGCATATGCCAAAAGTTTATTATGCTTACCTACTCCCTATGCCTTTAATCTCATCTGTGGACCTAATCTTCATTGTCCCGGATTCCCTCTTCCCCACAAAAGACAGACACCATTATTTGTTGTTGTGCTCAGATTGGCAATTAATTTATTTCAATTCATAATTCCATATTCCATTCCAATTCCTTTATTATCATATATCCAACATTTTGTTTATTCCATCCAATATATCAATCTCTGATTATTCTTCCCCAGGTGAAGACCTGGGCCTTTCTTCTTCCTCCTTTCCGTTAGGTAACAGTGAAAACCGAGACTGCTTTTCCTTCATCTTCCTTCTCTTCTGTGTTATTCCTTTTCCTTCCCCCTCCCCTCCTCCCCGCCCCTTTTCCTCACGGTCCTTAACCATGTTACCACCTGCCATCCACCTTTGGCAGTCCTTAACCATATCTTTACTTGCCATCCACCTTTGGCAGTCCTTAACCATGTTATCATCTGCCATCCACCTTTGGCAGTCCTTAACCATGTTATCATCTGCCATCCACCTTTGGCAGTCCTTAACCATATCTTTACTTGCCATCCACCTTTGGCAGTCCTTAACCATGTTATCATCTGCCATCCACCTTTGGCAGTCCTTGACCATATCCTTACTTGCCATCCATTTTGCCAGTCCCATCTCTTGTCCAGCCTGGACGTGCTTTGTTCCGCACCATCACAGACCCCCATACAGTCCCTCTCGACTGTCCTCCTTACTCGCTCCTTTTGACAGGGTGGGTGGGAGGTATCCAAACTCCAGCAGAAGTGGCTGAGGCCCCTTGTGCTATCCCTTAATACCTCCTATCTCCTCCTTCCTGTTTGTCTGTCCATTGTTCTGCCCCCCTAGCCCCTCCCTTCCTCACCCCATCCCCTTCTGAGCACAACCATCTTAAGCTTGGGAGCAGGGGTGCACCAGGACTACCTGGTCTACCCTCTAAAAGGGGCAAACTCCATTGTCCCGGATTCCCCCCTTTTCCCCCACAAAAGACAGACACCATTATTTGTTGTTGGGCTCAGATTGGCAATTAATTTATTTCAATTCATAATTCTATATTCCATTCCAATTCCTTTATTATCATATTTTCAACATTTTGTTTATTCCATCCAATATATTAATCTATGATTATTCTTCCCCCAGGTGAAGACCTGGGTGCCTTCTTCTTCTCCTTTTCCGTTAGGTAATGGTGAAAACCGAGATCGCTTTTCCTTCATCTTCCTTCTCTTCTTGTGTTATTCCTTTTTCCTTTCCCCCCTCCTCCCCTCCTTTTCCCCACTAGCCAGTCTCCAGCTTGCATTGGATGGCTGGCTTCCCCCATTAACTAGGGTAGCCTTCATCCTTACTTCAGGGGAACTCCTTTCCATTTATATCTGTTATAATCTGCCCCCCTTTTTTTATTTTCCATTGTTTGTCTGTCTCCTCCATTCTTCTATAAATCCCATAATTTCCGTAGATGAACATGTCTATAGCTTACATCCAACAGGTGTACCCGTCTGACCTGCAAAATTCATCTACCCATTCTTCTACCCCCTCAGTATCACCCTGACCTCCCATCTACCTTACCAATGTCCCAACCCTCCTATTCATCTTCCTCCTGGCCCTTTCTAGTGCTCTGTGGCTGTGCTCTTGCCTCCACACTCTCCTCGGTATCATATCTGACCAAGCGATGCACACTACGACCACTGCTGCCATATAGTTCTTAAGTCCTTTTTTATTTGTATATATATGTCCACCCAAGGGCTGTTTGCCAGGTCGTTGCCTCCCAAATGTATAATAATGAGGTCTGGCCTGGGCGCCATTCTTCAATTTCTGTTAACGTGGGAAGCAGCTGAGCCCACCTCATCCCCGTATGCCATGCCAAAACAACTCTACACCTTCTCACATACTGTATAGCTGCTTTCCCCAGCCTTCTTCTCTGCTCTCTTTCTGGCCCAATAGATGTAGGAATGGCTGCAGATCCATATTTCCGTGATTCTCCCTCTACCTATAGGTGCAAGCAAAATCATTACTATACAAGCTCAATAAGTCGCTCCCTATTCGTCCCCCCTTTTCCATGCCCCCCTCCCTGTCTGCTCCCATTTCTTGACCGCCCCATTGCTGCGGTCCCAGCTTGGGGCCAGACCATCATCTTATGTCTAAAATATGTATCCATCTATACCTACATATCGTCGTGGGGTTTTTTTTGTAGTTATTTCAGTGCTGTAATGTATCCTTTATAACTGGCCGATCGCCAGCGTCCTTTTCCAATATTGTGTTCACTGTCTCACCTGCCACTGCCCACTGTGAGGCGGCCTCAATCCGCAGGGAATGGGAAGAATAATTACCTGGATCTTCTCCTAGGAATTGCATGCCCTTCTTCAGTATTGCCATGACTTGGTAGCCAGTCACCCTTCTCCCATCCCTGTGTACAAATAATTTTCCTGTCCTGTTCCCCTGCGGCGAAAACCCACAGTGCCTGTACCGGGCATATTGCACCCTCTGTTTGACTTTTTAGTGTCACCATGCAACCTTTCCCCCTTGATCTGTCTTAGACCTCCTAATCCTGATCTGTATCTCAGTCACCCCAGGTTATGTCATCCCAGTCTAGCCCCCTTCCCGTCCTCCTTCACATGATCTACTACCTCACTCACTCTCATGGCACCTGCAAACATTATCACATAAATTGTGTGAAACAGCTGGGCCTCATTCCGTGATCTGCATATTACTGGGAGCACCCCTTTAGCTTTATAAGCCATTGTCCCCTATAGGCCTCCTGCTATCTGCTGGTCCTTGTTTTAACCTGCTCCATCCTTGCATCATTCTTCTGATGAGCAATGTTTTTGTCAGGTCCCTCCACCCTTTCAGATTGCAGATAAGACCAGTCCCTGCCAGGTAAACTCCCATCGTGGTGTGGGCTGTGCTTTTTGCCACTGTTCCACTGTGAACATTCCCAACTGTTCCTCTGTGAGTGGCCTACTTACCTCCATCTGGTGCTCTGCCCTGAATGTTTGAAACACTTGCCAGGCCCGTCGTGGCGCCTCAGAGTCCGAGGCACCCATGAGCCTGAAACAACACTTCTGCTCCTTCCTGCCAAGCGTCCCAGATGTTTGTTGGTATGGCTGTTTTTAATTCCTCTGCTGCTGGTGCCAGCCTCCGAAAATGGTCAAGCTGCAGGCGGGAAGAGCTGTCAGCCAGGTGTTGTGCACCCTTCTGTGTGTTGTGCTCTAAATGACATGTTCAGTTGTAATGCCCTTAAGACTAAATGCCCTAATACCTGCATGACTGTGTCCGATCTGGCTCCCTTGTTGTTCAACTCTTCTACCACTGCTCTACTGTCACACCAAAAGTTACTTTCTGATCCCATTCACCTCTCCCCAGACTTAAGTACACGCCCATATGGGCATGATCTCAATCAATGTAATGTCTCTCACTTCCCTCCTGCACCCAAATGGCTGGCCAGGGTTCTGTGAACCATTTACCTCCCATGTCCCCCATGTCTATACCCCGGCCGCATCTGTGTATAGATTGAGATCTGTGTTGTATAGCCATTCCTCCTGCCAGAACGAGCAACCATTGTACTCCCTCAGGAATTCCTCCCAAATCTTAAAATCCTCCTTAACCCCTTGAGTCAAGTCTACCCAGTGATGAGGTCTGGTGACCCCTGCTGTGGCCCTGGCTAACCTCTTTGTGAATGTCCTCCCTGGCCCAAAGGCCCTGCAGGCGAAGTTCAAATGCCCCACTACTTGTTGTATCAGCTTTAGCTGTACCCATGTCCTGCTGGTGTGCAATTCTTTCAGCTTATTGACTTTCTTATCCGGTAGTCTAAATACCCCGTTCAGTGCATCTATCTCAATTCCAAAAATTCTATAATCCTGCTGGGCCCCTCTGTCTTTTCTGGGGTTAGTGGTATCCCCAACTCCTGACGCAACTCCTGAAACTTACCTAGCATCATTTGTGTCTCCCTTTTCCCTCTTCCGATGAACAGGAAATCATCCAGATAATGTATGACCCTCCTATAACCTGTTTTTTTTTAAATATCCACTGCAAACAGGTGCTGAAGGCCTCAAATGTCGCACATGCTGTGGAACAACCCATCGGCATTGCTTTTTCAAAATAGTATCTTCCCCCGCTTTTGAAACCCAATAAATCCCAGTCCTCCCTCCTGACCAGAAGCAGTCTGAAAGCAGACTCAATGTCCGTTTTAGCCATCCATGCCTCCTTTGTAGCCCAGATCAGCCGGACCGCATCTTCTAGTGTCGCATAAGTCACCCTACTGTGCTCCACACTGATAAAATCATTTACTGACTTTCCTTCTGGATAGGACAGGTGGTGGAACACTCTGTATTCCCCTTCCTGTTTCTTGGGTACCAGACTCAATGGTGAGACCACATGCTCTGCAATGGGGGGTTTTCAAACGGGCCCTCGACTCTGCCCACTGCTACTTCCTTCTGTATCTTCTGTCTTAGCACCTCCTCCTTCCCTTTTACTGACCCTATGTTGCTGGCCTCCATTGCTTGCCTAGGTCCCATAAACTGTAATGAAAAACCCAAGCTGAAGCCCTGCAAAATCATATTCCTCACTCTTGTGTCTGGATATTTGTCCATGTAACTTGCCCATACCTTGTCTTTGATTGGAGTTCTGGCCATCCCAAAATGTGCCATACCTCATCCCCCGCCCTTCCCCTTTTTCCTCTATTTCTTCCTGTCTGCCCTCTCTTCCTTCATCTGTTTTGTTCCCTCCTATTCGTGTTCCCCCTACCCCGTCCTCCTCTGCTCCAGGTCTGGCCTCTAAAACCTTGACCCTCTCGAAAAAGCTGTTGGCCTGCTCCTTGCCCCCATGCACCTGTATCCCTTGTCCACATGCTTCTCTACATCTGCTTGCTGGGTGGCCTCCCTGCACCTTGAGCACGCATGCCAAAACCGACATTGAGGCCAGGAACAAAGGGCTCTGTTGTAAGTCCAGCAGCATCTCTGGGTCCCAAAACCCTTCTTTCCCCATTCCCCTTCGGGCATGGACTGATCTGTGATGTAATCCATCCATAAATCTATCTGTTTGGTGTCCCACCTCACGTCCCCAAATGTTGCCATTCTTGGCCTAAAGGATTCATCATAGTATAACCACCCCATCCCGCCTTCTTTTCCTTTGCCTCCGAATTATAAGGGACTGGTAATGAGCGGATGCCTAACTCGCCTCTTTTCCATGACAATGGCTGAGAAAGTAGAGAAACCTAGAACTGTCTATCCCAAGCCTTCCCTTTTGTGAGCTTATCCTCCTCTTTCCTCCCTAAAAGCACTATAGTCGCTGCCATCTCTCTTCCCTGTGCCTTCAGCCTCTTCATACTTGGCGCCGGCCTCGTGGCTCACCAAGGCGAATATGTCCACATATTCTCCATTCCAAATTTTTTCTTTCGTGGTCAGCGGCACGTGCTCACCTATCCTCATTCGAGGGGCGCCTATCTCCCTTGTCCCTTCCCCCTCTCTCTCCCCCCTCCCTGCTCCTTCCTTTCAGTCCCTCCTGATCTCTGCCAGTGCTGATTCCATCTGCCCTATACCGCCTGTTCCTAAGGCTGTTACTATTTGCCCTATATATTCTCTTATACTGTCCCCCACTGTGCTGGGTGTATTACCTGTGACCTTGTCCGGGCCTTCCTGCCTGGAGTCTTCCAAGGTTCCTCTTGCTTGTCCCCACGGGTTGTGGAGGGGTGGGCTGCTGGGTTTGTGGAGGTAGCAAGCCATTCTGGGCATTGTGGGGTTCAATCAGGAGCTGTCATCCTCATCTGGGTGGGAGACTGGTGACACAGTGACCGGGGTTGCAGGGGCAATGGATCCATCAACTGGCGGCCCGTTACCACCGGTGGTGCCTTCCCAGTACCACGTGACCCTCTGGCTGGTCATTTTTCCTTGCCACCCTTTCCTGTGGCCACCTTCGTCTTTCCCCCAGGTCTCCCTGGCTCCTCTCCCTCCACCAGCTCCCACATCCTGTTGGCTTTCTCTGCCAAATCCATTATTGCCTTCTAGGCCTCCTCTTTGATGGCCTGTTCTTCTTTGGTGCCATTGTCCTCTTTCTCTTTTCCCTGTAAAAACAACTATGAGAGGAAACAAGGTCAACCATATAACTGTACCATCCAGAACTTTTTTTTTTGCTGTACCCCCCATCCTGTTCTGTAGTCTGACCATCAGTCCAGACCCCATTCACTCTTGTCCAGCTTCTGCTACTCTCCATCACCCGCTCAGACCCCCGGACCTCCCTTCTCTGTTTGTATCTAGTCCCTACTTGCTGTACCCTGCTGTCTGCCTCGCCTGCCTGGCTTGACCAAGGCACCCCTCAATTAGCAGCCCACCTTAGAATTGGTTGCAAACCACCCTCCCAAAAGTGAGGGTATTGCTTCAATGTGACGCCTCTGCTGAGTGCCGTCCCGCAGCGAGGTCATGGGTCGCACTCTCTCACCTTTCACCCCAGACCTCACCCAGACCCCTTACCTTCCCCTTAGTATGCCTCCGAAAAACTACCTGGGTTGTAAAAACAGCCTGAGCCACTATCTACTAGCTAGCCCCGGACCTAGAAAAGTGCCCTTACCATAACCACCACATGGCATGTGGTGTCATTCAACGTGCACCCTGCTTCTGAGCCTCTTACAGGCCTTACTATTCCTACCCAGGCCCCCACCATGGCCACAACACAGCCTCAACAGCCTTAATTCAGGGAAATAAGGGGGTTTTACGACCCCCCCATGCTGCGTGTGATGTCATGCCACGTGGTCCGTACTGCGCTCCTTCTGCCCAGCTTCAGGGCCTCCTCCAGCCCTCTTATTCATAGTGGGTAAATGAAAAGCCTCCACCCAGCACCCCCATAGCCCGAAAACCAGGGAAAACGCTTTCCGACACCCCTACATGGCATGTGACCTACACGCCACGCGGTCCATGCTTTAGGGCCTCTCCCAGGCCTACCATTCAGCCTCCAGGATCAAGATGGCCCGAAAATGGCCACCAGAGTACTAGAAAATGAGAAAATTAGGGTTTTACACTCCCCATGCAGCGTGTGACATCATGCCACGTGGTCCCGGGGTCACACCACTCCTCCAGCTTCCAGTCCTCTTCCAGTCCTCCTAATCCTATTTGGAAAAAAGCCACACCAAGCCTCCGTAGCCTGAAACACAAATGCCTGTGCTTCCACACAAACCTTTACATGGCCTATCATTCACCAGTGGCCTCCATTCGCCTCCAGGAACCAACATGGCACACACAAAACAGCCCCAACCAGTGTACAGAAAAGAAGCAAATGGGGTTTTACAACCCCCCATGCCATAGCGATTACTTCTGTGCCACGTATCTTGGACGCACTCTCACCCCCAGCCCCACGGCCTCTTCCAGGCCTACTGTCCCTGCCAGACAGCCACCAAAAGGAAACAAACTGCTACAACCATCCAGAAGCCAAGAGAGCTATGTTGACCCCCATGTGGCGTGTGGCGTCCCTCGTGACCCTGCTGCTCTCTCTTCCCCCCCCGTCTCAGGGCTTTCAAAACTCTTACCGGCCAGCAAACCAGGCCACCACGGGAACAAGAAACCCCAGATCATAGCAAACAAAGAAACGGGCTTTTCACAAACCCCTCCACACGGCGTGTGCCTTGCACCCACGTGGTCCTGGGTCACTCTCTCCACCATACTCTGACACCCACAGTTACTCACTACCCCTTCATTTCTTCAGCTGTATATTGCAACTTATTTCAGTCTTGCTACTGTATACCTTTTCCTTTTTTTTTTTTAATGCACATCACATCTCGTCCTGCAAATAAATTACTTGTTTCCTTACCTCTCTCTCCTGATGAAACAAACCTAAAAGAATTGCCAATCCGACGTGCTGCAGTTAATGTTTATCCAAAACTCCAGCAAAAGTGGCTGAGGCCCCCTTGTGCTGTCCCTTAAGTACCTCCCTAGCTCCCTCCCCTTCCTGTTTTTCTGTCCATTGTTCTGCACCCCATAGCCCCTCCCCTTCCTCCCCCTCCCCTTCTGAGCACAACCATCTTAAGCATGGGAGCAGGGGTGCACCAGGACAACCTGGTCTGCCCTCTAAAATGGGCAAACTCCATTAACAGAGGTTCTAAAGCCAATATAAACAACAGAGGTGAAAGGGGCATCCTTGTGTAGTCTTTCTATAAATATGAAAGTTATCTGAAAGTACCCAATTAACTTTAGCAGGTATGTGGTTATATAGAATTTTCACCCAGCCACAAAACTTATCCCCTAAATTGTACTTTTTCAAACTGCTTTGTAAATATCCTCCATTCTATCCGATTAAAGGCTTTGTTAGCATCTAGTGATAGAAGAAAGGGTTTATGGACCGACGACTTTACATCGTAAATGGTATGCATGGCCTTCTTGAGCAAGTCAGCACTATTTCTGCCCTTCACAAAGCCAACTTGATCAGAATGTATTAGTTGGGGAAT
This sequence comes from Neoceratodus forsteri, assembly GCA_016271365.2. NCBI lineage: Eukaryota > Metazoa > Chordata > Ceratodontiformes > Ceratodontidae > Neoceratodus > Neoceratodus forsteri. Next base: position 418,143,398 of record CM057457.1, read on the forward strand.
GACTCAGTTTAGTCTATTTGCAATCATTTTTGCCACAAATTTACAATCAGTATTAATCAGAGATATAGGTCTGTAGCTATCTCATCTGGTAGGATCTTTGCCTTTTTTTGTAGTACACTTATGGCTGCCTCTCTCATAGAAGCTGGTAAAATAACTTATGCAGGGGACTTAGTGAAACCTCTGTTTAAAAGGGAGGCAATATCCCATATCAAGGCCTTGTAAAATTCCCGTGAAAACCCATCTAGGCCTGGTGCTTTACCTGCTTGTGTTGACATGGCTGCTTTAATTATTTCCTCCTTGGTAAATGGTTTGTTGATTGCAGCTTTAACTTTCTCAGAAATAGTCAACATTTTGATACTATTTAAAAAAGGATTTATGCATTCCTTCATCATATAATACTTCTGACTGATATAAAGTAGCTTAAAATCTTTCAAAGCTTTTGTCAATTTGAGTTGCTGAATTTACCACTTTGTTTGCTAACTCTAATGCAATTTTTGTAGTCTCTGTACTTTTTCAGAGTCTGTGTGCTAGTAACATTCCTTGTGCCTTACCAGACTCCCAGTACTTCTGCCTCAATCGAAATAGTGCAAATTCAGCTTTGTGATTATGGATAGTATTAATGGAGTATTTTAAATCTACTATTTCTGAGTATAGCTGTGAGTCTGAACAGCCCGGATTGTACATATTGTGATTCTTTTAGCTTAAATTCGGCTTCCATCTTGGTTCTTCATTTAGCAGTTTTTCTTATAGCTGGCAAAAGAAATAATGTGGCCTCTCATACAGACCTTTAAAGCATCCCACATAACCCCATTCGTCACCTCCCCATGATCATTTAGCTCTAGAAATTGTTTGATTTATTTATTTATTTTAATATTTAATATGCTTTATTATTGTAACACTAAAGTCACAGTACATTTATGGTATGTTATACAGTCTTCTTGTACAAACGCTTAAGCAAACAACCATAGTACATAACGAGACACTGTGCATCTCCATTAATATATGAAATTATAGGTTCTAGGGACATGGATATGTTGTTCATCCACACTTATTGGCAGGTATCCTTGCCGCTTTAAATCTTGTCGGAAGGTCTTCAAGCTGGCTCCTCCCACCCACCTGGGTGGTAAAACTCTCGGCTCGGCCCCATGACGCCAGATCTTCCTTACCGCTTGGAAGCTGAGGTTCCCTCCTTAACGCTCTCGATTAAGACTAGTTCTAACTCTTGAAGTTCGAAAATCGAAAAGTTTTGTTAAAAGACTTTGGTCTTCTTCTCCTCATGACTGCGATGGACAATCGACTCGGTTTCGGAGTGCCCTGCGGGCAGAAGATGTCTAGGGCGGATCCACACTCCACGTGCGTCTGTGCTTGGGCCTTGAGCACGACCCGCGAGCTTCGGTGTGCTCTTCTTTTTGACCTCGTCCTCGAAGACCGTTCTGCCCGATTACATCTGGGGCACCCCGAGAAAAGAATTCCACCGGTGAAATCAAAAGAGGCCCGATTGGCGGTGTCCGCGGCGGTGGGCTCGGCGGATCAGCTTGAGCAGATGATCGCCCTCGAAGAGGATGTGGCGAGGGCCGCTTCTACCTCGGCTGCGGCATTTGTCCTGCTCTCTCGCAGTGCCTTGTACTCGGCTTTTTTAAGGAGCTTTGTTTGACCCTCTCGACTAAAGGTGAGGGTCCAACTTCTTCAGGTCCTTTTTCCAGGCCCAAAAAAAGCAAAGGTAAGTCTCTCCATCGACGCTCTTGGGAGCGGGAAAGATCTCCCTCCCCTTCTTGTCAACAGTCGACTTCGGTCGACCCTCAGCTTCGGCCACTGGCTCGGTGTCCCGTCAGGCCAGTTGACCGAGACTCCCGCCAGCACGGTCGAGATTTTTCTCGACCCGTTAGATGGGTTGTCGGCTGGAGAAGCTGAGAATCCCCTCTCCCCGGTTCCCCCGGTGGGAGTTGAGGATCCCGTCGGCTCGTCTGTGCCTTTGGTTCCGGAGCCTTCGGTGGGATCGTCCGAGCCGAGGGGAGTGCCGATTTCTGACACTGCTCCTCACCTTCCTCGGCCTAGTCGAGACTCTCTGTCTCTGTCTTGGACATCCTCACGGTCCAACCGATCCCGCTGACATAGGTGGTCTCGGTCTCGGCACCGCGGCAAGTGGCGCCACCGCTCTTCCTCCTTCTCGGATGAGGGGAGACTTCGGCGCAAGTTGCGTCGGAAGTACGAGGAACTCATGTGGCAACAGCTCCTTTTGACCGGGAATAAGCCGACCCAGTCGTCTTCCCCGGCCATTAAGTGGCTGTCACCGGAGAGGCCGAAACAACCCCTCATCGTAGCCGAGGAGCCTGTTCCCAGGCCGGTTGTTCGGCCAATTCCAGCTGCCCTACCGATTCTGGTGGAACCCCCGCCTCCACAGCCGTAGGTTGGGGCTCCGACCAAGAATTCTCGGTCGGCTTTGGGTTTGCCCCATAGGCTGTCTGTCACCCTCACTCCCAATAAACCTCGGCAGGTAGAGGGTGGCTCAGGCCCCAGGCAGCTCTTCAAGGACTCTTCTGAGTCCGGGGATTGTTCCTCTCTCTTCTCCAAGCGCATGGACTTGGAGTCCTCGGGAGGACAGTCAGTGGACGATAGCCCTTCGTCCTTCTTAGGGTTACTTCGGCTCATCTCGGAGTCCACCGGGATGAGGCTCGAACCCGTTTCAAAACGGGCCAGGTATCCCCTCACGGAGATTCTGGACCGAGGGGATTCTTCTACGGAGGCCTTTCCGGTGGCCGAACCCATAGTTGGTCCGTCCTTGGAACTTTGGCAGCATCCTGCTTCCTGCCCTGCGCCTTTGGCCAGAATGGCCAGGAAGTATGCGGTCCCTACCGGTTCCCTGTCCGGTTTTTCGGAACACCCCTCGGCCGAGGGTTGAGTTACCGACAGCATTTTTCCGGTGTGCCGAAATGCCGGGGATCGACAAACCTCCGACAAGGAATCCAAGAAATTGGATTATGCCGGGCGAAAAGTCTATGCTGCGTCTTCTCTCGGCCTTTGTCAGGCCAGTTCAGCCGTCCTCATGGCACATTTTTCCCACGCCCTGTTGGGCTCCCTGGATGAGGTTGTCCCTCATCTCCCCACGGATCTGCAGACTACGGTCAGGCAGGTGCGGGACCAGGGCAGGGCGGTGGCCAAACAGCAGCTCCAGACTGCTTTAGACATCGGGGACTCATGTGTCAGGTCTGTGGCGGCCGCAGTGGCCATGCGTCGCCGAGCTTGGCTGAGGATATCCACCTTTACTTCGGATACCCAGCACAAGTTGGCAGATGCTCCCTTTTTGGGGACTGACCTCTTCTGCCCTGGGGTGGAAGGTCACCTGCAGAGGATCGAGAAGTCCAATGCTACCTTGGACTCAGTCTCTTTGGCTCAGAAGGACAAAGGCCACAAGCCACAGCCTAAGCCCTTTCGTCCTTCTGCACCCGCGGCACACACCCGGCCCAGCAACGTCAGGACCAGCAGGCTCGAGCTTGGAATCCCAAACCCAAGCAGTCAGCTTCCTCCAATAGGAAGCAAGGGGGAAAAGGCCCAGGTGGTCCCTCGGCCGGTCCTTCCTCCAAGCCTGCCCAGTGACAGGCTGAGGGGTGTCGCCCCCATCCCTGTCAATTCACCCCTGGTTTCCCCCATGGGGGGATGGCTCAGACACTTCCTTTCCGCCTGGTCCACTGTTACCACGGACAGGTGGGTACTGGAGATGGTGGGAAAAGGCCTACCTCTAGAATTCGAGCAGGCCCCGCCCTTCAGAGCCATCGCTCCTCGGGGGGCCTCGGGGTCTGCAGCCTCACTGGCGGCTCGTCGAGCCAACATCGCTCTCCTCCTCCAAAAGGAGGTGATCACGGAGGTAGAGGACCCCCCCTTCAGACCCGAGGTTCGTGTCCAGGTATTTCCTGGTCCCGAAACGGACGGGGGGCTGGCACCCCATTCTCGACCTACACTACCTGAACAAGTTCCTAAGGTCTCGAACCTTCAAGATGGTCACTCTGGCACAGATAATACCATCTCTGGAACACGGCGTGTGGTTCTGCTCTCTGGACCTACAGGACACGTTCTTTCATGTCCCTATCCGTCCGTCGCATCGGAGATTCCTCCGCTTTTGAGCGGAGGGATCTCTATTCGAGATTCAAGCCATGCCCTTGGCTTATCTCCAGCTCCCAGGTCTTCACCAAATGCATGGCAGTGGTGACAGCATTCCCTCTTATTGCCGAGGGGTCTGGGTGTACCCTTACCTGGACGACTGGCTGATAGCTGCCCCCTCCAGACCGGAGGTGGAGCGGTCCAGAGATCTGGCCCTCCAGGTTTGCTCTCAAGTCGGCCTTCTCATCAACGAGGCCAAATCGGAACTGGAGCCAAAGCAGGTGATCCTGTTCATCGGGGCAGAGCTCGACTCTTTACGAGCCAGACCACGGCTCCCGGCGGACAGGGCCGAGGTTCTTACCTCCTTTTCCCAATCATTTCTGGTTGGGCAAACGCACCCTGCCCGGGACTTCCTGCGCCTCCTGGGTCTCATGGCGGCCTGTACCAGCGTGGTCCGTTGGGCACGCTGGCACATGCGCCCCTTCAGTGGGGACTGGCCAGCCAGTGGTCACAACGCTGCAATCCATTGGACCAGCTAGTGATAGTGACCCAGGAGATGTGGAACGCTCTCCAGTGGTGGACCGTTCTATCCCATCTGCAGGAGGGCATCCCGTTTGTCCGCTCCGAGCCGACGGTCTCTCTATCGACCGATGCCTCTTTGATGGGTTGGGGTGCCCATCTGGGGGAACACCGAGTGCACGGCCTCTGGTCCCCGCGGGAGTCCCGATGCCACATCAACCTGCTGGAGCTCTGAGCAGTCCACCTAGCTCTCACCACCTTTGCTCCGTTTCTCCGGGGTCAAGTGGTCTGAGTCCAGACGGACAATACCACGTACATGTACTACCTGAACCGCCAGGACGGGACGCGCTCCATGCTTCTATGCATGGAAGCTCTCCGCATTTAGTCACTCGTGCGCAGCCTGGAAGCAGATCTCCTAGCCATTCATGTGGCAGGAGCCTCCAACACCCTGTCCGATGCCCTGAGCCGGATAGGGGCTGCATCTCACGAGTGGTCTCTCCTGCCGGAGGTAGTACAAGATCTATTCTCCCACTGGGGCTCACCTCAGGTGGACCTGTTTGCCTCCAGGGAGAACGCGAAGCTGAGGCTGTTTCATGCCCGCCCCCCTCAGCAGAGCTCACTGCAGGGGGATGCCTTCTCGAGGCTATGGAACCCCGGGCCTCTTTTACTCCTTTCCCCCATTTCCCTTGATCCACAAGGTGCTTCTCAAGGTGAGGAGGGGCAAGGCGCAGGTGATTCTGATAGCCCGAGACTGGCCCCGCCAGTTCTGGTACCCAGATCTCCTCAGCCTCAGCTCCAGGCTCCCGAGGCAGCTTCCAGCTCGCCCGGACCTGCTTTCAGTCAATCAGGGGAAGGTGTTCCATCCGGACCTTCAATCCCTGCACCTGACGGCCTGGTTCCTGAGCGGCTACAGTTCCTGGCCTTGGGTCTTTCCGACGAGGTCCTCAATGTGGTTGAGGTGTCCCGTAAGGAGTCGACCAGAAAATGCTATGCCTTCAAATGGAAGAGATTCTCCATTTGGTGTCAGGGCAAGGGCTTGGACCCTTCTTCCTGCCCTGTGGCAAGCATTTTGGACTATTTATGGTCCCTTTCTAGTCAAGGGCTTAGGTCGATGACCTAAAGGTGCACCTGGCAGCCATCTCTGCTTGCAGGCGCGGGTCAGGAGCAGTCAGGTGGCGCAGGATAAGATCGGTGAGCTTTTCAAGGCCTTGATCACATTTCCCTCCAGTGCGAGAACCTCCACCTCCGTGGGATTTACTGCTGGTACTGGCAAAGCTCATGGGCAAGCCATTCGAACCAATGCACAGGTGTGAACTCTCTCACCTGTAGTGGAAGACCGCCTTCTTGGTGGCTATCACGTCAGCCAGAAGGATGGGAGAACTCCAGGTGCTCTGCATCGAGTCTCCTTACCTGGTCTTCCACAGGGACAAGGTTGTCCTGCGCCCCAACCCAAAATTCCTTCCGAAGGTGGTGTCGGAGTTTCACCTTAATCAGGTGCTGACTCTGCCGGTGTTCTACCCCAGTCACACCTCGGAGGCCGAATAGAGGCTCCATACTTTGGACCTTAGAAGGGCGCTCGCTTATTATAAGGAGCGCACGGCTGAAATTCGGGGAGAGGTTCGCCAGCTGTTTGTCACCTACGCTGAAGCCGCATCTGGCAGACCTGCAGCCAAGCGGACGATAGGCAGGTGGGTCACCTCCTGCATAGATCTCTGCTATAAGTTGGCGGGCATGGAGCCTCCCAGAGGATAAGAGCTCATTCTACCCGTCATACTGCTGCATCGGTGGCTGCTTCCAGGGACGTCCCTATCCAGGAAATCTGCAGGGCTGTTACCTGGAAGTCCAGCACCACCTTTATTACCCATTACCACATCGACCTTGAGTCATGCTGGGATGCTGGTTTTGGGCCTCGGTTCTCCAATCTTTATTCCCTAAGTAGGAGGTGTGCGCCTTGCCTCCCTCCTCCCGGAGAACTTCTAGGAGTCTGCCAATAAGTGTGGATGAACAACATATCCATGTCCCTAGAAATACAGGTTACTCACCTGTAACAGGAGTTCTAGGAATGGTATATGTTGTTCATCCACATGACCCACCCGACCTCCCCGGCTTTGACACACAACCTGAGCTTCCAGCGGGCCAGATCTGGCGTCATGGGGTGGAGCCGAGAGTTTTACCACCCAGGTGGGTGGGAGGAGACCTTCCGGCAAGATTTAAAGCGGCAAGGATACCTGCCAATAAGTGTGGATGAACAACATATACCATTCCTAGAACTCCTGTTACAGGTGAGTAACCTGTATTTATGGCGTCTTCAACGTTGGTGACCATAACTGACAAAGCTGAGGTACTATTAGATTGTCTAACAAGAGTATCTAACTACTGAAACATACTGTAATATAGTAGAACTGATGAGACCTGTTTATCCCCTTCCCACCCCCCCCGACCTCCCACATCGCCACTACAATGTATAACTGAGGGGTAGTTTCCTTCCAAGATAGCAGAAGGAATAATCAGACAAGCAAAAAGTACGAAAATAAAAGGAGCTCGATCATTAATCTGCACAGAACTATATCAGGTCCAAGTCTGTACTAAGGCTCTCCTAGATGGATAATAGAGTTTGTAGGGGTGCCCATACCTTCTGGTATTTATTACTATGTTTGGATATATTTGCTATAAAGTATTCTGCTTGTAGAGCAAAAAGAATTTCTTTGTGCCATTCTGTGTACGAGGGAATTTGCTGATCCAACCAGTGGTGTAGTATAGTTTTCTTGGCACACAGAGATATCAAGGACATTTGTTTCCTTTGGTTTCCTATCAGAGTTTCTCCTGAGTCTCCCGAGATGCAAATTTCTGGTTGGAAAGAAATTGTTTGATTTCTGAGCTTAACATTTTAACAAATTCTTTGTCTTTCAATAGGCTGCTATTGAATCTGCATGTCCTTTTAGGTCTAGGTAGCTCTGCTACCTAAGTCCCAACTGACATTGGCATATGATCTGAAATGCCAATGTTTCCAGTGTTGCTGCTAAATAGGCCACCTAAGAACTATTTAGAGATCAGTATGTAATCCAGTCTACTATATGGGTTACGTCTACAAGACCTAAAGGTGAAATCTCTATCTTTAGGGTGTATCACCCTCCATGAGTCAATAAGCCCATTCCTCACAGAATTTAGTAAGAGCCTTAGAAGAACTTATTTGTTAGTTATGGCTCTTGAGCTTCTATCTAAAAAGTTATCTAACGTAGAGTTCAAATCCCGTGCCAAAATGATAGATTTAGGATCAACTGACCCAAATTTGTCCACCACAGTAGCAAAGAAATCACCCTGGGTGTCATTTGGGGCATATACATTAGCCAGTGTGATGTCTATTTCATCAATTTGAGCACTGATAATAATAAATCTATTTTTTGGGTCCTCTAACTGAGAATTAATTACTAAATTCAGTTTTTATGAAATAAGATTCAGACTGCTCTACTTTTAGAATTGTATGAACTACATACTACTGTACCCACCCAGGTCTTTTTTATTTCAGTAGTTCATCCCCTGTGAAGTGCATTTTCTGAATAAATGCTATGTCGGTTCGTAATGATTTGAGAAATGATAGAACCTTGGTTCACTTTATAGGGCTGTGACAACCCTTGATATTCCAAGAGACTATCTAGAAAATTTTTCTGCTCTCTCTTTTGACATTTTGTTGCTATGGAGATAACAGATTCAAAACTAAATTCTTTATCAATATATCATGGGCCAGATATTCAGAAATGTGCCAAAGGCAGGCGTAAGTCCAACACAGCACAAATCAGATGCGCCGTAGCTCCGCAGATGCCATAGTCAGATGTTGCACAGGCTGCACTGCACCAGCGCACCACGACTGAATATGGCAAACATGTGCCACGGCACAACCTGAGATGCAGTGGCACAACCGCGGAAGTGCAGAGCAGACCTGCGCAGCAACACTGGGGGGCAGTGCACATAGAAGAGACCCAGAGCACAGCCAGGGAAGCACAGTGGTAATGGCCACAGGACCCCCCAACCAGCAGGGTACACCAGTGCACACACAGGCACTCAGGAACCATACCACAGAAGACAATGGTGGCATGGCCAGCAGGTGACAGGAGGGACAATGGCCATTGCAAGGCTGGCAAGTGCCCCCGGCCACCAGCCAGCATGCTGTGCCACCCCATGTTGCAATGGCAGTCCACTCCCAGGACCAGAGACAAACACACCCATGCCCCATGCACACTGGTAGCCCACCGCGGGCAGTGAACAAGCCAGGACCCAGTCAGAGCACCAAACCACATGGGATGGGGTGCCAAACAGGGATGCAAAATCCCATCCCAGCATGTGGACACGTCCAGAACAATGACCATGGCAGTGTGCAACCACTATGCACACATCTGCTTCCCACCCTGACCACATCCCCATGGATACCCTGAAACACACAGCACCTCACCGAAATGAGGATGACCCCACCACAACGTGACACACCACTGAGCACAGCAGGGAACCACGGTAGCACTCATGTCCCCCAAGCAAACACCACCAACAGACTCCAGAGCATGAGCATGGCACCACACACCACCTGCAAAGCAGACACGGACACAGGTATGTAGGTGAATATGGTTTATAAAAGAAGAACGTGAATAACAATTCAAAGCAAGAGGGGTGAGGGACAGGGTAGGTACAACGATGGATGGGTACATGGAACAGGGTCTGTACAGCAGGAAAGGGGACTGTAGGGGGACAGGAGCAACATGGGTAACTGGGGCTATATACATTGAACATGATCGTTGTCCACAGCCGGACACCCCACCACGCCTCCATCCACGCTTGTCTGCTGCCATCATTCTTCTGATTGCAACCACCACTTCCAGGATATTGGAGACCACCAGCAGGATCTGACGCAGGAGCCGTGTCTGAGTCCTCAAAGGGCATCAGGCCGCTGGCAGCCTGACACCTGTGGCATGGGAAAGGACAGGTGATCAGTGCAATGGCCCAGGGGACCATGCCCTCCCAAAGTGCGCAATGGTCAGTAGGAGCACACACCCCTGGAGAGCCCGGTATGGACACCCGTAGGAGGGGTCAGTGCCAGCTAACAACATGGCATACCACGGTGGTGCAGAGAGTCAGACGTTACCACGCAGTGGCCACAAAACCACACAGTGATAGTCACATGGCACAGCTACAGCAGCACTGCCGGAAGCATCTGTGCACACGCTGACCTCACCAACAGCCATCACACAGGGCCAACAGATGGGCCACAGTGGCATGCATGATGGACTGTGTGACACACAAGCTGTCAAGGCACAAGGCACTGGTGGCCATGGCCATACCCACTTCCCACTGCTACCTACCATGTACATTGAGAATGACCATGACATTGCTTACCTACCCCCTGCGGTGCAGCAGGTGCTGGTTGACCACCATCAGGTGTGCTACCCTGTTCTGCTCTGCCTCCACCCTGGCCCACATGGGGTCCTCCAGCCCTGGGAAGGGAAAGAAGAGAGGTGGGACATCAGTACACAAGCACACAAGCATGCCAGCTGTCCCCCCCCACACAGCCCGCTACACACTGTGCGTGCCCCTGTCCATCTCGTGGCCCACATGCCAGCACAGCCACAATGCATGCAGTAGCTGAACATGACATGCGGTGATGGGCAGAATGACAGTGTACACTACTGCGGGACATGCCAGGCAGTGATGCTAACACCACAGTACTGTGCCAGGGCAGACATGCAACATGCATACACCTACCTGGCTGCGGCATTGCACCACGCAGGACGTGGGCCTGTAGCTTCTGAAGGTGATCAGGGTCCCTCCACCGCAGGTCACCATAATGGTGCCTGCACTGTTCGGGTGTGCATGGCACAATTGGCCTCTCCAAGGCCTCCAAGACAGACTGCCACACCAGGCCCCTGACCTGCTGCAGAGGCACCTTCCCATAAAGCTGCCCCTCAGAGGGCTGGACAACAGCCACGAAGTTCACAACCTCAGTGTCCAGCCAGTTAAGGGCATGTCTGCCAGTCCCTGCACCATTTGTCAGCAGTCAGATCGGCAATGAAAATGCACAGCGCACATGTCTGCTACAGGTGCAGGATGCATGATAGGCTATGCCGCACGCGACCGCTGGTACGCAGCATGTGGATGCACACTAGGATGCGCTTGATGTGGGGCCATTGCACAATGGTGGGCATCGCCTACGCGCCTAGCACAGGTCACAGGGTCACAGGTCACCACCCAGTGCGCAGTGCACAAGTGCGCAATAGTGTGCATGCCAGGATGTGCAAGCATGCGCAAAGCTGTATATGCACTGCATGATCCATGCCGTTGCATCATGTGGCCCGTGCATGTTGCACGATCATACTGTGGAACATGTCATGCACATGCACACTGCGGGCACACACACTGCGCATGCGCAAGTATTGCGCCTCGGGGTTCCTCCAGTACAGCATGACTGCACATGGTGAAAGTACACGATTTTCAGCTGTGGTATGTCAATATCCTCATGAGCCATTGCACGGCACAATAGGGAGCATTAGCATATCATTATACATAGATACATAGACACATAGACAGTGTCGGCAGATAAGGGCCTATGGCCCACCCAGTCTGCCCATTTGAGCTTGTAAGTTCAGTTTGTTTTCCTAGAAGTCTGTTTCCCCTTACCCCTGACCTCTAGAATTCCTTTATGTCTATCCCATGCATTCTTAAATCCCGTGATTGTTTCAGCCCCCACCACTTTCTCTGGCAGGGTGTTCCCTTGTTCACCACCACGTTCTGTGAAGAAATTCTTTCTCATGTTTCCTCTGAATCGTCCTCCTTCAACTTCATCCCATGCCCTCTAGTCTGGAACATCTTTTTCGCTTGAAAATAGTGTTTTCCTGCACCCTGTTCCTCCCTGTAAGATACTTGTATGTCTCTATCATATCCCTCTCTCCCTCCTCTCCTCCAGGGGTACATGTTCAGTTCCTTCAACCTGTCTTCATAGGACTTGTGATGCAATCCATGCACCATCTTTGTTGCCCTCTCTGAACCTTCTCTACCCTGTCTATGTCCTTACGTAGGTATGGTCTCAGAACTGTACACTGCACTCAGGTGGGGCCTCACTAGTGTCTTGTATAGCGAATTATGACCTCCCTTTTCCTGCTGGTGATGCCCCTGCCTATACATCCAGCATCCTATTTGCTTTACCTGCTGCCTTGTCACACTGTTTCCCTACCTGAGGTCATCAGAGATGACAACCCAAGATCCCTTTCCTGCTTGGTGCATGCTATATCCTCACCCCAACTGATATATTGTGCCAGGGTTTTGTGCCCCATATGCATTATCTTGCACTTCTTTCATTGAATTTCAACTGCCAAACCTTGACCATTCTTCAAGTTTCTGCAGGTCCCTCTCATTCTGTCTACACCCTCTGGTGTGTCTACTCTGTTACAGAGCTTTGTGTCAGCTGAACAGTGAATTCTGCCTTCTAGATCCCATGTAATGTCACTGATGAAGATGTTGAATAGGACCGGTCCCAGCACTGATCCCTGTGGTATTCCCACTGGTCACTCTTCCTCTGGGGAGGACAGCCATTTACCACCACCCTCTGTGTCCTGCCACCCAGCCAGTTACCTACCCACCACCTACTGTCCTGCCCACACCCATATTCCCCAGTTTGTGTAATAGTCTTCTATGTGGCACAGTGTCAAAGGCCTTGCTGAAGTCCAGATACGCCATGTCCACTGCCTCCCTGATCCACCTCCCTAGTCACCCAGTCAAAAATTCAATGAGGTTGGTCTGACGCGGACCTCCCTGGTGAAACCATGCTGCCTTGGGTCCTGTGGTCCATTGACAACCAGATGTTCCAAATCTCTCCTTCAGTAGTGCTTCCATGATCTTTCCCACTACCAGGTGAGGCTGACTGGTCTGTAGTTCCCTGCTTCCTTTTTGTTCCACTTTTGTATAAAGGGACTACATCTGCTGTCCTCCAGTCTTTGGGTACCTTCCTGTTTCCAGTGATCGGCTAAACAGAATAGCCAGAGGTTCAGCCACCACCTCTCTTAGTTCTTTAGGACCTGGGGTGCACCCATCTGGCCCCATTGCTTTGTCAACTCTTATTACTTCCAGTTCCTTGAGGACCCTTTCTCGTGTAAAGGGACTTGTGTCCATTTCTGCACCATTCTCACCCCTTGTACTCCTTCAGACCCATTACCCCCTCTTCCTCAGTAAAGACTGAGCAGAAATGCCTGTTCAATTATCAGCTTTACTATTCTCATCCTCCAAGCAGCCCATCCTCCCCTTCAGTCTCACTATCCCTCCCTTTGTCTTTCTTTTCTTCTGTACCTGTAAAAGTTTTGTCTCCTTTACCACTGATTTTGCAATGTGTTGTTCTGTCTGAGCTTTGGCTTCCCTTACTGACTTTCCTGCCTCCCTTTGTTTCTCCTGGTACTTCTCCCTATCCTCTGCCTGTGTCTTTGTATTGCCTGAATGCAATCTTTTTGGCTTTACTTTCTTTGCTACCTCTTTGGAAAACCACAGTGGTCTCCTCTTCCTTTTCCTCTTGCTAACCTGTAATGCATAATTCTGTTGTTCTTTTAATCCCCATTTAAATACTGCCCATGTTCCTCACCCCTGATTCCTGTCCCATTCCCCTTAATGCCTCTTTCAAGTATCTCCCATTTTCCCAAAGTCTGCCCCCTAAAACCCAGGATACGTGTTTTGTGTGGTTTGGTTCTGCTCTTTCTGTGATTTCAAACCACAATGACTGGTGGTCACTGTTACCAGGTTCTCCCCTGTTACCCCAATCACACTGTCCTGTTTGTGAGCAGAAGGTCCAGTATTGTCTTCTGCCGAGTTGGTTCCATGACCAGTTGCTTGAGGAAGGCACCTGAAGGAGTCCAGGATAAATCTCTCCCTAGTTGATGCTGCTGCTGGGATGCTCCAGTCCACGTCTGGAATATTGAAGTCTCCAACCAGTACTACCTCACCCTTGTCTGCCATCCTTTGGATGGCTAGCATCAACTCCCTATCTGTTTCTTCCTCCTGGGCTGGTGGTCTATAGACCACACCTGTCTCGGATAGCTGGCCCCATTTTCCTTTCAAGCTTACCCACAGTATCTCTCTCCATTTGTTCCTCCTGGATCTTGTGGCCCTTATGTCATTTTCACATACAGTGCCACTCCTCCTCCCTTCCTGCCTGCTCTGTCTCTTCTGAATATGTTGTAGCCAGGTATGGCCATCTCCCAGTCATGGTTATCATTACACCAGGTTTCAGTGATGGCCACAATGTCCAGGATCTGACTGTACCATGACAGCCTCAGATCTTCCATCTTGTTGCTAAGGCTCCTGGCATTTGCACACATGGCTTTCCATGATTTGACACTCCTAGACTGCTTCACTGTTCTACTCAGCCCTTCCTTGGTTGTCATTTATCCCTGGTTCTCCTTGCTGTCTGCCCTTCTGCTGAATTTTGCCCCTTTTGCTTATCCACCTTTGGACACTAATCTCCATCTTTTGCACACTGCTTTTGAGATAGCCCTCCACTGGTTCCTGCTAGCTGTGGGGGTGGCAATGGGTACCCTCCTTGCTGGCCTGCCACCCCTTTGCTAGTTTAAATGCTTGTCAATGTAGCATTTTAAACTTATCATTGAGTGCTTGATTCCCCTCCAGGATGGATGCAGGCGTCGGCTTGAACAAACCTCCATCCTCCAGGTGGGTCCCCAGTCACCAATGAATCAAACCCTTCCTCACAGCACCAGTTCTTCAACCATGAGTTAAAGTTCCTGGTGCATGCACTCCTATACTCTCCTTGCCTCTCACAGGTAGTACTTCCAGAAAGTGACAAGTAGCTGCCTTGAGACCCCTCCCAGTTTCCTAAACTCTTCCTGAACTTCCTTTGGCTCCCCATTTGCCAAGTCATTAGTACCTAGGTGGATAATGACATCCAGCTCACCCTCCGTCTTGCCTTCCCAGTGATCCCAGTATCTTCCTTCCATCCCTCAATGCCGTGGCACCTGGTGAGCACCTCACCTCCCTGTCCTCCCTCCTGTGTTCCTAGCTGGATCCACTCTTACGATGGAGTCCCCACCAGGATTAACTTCCTCCTCCTCTGGGTCCCTGCTTTCCCCACTGAGTCACCTCCTTGGCTAAACTCCACATCCTTTCCTTCCACTTCTCTGGGTACCTCTATTTGGTTGTCCTCATTTGCCAGTGTGGCATATGAGTTCTTGAGAAGAATAGGATCTGGGATGTGCCTCTGCCCTGACTGGTCTAACCCTCCCTGGGCCCACTGTCATCCAAGTGCTCCTCGTTCTCGGCATCCTTTGAGGCAGCTGCATTGGACTGGGTGGTCCCTGGATAGGGGTGATGGTACTCCTACCCAGTTTACTTCCGCTCTGAGTCCTGGCTACCTCATCCCACAGTCAGAGAGATGCATGCAGATAGGGCAGCACCTCAGTGTCCAGAAGGTCTGCCTGAATATGGCTGCCCCACAGCCACTGCATTACCACTCCCACATTATACTGCAATTCCACTACTTGTCTGCTACTGAAACTCTCTTAGTTCTCTTTTTATTAATTTACAGTACTAAAATCCTGTAACTGATCCTCAGATATTTTTTTTTTAAGGAAAAAGAAACCAATAAATAAAATGAGTCAAAACACTTGTTGTGCTGATAATTGCACTCACCCTCATCTGCATGCATTGAGCCATAAATGCACCATTGAACAGCACAGGCCACAGACCGGGATTGCTACCTTTCAGGTAAGTGACTGGAAACATGGCTTAACAGAAGCCTGTTGCAACTCTGCAACTAAGTAGCGTACCACTCAGTGCTGCCACTAACCTACACAGGTGTCCATTCCCACAGGTGGCAGAATGTCGAGTGAGGAAGCTGTGGAGCAACAGGGGTCTGCACTCAGAGTGCAGCCCCAACTTACTGCTTAAAGACCACTACCTTTTATGAGCCTACATGGACAGGGACCTTCTCAGTGGTGCCATGGGCACGCCATAGGAGTGGGTTGTAGGCTGGGATGAGGTGGCATGGTATGTCAACACCCACGCCAACACCATTGCAAACCCCAGGAGTGCAAGAAAAAGATTGGCACCCACAGGAGGTGCATAAAGGAGAAGCTAGATTCCATCCGGGCATCCCACAGGGTGACTGATGGTGGGCTAGCTACAGTGCCTTCTATGATGGCCTTGGAGGAGCTGGTGGTGCCCAGCATTAGCTGAGCATCGGTGGAGGGTGTGTCTGGTAGTGGTTTCCAGATGGGTGGCAGCCCCTCACAGCATGGTGAATACAAGTGGGACTGTGTGTGTGTGCTGCGCATGTATGCCTATTGACATGCCACAGAACACTTGCAAGTGTGTCTGTGGATGCACAGTGGACTGCAGTGCCAGTTGGCAATGTCTTCATGCTGGGGGGGTCACGGTTGTGGGGGGAGGGTGGTGAGGGAGGCCATGGGGGGTCCTGGACAATGTAGCAACACTGACCCTCTGTTATTGTCTTGCAGCACCAGCACGCCTCTGGGCTGGGGACAAGGTGAAGGTGGATGCTGACACAGATGCCCACCCATCAACATCAGTGGGCATCCAGAGCAGGGCATGTGGACACACTGGACATGGTGTCTGATGACACCCTTGCTGGGATCCTGGACACTGACAGCCTGGAGGTGCTATGTGCAGAGACCCAACTAGGGTTATCATCAGACATCAATGACAACATCACTATGTTTATGGACAGTGTAGGGCCGTTGGGAGCAGAAATGCCCCTACCCACTACACAGGCACCATCAGGGCCCAGCACTGCCACAGTGGCTCTACAGCCACCTCCAGCCATGCCAGGGCTGCGGTGTGTGGTGCCACCGCTGTGTCTGGTGTGGGTGGCAGAGGTGTTGGCACAGCAGAGGCGTGGGGCACTGGTCAGCAGATGGTCAGGCAGTGGCAGCTGGATGCAGGTGACACTGGGCAGCGAGGCATGGTGCACACCACCAGTATACCTGACACAAGCATACCCCCTGTTCAACCCACTGTGCAGCATGCTGAGATACCCCCTGCAGCTCAACAGGAGGCTCAGGAAGCCCAGGATACTCAGCGGCTGGCAGAGCACACCTGGTTACTTTGGGCATCCATGGAGAACCAGGTGTTGCTTGCCTCTGAGGTGTGCGCACTGCAGGCTGATGTGTATCTCAAGACCGAGTGGCAGGAAAGGAGCACTGCACAGATTATTGAAGAGCTCAGACAGATGCAGGAGGCCATGACCACAGCTTTGGACTGCATGACTGGTGCCATTGTGACTGGGCTGGCATCACTGGTGGCCACTGGGCTCAGACATGTACAGGGGACACCCCACAGTGCACTCTCCACCCCATGATCCTGGCATCTGGTGACTCCCAGCACAACAGATGCCAGGGTCTGATGTCAGCATCCCAGGCACACCCACGGGGCAGGCCTGTTTGGCTGCCTCTACTCCCCTGCATGGACACTGTCGTAATCCTACACATCAACCCCTGAGGGGGGCATCAGACACATGATGCACAGCATGCAGCTACCGCTCAGCCATGGCGTGGCCACCCACATGGCCATGTCGGTCGTGGGACTGTGCAGTCATAGTGCTGTGTGTGTGCTGCCCTACTCTGCAATCTGCCACTGTTGCCACACAGACACGTGGGTGGTGATGGTGCAGCATGCATGCGGTGGCACACATGTGTGTTGTGCCACATGACCCCTGTGTGTTTGGACCATGCTTCTGGGATGTGTGGCATGGAGGTGATGAGGGCTACTTAGCACTCGTGGTGCCTCTGCAACGGTGTCATGCTTGTGATCCATGCCATGTCCCACAACATGTGTGTGTGTGTGCGCATACATGCATGTGTGTGTCTCCCTGTGTGCATGCCAGTGCTGTGTGTGTGTTGCCACACACCTGTGTGTCAATGGCTTCGCTGTGCATGATGTGCACCAGTGTTTGCATGCCATCCACTGTGCACACCCATGCCATGGTGTGGAGTACTGTCCTGTGTTGCCCATGCTAGTGTGTTTGTACACTCACCTGGGTTCCCTGAAATGCTCCCTTGCAATTGTGTTCCTACACTGCCTTACCTCCTGCATTGCTCTGGGGTCTCTTCTTCACAGGGAAGGCTGCCCACCACCCTCCAGCCCTTCATCACCATTGTCCCTGCTACTGTCGCCCTCCTCAGCCCTGGCAACTAATCCATGGTCAATGGCCATGTTGTGAAGGATGCAGCAGGCCATGAATATGCCACAGGCTTTTGATGGGCTGTATTGTAGGGCACTGCCAGACCTGTATAGGCAACAGAATCATGACTTAAGCATGTCAAAGACATGCTCGATGATATTGCACATGCTGGCATGAGCCTCATTATATGTCTTCTGCAGGGGACAATGGTCTCCGGTAGGGGGGAGCAGCCATGCCCTTAGGGGGTATGTGCTGTCACCTGGGTGGGAGATGACATTTGGTTAGTCCAGTGCTGTGCTGCCCCATGCTCACTCTCTGCCTACGCAATGGCCTGCCCTCCCCACCTGCCACCCCCCTGTGCCTCACAAACACACTGGCACATGTTCTACTCACCGACAAGGTGGCCCGTGGGGATGTCTCCCCGCTCAAACCTGTGGCACAGCATGGAGCTGTGCCTTTTGAAGGCATCATGTACACTCCCAGAGTGTGTGGTGCAAACATTGATGATGCGCCCCGTGGCATTGCACACCACCTGGCAGTTGATGGATGGATACCCCTTCCGGTTTATGTACATCGGGCCCTCTGGGCCAGGTGTGTGGATGCCGACGTGTGTGCAGTCAGTGGCACCAATGACGCTTGTCATGCATGCCAACTGGTAGAACTCCTGCATGTTTGCTGTACGCTCTGCCTGTGTCCTGGGGAAATGTATGTACTCCAAAGCATGTGGCAGCAGTGCATTGAGGAACTGGGTGAGGAGGCGGGATGTGGCTGACTGGGTGATAACTGTGGTGTCCCCCGTAGGTCTTTGGATGGTGCCCGTAGCACACATATCACTGCGGTCAACTTGGTCACCATTGATATGGCATGACTATGCCTGGTGGGTGCCTGCATCTCCTCCTGCACAGCTCATAAGCTGCCTCAGAACTGCCCTGTTCAGGCGGTACTGACCCACTATCTCCGTGTCTCTGTAGTTCTTGAACGTGACCTTGGCACGGTACCACCTGTGTTGGGCATACTGCCATTAGGACCTTCATTGGCCACACCTCCTGCCTCCTCACCCCTCATTATGGCGTCCATTAGGAATGGGCCACTGTCCATCGCTCAGTCACTGTGCCTGTTCCTGGCTTCCTGTGGCAAACTGTCCCTCCATCTGTCCCTCTGTGTCTGTCTCTCTCTCTCACTCTCTCCCACTCTGTCTGCTTCTCTCCATCTTTCTCTCTTGCACTCTCTCTCTCTCTGTACACGCTGTTGCACATCTGCTGTCTGTGTATTTGTGCCTGTTTTTATATGATCAAGTCTGCCTGATGCAATTTGATGTTTGCTCCACACTTGTGCCTTGCTTTCCTGTTGAATATGCCATTCGCCATATATTCATGGGCATGCTCCCATGTACTTACATCATGCATTACAGTTGCACATTGGTGCAGTGGGATTTGCGCTGCACTGCAGGTCGCTTTCAATATTGCCTGGTGGCACAACTCGGGACTTGTGTCAGCACAACTTAGTTGCGCCATGTGCAGCTCTTTTGAATATCTAGCCCTGTGTATGTATGTATATATATATATACACACACACACACACACACATATATATAGCAAACAAACAAGTTTGGAAATTAAAGTTAAGTAATTTTATACAGTACTATGTTAATATGTACTGTAGCAGGTACGATATAAAAGTATTAGAACATAATACCACACTAAGTGCAAAGCACTTGAGAGCAATACCAAAACAATTTAGTTTAATTAAATAAAACAGAAATTACCATCAAGTAGTTGTTTTAACTAGCAGTCTATAATAACAGAAGAATCATTTCGCCTCTGTGAAGCGTCTTTTCTTTTTCATTGACTCTAGGACTCCATAAGAAGTCACCTCATCACTCATTCTCATATTTTTCTCTGCATAATAATTAAGTTTGATTGACACCAGTGCACAGCAGAATTAGAGTTACAAATGGGCAGGATTCAGCTTGGTAAAGGTTTGATAGCCTACCTATAGAATAATATATTCTGTTGTAAATTTTCTACCATTTCTGAAAAGGCCCTTCTTGAATTCAGCAGAATCAGCACCTCAGTATTCCACCACTATGAATAGGTTTCCAGTAACAAACCTCTTAGTTCAAAAACATTTTGAGACAGGTTGTCAAAGATGCAAACTAGACATGTACTCAGGACAATAAGAACACACAGCTGTTTGGTATTCCCTATTGCTAGCATTCGTTGACAGAGTTTCCTTAAATGTTAAAGTCTGATGTACCATAATTAGTTACAGCTCCCTGTAACCCATATGTCTCAAACTGACCCACATTTATATTCAAAGCTAGACTTATTCTTACAGTTTAATTTCTTCCAGTCCATGTAATCTGCTGATCCAAATGCTGCCATGGCTCCCCATGACCCCGTGGCACATATAGACTACAATATTTGTTTACTCATGTTAATATCTAATGTTTCATATACTGCCACAGCTCTCTGTGATACAGATGAGACAACTAACCCACAAGAGCTCTGAGATACCTCCAGTAAAAGCCTGTGCTATTCGTTTCCATGATTAAAGCGATTTACCAAGATTTTATATATGAACACATATACTGCAAGGTGACTGCATATAGAACTGATTTGCAATGTATTTTGATAGATGCATAGCCTATTATAACAAATTAAATCAGGTTTTCACCCTCACAAACCAGGAAGTATCATATTGTGTATTGGAGCCTGTATTTGGTGACCTTTGACACTCATTACCTTTGCAATGTCACCACAGGGAGATCTGTGCTCTGCAATTAAAATTTGTTCTTGGTCACAGCAATTCTGTCTTGATAACAGAACTCTTGGTCTCAGCATGCAGCACGACAATGACAATGTCAAACAGTTCATTTTCAGGGTCCAATGATGAAAGCATTATGTTGTTCTGCACTAACAGTGATCTTTCAGACACTGACCTAGTGCCACAATTTGACAGTCACTGTATAGTAGATCCCCATAGGGATGACCCCATGACAGTAGCGAGAATGATGTGGGCAGTAGCGCAGGTAGTCACAGCAGTAGTCGATCCATTCCAGTACAGCAGTGAGCAGACTTAGCAACACGGACTATTAATATTATATTTTGCTACTTAGTGCTACGGTTTGGTTCCTGTCATTGCTGTCATTTTACTGTGCAAAATCGAGGTATGGTGTGTGTTCTGTTACTTCCCGCATCAATCTGCCCACACACAAAAGCTAGTGATAGTACCCTGGGTTTTTATATTTCTTTTTTTGGGGGAGAGATTGCGTTCCCTATGCGAATGAGTTGTTAGCCACTCCAGCTTGACACTGAGAGCACGGCTCGATCTGGTGGCATTGCTTGAGCAGGATAAATGGCTCTCAATTTGTCCAAATTCAATTTGTCCAAATTCCTCACCTGGTACTAGTTAGTAGTGACCTCCCGCCAACTGATGCATCAGTCACTCACTCTGATGGAACACAGGGTGGAAATTATAAGCAGGCATCTTGTAGTCTAACCACTCCAAACCCCTCAGCTGCACACATACAATTAGAAAAATACTGCAGCAAAGAACTTTTATTATCTGTAAATTATTTATACTGTTTGGGTCTGTCTGTGCCCTAGTGCCAAATGGTCTACGCTATAGCTTTCTTCTCTGTGTATGTGTGTGTTTGGGGTGGGGGCCTGCTAGTACTTTCCCCTTTAGAGGTATCAGTGATTGAGTAATGTGTTGAAGTCACTGGTTCCCCTGTTTACGGCATGTTATCAATTTAAAACTACAAATTATTGCACCAGCTTTGTATTACCTCTAAGCACTCAGGAACTATACAGACTGCAGCTGTCATTAGTGTCTGCATAAACATCTGTAATACCATCCTGGCATTGGTTTATTGCCGCTACATGTGTGCCTCCCAGGTGCATTATGAACTGAGCAAAAGATGCACAGTACAGTCTGTGATCGTCCCCCACCCCCCAAGGTTAAAAATGACACTACCAAAACCCTTCTCATGGAGAAAGAGACTGCATTTATGTTTAAATAGCCAAAGTACCATTTGATTGGTCCACTACAAAAAGGGACATATCCTTGCGGTAGGTACTGAAGTGTTTGACTGTATTTGAACCACCCTTCCTCACTTATGTCACCATACTTCATTACCACTTCAGTCTGTGTCAAGCCGTTTGTGTTTTCCCATTATTTCCATTACAGTGGCTCTCTGATGCACATGGGTAAAGTGTACAGCAAATACAACAGATGCTGCACTATACTGTCTCCCATGCCTTACCGATGTCATGGAGCATTGTGTAGACTCCCTGCAGTCATTGCTGTGTAGCCCATATTTTGGTTCAGACATTATTCCCTAAGTATGCCGAACTGACTAGCACGCTTTGCAGTATAACACCATAGAAGCCATACATTGGTACCTCAGTGTCGGGAGAGGATAGCAACTGCAGTCTCTTCTTTTGCTGATGCTCTAGAGCACATACAGTGATGCTATAATCCTAATTATAAATAAAGACTGTATGTTAAAATGTTAAAAAACTGTGTTTAATTTTGAGACACTCTGCAAACTATGTAAAGTATAACTATGTACAGTATATGACTGAGTTTATTACATTCATTTATAAACTTAGCAAGGAGCTGACAAGCTGGAGAAATAATTCAGTGCACCATGTCCCTTTATTCATGCACATCTAAGCATACGTTGGTGATCAGTGTTATGGTGCTTGGATGAGAACACCAAATGAGCCCAAGAAAACACAAGAGCACAGGAAAAAATGTAAACAGTCTATAATGATGGTGACAATCAGAAATGCAATAGCAAAAGGCAGTTTACTGAAGCAATCACACTGGAAGCAGCACTTTACAAAAATACACAGTTTATTGCACTGTTCTCCTGGGATTGGACTGTGCAACTCAGTACTTATATTCTTACTGCACATTACAATTCTGAACTGTTGAAAAAGTCATCCATTTAACACAGACCTCTATGTACCAATAGTGAAAATCTTACTGCAATTTATAGATCTGCCCAGTTCAAAAGTCATCCTTTTGTGTCCCAATACGCTACAGATTACAGCTCCACTTAGTTAAAAAAATAAATTTTTTATACAGACTTGTTATAATTATGTACTTGCAGCACTTATTAAAACTGTAATACTGTAGTCAGGCCATGTAGATTGTGATGTTCCTAGAACCGATGGACCTAGGACACAGAGTTTAGTTAGATGAGTAAAATTGAAAATCAGGAGAAATTACCACTTCTGCAATCCCAAAAGCAAGTATCTGCATCAGATGCTAATATAACAAACAGTTTCAGTCATCAGTGCTGTAATTTTTGCCAGTTCGGTTTTGGATCTGCACTCACTGAGGCTGGGTCCATGAAAGATGAATAAACAAGCAGTGAGAACACCTTCCCTGTGCTGATGTCACTCATGCATGTGGATGCACTGCTCATGTACGAACTTCAAACAAAGAAAAAAACATGCAGAGACAACTGTGGCACAAACATGTTAAAAAACTAAGCATCTGAATATATTTAATACTTAACTTCAGGGCAGCTGAGCTTTGCATCACTCAGTGAAGGGAAGGTGATCTGCAAACATGACATCGGGGGAAGCTGGTAAGTCACGTTAAAACAATGTTAAAGTTACCAGGATCAACATTAGAGACAACAGCATGAACAAGCAACTGAAAAACATCCAGAGACTACATGTTTCACTTTATAAAACATTGTCAATTAATAATGTGGTATACAGAATAGAAGTATTGTAGAGCTGCATCTATCAGCTAGCCAGGAAAGGGCTAATATGACTACCGAGGAATAGCTATCATAACACATTGAATTCTGACACATTTGAACTAATTTGTATGTCCCAAGAATAAAAGGGATTAATGGTTTATGTCTGGTGGTCAGAGAAACTAAATAAAATGTTCAAGGGCTTTGAATGTATACAGAGCTAAGCGTAGAAATGATCTGTTCTACTAGGTATTCAAAACTCTTGTGGCCCTCCTTACTGTATAAAAAGCTCACTTCAGCAACCTTAAAATGGCTTAACTCAATATTTAAATGGACCTGGTTTGTGATGTTATATGGAACTGCATATCATAACTTTGCAAAACCTGGAAACTACCAAATAAATACAGAAACAAAGTAATAAAATATTAGTTGTCTAAAGAGAATAGTAAGATAAATGTTAGTCCATTAGACAAAACAATCTTTCTAAAAGAGCCTTCATCAGATGTTAATGCTAGTAAACAGTTCCAGCTTGCATTTCCTGTGACATTTGGCCAATAATGTCACTTCCTAGTTAGTTAACATCTTAAGAGGCTGAGCAGCTTTTGGAGTAATGTTCTTATTTGTTTTGGTATAAGATTTAACTGTGGAGATCAAGGAGCTTCCTTCTTCTGTGTTGCGATTTGTCTGCAATTTCTTAGGTGTGAACCTGGGCTGTAATTGGTGGTGAGTGAAGTACTGTTTCATGCCGGGTTTACTTTTCCTGTTGATAGAGGAAGAGAGCAAAGCAGTTTTGGGGGTATTTTGAGTCGTATCCCTCACTGCAGATGCATAAGGTATAGAGGTACGTATCTTAACTTGCTGTGAGTCCTGAGCCAAGCTCAGAGGGATTTGTGCTAGTGTAGTCTGGGCATGCGTAGGAGCTTGTTCCGTGGGTCCTGCAGATTGACAGCAAGGAGACGTGGCATGAGAAGAGATAGAATGTTTAAAGCCATTTAATGTATTGTTGAGTATTTGCATTGAGGCCTTGCTTGATAAAGTTTCAATAATATCCCACACTTATACCGGGTACTCACAGTTCTATGGGTGACCATTTGGAACCAGTACCACTAATAAACCCATTAAGTGTCAGTAGCTCAGTAGGTAACGCACTCACCTCTGAGGCCAGGAGATCAGAGGGCTGTGGGTTCAGTTCCCACATCTGGCACTTGGGTTAATATCCCAGTACTGACACTGTAGTGCAGCATGAGAGGGGTGCTGCACTTCTGAGGTGCCGTCTTTCGGATGAGACGTTAAACCGAGGTCCCATCTGCCTGGATTGGTGGTAGTTCAGGTGGATGTTAAAGATTCCATGGCACTTATCGAAAAGAGTAGGGAATTTCCCGTGTCCTGGCCAAATTTCCCTCATTCACTAAAAATACCACCAACAGCTAATCTGTTTCAAGGTCAGTTGGCATTCATCTGTATCCCTTCCCCCAGGTCGTGCCTGAAAATAGGCAGAATTTGTCTAGTGCACTTACCCGGTCAACAAAAACTAAATAAATAAAATAAATAAAGCAAGCATTAAGGATGCAATACTTGAAGCAACATCCTATTATGTTAGAAAAGGAAGTGCAAAAGAAGAAGGAAACCACTTTGGTTCTCATATACAGTAGCAGATAAGGTCAGAGCCAAAAGGTTGGCCTTCAGGAATATAAGGGAACACAGCGAGATGAAGATAGGGAGGCATACCAAATTGCCCTGAGGGAAGCAGGAAAGGCAGTAAGGCAGTCAAAGTTCCAAACTGAGGAAACACTAGCACGAACAGTAAAAGAAGGTGACAAGACTTTCAATAGACGCATTAGTGAAAAGAGAAAGTTCAGAGGGGGTATTGCTAAGCTCAGAGGAGAAAAGGGGGCATGTGAGGAGGAGGACCCTGTAAAAGCATCTATCCTAAATAGATACTTTTGCTCAGTATTTACTGAAGAGAAAGTAGGGCAGGTCCCATAGCTCAGCACCATGGACGCATGGGGGAGGGAGGTGAGAACTACTCCCTTCATAAAAGAAAGGGTCCTACAAGAGCTCACTAAGTTCAGGATGGACAAGGCAATGGGACCTGATGGCATACATCCCAGGGTACTAAAGTAGCTAAGGTTAGAAATAGCAGAGCCATTAGCAGAATTGTTTAGTGCATCTCTTAGCACAGGAGAGGTCCCAGAAGACTGGAGAAGGGCTCCTGTGATCCTGCTCCACAAGAGTGGTAGCAGGGAGGAGGCAGGGAACTACAGATCAGTCAGTCTTACCTCAGTAGTGGGCAAGATTATGGAGGCACTCCTTAAGGAAAGGATAGTGCAACACCTGGAATCCATAGGGGCACAGGATGCAAGACAGCATGGGTTTACAAAAGGAAAGTCTTGTCAAACTAATCCCATAGATTTCTTTGACCGGGTAACCAGAGTGGTGGACCAAGGGGGAGCAGTTGATGTCATCTACCTTGACTTCAGCTAAGCTTTCGACACTGTTCCACATAGAAGATTGATAAACAAGCTGGGTAGGCTCGGGGTAGGTCAGAAATTGGTCAGCTGGATGGCAGACTGGTTGACGGGCAGTGTGGTAGTTGAACCCCCCCATGTGAATAGTGCTTAGCTGAACCTGACATTTTCTTCTTCTCTCCTATATCTGTTCCAAAGACTGTTGTGCAACAGCACTTTACTCCTTCATTTTATGTCTTTCTGTCTCTTTCTAATCCCCCCCCCTTTTCTGTGTAAAACATACAGAATATGATGCAGTCAGACTGGCCATCTGACGCTGTGTATTACAATTGAAACTATTTTCTTCCCTTCCTATTTCTGCTCTTCTACGTCATGGTCCAGTTAAATATAAGCACTTTTCCCTGCATTGCCCTTAAATGTGCAGAAATGGTCTAAGTGAGCTGCACAGGCGTGAAAGTAGAAACTAACTAAAGGTCTGTAAACAGACTTGGTAGGCAAAGGTTTTTTTTTCACAATGTAAAAAGCAAGCTGGGATTGACAGTCAAACTAAGAAATTACCAATGCCAGTTTAAATGTTTTTCTTTAGGATATGTACAGGTGCAGATTGGAATATCTTGTTCTTGAAAAGGTTAAACAGTTAGCAAATTAACTAAAATACAGGATATTAGAGAAGAAGAACTAAAATGTGGTCTACTTACACAACTCCCAGGAGTTTCATGTCTCCAATCAGTGCTGGTGTCCTTGCAAGGTGCTGTCTCCTATAAAAGTCAGCACACCTTTCTCCTTCTTTGTATGCTGCAGCTCCTAGGTTACCTTTAGAAAGGGGAGGAGTTGTCTATAATGCAGCCACTCTGCAAGAAATGTGCAGTCATATCTGATAGAGCATTAGGGTGTTTATGTTGATGTCATAATAACGGATTATTTGTTATGTCCTTTCATTTATGTAAATTCTATGTAATTGATTGTACAAAGAAATAAGAAATTTTCCTATAAAATAGCTTAATAATTAGGTGGGGCTTTGAGCTAAGGGTGGAGCTCCACTCTTTAAAGCAAAGCCAGCCTAGATCCTCAGGTCAGATGCTGTTAGGGAGAGTTCACGTGAGGACCTCCTGCTCTCTGTTATACTGCACAAGATTATGTTCCACTGCTAGACCCTTGGCAGGGAAGCTGTGCTGTTTTCAAGCTTTATTTTGTTTGTTTATTATCAGAAGTTCACTGCTGAAAGCTTTTTTTTTTTGGATTTAATTTTTTTGTTTGTTTAATAAAAATCATACCATTTAGGTATGTTGTACCACATTTGTTGATTCCTGTGTGACCTGATTTGTTCAACCCACGACATTTTGGTACCAGAAGTGGGGTAAATTGGAGATCCATAAGGAATAGGTGGACTTCAGTAAAGATACTGCACATAGTATATAGGTCACAAGTGGTTTTCAACAGGTATACAGGTCACAAGTGGTTTTCAACAGGTACATGGCACATAAACTCGAGGAAGCTGGTGCCTTATCAGGGGTTTTGACCAGAACCCAAGTGGCTGCTGTTGGTGAACCACTTCTTGAAGGATTACCTGCTGCCACATGTCCTAAAGTTAAACAGGGCATACAGAAGATGGAAGAGGTGGGTGTGAAGAGACCAGAAGAAGAACAGCTGGAACCCCCCTGAAGACCTCAGGATTTACTCTGCTGGTTAGCTATACTTGGATGGAGATGGAACACCAGCAAGAGGTAGATCTGAGGGAAAGAGGTTGAAAGAAGCGACAAGACCAGAGGTGGGCTGACACACTACAGCCTTACAACTCATTGGGGCTGGTCAAGGGGCAGCCCATACAAATCAGAGACATAAAATTAACAAAATGACTCCCTCTGATGATATAGAGCATATCTTACAACATTTGAACGGTAGCACAGGCTTGTAATTGGCCTGCTACCCAATGGGTAGTAAGACTTGCCCCATATCTATCTGGCAAAGCTCAATTGGCATACACCTGTATGGATATCCATATTGCTAATGATTAGCCTCTGTAAAGAAGGAGATACTAAAAGATATGACAAACACAGAAACATATAGACAAAGGTTTCGATCTTTAAAGCATTACCCCATGTACCACCTCGGAGACCTATACCAGATTGAATGACTTGTGTCACAAATGGCTACAACCTGAGGAAAGACTGTACAGCCATCATTGAGCAGTTTGTGTTGGAGCAATTTGTACAGATTATGCCTGCGGATGTCCAATTATGGGTGAGGAGCACCATCCTGATAATGCTGAAGCTGCCATTACCCTAGCCAAGGATTTCTTATCTGCCGACAACGGTACAAAAGGGTACAGGAGAACAGAAAATGTCATTCTACAACATCCATAACCACTATGGTAAGACCTATTGTTTCATCAGTTGGGACAGGGATTGTTAAGACTAGAGGGAAGGTCGGGAGATGGCATCAAAAACCTGAATCCACCATAGAATGCCATTATTGCCATGGACTGGGACACATAGCCCGTTTCTGCCCAAAGAAAGTCTGCATACCTAGCTTCTATGAATGTAGGGGAACTTTTTATAAGACTATGGTAAATGGAACTCAAGTAGAAGGCTAGTGGACTCAGGGGCCGACAAAGCTTATCAGGCTGACCTACTAGATAACAAGTTATTAAGTACTAAACCCACTGGTGTAATTTTTATCCATGGTGATGTGCATCAGTACCCAACTGCACAGACACAAGTATGTATAAATGGACAGCCATGTAATATGACATTAGGAATTGTACCCACTTTACCTGTGCCTTTGATTATTGGTCAAGACTTTCCAGCCTTTAATGACCTTTTAACCTCATGTGACACTGCCTTATCAGCTGTAACCACGAGGGCTCAGTCACAACTAATACAACAGGACCCTATATCTTCTTTTGATGATTCTTTGTTTGAAGAGGTTAAGGCCATGAAAACAAAGGCCGAAAAAGTTATTACAGAAAGACTGGAAACAAAAACAAATGGGACTGGTGATGTCCTGCCTCAATATCATATTGTAGATATTAAAACTGAACAGCAAAATGGCAATACACTTAACCCTTTCTTTTCACAGCTTAACAAACAAGTACCTTTAGGGTTCACCATATGTTGCACAACAGAATGGAATTCTATATAGAATATATATAAATCCTAAAACACAAGAACAGAAGAACAAATGCTGGTACCACAGAAATTTAGAAAAGATCTTCTATTTTTAGCACATGATATCCCTAATTGCTGGACATGCAGGATTGAGACCGAACTTCTGCTAGACTATTGCAATGATTCTTCTGGCCTGGTCTACAGGAGGACGTTGCTGAGTATTGCAGATGTTGTCCTTCCTGTCAGCAAATCAGCCAGATAACTCACAGGGACAAAGTACCCTTAATGCCCCTACCAGTTGTAGCTCAACCCTTTGAAAGAATAGCTATGGATGTGATAGGACCATTAGTAAAAAGCAGTAAGGGCAATAGATTCATACTTGTCCTTTGTGATTATGCAACCAAATATCCTGAAGCTTTTCCCTTGAGAACAGTTACAGCCTCAAAAATAGCAGAAAAAGTAGTAGAATTCTGCAGTCGTATGGGTATTCCTAAAGAGATCTAGCGGATCGTGGTACAAATTACAATGCTGCTACTCACTGAATTGTACAAAGCTTTAGGAATTACTACATTACGAACCACCCCTTACCATCCACAAACTGATGGTCTTACAGAAAGATTTAATCGGACATTAAAATGTATGATTAGGAAATTTGTGGACGAAGAAGGTAAAAAGTGGGATCAATATCTTCCCCTATTCCTGTTTGCAGACCGAGAGGTCCCACAAGCCTCAACAGGATTTTCACCATTCAGTTTGCTGTATGGAAGAAACCCCCGGGGACCTCTTGACATAGTTAAAGAAACTTGGGAGGAGAGACCACAGTGAAATATACCAATATCCTAGACTATTTGGTTAATCTTGAAAGCGACTAGTGCAGTACACAAAAAGGCACATGAACAAAATAAGTTAGCCCAAACTAACAGAAATGCTATTATGATAGTAAAACTGGGAAAACAATTTCTTCCAGGGAAAAGGTACTGTTATTATTGCCATCCAATGACAATAAGCTTTTAATGAAATAGCAGGACCTTACTCATTGTTTCCCAGACTGGTCCTGTCACTTACCAAGTTGAGATACCGGGAGGCAAAGTGTACACCCATCTATCATGCAAATCTCTAAAGAAATGGCATGAGACTTACTTCTGATGTTAAAGCTGACCTTTATGTTATGCCCAGTAGTTCAGACATTGAATTAGATTCTGCCTATAAAGGCTTGAATCAGAGGAAACTATTAGAGATGTACATATTAACTCAAATTTAACCAGTCAGCAACATGCAGAATTGGAAAATGTACCACAACATTATACAAAGGTTTTCACAACTATCCCAGGTAAAGCCATTGATGTAGTACATAAAACTGATTCTGTCCCAATAAGGCAAAAGGCATATCGATTGCCAGAAAGAAGTAGGTCTGAGGTTATACAGGAAATTGAGAAATTATGGAAATTAAATATTATTGAACCTTCTAGAAGTCCATGGTCATCCCCTATGGTAATTGTACCTAAAAAGGAAGGGGGTATCCGTTTATGTCTCGATTTCCGTAAACTCAATCAAGTATCTCAGTTTGATAGCTATCCAGTTCCTAGAGTGGATGATAAATAGATCACATTGGACAGGCAAAATACATCTCTACTCTCGATCTCACAAAGGGCTATTGGCGAGATCCCTTTGGAAGAACAATCTAAAGAAAAACAGCTTTAGCACTCCTAAGGGGTTATACCAGTTTGCTTATATGCCATTTGGCTTACATGGGGCCCTGCCACCTTCAAAGATATATGGATAAATTGTTGAATGATCACTTTTCCTATTGTTCTGCTTATTTGGATGATGTGGTGATTTTCAGTTCAGACTGGTCAACACATCTTACTCATTTGTCTAATGTTTATATACTATTGAAAAAGCTGGTTTAACTATTAATCCTTCCAAGTGTACGCTAGCCATGAATGAGACAAGATATTTGGGCTTCATTTTGGGTAATGGAATAGTACGTCCAGAAATAGAGAAGGTGGAGGCAGTAGCCCAATGTGCAGTCCCAGAAACGAAAAAACAAGTGAGATCTTTTTTGGGTTTAGCTAGTTATTATAGACGCTTTATCCCTGATTTCGCCACAATTGCTACCCCATTGACTGACTTGACTAAGAAACAAGTCCCAAATAAAATCCCATGGTCACCTGCTTGTGATTTAACTTTTAGGACAATAAAAGCTGTACTGTGTTCAGCACCAGTGTTACAATCTCCAGATTTTAATAAACTGTTTGAATTACAAACAGATGCTTCAGAAACTGGTCTAGGTGCTGTGTTGTGTCAAAATATCAATGGAGAAGAGCACCCCATCTTATTCATCAGCTGGAAACTATATCTCAGAGAACAGAAGTATGCTACAATAGAAAAGGAATGTTTAGCAATTAAATGGGCTATAGAGATATTGAAATTCTATCTATGGGGGTCTCATTTTACTTTAATTACGGATCACAACCCTTTATGCTGGCTTAACCAGATGAAGGATAAAAATGCACGCATTCTCCATTGGTACTTGGCTCTACAGCCCTATCATTTGGAGATTAAGTATAGACCAGGCAGCAAACATAACAATGCAGATTTTCTTTCTAGATATGGTGCTTAAGGAAATTTAATCTAGAATGGGATACAGTATCCTATTTCAACCCCAGGGCAAAGTATGATGTATGACAATGAACAATGTTATTTGTATTTATGTTTATAGGGTGCCCTGGGGTGGGACTTCTGTGAGGGTGGGTGGAAGTCCCATCCCATTCCCTTGGGTTTATGTTGTGGAAAAGGGAATGTGGTCTTCAAACCAAATTATTGGTTTGTTCTTAAAGAGGGGGAAATGTGGTAGTTGAACCCCCCCATGTGAATAGTGCTTAGCTGAACCTGACGTTTTCTTCTTCTCTCCTATATCTGTTCCAAAGACTGTTGCGCAACAGCACTTTACTCCTTCATTTATGTCTTTCTGTCTCTTTCTAATCCCCTTTTCTGTGTAAAACATACAGAATATGATGCAGTCAGACTGGCCATCTGACGCTGTGTATTACAATTGAAACTATTTTTCTTCCCCTTCCTATTTCTGCTCTTCTACCTCATGGTCCAGTTAAATATAAGCACTTTTTCCCTGCATTGCCCTTAAATGTGCAGAATGGTCTAAATGAGCTGCACAGACTTAAAGAATGAAACTAACTAAAGGTCTGTAAACAGACTTGGTAGGTAAAGGGTTTTTTTTCACAATGTAAAAAGCAAGCTGGGATTGACAGTCAAACTAAGAAATTACCAATGCCAGTTTAAATGCTTTTCTTTAGGATATGTACAGGTGCAGATTGGAATATCCTGTTCTTGAAAAGGTTAAACAGTTAGCAAATTAATTAAAATACAGGATATTAGAGAAGAAGAACTAAAATGTGGTCTACTTACACAACTCCCAGGAGTTTCATGTCTCCAATCAGTGCTGGTGTCCTTGCAAGATGCTGTCTCCTATAGAAAGTCAGCAGCACCTTTCTCCCTTCTTTTATATGCTGCAGCTCCTAAGTTACCTTTAGAAAAGGGGAGGAGTTGTCTATAATGCAGCCCACTCTGCAAGAAATGTGCAGTCATATCTGACAGAGCATTAGGTTGTTTATGTTGATGTCATAATAACGGATTATTTGTTATGCCTTTCATTTATGTAAATTCTATGTAATTGATGTACAAAGAAATAAGAAATTTTCCTGTAAATAGCTTAATAATTAGGTGGGGCTTTGAGCTAAGGGGTGGAGCTCCACTCTTTAAATGAAGCCAGCCTAGATCCTCAGGTCAGATGCTGTTAGGGAGAGTTCACGTGAGGACCTCCTGCTCTCTGTTATACTGCACAAGATTATGTTCCACTGCTAGACCCTTGGCAAGGAAGCTGTGCTGTTTTCAAGCTTTATTTTGTTTGTTTATTATCAGAAGTTCGCTGCTGTAAGCTGTTTTTTTGGGGGGATTTAATTTTTTTGTTTGTTTAATAAAAATCATACCATTTAGGTATGTTGTACCACATTTGTTGATTCCTGTGTGACCTGATTTGTTCAACCCACGACAGTCAGAAAACAGAGAGTGGTGGTAAATGGTATGCATTCAGAAGAGATGCAAGTCACAAGTGGGGTACCTCAGGGATCAGTCCTGGGGCCAGTCCTCTTCAATATCTTCATCAGTGACATTGCAGAAGGACTAGAGGGTAAGGCTTGTCTGTTTGCAGATGACACCAAGATCTGCAACAGAGTAGATGATCCAGATGGGGTGGGCAGAATGAGAAGCGATCTGGATAAACTGGCAAAATGGTCGGAAGAGTGGCAACTGGGATTTAATGCAAAGAAGTGCAAGATCATGCACATAGGGAAGAGAAACCCTGAAGCCATCTATAGGCTGGGAGGGGAGTTGCTGGCAGTCACAAAGAAAGAGAGAGACTCGGCATCATCATCACCAATGACCTGAAATCATCCAAGGAGACCTCTAAAGCAGTAGGTAAGGCTGGGGGATGTTAGGATGTATTAGTAGGGGTATCACAAGTCATAAGAGGGAGGTAATAATCCCTCTTTACAAGACACTGGTTAGGCCCCATCTGGAGTACTGCGTGCAGTACTGGAGGCCACACCTTCACAAGGACATTAACCAAATGGAGGCAGTCCAGAGAGACAACCAAAATGGTGCGGACTGCATCAGAAGACATATGAGAACAGATTAACGGAGCTCAATATGTATACCCTTGCGCAAAGGAGGGAGAGAGGTGATATGATCGAAACATTCAAACACCTTAAGGGCATTAACAAGGTGAAATAGTCTAACATGTTTCAATATAAGAAAACCAGCAGGACAAGAGGACACAGCATGAGATTAGAGGGAGGCTGATTAAGGGGTAATGTGAGGAAGTTCTTTCTCACAGAAAGGGTGGTGGATGCATGGAACGACCTACTTCGGGAAGTGGTGACTATGAATACAGTGCAGGGCTTCAAACAGTCATGGGATAGGCATAAGGGAGCAATACAGATGAGTATGATTAGATAGGCCACAGACAGCAAAGGACAGTGGCACATTTATAAGGTAGAACAAGAAATGGGCAGACTGGATGGGCCTTGCGGTCCTTATCTGCCATCAACTTCTATGTTTCTATACTTGAAATAGTAAAGAATTTCCAATTTCTGCAGATGTGATTTCACTTCAAAGAAAGCCCTTTTTTTCTACTACTTCTCCTGAGAAATCTTGATAAAGGTAAATCCAGTGCCCCCTCCAGTTTAAAATTTTGTGACTCCTAACAATCCTCATTACTTCTTCTTTGAGGAGAATACCTTAGAAAATTTGCAATAATAGTTCCACCCCCGATTTGGTTTTACTGACAAAGCTTGGTGTGCCCTTTCAATTTCTATGGGCCATGTCCAGTAATAATTCAGCAATTCTAGTAGAAATTGTTTCAGGAACTCCACCATATTGTTACCCTGCACTTCTTTAAGGACACCCACTATCCTAATGTTGTTCTTTCTCCCTCTATTCTCAATGTCATCAATTGTTTTCATTAGGTAGTGTATTTGTTCATTTTGATGGTATGTTTCCGGCTCAAGATAACTAATAGTGTTTTTGAGCTGCTTTATTTTTTGTTCAGATGTATTTGCTCTTTTAGATATTTTTCATTATCTATTTTTAAAAGCCCTATACCATCCTTCATGTCCATGATAGCTGCTGTGTGGCTGGCCACTAAATCTTTAACCTCTCGTATATCTGACTTTGTAATGATGTCTACTGTATTTGAGCCAATGGCCATAGCCTTTTGAAAACTATCCATACCTTGCTTAGCAGTAGGCGTCGCCATCCTGCTTCAGTGAACAGCTGAGTTATAAACACTGGGAAAACAACTTTAAAATGTATTTTAAACTAATTTGTTTAAGAAATTAGTTCAACTGGATGTTCCGCCAAGAAATCAAAGTATTTGTGCACTTATAATTACAATTTTATGTGGCTTTGGTAAAGTTTAATGGAGCAGTGAGGCAGCAGCACAAACTTCAGTCATCCATCTTATCTGACGTTCAGCTCACACTCCCAGACTTCTTGTTTTTGGAGTGCATTCTCAGGGTTCGAGGCTCTCACCCCCAAAGTCAGTACTGGAACTTTACAATATTTCAGACCATTTTATCCTCAGTATAGCTTCTATATTTAAGTCACAATTTCCAAAGGGAAGGTCCCTAAAGTGGGTCATCAGCCTTATCTTTAAAACAAAAAAAGAGTCCTGAACCCCTATATTTGGTAAGACAACAATGGCATACCTTTTTAAAAAATAAGGATAAGCTTTTCAGCACTCCTGCACACTTACTCCAATGAGCTTCTCCACAGCAAAAAGTGAGCACTGGTGTCAACTAACTTTCTTTCTCTCTCTCTCTCATATCAAGGATCCTCTCTCTATACATGCTCAGCACAGTGCTCAAGCTCCTCCCCAACAGAGGATCCTACTCTTCATTATCAGATTTCATCGGATGGGATTTATTTTCTTCAGCAATGCCCCACAGTTTGTTGGCAGCACATGGGGAGACACAGTTCTGTTTGTTTGAAGACAATATCAAAATGTTCTAAGCAGTAGGGCTGAGATCCCCAAGAAAGAGCCTCCCACTGATTCACAAATACTCAGGACAGTCAAAACTGTATTTTTGTTTTCATTTTGCTGCTTAGGAGATAGTGGGTTGGGAATTATAGTTGGAAACTCTAACACCACATTTCCCTACTTTTGTTAATGAATCACATTTTTATAGTGCTGGCAGTCACCCGAGCCAGTCAGAATACTTTGTGATAGATGAAGTTGCTTTGCATTCTGACTGGCTCTGCTGACTACCTGCTTTAAAATATATTTTTGTTGTTTACTCAGTGGATGGGTTAGTTGCAGCTGCATTGTGATCTGTCTGACTTAAGTGACTGCCTGCATTTTAAAAAATGTGATTTTGCTTTTCTTTTTTAACTTAGAAAGTGGGTAGCTGCAGATTTGTATTTTACTTGCTCCTGCTCTGACTCTGGTTACTGTCTGCATTTTGAAAATGTAATTTATTTTATATGGACATTTTCCATGTGGTTCTGTTTGAGTTGCTTAATCTTTTGTCCTGTATTACTTTTTTTGGTTAGTATACCTCTGCTGCCATGTTTTATTACCTGTCGACTTACTTCCTTATGAGCAGGTATCGATCAATGGGAAGCTAGAATTGGTCAGACCCATAATTTGAATATTATCATTAAAGACAATAAATTGAAATGTTGCACAAAGAATAATTTAATCCAAAGTACAGCATTTTTAAATGAGAATGCCTGAAAAACCTACTTCTCAGATTAAATCTCAGGAATGTTGACAGACCTGTTGAAAAATTCAGATAAAAAGTACTGGCACAAATATTTCCTCATAGTAAGAAAATACTAATTAAATATCTTTTTTTAGTGAGCATGAAGTTTGAGTGCAATAAGACTTGGAGCCAGAAATCATCATTTGAGAATTGCCAGCTGAGTGACACAACAGAGAAACCCCATCAGTACCCTCAGTGCAGGAACAGTTTCCGTGACCTACATCTCATCACTGTGCAACAACAGATTCATGAAGGAGACAAGCAATCTAAATGTACCAAAATATCAGGGTAGTGTAAGCAAGCTAAATGGATTTAAATGTACTAACAAGAGTTTTACTGTGCAGCAAGAAACTACAGCACACCAAATTCACAAGAATCTATACAAATGTGCTCAATGTGACAAGAATTGTGCAGCCCAGAGTACCTTCATGAGGCATCATCAAATTCTCCCTGGAGAGAAACTGTATAAATGTGCTAAATGCAACAAGAGCGTAGGACAAAAAAGTAACCTGATAAAACAGCAAATTCACCCTAGAGAGAAACCATATAAATGTGCTGAATGTGGCAAGAAGTTTGCCCAGAAAAGTAGCCTGCCAGCACATCAGCGAATTCACTCTGGAGAGAGACCATATAAATGTACTGAATGTGACAAGAGTTTTGTACAGAAGGGTGACCTAAAAATACATCAGCGAATTCACTCTGGAGAGAGACCATATAAATGTATTGAATGCAACAAGAGCTTTCACCATAAGAATTGCTTGATAAAACAGAGAATTCACTCTGGAGAGAGACCATATAAATGTGCTGAATGTGGCAAGAATTTTGCCCAGAAGGGTAACCTGGCAACACATCAGCGCATTCACTCTGGAGAGAGACCATATAAATGTACTGAATGTGACAAGAGTTTTGCATGGAAGAGTAACAAGATAATACATCAGAAAATTCACTCTGAAAGAAGGATTTGAGGTAGAGACTCAGCCTCTACCATTATCATCTGGTAAGCCATTACAGCAGACAACTGCTCAGCCAATACAGGTACATGAAATAAAACATGACACACTTCCTAAAGACACTCACAAAGTACACATCAAATGCCATATCTGAACAAAATAGCTGAAGTTCCAGTTCAACCTTTACAGAGGGTGGTAGAGCAGGACATGCTAATTACAGAAACAACCCTAAACCAAGAGGAAGAAAACATGAGAGAAGACTTGCTGGACTTAATCGACATGGACAAATATATCAAAATACATCAAAGGGAAAGATTGTAAAAATTACACATGACATACACAGGGAACACATAAAACAGATAAAAGTTATTGGAACCATCTAGAGGGATCCATATGATGTCACTGAAATAAACAGAATACATGATTGTGCAGCGAGACTAATAACAAATAGAGCAGTGCCATAAAAGCAAGGAATGAAGAGCAAAAAAAGAGGTAAATTCAACATACCACCATGGAAAAAGTGGATAGAAGAGACAATTATGGAGCTAAGATCAGAAGTATCACTGCTGGAGGAGTTTAGAAAGGGTAATAGATCAATGAAAGTCATCAGGAAAGTGGATAAAATCAAAGACAAATGCTGTATTAAAACAGATTAGGACTTAATTTTACCATTTCAAATAACAAGCTCAAGATCTCTGCTCAAGCCAAGAAGCTCAGGGTATACGTAGAATGGAACAATGAAAAAATGCAAAATAGATGGTTTAAAGAAGACTCGAAGAAATTCTATAGGGAGCTGGGAACGAAAACAACCAAAGTAAAAACATCACCAGTAAAGAAAGAAATTTGAGGAATTCTGGAGAAGCATTTATGAAGACCCAGTTGAACATAACAGGGAAGCAAAGTGGAACACAGGAAATAAAAGACAGCACAAGAAATGGTAATACCAGGGCTATGGAGTGGCCTGACATAACAGCTAAGGAAATAGAAGCGAAGATAAGGAAGGCCTCCAACTGGAAAACCCCAGGTCCAGATGCAGTACCCAACTTTTGGCTAAAAGTACTAACATCTTTACATCAAGAGTTAGCCACCTCAAACAACTATATGCACATCCTGAGTTGACACCTATCTGGTTAACAACAGGGAACACCACACTTCTTATTAAATCTGAGCCTGCCAGTCTCCCCAAGAACTATCGCCCAATAACCTGTTTGCCAACAGCATATAAACTATATACTGGAATTGATGCAGACAGAGTCTACAATAAACATGGCAATAGAACAAAAAGGCAATACAAGAAAATCATATGGTACAAAGGACCATCTCCTGTTGAACACAGCCATTATGGAGAGCTGCAAAAAATGCCAAAACCTTAGTGCAGCATGGATCAACTGCAAAACAGCATTTGACAGCATCCTACACTCCTGGATCACTGAGTGTTTATGGATTTACAGGATACATCCCACACTGATTAACTTCATCACAACAACAATTAGAAAGTGGCAAACCACCCTGCAATTAAATCAAGAGAAAGGTCAAATCACCATCCCAAATATAAACATCCAATGAGGGATATTTCAAGGTGACTCTATGTCACCACTTCTGTTTTTCCTTGCGTATCCTAATCAACATCCTAGGCTATGGATACAGCTTGAACCCCATAAACAAAAAAAATCAACAGCTAACATCTCACCTTCTATTTGTAGATGACCAAAAACTTTATAGTTCATCTGAGAAACATTTGAAAGAACAACTACAAACTGTTAAGACCTTTTCTGATGACATATGGATGATGTTTGGCCTAGACATATGTGCCAAAGCAACATTTGTAGCAGGAAAGTTTACTCATAAAGAAAACATGAATCTAGTGGAGGTTTGTGATATAAAAGAACTTGAGCAAGAGGGATTGTATAAATACCTGGGAATAGATGAAGGAGCAACAGCACAACACAAACAAATGAGAGTAAAAGTAAGCAAGGAATATTATAGATGATTGAAGCTAATTCTGAAAACTGCTTTGACAACACAAAATAAAGTGCAAGATATAAACTAACTCGTCCTTCCAGTGATATCATACAGCTTTGGTGTGATCGACTGGCCACAGAAAGTGTTAAACTAGCTAGATATAAAAATAAGAAAAATGTTCCATGCTCACCAATTAATATACAAAAACCAGTGCATACCAAGATTATACATCCCAAGGTCATAGGGAGGCATGGGCCTTATTGAAATCAATTACACATATAGATCCACAGCAGTGGGGCTACATATATACATACTGACATCCTTGGACCCAAATATAGCCAAGGTCCTGCATCATGAAGAAAATAAGCCTAAGATGACTCCACTCATCAAATTAGGAGAAGCCTTCAGAAGGGTAGCAGAGATTGATGTCATTCCACAAGTAGATAAGGAACAGTCAGCAACAGAAAGTGCAAAAAATCAGAAAAAGGAGTATAAGGACAAAGACCAACAGAAAAGAAAAAACAATTAGTCCATAATTATAGTGGAAAATACAGGGAGCTACTGGAACAACCACAGGTCGATCAAGCCCTGACCCATTTGTGGTTAAAAAGAAGGGAATTTAGGACATGAGATGAGAGACTGATAATGGCAGCCCAAGATAGTGGGTTATGCACAAAATGGTTCACAAAATCCATGGAGAAACAGACAAATGCAGGTTCTGTAGTACAGAATTGGAAACAGTTGCGCATCTCGTGGCTGGGTGTGAAGTACTTCATGGCAGAAGGCCTGCATAGCGAAAGACACAACAATGTAGCAAGACTGATCCACTGGAAACTGTGCAAACACTATAACATACAGGCAGCAGAAAGACACTAGAAACATGAACCACAGAGAATGAAGAAGTAATGATTACATGGGATCACCCAATACCAATAGCCAAGAAAGTGGAAGCGAGAAAACCTGATATTGTAACACGAAAAGAGAACAAAGGTAGCATTGCTGATTGAAATAGCCACCCCTAGAGACTACAGTGTCCTGCGTACAGAGACACAAAATCATGAAATGCCAAGTTATGCAGTCAGAAACCAAACTGATGTGGAATAAGGACACACAAATTGTTCCAATAGTGCTTGGAGCAACAGGACTAATCAGAAAGAACTTTCAGGCACACTTAAATATGCTACCAATACTTGTGACACGTTTTGAACTTCAAAAGGAAGCCATCTTGGGGCCGTTGCTTGTCCTGAGAAGAGCGCTTTCAGCAATTATCAAAGACTAATACAGTACTAATTTCTTGAGTTTTGAATATGCCCTGGCTAAAGAATGGGGTCCATTCTTGCCATGGTATTAGAAATTCCTAAACATTTGGAGACACTAACCCCGACAGGAAGTAATGATCACATGGAATCATCAAATACCAACAGCCAAGAAAGTGGAAGTGAGAAAAACAGATATTGCAATACAAGAAAAAAAGAATAAAGATAGAATTGCTAATCAAAATAGCTACCCCTAGTGACTACAGTGTCTTGTGTAAAGACAGAAACAAAATCATGAAATACCAAACTATGCAATCAGAAACCAAACTGATGTTGAATAAGGACACACAGATTGTTCCAATAGTGCTTGGAGCAATGGGACCAATCAAAGAGAACTTTCAGGAACATTTAAATATGCCACCAATATTTGTGACACCTTATGAACTTCAAAGGGAAGCCATCTTGGCGATGTTACGTGTGCTGAGAAGTGCATTTTCAGAAAACATCAAAGACTAATACAGTACTGATTTCTTGAGTTTTTAATATGCCCTGGCTTAAGAATGGGGTCCATTCTTATCATGGTACCAGAAACCCCTTATTTTTTAAATAAAAATTACACCATGTTAGTTTATTATAACATACTAGATTGTATCAATATAATTAGTTTAAGGTTGGCACCTTCTATTACTACCAATTCCAGAATCCCCCTGCAGCTGACATCAGAACAGTAGGCGGCAGTGGGAGAATCAGCAGTCCATAGTGCATGATAGAGCTTTTGTTTAATCACCAGTTAGCCCTTTGTGACTGTACGTGGCCCAGGGAGGATGACAGGACCAGCAAACCAAGTATCAGAACTTATGTAAACTCTAACATACAATGCAGGCTACTGAACTTCTCACTGCTGCATACTGTTCTAAGACCAGCTGTGGGAGATTCTAGGATTTGTAGTAACAGTAGATGTAAAAGGTGTTTATAACCCCCTTTTGTGCTGATGGTGATTGCTATGATTTACTACAGCTTGCAAATTACAGTGCCACATTAAAACAGCTAAATCAGTTGAAGGGAAAATGCATACCAACTATCACTAGTGCAACTAGACAAACCATTTGATATGACATTAATATAGTCACAACATATAGCACATTAAAGAACTACAGGGGAGCATCGGGGAGAGAGACTGGTCGCCGTAGCCACAATTGGATCAGGAGCAAGGGAGCATTGGGGAGAGACATTGCCCAGAGTAGGAGCTGTGGAAGAGGCTACCAGAGTTGGTGGAGAGTGGGTTGTTTAAAGCAAAATAGCCTGAGCTGGGTCCTGGAGGAGCCAGTCGGGCAGGGGACTCTGCACCAATCTTCTTAAAGAGCTATGATTACATGGCTCCTGGAGGAGCCAATCCAAAGGAGATGCTCCAGATTTGAGAGTGCAGCTGGATTTTTAAAGACCGCTAGCTGCCACTCTTAGTAAAGAACTACATGGGAGAGGGACTGGTAGCTGTAGCCATGATTGTATCGGGAGCAGGGGAGCACCTGGGAGAGAGATCACCCAGAGTGGCAGCTGTGAAATACGCCACTAGAGTTGGTGGAGAATAGATTATATGAAGCAAAACAGCCTGAGTTGGGTCCCAGAGGAACTAATTGGGTAGGGGGACCCAGCACCAATCCACTGAAGGCACTGTGATTACATATAGGATAGTGCATGGGGAACAGTTGACAACAGGGCTATTCTTTCACCGAGTTGGCACCATGACGACAGATTACCTTGAGAGTGCAGCTCGAGAGGTAATCTGTCGTCATAGTGCCAAAGAGGGTGAAAGATGCCCCAGTTGTCAACTGTTCCCCATGCACTTTTCTTTATAGTGTATGGTGGAACGTCATTTTTTGGGGGAAAAAATCAGTTATTAGAAGGAAAAAATAACTTTACATTGTGAACGTTTTAACACTAAACATTAGTACTGCCGCCTGCATTGCTGCTTTCCCCATGTGTCCTGTCTATGAGGTGAGCCCTAACTGTCAAATGCTGCTCGAGGACACAGTGTGACATTCACAGTACAGTAGAAAACATCATTCTATTGCACTACAAATGTCACTAGTGTGTGACTACAAGGTTTCGAAAATGATGGATTTCGGTGGAGAACGACATTCCACCATACACTATAGTACAAGTCAGTCGCACTCTCAGATCTGGCATTTCTCTTTTGGATTGGCCTCTCCAGGAGCCATGTACAGTACAAGTCACATTAAACTGTTCCCTCAAACTCACTGATGTAGCATTGTTCAATGAGTTTCCTAATCTGTGCAGTGTTTAATTCAATGAATTAGTAAAAGGTTAGTGTTGGTTTGCATCTAGCTGTTATGTACTATAAGCTTTATTTTCAGCTGAGTGCTTATGAGTTTCATTTCAGAAGTCAGACTAAACAACTCATAAGGAATGCTGTGATATTTATAAACAGTGCTCTTAAGGAATGCTGTGATATTTATTAACAATGCCATGAAAATGCAGCTACTGCCATTTCACTGAACAGTTACACGTTAGTTGAATAAGCAGTGAAGGATGGTTGGAAAATAGTTGAAAGCTTCAACAGTTCAAGCTGCCATTGCAGTAGCATCACACAAAAAAATACTACACCAGTGCGTTGATGGAATAGTTTAATGTGGCTTGTATTGTACATGGCTCCTGGAGGAGCCAATCCAAAAGAGAAGTGCCAAATTTGAGAGTGTGGCCGACTTTATAATGACCACTGGCCACGTCTCTCAGTAAATGAACTGCAGGGGAGCATTGGGGAGAGAGACTGGTGGCCGTAGCCAGTATTGGATTGGGAGCAGGGGAGCATCAGCGAGAGAGACCACCCACAACAGCAGCTGTGAAACAGGCCACTAGAGTCGGTGGACAGTGGGTTGTTTGTCCCAGGCTCCCACCCTGGTCTTGAACTCCAACCCCAGTCCTGACCTCTATTGAATGCACAAGGGTGCAGGAGGACCTAGTACAGAGGAAAACACCAAGCAGGCAATAACAGAAGATGTAAGCATTTGTAACCTCTTTTGTTCTGATAGTGAGTGCTATGATGTACTACAGCTTGCAAATCACAGAGCCACATTAAGACAGAGCTAAAGGGAATCTGTCTTTCAGATTTGATGTTAAACTGGGGTCCCATCTGCCTGTTCTAGTGGTAGTTCAGGTGGATGTTAAAGATCAGGTGGCACTTCTCGAAAATAGTAGGGAAATTTCCCAGGTGTCCTAACCAAATTTCTCTCCATTCACTAAAATTACCACAAACAGCTTAATCTGGTTCAAGATCAGTTGTCATTCATCTGTATCCCTCTCCCTTTGGTCATGCCTGAAAATAGGCAGAATTTGTCTAGTGCACTTACCCGGTCAACAAAAAATAAATAAAATAAAAAATATACACACCAAATATTGCTAGTTTTTCTTCTTATTGACAACAAAGAAACATAACGGTGATGATAGGAGTATATGACATGATTTGTAGTTACCTGCAGTCTGCCATTTATACTGATTCCTGCATGGCAAGAGTTCCAACCTGTGGGTCTCTGACAAGATCCTCCATGTTGTAGAGGCCTCTCAAAAAGAGTCAATGTGTCAGCAGTATGCTTTCAAATGGGAGCCCTTTTTCCATCTGGTGCCAGGGCAGGGAGCTCAACCTCCTCTTGTGCACTGTGGCTAGCATCCTGGATTACTTGTCCATCTCTCAATCGAGCTTAAGGTCAGTGGTCCTCAAAGTGCACCTAGCATGCTAGCCCAGTAGCATGGAGGGCTGATGCACTGGGCACCTTCCTACTGCATACCAGTGACCCAGGGTCAGGAATGCACTCAGGTTGCTTGTGGGCTGGCAAAGTGAGGGAGGATCAAAGATCCATGCACAAGAAGCTTGCAGTAGTAGCCAACACCCACTAGCCTGTAGCCACCACCAACTGCCATCCCGTCAGACACCTCCAGCAGCCCAGATTCTGCTGCCAGCATGTAATCTTTTGTGGGAGATACCACCCTTAGTAGTTGAGGGGGTCATTCATAATAACCATTCAATGCTTTGGTGCCAGCAATATGATCTCTTTAATAGACATTGCATTCATAACAGAAATCAAGAAAAAATGCATTTTAGATACTAATTTGAACCATATTAAAATTACAGCTCTGTAACACAATGCCATGTTTTAATGGCTGTGATCAAGACCCTTAATGGAGAAACAATGAAAT
Organism: Neoceratodus forsteri; assembly: GCA_016271365.2. Lineage (NCBI taxonomy): Eukaryota > Metazoa > Chordata > Ceratodontiformes > Ceratodontidae > Neoceratodus > Neoceratodus forsteri. Next base: position 418,188,203 of record CM057457.1, read on the forward strand.
TGCTCTTCTGCAACTTGAATTTGTTTCTTGCTCTGGAGCGAATGGTTAATAGTCATTACTCTCACCTATACAGAGATAATGAACACTGTCTTTGGATTAGTGAAAGGGGGCATTGAGGGCCATCCAGTCCTCATCAATACCCCAGTTCTTTGTTTCTGTGAACATGTTGGATACTCAGTGTTATTGACTGTGGGTTGCATGCTTGCCTCTGGTGCTGGAAGGCCAGATTGATTTCAAAACTAAGGAGTATGCACAAGGATGTGGTGCTAAAGAAACTACTCAAACAGGAAAAACACATTGCTAGCACACACAAACCTATAAGAGGGATGCCACACCACAGCCTTTGAAGAAAGATGAATAATCCGAAACATGTCAGGCTGGAGTCTGGTTTGGCTTTGAATAAAATGCCATTTTAAGAATTTGTGGCGTGGTATCCCGCTTATGGGTTTGTGTGTGCTAGAAACTGTTTTTGTTTTTCAAGGCCAGAAGGATATAGGCTGGTGCCCCACAGCAGGAAATTGATGTAATACTCAGTATTAATACTGTAGTGTAGCACCTTGGTATGGGATATACTACTCTGATGCTGAGGTGCTAGCCATTGTATGAGATGTTAAACAGATGTCCCTTCTGTCCATCTTTTCTTGATGTCCAGGTGGAAGTTAAAGATCCCATGGAATTTAAGCAGAAGTCAAAGAACTTTTTATTTTGAAATCAGTTAGCAAATAATACAATATTCATAAATATATCATGTCATTTTCTCCTACACCTAGAACCAACAACCTTATTATTTACACAATTTCTGCTACGCAGTATTTCTACTGACATCATTATGAGGGTATCAAAATGTTTTCCCATTAGTTATGGAAAGCTTCAGTCTCCATTATTAGCAATTCTTCCTCATATAGCAGCCTAATTAAGACTTAAAATTGTCCAACTATGATTTCAGGTGCAACCTCCTGGTTAGTATAAGAGATACTTAATAATACATTATTTATAAGGCACCTTATCTTATAACCAAGGTGCCTAATAATTTAAAAACAAATCAAACAATACAATTCAAACAAACATTAATACAATTAACATTAAAACAACAATATACCATTCATCCTTAGGAAGATCAATCACTGAATGCCTGGTGCCACAAAAAAGTTTTTAAAGCATGCTTAAATTCCTCCACAGCTGTGCATTCCAGTAACTGAGGGGGAAGAGAATTCCAAATGGTAGGGGCTGCATACATAAATGCTCTCACTCCAGAAGATTTCAAACACACCCACACAGTCATGACATTTCCTGTAGCAATGCAGGAAGGGGCGGATCAGAGGGCTATCCACACAGTGACCTCATTTATGGGGCACTAGTAATTTAACTTGTTATAACAAGTTATACAAAAACAAACAAACAAAACACAAAATCAAACTTTTGCTTTCATTTTCTTTCTTCTAATTACTCTGACCAGGCTATAAACCCAGCAACTTATCTGGAATGGATATCATTAACTGCAGGCACCGTGGAACACTTTTCAGAAGGGCAGTTTTACAGGGTTTAGGACACTGTCCTACATGCAGGGCCATTGGAGATCCAAGGGCTCAGCTCTTGGCAGCATGGGCAGAGACTGCATGCTTCAAATTGCATATTCAAGAGGAAATATATTATAAGAACCGCCCGCCATTTCCCCAACATCCAACAGAAGCACCTCGACCACAGAGAGTAGTTGGTCCAGGAGGTTGGCAGGTGGTTAGGAGGGGCAAATATGGTGCCCCATCACTCACTGCTCTCCAACATATCACCTCCACAAACCATTTAAAAACTACAAAAAGGTATCTGCCTCTATCTCCAAAATCAAACAAAGGCGCAGAGGATGTTGCAGAGCAGGACACTGCAGCACAGAAGCTAGCATAACAAAACTCACCCAAAACAGGAACCAAAACAAAAAAAGCAAAAAGGAAATCCCAAAAACTTCTGATCATATGAGACTCCATGATTTGGGGACTTGATACGTATCTCTAGCCAGGGGTAATGGTCGGATGTCTCCCAGGTACATCAGCATGGAGAGACACTGACCACATTGCTAAAATTGTTGTTAAGCAGGAGAAAACATTGACATCCTGGTACACATAGGGACTAATGATCTTGCCAGCTGGTCAGTTGTGGGGACCAAGGAACACCTGACCAGGCTGGGTGACAAATTATCATCCATCTCATCCGGCATCTTCTTCTCTGAGATCCTGCCAGTCTGGAAGAGGGGGACAGATGGACAGAAGGTTGGAGAAGGGAAGATAGGGGAGCTAAACATGTGGCTCAAGGGCTGGTGCCATGAAAAAGGACACAAGTTTGTAGGGAACTGGCAACAGTTTTGGGAGCAAAAGTTCTTTGAATTTTATGGAATGCATCTGATGAAGGAGGGGGTCAGTGCATTGGGGCAGAAGTTTGACGTCTTTGCAGAATATTTAAACTAGCAAATGTGAAGAGAGGTGCAGCACCCCATATGTCTAATGGGAAGAACACCCCTCCCCCTTAGCTAGTGGCTAACAGGAGTTAAGCATGTTTGTAGTTCATTTGCATCACCAGGTAAAGAAAAAGATCCGGCTCCCCATACGTTGCACAGGGGAAACGCTGGATCTCGCCCAATAACTAACACCAAAATCTGGCCAATAGAAAATCATGTACACAAATGCTCGCAGTCTGGCAATAAGATCCCAGACCCACAGTTAATAATGACAGAGGCTAAACTGGACATAGTAGCAATTAGCGATACATGGTTTACCAGTAACCACACTTGGGAGACTTCAATTCCTGGCTATGTACTGTTCAGAAGAGATCGAGGTGCAAAAAGGGGCGGTGGACTGGCCCTTTATGTCAATGAAAATATCAAAACTACAGAAATTCAGAATACACATAAGAAGCCAGAAGAACTGTGGGTCACCCTGGAAACAGGAAATGGGACAGCCATATGAACTGGGGTTATGTACAGGCCTCCAGACCATGGGAGAGAACATAGACACCTTACTGTTAGAAGATACACAAAACATGACAGCTAAAGGGGAGGTTCTGATAATGGGAGACTTCAACATGCCAGATACAGATTAGTCAATACCAGCAGTGACAGCTACCAGAACTAGACACATGGTGGATTCCCTGCAGGGGGAGGGCCTCAAACAACTGGTATAACAACCCACAAGAGACAAGGCTATCCTAGATCTATTACTGACTAACAGGGAGAGGATCACAGATCTCCAGTTAGAAGGTCACCTAGGTACCAGCGACCATCACATGGTATGGTTCAATTTGGCCATTAGAACAAAATCATCCCATTTCAAGGCACAAATATGGGACTTCAGAGGAGCTGACTTTGATAAGATGGCCAACAGAGTTAAGCTAGCCCTGGCAAAAAGAAATACAGGTGAGGGGTACAGGCAAAGTGGGCAAGCATTAAAGATGCAATACTTGAAGCAACATCCCATTGTGTTAGTGAGAAAAGGAAGTGCAAAAGAATAAGGAAACCACTTTGGTTCTCAAACACAGAAAATGAAGGAATCACTTCTGAAGGAAAAAAATGGTGAGTACCTAGAGGCCAGAGGAGAATAGGACCCAAGGCAGCATATATTCACATCGGGAAGGTCATGTCAGATGAATCTAATAGATTTCTTTGACTGGGTGACCAAAATAATAGATCAGGGAGGGGCTGTAGACATGGCCTACCTAGACTTTAGCAAGGCATTTGACACAGTCCCACACAGAAGATTAATATACATGTTGGTCAACATGGGAGTGGGTCCCAAGATGGTAACCTGGGTAAAAAATTGGCTGGAGAACAGGACAGGACACAGAGGGTAATAGTAAACATAGTCCACTCTGAAGAAAGGGGGGTTTCTAGTGGGGTGCTGCGGAGTTCAGTACTAGAACTGGTCCTCTTTAATGTCTTTACAAGCAACATTGCAGAGGGACTGGTAGAAAAAGTATGTCTCTTTGCAGACAACACAAAGATCTACAACAGAGTTGATACACAAGGTGGGGTGGAAAGGATGAGAAGAGACTTGGCAAGGTTGGAGGAATGGTCAAATGTATGGCAGCTTAGATTCAATGCAAAGAAGTGCAAAGTAATGCAATTGGGAAACAGAAACCCAGGGGAAAAGTACACAATGGGGAGTGAGATACTGACAACAACAAAAATGGAAAGGGACCTGGGGGTAGTCATATCAGATGACCTAAAGGTGAGCAAACAATGTGAGAGTGCAGTAAGTAGGGCTGGTGAGATACTGGGATGCATAGGGACAGGCATCACCAGTAGAAAACAGGAAGCTGTTATCCCTCTGTACAGACAGCTGGTGAGACCCCATCTGAAGTACTGCATGCAGTTCTGGAGATCCAATCTCTGCAAAGACATGGACAGGATGGAGGCTGTCCAGAGGAGGGCAAATAAAATGGTGCAGGGTCTGCATCAGAAGACATATCAAGAGAGACTTAAGGATTTTAATATGTATAGCCTCGAAGAGAGTGAGGGGACATGATAGAAACTTTCAAATACCTCAAGGGAATCAACAAAGTCCAAGAGGGTAGGCTCTTTCAGAAAAAGCGGTGTGCAAGAACAAGGGGCCACAATTTGAAGATAGAGGGGGTATGGCTCAGAGGTGATGCGAGGAAGTGTTTTTTCACTGAGAGGTTGTGGATGCATGGAACAACCTTCCTGAAAAGGTTGTGGAGTCAAAAATGGAATTCAAGAATGCATGGGACAGATAGAAGGCAATTCTAGGGGGTGGAGATTGGAAGAGGCAGGCTGTTGGTTAGCTAGGATCTGCAGCCTATCCATTAGGTAGAGAAATGGGCAGACTGGGTGAGCCAAGCAGTCCTTATCTGCTGTCAAACTGTATGTTTCTATGTACAGTAGCAGAAAAGGTCAGAGCCAAAAGGTTGGCCTTCAGGACATATAAGGGAACGCTGCAGGATGAAGATAGGGAAGCATATCAGACTTCCTTAAGGGAAGCAGGGAAGGCAGTAATGCAGACAAAGGCCCAAACCGAGGAAACACTAACATGAACAGAGGGGGGATAGTGCCTAGATCAAAAAGTGGATAAAGGGGCATGTGAGGAGGAGGACCATATAAAAGCATCTATCCTAAATAGATACTACTTCTCAGTATTTACTGAAGAGAAGATAAGGCAGGGCCCACAGCTCAGCATCATGGACACATGGGGCAGGGAGGTGTGCACTAGTCCCTTCACAAAAGAAAGGGTACTACAAGAGCTTGCTAAGCTCAGGGTGGACAAGGCAGTGAGACCTGATGGCATATATCCCAGGGTACTAAAGTAGCTAAGGGTGGAACTAGCAGAGCCATTGTCATAACTGTTTAGTGAGTCTCTGAGCACGAGAGAGGTCCCAGAAGACTGGAGAAGGGCTCATGTGATCCCACTCCACAACAGTGGTAGCAGGGAGGAGGCAGGGAACTACAGACCAGTCAGTCTTACCTCAGGAGTGGGCAAGATTATGGCGACATTCCTTAAGGAAAGGATAGTGCAACACCTGGAATCCATAGGAGCACAGGATCCAAGACAGCATGGCTTTACAAAAGGAAGGTCCTGTCAAACTAATCTCATAGATTTCTTTGACTGGGTAACCAGAGTGGTGGACCAAGGGGGAGCAGCTGATGTTGCCTACCTTGACTTCAGCAAAGCCTTCAATACTGTTCCACATAGAAGATTGATTAATAAGCTGGGTAGGCTCGGGGTGGGTCAGACATTGGTCAACTGGGTGGCAAACTGGTTGACTGGCAGAAAACAGAGTGGTGGTAAATGGTATACAGTCAGAAGAGATGCAAGTCACAAGTGGGGTACCTCAGGGATTAGTCCTGGGGCCAGTCCTCTTCAGTATCTTCATCAGTGACATTGCAGATGAACTGGAGGGTAAGGTTTGTCTGTTTGCAGATGATACCAATATCTGCAACAGAGTAAATGATCCATATTGGGGTGGGCAGAATGAGAAGTGATCTGGATAAACTACAAAATGGTCGGAAGAGTGGCAACTGGGGTTTAATGCAAAGAAGTGCAAAATCATGCACATAGGGAAGAGAAACCCTGAAGCCAGCTATAGGCTGGGAGTGGAGTTGCTGACAGTCACAAGGGAAGAAAGAGACTAGGGTGTCATTATCACTGATGACCTGAAATCGTCCAAGCAGACCACTAAAGCAGTAGGTAAGGTTAGAGGGATGTTGGGGTGTATTAGTAGGGGTAACACAAGTTGGAAGAGGGAAGTGATAATCCCTCTTTACAAGACACTGGTTAGGCCCCATCTGGAGTACTGCATGCAGTACTGGAGGCCACACCTTCACAAGGACATTAACCAAACTGAGACAGTCCAGAGAAGGGCAACCAAAATGGTACAGGGACTGCATCAGAAAACATATGAGGACAGAGTAAGAGAGCTCAATATGTATATCCTAGAGCAAAGGAGGGAGTGAGGTGATATGATTGAAACATTCAAACACCTTAAAGGCATTAACAAGGTGAAAGAGCCTAACATGTTTCAATATAAGAAAAATAACAGGACAGGAGGACACAGCATGAGATTAAAGGGAAGCTGATTAAGGGGTAATGTGAAGAAGTTCTTTTTCACAGAAAGGGTGGTGGATGCATGGAATGGCCTACCTCAGGAAGTGGTGGATATGAATACAATTCAGGGCTTCAAACAGGTGTGGGATAGGCATAAGGGAGCAATGCAGATGAATATGAATAGATAGGCCATTGACAGAGCAAAGGCCAGTGGCACATTCATAAGGTAGAAAAAGAAATGGGCAGACTGGATGGGCCTTGTGGTTCTTATCTACCATCAACTTCTATGTTTCTAATCTCTAGCAACCCCTCATTGGCCGAGCGGAGTGATCATTCGGAGGTAATAAGGAACAAGGAGCTCTTTCAGGTAATCCGGGTCCAGTCTGTGTAGGGCTTTAAAAGTCAATAAACCAATTTTAAAGGTGATCTGCCACTGTACTGGCAGCCAGTGCAGTTCATGCAGCACCAGCATAATGTGACAAGTCCGAGCAGATCCCATCATAACCTGGGCCATTGCATTCCGCACCAGCTGCAGGTGGTAGATTTCCACCCCAGGTAGAGGGAGTTGCAATAATCTAAGCGTGAGGACACAAAGGTGTGGACCAAAGTAGGAAGGTCACCAGACTGAACAAGATGCTTAACCCTGGCGATATTCCTAAGATGATAAAAGGAAGATTTGACGACAGCTGACACCTGCGAATGCAGGGTAAGCCCTTTGTCAAAAAGTACCCCAAGGTTACGCACCCGTTCAGAGGTTGAGAATGAAATGCCAACAAGAAAAAGTCCCGAGGTTGAACCAATCCCTGGCCTACCCATCCAGCGACCTGGGTCCACAACCAGCACCTCAGTCTTTACTGAGTTCAACTTCAACCAGCTGGAATCCATCCACTCCTGGATTTCTTTCAGGCAGTTGTTAAAGACCGAGAGAGCTCCTACCTGGTCAGGTGCGAAAGAAAGGTAGAGCTTGACACTGAGCTTGCCGTAGAAAATATTTGAAGATGATGAACACTTCCCTTGTGGAAGGGAGTTTAGATGTAAAAAAATCCAGCCCCTAACCCTACTCTCTTCTGAGCTTCACTGGTCTTCACCACCTGCAAGACAGACTCCAACAGGTGCAGAAGCAGGGATTCCTTGGCTGCAGTTCTACCTGGGTGAATCCCACTTGCAATGCAGTCTGTCTCCTTTCTCCACCGAGGTGGCTTCTTTCCTCTCACTACAGTATGCTTAAACACAGCCAGTGGCTACTCTTTCAGCATAATGAGTGGTTGGAACAATTACTCCACACTTCCTTAACATAAAAACAGTTTCCTTTCCATCCTATCGGTTCTTGTTGCACTTTGGTTTTCTGTGCAGTTGCTGTAACAAGGGTTTAGTACATCGAAAAGGCAAAACATCACTGATTGTTTTTACAGGAAGCAGAAATAAATGTTTTACCCACCCGCCCTACCTCCTAATCATGCCCGCCCCCAGGTCATCCTACTTTATAGGGTCTACATGGCCTCACCCTCTTCCTGCCTCTCCTAATTACAAAAGCTTGTTCTGGGGATGTGGATATGTTGTTCTATCCACACTTTCTGGCAGATTGCGTTTCCCTTTAAGAGGTGCTGGAGTATTTTCAAGCTGGCTCCTCCCACCCACTTGAGTGGTATAACCCTCTGCTCCACCCCATGATGTCAGATCTTCCTTTCCACGGGAAGGTACAGGTTCCTTCCTTAGCGTCCCCATGTGTGGTAGGCCCTGGTTCTCAGATCTTCGGATATGCTTCCAAAACTTACCTTAAAACAATTCAGAGTTTCATCTGTGGTTACTTCTCTTGCTCTCGCAATGGAAGAAAAAGCTGTTCCTGGGTTTTGCCGGTGCCCCTGCTGGCAGAAGATGTTGTACATTGACCTTCATGCCTCACATGCGTATTGCTTAAGACATGACCACAATATGAAGGCCTACAATATCTGCCTGTCCTTTCACCCGTTGGTTCTGGGAACCGCGCTGCCTGACTCAAGCTGCGGTGACTGGGAGAAGTGTTACCCACTGGTCAAGTCTAAGGATGCCTTTTGGGTGGTCTCCATGGCTGTAGGGTCCACTGAGCAGCTTGAACAGGTTAAGGCCTTCAGGGAGGAAGCGGCCCAGGCTGCAGCTAGTTCCGCTTTGGCCTTTGTTCCACTCAGATTGGGCTCCACTTATTCGGCTTCCTTCAAAGAGCTGTGCCAATCCCTCTCTACCAACTGAGAGGGTCCTTGTGAATCACATATTTCATGCTCTCGTAACAAGGAGTAAAAAACAGGGAAGACTCAACGTCAGTGCTCTTGGGATCAGGACTTTACAACCACCCAAGGTGGATTGAGTGCGACTCTGGTGGATGCCCGCTTTATGTGGACTTCTTAGAGTTTGAAGACTCCTAGCTGCACTCACGTCCCATCAATGTGGAACCCTCAGGGAGGCCTTTCCATGGATGAGGGACCCACCTTGTTCATGGGCATTCTTCGGCTCATCTCCATGTCCACAGGGCTGGAGCTTGAGATGGTCCAAAAATGGGGTCTATATCTCCTTACAGAGATTCTGAACAAAGGGGACTCTCCTATGGAGGCCTTTCCTGTGGCCGAGGCCATTGTCAGTCTAGCACTGGATTTTTGGCAGCATCTTGCCTCTTGCCCTGTGCCCTGATGGCCCACAAGTATGTGGTTTCTACCAGTTCCCTTTCAGGATTTTTGGAGCATCCCCAGCTGGGGGACTGGTGGCTGACTCCGATTTTCAGTGCTCGAGCAATTCAGAAGACATTGATAGACCACTGGATAAAGAGTCCAAGAAACAGGACCATTTGGCTAAAAAACTCTGTGCTGCCTCTTCATTCAGCCTTCATCAGGCTAGCTCACCAATACTGATGGCACACTTTTCCCATGCCCTTTTGAGCTTCCTGGACATGGTGATTCCTTACCTCCTGGTGGACCTCCAAACCACAGTCAAGCAGATCCAAGACCAGGAGATGGCAGAGATGTAGCAACAACTCCAGATGGCTCTGGATATTGATGATTCATGTGCCTGCTCTGTCACAGCTGCAGTAGCCATGCACCGTAGGGCTTGGTTGAGGATCTCTACCTTTACGGAGGATGCCCAACACAAGTTGGAAGATGTCCCCTTTTCGGGCACCAGTGTGGAGGGCCACCTCCAATGAATTGAAAAGTCCAGTGCCACCCTGGACTCTTTGACATCTGCCCAGAAGGACAAGGACCCCAAGCACCAAAAATATAAGCACTTTCAGTCTTCCATTCCTGTGGCTAAATGAGCACAGTGGCAGTGGGGTCAGCAGGCTCAAACCTGGGGACCGCAGGCCAAGTTGGTGCCCTCATTGGTCAGAAAGCCTGGAGGCAAGGAACCCGGTGGCCTCTTCCAAGCTTGCTGGGTTGGGTTGACACCCTTAATCCCATCACACCTTCCCTGGGTCATCACATGAGGGGCCTCCACCACTTACTTTCCACTTGGTCCATTATCACTGTGGACAAATGAGCACTCAAAGTGGTTGGCCAGGGTCTGCCTCTGGAATTTGACCAGTACCCCCCCAAGCCAAGCCACACCTCAAGGGAGGATTTGGTGTCTGCTATCACTCAGTTGTGTCTTCAAGTCGACATCGCTCAGCTCCTCCAAAAGAAAGGTCATGCGTAGAGTTGCAGAACCCCTGAAAGACTCAGGGTTTATTTCCAGGTACTTCTGGGTACCAAAATGGATAGGGGGGTTGGTGCCCTATTCTCGATCTGTATGACCTGAACAGGTTTCTCAGGTTTCACTAATACTGGCTCAGATTGTACCATCCCTGGAGCAAGGCAGGTGGTTTTGCTCCCTGGATCTTCAGGAAACATTCTTTCATGTCCCAATTCATCCATCCTATTGATGGTTCTTCCACTTCTGATCCGAGAGAATGCTCTAAGAGTTCCAGGCCATGCTCTTCAGCCCCGTATTGGCCCCCAAGGTCTTCACCAAATCATTGCAGTGATGGTAGCTTTCTTGAGGTGCCGAGGGGTCCGAGTTTATCCCTAACTATATGACTGGCTCATAGCAGTTCCCTCCAGGCAGGAGGTGAAGTGGTCAAGGGATCTGGTCCACCAGACTTGCTTTGAGCTTGGCCTCTTTATCAAGGAGACCAAGTCAGAATTTGTGCCATTGCAGGTGATTCATTTCATCGAGGCTGCATGTGACTCTTGCCAAGCCAGAGGTTCTCTCCTCCTTTGCCTAATCATTTCTGGTTGGGCAATTGCGCTCTGCCCAAGACTTCCTTCACCTTCTGGGATACATAGCAGCCTGCACCAGAGTGGTCTGATGAGCCCACTGGCACATGCATTCCCTCCAATAGGAACTGGCCAGCCAGTGGTCTCAGTGCTCAGGTCAAATTGGCCAGCTGGTCCCTGTGACTCGGAGGATGTGGGACAGCCTCCAGTAGTGGCTTGTCCCAGGAAGGCATCTAATTTTTCCATCCGAACCGACAGTCATCCTGATGACCGATGCCTCTCTAATAGGTTGGGGTGCCCATCTGGGGGAGCACAGAGCTCACAGGCTTTGGTCCCCTCAGGAGTCCTGATGTCACATCAACCTGCTGAAGCTGGAGCAGGTTCAACTAGCCCTGACCGCATTCACTCCACTAATTTGGGGTCAAGTGGTCCAGGTCCAGATGGGCAATACCACCACCATGTACTATCTCAACAAGCAGGGTGGGATGCATTCCTTGCCCCTGTGAAAGGAAGCTGTCTGCACTTGGACCCTCATGCTCAGCTTAGGGGCAGATCTCCTAGTTATCCATGTGGCAAGAGCCTCAAATCAGCTGGCCAGTGCTCTCTGCTGGATGGGTGAGATATCTCATGAGTGGACCCTCCATCTGGAGGTAATACAAGATCTGTTCTCTCACTGTGGCAGCCCTCAGGTGGACCTGTTCACCTCCAGGGAGAACATGAAGCTGAGGCTGTTCCATGCCCACCCACACAGCAGGGCTCACTGCAGGGGGATGCCTTCTCAAGGCCAAGAATCCCAGGCCTCTTCTATGCCTTCCATCCACTTCTCTTGATCCACAAGATGCTTCTCAAGGCAGGAGGGACAAAGCACAAGTGATCCTAGTTGCCCCAGACTGGCCACGCCAGTTCTGGTATCCAGATCTCCTCAGCCTCAGCAACAGGTTCCTGAGCCATCTTTCAGTATGCCCAGACCTGCACTCCATCAGTCAGGGGAAGGTCATCCATCTGGACCTTCAGTCCCTGCACCTGACAGCCTAGTTCCTGAGCAGCTAGAGTTCCAGGCTGTGGGTCTCTCCGACGAGGTCCGCATGGTTGTTGAGGCATCCCATATGGAACTGACCAGAAAATGTTATGCTTTCAAATGGAAAAGATTTTCCATTTGGTGTCAGGGCAAAGGGTTGGACTCTTTGCCCTCTCCCAGGGCTAGCATTTTGGACTACCTGTGGTCCCTCTCTCAGTAGGGACTTTGGTCACAGACTCTTAAGGTGCACTTGGCAGCCATTTATGCTTACTGGGCATGGGCCAGTCATGAGTCAGAACAGGAGAAGGTGGTCTGGTGTTTTTTCAAGGGCCTAGGTCACATATTACATTTGAACCTGGCACACTCCCATATGGTGGTGTTGCATTTTGCTGCATCTCACCCTAGATCACATATCTCCTCTGGTGCATGAATCTCCACCTCCATGGGATTTATTGCTGACTTTGGCAGAGCTCATGGACATGACATTCAAACCGATGCACAGGTGCAGTATCTCCCACCTGTCTTGGATGACCAGCTTCCTGGTAGCCATTACATCGACCAGAAGGATTGAGGTTTTAGTGGAGTCTCCTTGCCTGGTCTTCCACAGGGATAAGGTTGTCCTGCACCCCACCCAAAATTCCTTCCTGATGTGGTGTCAGAGTTTCACCTTAATCGGGTGTTGACTCTGCCAGTGTACTTTCCCCAGTTGCACCTCGGAGGCCGAGTACAAGCTCTATACTTTGGACCTGAGACGAGCACTCACCTACTACAAAGAGCATATGGAGGAAGTTCGGGGAGAGGTTTACCACCTGTTTATCACCTACACTGAAGCCACACTTGGCAGACCTGCAGCCAAGCAAACAATTGTCAGGTGGATCACTTCCTGCATTGATCTCTGCTATAGGTTAGTGGGTAGGAAGCGTCCCATAGGGCTAAGGGCTCATTCCACCTGCCATACCACTGCATCAGTGGCTACTTCTAGGGACATCCCTATCCAGGAAATCTGCAGGGCTGCTACCAGGAAGTCAGAAAACACCTTCATTTCCCATTATCACATTGACCTTCAGTCACGCTGGGATACTGGCTTTGGGGCCTCAGTTCTTCAATCTTTGTTACCTAAGTAGGGGGTTTGCACCTTGCCTCCCTCCTTCTGAACTGCTAGGAGTCTGCCAGAAAGTATGGATAGAACAACATGTCCACATCTCTAGAAACACAGGTTACTCACCTGTAACAGTTGATTTTCTACAGAATGGTCGCTTGCAGTAAGTCATTACTTCTCGGAGGTTCCAGCAGGTGGTGCTATCACACGGTAGCTTCTTTCAGCAGTCTCCCCACCAGGGACCACCCACACATGACATTATTTCCTGGCTGTTGCATATACAAGTGGGTGGTTCCTGGCATCCTGTTTATTTTTCCCATCAGCTTCAGCTCGCACAGCAGCTTGCTCAGTCATCGACGAGAACTGAACCGCCATCATCTACAGCTTGGGGTGCCTGGGCTACATACACAGCACCATTTCCTGTGCTTTTTGCCAGAAACTTAACTTTGTAACCACAAAAACAAAAGGTTACAACAACTTTAAAAAACTTTTACGGAAGACAGAAATTCCCTGTTACAGACTCAGGGGGCTCGTACCAAGGGCTCCTGATCCACTGAGTCGTCTTCCAAAACAAAAAAGAAGGAAATACCTTCTTCATAAGTCCTGCCATGCCACACTTCAATGGCAACCTCAGCAAAAAATGTCTCATCAAAGAGACATTCAGCGTCAACAGGAGACATACCCCCATTGATGGCAGGCACTTCTCTACTTTCATCGTTGACAGGGCACAGAAAAACAGCCTCCTCATACATGGGAGTGCTTCCCCCATCGATGGAACATCATTTCTGTGCTCCCCTCATCATCAAAGATGCTTCCTCTGTCGAGGACAGCCTTTTTACAACACTTCCCATCGACGAGGCACATTATCAGGAAACACTTCCCGTCAATGGGGCTGCTTTCCCCGTCGACAGAGCATGCATTTACTACTGCCTCATCGATGGGGCTCATTCCACCATCAATGATGCATCTATTCCATGCTCCTCTGTTAACTGGACTCATTCCACCATTGAGAGGGCACGCTTTTCATCATAAAACATTTAGAGGCATATTCTCCATCATTGGAGACTACTACATATGCCCATGAGGACACCTCAACACAGACTGTGAGGTCACACCTCATGAAAAAAGGGTAAACCAGCAAATTTTTAACCCCATGAATGCACCACATTCATCATATGGGGAGAAACCCCTCATCAAATGAACCCTACATTATATTATCAGGAGGCACAAATTGATCTTCCACAATGCCCACTACCATCAGTTACACCAATTGCGATGAGCTCACAACCTACAACTACTGACTTGCTACCTTTGCAGGTGCCTAATATAGAACATATTATTAATAAAGTTTTACACTCTGGGGTTTGATCATACTCCTGATCCACCTACCCTTCCCTCCTCCCAAACTATGTCTCCAGCTCCACCAAAGAAGGCATGTTCGGAGCTGGAACTCTCTCCTTCCTTACCTCCTCCTGAACCTATGGAGGAGTACGATTGAAATATTGAAAGACACATTGTGGAGGATCCTTCAGAGGAGATTTATTATGAAAGTTCTCCTAACATAGACTTTCAGGACATAGATTCACCCTCTTCTATACCGTCATCCTTTGACGAGGATATGGCTCAACCTTTCAGGGTTGCTTCACCCCCTGATGACCCCTCATTTACAGATCCGATGATACAAATACAAAAAAATGTTTTTTTTTCACAACAGAACAAGATAAACTATGAAAAGACATGGGGGAGTATCTAGAACTCCCAGAGGAGCCAGTCCTGATTATACCTCCACTAATCTCTATGTACCAAAATGCAATCACAGAGTCCTGAAGCCAAACTATGACTACCTCCATTTTACCCTGTAAACTGAACAGACTTTATCAGGCCCCATTAGACCATCAATATTTGTCTAAAATGCTGGCTGTAGTTATCACAGCAACCCATGATCACACTAATAATCCAAAACATACAAGTACAGTACCACCAGACAAAGACTCTAGACGCTTTGACTATGTGGGGAAGAAAGCATTTGCCTTCCGCACCCTGAATATTAGAATACTAAATTACATGTGGCATATGCTGAAATACCAATGTATTCTAGGCACTTCTGCCTTAGAAATCATTGACAAATTACCTTCTTCTCCTGAAAAGAAACAATTGATACCTATAATCAACTCCTTTGCATCGCTCTCCTGACATTTCCTAAGATCAGGATACAATATAGTTTACACTTCGTCCAAACTTTTGGTCACAGGCACTGCTTTATGCCATCAGTCCTGGTTGAGTGTTTCCAGCCTTGCACCAGATATACAACATAAAGTGGCTAACGACTCCATTTAAGGTGATAAACTCTTTGGTCCAGGGGCACAAACCATTCTGGATGACCTACAACCTCAGGCAGACAATTACACACAGTATGAGGCTTATACTATAAACAACGTAATCAATACAAATATTTTAACAGGAGAGGAAATTATTATAATAAAAGGAGTACCTTTAGAGGTAAAAGACAAACAGTAAGGGGAACCTCCATTACATCTTAGTCGTACCAGACCTGGCCTTCTGGTGGTCCTAGTACCTCTAGCTCTCACTTATTTCAAAATGCCTGCCTCTGTCTCCTCTATCAGGCCTCAGAGATGCTTTGAGGCAGTCCTGTCTTATATGCCGAGGCCTAAAACAAGAAGCTATATTACAGCAAGCCACTCAGACACCGAATATTAATGTCAACAACACATCTCATGGTGATATTCATTTATACATAGATACATACATAGACAGTGTCGGCAGATAAGGGCCTATGGCCCACCCAGTCTGCCCATTTAAGTCTGTAAGTTCAGTTTATGTTTTCCAGGAAGTCTGTTGCCCCTTACCCCTGACCTCCAGAATTCCTTTATGTCTATCCCATGCATTCTTAAATCCCGTGATTGTTTCAGCCCCCACCACTTCCTCTGGCAGGGTGTTCCACTTATCCGCCACCCGTTCTGTGAAGAAATTCTTCCTCACGTTTCCTCTGAATCATCCTCCCTCCAACTCCATCCCATGCCCTCTAGTCCTGGAATATCTTTTCTGCTTAAAATAGTGCATTCCTGCACCCTGTTCCTCCCTGTAAGATACTTGTATATCTCTATCATATCCCCTCTCTCCCTCCTCTCCTCCAGGGAGTACATGTTCAGTGCCTTCAACCTGTCCTCATAGGACTTGTGATGCAATCCATGTACCATCTTTGTTGCCCTCCTCTGAACCTTCTCTACCCTGTCTATGTCCTTACATAGGTAGGGTCTTCAGAACTGCACAGTGTACTCCAGGTGCGGCCTCACTAGTGTCTTGTATAGTGGAATTATGACCTCCCTTTTCCTGCTGGTGATGCCATAAATATACCACTCACAGCAGACACTTAAAATAAGGGTATCACAGTACGGGTCAGTCAGACCATCACATCTGGATCCCTCCTACCCTTCAGGGTGCCCTTCTGTGGTGGACTCTTCATTCCTATCCCAACTAGGCCTAATATACCAATAGAATCTAATAATGGAGATAATTTTAACAAATTAAAGGGCATATATAGACCCACATCAGATTCATGGAAAGTGGATCTTCTCCACTGCCCAATATCATACCAAGCCACTAATTCTGGATGTTGTTATGCGACTTTCACATACCCTCCAGCCACTGACTCAGTAAGGCATACAAGGGGACATCATCCCAATTATCTTTGCAAAATAACCATGAAGAAGTCGGGTCCAATCATACAATACAATCTGATTTTTATGGTTACACACCACGTGGACCATCTCAATATATTAACAGATCACCTGAATCCATAACTCAGGTCACAAGCATGGAAACTACACAATCTTTTTCTAACCTGGGGCACCACAATAACGTATCTGTTTGCATCCCCCATCAACCACACACTCCTCAGATACTTCTCCATTATCCAGAACATAAAGGGAAGCTTTATAGATGCCATGTCCCAAACTTGGACAACATTCTACTTATATGTCTTCCCTTACTCAAAATATCACTGAAATTCATGAGAGAACTGGCCAATGCACTCCTCAGAGCCCACACATTGCCTCAACATGTGTAGTCTCTCCTGCTACAACTCCTAGCAGCACTTCAGGGCTGAATGGTACTCAAACTAGACTTTCCAGTGAAGCACCACAACCTGAAAGACCTATAACTTTTGGCCTAGCTCCCGAAGCTTCCCTTATAAGCAGACTACAGGTATCTGACAAGGTAGCAGATATCCTTCTTGCTGCCCGCAAGACAGCTACCAGAGAAACATGCAACTCTAAATGGAAACGTTTTGCCATTTGGGCAGCATCCCAATCACTAGATCCAGTTCTTGCCCACTAGCAAGTATCCTACACTATCTGGCTAAACTATTCACAGAGGGTCTCAGCTACTCCTCCATTAAAGAACACATGGCTGCCATTTTGGTCTTTGATGTACCACTGGATGGCCATTTAATATATCGACGCCATTTGGCCAAGATATTTTCAAGAGGTATGCTACATTTAGAAATGCATATTTGCAGACCCATTCCACCTTGGAATCTGAATTTTATGATAGAAACACTTACAGTAGAGCCATTTGAACTGGCAGCCCTTCATTTCCTTTCATAGAAAACAGGGCTAGAAATAATTTTTTTGAGATGCCTGTCCGAGGGACAGGTGGAATGTAAATGTTGCCTGTCCGGACAAAGTTTTACCTGTCCACATTTTTGTGAGGTGAATTTTAAATTTAAAACATAAAATGGACTGTAAAGTGGAAAGAGAGAAAACTGCTGCTTTTTGGGGGGTTATTTTTCAAGGTAAAACACTGATTGAGTCTAGTCTATTTCTGAATCAGAACTTGAATCTAGTCTGCAGCCATATGGTCTCACATGAGGTCTTCTCGTTTGTTTTCCAGATTTGAACCATAATGTTATGGCATCCTGCAGGTCAAATGTAGCAACGCTAGCATCTGACAGCTTGACATGCATTAGTTCAGATGTAGTCATAGAAGACAGACAGGACCGCAAGTCAGACTTCACTCTGCCCATCAAGCTGAATCCTCTCTCAACTACTGCAGTTTGGGTTGGGATCAGTAGAGCTATTGTGACTAAGACCAGAATATCAGGGAATCGCTGTTCATGTGCATCATTATGGAGAATTTTTGCCAGAAATCCAAATAGTGAAATTTTGGAGACAGCTCATTCAGTGATTTTTTCATAAGTGGTTTAAGCTCTAACCATTGCGCTTCAATCAAGTTTATATTATTATTGTGTTTCTTCAGTAGGTCACTGTAGTGCTCTGTGAGGGTTCTGACTTCCTCATTGCCATAAAGGGCTAGCTGGTGGTCACTATCTGGTAACTGTAATGGGTTAAATATACTGAATGACCGTAGGACTTTGTCTGTTTTAAAATTGGAAAATCGTGAGTTAATACTTTCAATTGTTGATGAAAGAAGGCTTGTAACATCACGCAACACTGCCTGTTTGGTTCTAACTATAGAATATCCCCTTTCTAAGTTAAGGAAGATATCAGATCCACGGAACTGAACCTGAGTAGTGGCTGAGCCTGTCAGTCGACTTGTGCTAGTGTCACTGTCAGCTGTGTCAGAGTCAGGGAGCAACAGCAATTCATTACAGACTTTGTCAAGTTTATCCTGCACAGGGTAGTTCTCTAGCCAGAGCACCATGCTTTCAACCTTGCTGACTATTGTTTCTACTGTTGAGCTGTCTCTCTGTAGAGTTAGACTGAAGGCCATCATGACAGAAAGGTATTCAGCCAGAAACTGAGAAAAGAGGACAAATCTCACAGTACTTATTGTTTTGAACAACCCACTGGCTTGATCTTTTGTTTGCCCTGGTGTGGAAGCAATGTGCTGTAAATGTACAACTAAGGCCTTGTAGCTGGACAGAATAACAGACAGAGCCCTTTCTCTGTGTGCAACCCACCGGGTCCCTGACACATTAACTGGTTTGTGAGTGGTGTAGCTCATATTACTGGCTAACTCTTTGAGACCGGCCCAGTTTTTGGGAGACTTATGGTATATTTTATAGATACCCATTAAGACTTCATCTGTGGTTTTCATGTATGGAATAGATGTTGCTGATTGCTTTATAGCAAGCTCCAACTTGTGGGCACTGCACTGAATCCCTAACAAATGAGGTACGTCTTCAAAATCCTGCCAAACACCCCAGTCACTTTACCCAACATGACGGGTGCCCCATCAGATCCAAAAGCAACAATTTTTTCTTTACAGTCCAAGGTGAATTCTAAGGCATCACCTATTGAGTTATAAATGCTTTCACCATTTGGAATAGAGACTGGCTGAAGGGAAACAAATTTGTTAACCGGATGGAAATTTTCCATTGTCCTAATATAGACTGCCTCCTCTTCTATTACTGAGGCATCAGTGCTCGAGTCACATAAGACAGAGATAAAAGTGTTACTATTAACCAGTTTTGCATCTTTTATCCTTCTTGATTCTGAAATAAAATGTGTGAACGTTGCTGCCTGTTTGTCACTTCTATAACTGACTCCGACATTTGTACCATTTACATGTTGTAATTCTAAGATGCCAGGGAAATCTTGTGAATGGGCGTTCTGAATTAATCAAATAAAGAGTTGTTCTAAACAAATGTTCTACTTGTGTCGCTTCTTTTTTTTTCATTTGTATTATTCCTCGTTCTATTGCTAAGTTGGAAGGTTCAGTGTTAGACACAATATTTTTTTCATTGGCTAATTTATGAGGTTTGGAAGCTCATGACACATACATTTCAAGTCTCACGCTCTTATAGCCACTCATGAAGTGTTTGTCTCCTTAAGTATTTTTTGCAGTATGAGCAGGTCATGCCCACATCAGGCTCATATAGTAGCCACTCCTATTTTTCTTCCAGGTCTCCTGGAACCCCTTTTCTTTTGCCCTGGGACTCCCGCCACTTTCAACAGTAGTCAGAGTTGCTGGCATATCAGCACTGGCACTACAAGTTGTCACATCTGTGGCCACAATGGTGGGGTGAGTAGTTGGTGCTACTGAGTCTATCAGTAATGGAGAAGCAGTACACATAAAGGAACCCGAGCTTTCTCCTCCCTCTTGGCTTAAAGCTGAAGGCTTTCCTGTAATTTTTTTAAAGCCAAACTTTAACAAAGACATTTTCCCCTTTGGTTTGTAGTTAGCTAATAATACTTAGTAGTACGAATTTAAAGTACAGTAGGCACTGGAAGACAGTGCAGTGAAGTGAATCAGTTAGTCCACTGGCAGAGCACAACAGCAGGCTGAGTCTGACAGTCCATCAGTATCTATCTTCAAGGTTCAAGCTGTAGCTAACAGCTCTAGAGGGCTTACACAGGCTGAGTGAATAATAAGCTTAAGCCTTCACCCCTCCGCACAGTCAAGATCTATTTTTTTTATTCAGACGGACCCTCAGGCCCCACCACTTGTAGATCACAAGGTCTCTTTTGGCTTTGACAGAGAGAGAGAGAGAGAGAGTGGGTTGGACAGGAAGAACAGAGAATTTATATAATTCAGGTGTACAGAGTAGTACTGACTCCTTCTCACCACAATACCCTGGGGTAGCCTCCTCCTAGTTTTACTCTTAGTATTTTTTAAATTGTTTGCTTTTGTTTTTCTGGTTGTTTCTCCCCCCAAAATATTTTCCTCCCTTCCCCTTATACTTTTTTTGCAGATTGCAGTGCACAGAAATACAGTGGTCTTATTTGATGACTGAGTGATTCAACAAAAAGCAATCACATGTAGACTGTGCAACACAGACAGTACAGAGCTCAGCTGCACAGACCCCTCTCAAGGCAGAAGTGAAGTCTCTCTTTTTTTTTCCCGAAGTTAAACCAGTCCAGAAGCCTTTTTTTAATCCCACCTTGAGATTAGCAGTGGCTGCAAACTAAAGAATCCCCTCCTCCACGTTTATCTCCCCTCGACCCTTCCCCTCCAACTCTCACACAGCAGCAGACCCTTAGTGTGTTAATATGTGATGATGTGCTTAAGCCAAGTTTCAAGATGCACAAGAATCACAAGATTCACAAAAGATATCTTTTTTTTTCCCAAAATCAGCCCCAGAATGAGACAGCCCTGAAAGGATTGTTTTATGTGGTTGGTAGCCGGTTGGGTTGCGTTGACTTTCCAAAAAGAAATTGCTCCTCCAGCTCTCCCTTCCCCTCCAACTCTCACACAGCAGCAGTCTAGACCCTTGCTGTTAATAAATGTGATGTGCTTTGCAGGAGTTTCAAATCACACAACTTCAAAAATCACAAGTTTAAAGAAATTGCTCCTCCAGCTCTCCCCTCCCTTCCAACTCTCACACAGCAGCAGACCCTTGGTGTTTATATGTGATGCTTAAGCAGGAGTTTCAAGAATCACCAACATTCAAAGTATATCTTTTTTTTCCCAAAATCAGCCCCAGAATGAGACAGGCCCAGCCCTGAAAAGAAATTGCTCCTCCAGCAGACCCTTGGTGTTAATATGTGATGCTTAATTAAGCAGGAGTTTCAAGAATCACCAACATTCAAAGTATATCTTTTTTTTCCCAAAATCCGCCCCAGAATGAGACAGGCCCAGCCCTGAAAATAAATTGCTCCTCCAGCAGACCCTTGGTGTTAATATGTGATGCTTAATTAAGCAGGAGTTTCAAGAATTACCAACATTCAAAGTATATCTTTTTTTCCCCAAAATCAGCCCCAGAATGAGACAGCCCTGAAAAGAAATTGCTCCTCCAACTCTCCCCTCCCCTCCAACTCTCACACAGCAGCAGTCTAGACCGTTAAGTTGCTGTTAATAAATGTGATGTGCTTTGCAGGAGTTACAAATCACAAGTTTTGTTTAAAGAATAGAAATTGCTCCTCCAGCAGACCCTTGGTGTTAATATGTGATGCTTAAGCAGGAGTTTCAAGAATCACCACATTATTTCAAAGTATATCTTTTTTTTCCCAAAATCAGCCCCAGAATGAGACAGCCCTGAAAAGAAATTGCTCCTCCAGCAGACCCTTGGTGTTAATATGTGATGCTTAATTAAGCAGGAGTTTCAAGAATCACCAACATTCAAAGTATATCTTTTTCTTCCCAAAATCAGCCCCAGAATGAGACAGCCCTGAAAAGAAATTGCTCCTCCAGCTCTCCCTTCCCCTCCAACTCTCACACAGCAGCAGTCTAGACCATTAAGTTGCTGTTAATAAATGTGATGTGCTTTACAGGAGTTACAAATCACAAGTTTTGTTTAAAGAATAGAAATTGCTCCTCCAGCTCTCCCTTCCCCTCCAACTCTCACACAGCAGCAGTCTAGAGTCAAGTTGCTGTTAATAAATGTGATGTGCTTCTTTGCAGGAGTTACAAATCACAAGTTTAAAATGAAATTGCTCCTCCAGCTCTCCTCACAACCTCTCGAGTCAAGCGCCAGCTAGCAAATGCAGCGAGCGAGTTTGGGCACAGCAACTGCACATGCTCAGTTACGATCGGCGCATGCGTGGTAGCGCTAGTTCACTCGCTGCTGCTGCTGCGCTGCCCATCTGTTCCCGCTCCCGCTTGCTGCACTACTAGGGAGGTCAGGTCAGGTGACATCCACTAGCTACAGTCACCTACCCGACCCAGCACACAGCCGCAGTGGCAATGGAAATGCCGGCGGAGCCTGAGGACGGCTTCCCACTGGGTCCTAACGCCAGCAATATTAAATATGTGAACTGCCTGTCCAAGGGACAGGCAAACTGCTACAAACGGCTGTCCCCTGTGGAAAATGGCTGTCTGGGACAGGAGGACAGCCGGTTATTTCGAGCCCTGATACAAAATGTTATTTCTAGGGACATGGATATGTTGTTCATCCACATTGTCTGGCAGGTTCCTTGCTGCTT
The DNA here is from genome assembly GCA_016271365.2 of Neoceratodus forsteri. Taxonomy (NCBI): domain Eukaryota; kingdom Metazoa; phylum Chordata; order Ceratodontiformes; family Ceratodontidae; genus Neoceratodus; species Neoceratodus forsteri. The sequence continues at coordinate 418,210,924 of CM057457.1, forward strand.
TAAATCTCGCCGGAAGGTCTTCAAGCTGGGTCCTCTCACCCACTCGGGTGGTAAAACTCTCAGATCCACCTCATGACGCCAGATCTTCCTTACTGCTTGGAAGCTCAGGTTCCCTCCTTAGTGCTCTGCTTTTTGGACTGGATCCTAACTCTTCGTTTCATCCGAAACTAGTTTTGAAGTTTTTTTGTTTTTTTTATCCTCCTTCTTGCCTTCCTGGTCTACCACTCCTTCTGGCTGCTCATGCCTCCTGTGACCCCCTCGCCCTGACCCCCTTCCCCTCACCCCAGATCGCAGCCGACCTGGGGTGGCCCGGCATATCCCTTCACTGGGTGGGTCCCCCTCCTCCGAGGGGGAAGGCACTGGGAGGGGCAACCAGCGCACACTAGGATCAGTCCCTGAGTGCTGCTGAGGTGGGTTTGGAGGCATCAGGGCATCTCAGGCTGATAGGAGCACGGCAGCCATCATCCGGCAGACCAGGAGGCCGGATTTCCCATTTTCTCCCCCGGGGCGTGGTGTGCCACTAACGTCTGGGCTGAGCCGACGATCACCACGCCCCCATGTGCATTGAGGCTCCGCTGCTGGACTCTCCGGCCTCCGCCAGGGGGTACCAGACTGCAAGCCGCATCCTCTTCCTTCCCCCTGGAGTAGGCGAGCAATCATGGGACGCTCAAGCCTACTCCCCCCGGCCGGCTCTCCAGCGACCCGAAGTTTTGAAGTTTTCTAAACTTCGGTCTTCTTATCCCTTGTGGCTGCAATGGACAAATTGATTCCCAGCTTTCGGAGGCACCCTGGTGGGCAGAAGATGTCCAGGATGGATCTGCACTCCATGTCCATCTTCTGCTTCAGCCTAGACCACGACCCACAGGTCTGTGAGTTGTGCCGCTCCTTTTCGGCCAGCGTCCTGGAGGATCGCATTGCCCGACCGAAGCTTGGGTGCCCCGAGAAGTCTTACCCACCGGTAAAATCCAAAGAGGCTCGTTGGGTGGTGTCCGCGGTGGCTGGCTCGGCTGAGCAGTTCGAGCACATGATCGCCCTCGAGGAGGAGGCGGCCCAGGCCACATCTTCCTCCTCCTCGGTTGCGGCATTCATCCCGCGCTCTCTCTGAGTTCCTCTTATTCAGCTTCATTCAAGGAGCTTCGGCAGTCCCTTTCCACAAAGGGAGAGGGGCCATCGGGACATTCCTCTCGGCCCAAGAAGAGAGAGTCGAAGGGTAAGTCCCATCGTCTGCGTTCGTGGAAGCAAGAGCGGTCTCCTTTCCCGGACAGCCAACCGTTGACTTCAGTCGAGGTTGCGGCTCAGGCCACTGACTTCATGGCGTCCCTGTCAGGCCAGCCTGCCGAAACACCCATCGATGCAGTCGAGATATTCCTCGAGCCGTCAGCCGGGTGGTCGACTGGTACAGCCGATAACCACTCTTCACCAGTTTCCCTGGTGGAGACCGAGGATCTGCCTGCACCTTCGGGGTGGCAGTCCCCGGTTAAAGCGTCTGAGCCGAGGGAAGAGCAGGTGTTCCCCGCCCCTTCCCAGGCCCGCCCTCGGTTTCACCGAGGGTCTCGGTCTCAGACTTCATCTCGGTCAACGCTCCGCTAACATCTGTGGTCTCGGTCTCGGCACGTAAGTGGTGACTTTCTCCTCCCGGATGAGGAGGCTTCGGCTTATGAACCACATCGGCATTCTGAGGGAGCTTGCATGTGTGGCAGCAGTTACTGTTTTCCGGGAGTAAGTCGATTCCGATTCATCCCCCGGCCATCAAGTGGCTGTCACCCGAACGGCCGAAGCAACCGCTCGCCGCAGTCGAGATGCCCATTTCTGGGCCAGTTGTTCAGCCTAATCTAGCTGCCCTACCGATTGCGGTGGAACCTCAGTCGGGTCACGGCCTGCCCCACAGATAGTCGGTCACCCTCACTTCTGACCGTCCTCGGCAGGTGGAGGGTGGCTCAGGCCCAAGGCAGCTCTTCACAGACTCTTCAGAGTCCGATTATGTCTCCCCCGTTCCCCAGGCGGGTCGGCCTGGAGTCCTCCGGGGGCCAGTCTCTAGATGATAGCCGATCGTCCTTCATGGGTCTGCTTCAGCTCATCTCAGAGTCTACCGGGATGCAGCTCGAGCCCGTGTCCAAATGGGCCAGGTATTCCCTGACAGAGATCCTAGACCGAGGGGATTCACCCATGGAAGCCTTCCCTGTGGCTGAGGCTATTGTCAGTCCAGCCTTGGAGCTTTGGCAGTGGCCTGTTTCCTGTCCTGCACCCTCGGCCAGGATGGCCAGGAAGTATGCGGTCCCTACTGGCTCTTTGCCCGGTTTCTCGGAGCACCCCTCTGCCGAGGGGTTAGTCACCGATAGTGTCTTCCAGTGTTCCAGAAATGCTCAGGATGTGGATAGGCCCCCTGACAAAGAATCCAAAAGGCTGGACTATGCCGGGTGCAAGGTGTACGCTGTGTCCTCCCTCAGCCTCCAACAGGCCAGCTCTGCCATGCTGATGGCACACTTCTCCCATGCCCTCATGGGCCACCTGGATGAGGTGATCCCTCATCTCCCAGCTGACCTGCAGACCACGGTCCAGCAGGTGCAGGACCAGGGTAGGGTGGTGGCTAAGCAGCAGCTTCAGACTGCTCTGGACATAGGTGATTCCTGTGCCAGGTCAGTAGCAGCTGCGGTGGCCATGTGCCACAGGGCATGGCTGAGGATATCCTCCTTCACGGCGGATATCCCCTTCTCAGGGACTGACCTCTTCATCCCTGGAGTGGAGGGACACCTCCAGCAGATTGAAAAGTCCAATGCCACTCTGGACTCGGTCACCTCCACCCAGATGGACAAAGGCCACCGGCAACAACAATGTAAGTACTTTCATCCTTCGGACCCTGTGGCACGACTGGCCCAACAGCACAAGGGCCAGCAGGCTCGCGCTTGGCATCCCAAACCCAAGCCAGTGGCTTCCTCCAATAGGAAGCAAGGAGATAAAGGCCCAGGAGGTCCCTCTGCTGGTCCCTTCTCTAAGTCTGCCCAGTAATGGGTTGAGGAGTGTCTCCCCCAACCTCATCACCCTTCCCTGGGTTCCCCCCATGGGAGGATGGCTCAACCACTTCCTTTCCGTCTGGTCCACTATCACCATGGACCATTGGGTGTTGGAGGTGGTAGGAAAGGGCCTGTCTCTGGAATTCGAGCAGACCCCTCCCTTTTGAGCCATTGCCATCTGGGGGGCCATGGGGTCTGAAGCCTCGCTGTTGGCCCGCCAAGCCGATATTGCCCTGCTCCTCAAGAAAGAGGTGATCAGAAAGGTGGCAGATCCTCCTCCAGACCCTGGGATTGTGTCCAGGTATTTCCTGGTCCCAAAACGGATGGGGGGCTGGCACCCCATTCTCGACCTGCACGACCTAAACAGGTTCCTAAGGTCTCGGACCTTCAGGATGGTCACTCTGGCTCAGGTAATCCCATCCTTGGAACTAGGCATGTGGTTTTGTTCCCTGGACCTCCAGGATGCGTTCTTCTCATCCCGATCCGTCCGTCTCATCAGAGATTCCTCCACTTCAGAGCGGAGGTATATCTTTATGAGTTCTGGGCCATGCCCTTCGGCCTCTCTCTAGCTCCCAAGGTCTTCACCAAATGCATGGCAGTGGTGACAGCATTCCTGCAGTGCCAAAGGGTCTGGGTGTACCCCAACCTGGTCAACTGGCTGTTTGCAGCCCTCTCCAGAGCAGAGGTGGAGCGGTCCAGAGATCTGGCCCTCCAGGTTTCCTCTCAGATTGACCTCCTCATCAATGAGACCAAGTCAGAACTTGTGCTGAAGCAGGTGAAACACTTCATCGGGGCAGAGCTTGACTCTCTTCCAGCCAGAGCTCAGCTCCCGGTGGACAAAGCCGAGGTTCTTCCTCCTTGCCCAATCATTTTTGGTTGGGCAATTGTGCCCTGCCCAGGACTTCCTGTGCCTCATGGGCCTCATAGCAGCCTGCACCAGTGTGGTCCATTGGGCCCATTGGTATATGTGTTCCCTTTAATGGGGACTGGCCAGCCAGTGGTCACAATGCTATGATCCATTTGATCAGTTGGTGATAGTGACCCAGGAATTGTGGAATGCTCTCCAGTGGTGGACCATTCCAGCACATCTGCAGGAGGGCATCCCGTTTGTCTGCCCCGAGCCAATCTCCCTATTGACCGACACATCTCTGATGGGTTGGGGTGCCCATCTGGGGGAGCACAGAGTGCATGGCCTCTGGTCCCCTTGGGAGTCCTGATGCCAAATCAACCTGCTGGAGCTCCGAGCAGTCCACCTAGCTCTCACCACCTTTGCTCCATTTCTATGGGGTCAAGTGGTTCAGGTCCAGATGGACAATACCACGACCATGTACTACCTAAACTACCAGGGCAGGATGCGCTCCATGCTGTTATGCAAGGAAGCTCTCCACATATGGTCTTGTGCGCAGCTTGGAGGTGGATCTCCTAGCCATTCACATGGCAGGAGCCTCCGACACCCTGGCCGATGCCCTAAGCCGGATAGGGGCTGCATCTCATGAGTGATCTCTCCTGCTGGAGGTAGTACAAGATCTCTTCTCCCACTGGGGCATGCCTCAGGCAGACCTCTTTGCCTCCAGGGAGAATCCAAAGCTGAGACTTTCATGCCCACCCCCCTCAGCAGGGCTTGCTGCAGGGGGATGCCTTCTCAAGGCCATGGACCCCGGACCTTTTCTACGCCCTTCCCCATTTCCCTTGATCCACAAGGTGCTTCTCAAGGTAAGGAGGGACAAGGCACAGGTGATTCTGGTAGCCCCAGACTGGCCCCGCCAGTTCTGGTATCCAGATCTCCTCAGTATCAGCTCCAGGCTCCTGAGGCGGCTTCCCGCCCGCCCGGACCTGATCTCAGTCATTAGGGGAAGGTATTCCATCCAGACCTTCAATCTCTGCACATGACAGCCTGGTTCCTGAGCAGCTACAGTTACAGGCTCTGGGTCTTTCTGATGAGGTCCTCAATGTCGTTGAGGTATCCCATAAAGAGTCGACCAGAAAATGCTATGCCTTCAAATGGAAAAGATTCTCCATTTGGTGTCAGGCAAGCATTCTGGACTACCTGTGGTCCTTTTCTCAGCAAGGGCTTTGGTCGACAACCCTTAAGGTGCACCTGGCAGCCATCTCTGCTTACCAGGCGCAGGTCAGAAAGCAGTCGGTGGTGCAGGAGAAGGTGGTCTGGTACTTTTTCAAAGGCCTTGATCACATTTCCCCTCCGGTGCGAGAACCTCCACCTCTGTGGGATCTACTGCTGGTATTGGCCAAGCTCATGGGCAAGCCATTCGAACCAATGTACCGGTGCGATATCTCCCACCTGTTGTGGAAGACTGCCTTCTTGGTGGCTATCATGTCAACCAGAAGGATGGGAGAGCTCCAGTTGCTTTCCATCGAGTCTCCTTATCTGGTCTTCCACAGGGACAAGGTTGTCCTGCGCCCCCACCTGAAGTTCCTTCTGAAGGTGGTGTCGGAGTTTCACCTTAACCAGGTGTTGACTCTGCCGGTGTTCTACCCCAGTCACACCTCAGAGGCCGAATATAGGCTCCATATTTGGACCCTAGCAGAGCGCTCGCTTACTTTAAGGAGTGGATGGCTGAAGTTCAGGGAGAGGTTCACCAGCTCTTTGTCACTTACACTGAAGTCGCACCTGGCAGACCTGCAGCCAAGCGGACAATAAGCAGGTGGGTCACCTTCTGCATAGAACTCTGCTATAGGTTGGCAGGCATGGAGCCTCCCAGAGGGATAAGAGCTTATTTTACCTGCCATACCGCTGCATCAGTAGCTGCTTCCAGGGATGTCCCTATCCAGGATATCTGCAGGGTTCCTATCTGGAAGTCGGCACATACCTTTATTACCCACTACCACATCGACCTTGAGTCATGCTGGGATGCTTGTTTTGGGGCCTCGGTTCTCCAATCTTTATTTCCTAAGTAAGTATCGGGGGTGTGCGCCTTGCCTCCCTCCTCTCAGAGAACTGCTAGAAGTCTGCCAGACAGTGTGGATGAACAACATATCCATGTCCCAAGAAATACCGGCTACTCATCTGTAACAGGAGTTCTAGGAATGGTATATGTTGTTCATCCTCACGACCCACCAGACCGCCCCGGCTTTGACACACAACCGGTCTTCCAGCAGGCTAGATCTGGTGTCATGGGGCAGAGCCGAGAGTTTTACCACCTGGGTGGGTGGGAGGAGCCAGCTTGAAGACCTTCCAACAAGATTTAAAGTGGCAAGGAACCTGCCAGACAGTGTGGATGAACAACATATACCATTCCTAGAACTCCTGCTACAGGTGAGTAACCTGTATTTTTAGAAGCTATTACATCTGCAAGATGCATATCTGAGCTTCATGCTGTCATCTGCGGGGAACCTTACCTTATATTTCACAAGGAGAGGGTTGTGCTCTGCACTAATCCCACCTTTCTCCCCAAAGTGGTCTCAGAACAGACCCTAAACCAGACCATGAAACTACCTGTCTTTTTTCCTGACTACTTCAAATCAGGAGAACATATACTACATATGATAGCTGTCCGTCGCATTTTAAGATACTATAAAAATAGGACGAAGGCTATTCGAAAAACTTCTCAAATCTTCATCTCTTTTGCCCCTGGTTGGCAAGGCCTACCAGTCACTAAACATACCCTATCCTGTTGGCTAGCCCACTGCATAACCTACGGTTACAATAAATACAACAAACCCTGACCAGGTCCTGTTCAAGCTCACTCCACTAGGGCCAAAGCAGCCACTGCAGCTTATTTTAAAGGTGTTTTGATTGCCTACATTTGCAATACGGCCACCTGGTCCACCATCCATACCTTTACCAGGCACTATAGCTTGGATATTGCCTCCAGAAGCTGTACAGCCTTCGGCTGCAAGATCCTACAGAGCATACTATCATAATTGTCCTCTCCAATGGGATATAACTGCTTGGGAATCTCCCAGAAGTAATGACTTACTGCAAGAGACCATTCTGTAGAAGATAGTACAGTTACATAAAATCTTACCATAACAGTAGACCTTTGAGGAACGTGTCTTGTAGTAAGTAATTTTCCATCCTCTGTCCCCCTGCCATCTCTAACAGGGAAAACATAAGTATTTATGGTTGGACTTCAGTGGTGCCCTGGCTCCCCCCGGTCTCTTGCTTTGCAAGCTGAACCCAGCCAGGAACCACCCACTTTTATATGCAACAGCCAGGATGTGATGTCATGTGTAGATGGTCCCTAGTGAGGAGACTGCTGGAAGAAGCTTATGTATGATAGCGCCACTTGCTGGAAACTCCCAGAAGTAATGACTTACTGCAAGAGACATTCCTCGAAGATCTACTGTTATGGTAAGATCTTGCATGACTGTACTTTCTAGGACTGGTGTATGTTCTCCATCCACACTGATCAACCCAATCTTCCCAGCTTTGATGCACACCTCTACTTCTAGTGAGTAAGATCTAGTGTTATGGGGAGGAGCAGAGGGTTATACCACCCGAGTGGTTGAGAGAAGCCAGATTGAAGACATTCTGGCAAATCTTAAAGGGAAAGGCGATATGCCAGAAAGTGTGGATGAACAACATATACCACTCCTGGAACTACTGTTACAGGTGCGTAAGCTGCGTTTGTTTCACTCAGCAGCAGAAGAAACAATGCATAACCCTCCAACCCACCCCCAGATACTCCACCATTATAGGTGTCCTACCTACACAACATCCTGTTGTGAAATGGGAAGAGGAAGGGTAATCCCCACAAAAGCATGCTTTTCATTTTCTCTCTTGTTGTGCTAAACTCCTATTTGCTTCCTCCTAACTTTCAGCCTGAGTATAGACATGTAGGCACCTACCTTAGACAACCTTTTTCTTTCAGCAACACTTCATCCCCAGGAGAATTTTTTTTTTTTTTTAATAGTCATCATTTTCGCTCATCCACTTCTACATCTGTTCTTCTTCTGTCCTCATACTACTTTCATCTGTACTCAAATGGAGCTCATAAACTGCAACACTAGTGACTCACTCTTCACAAAAGCATACATCCTGAGAGTGTGATACTGTCCAGTATGCGCCACCATAAGAAACCTAAGAACTCACCTCCATGCAGCAAGGACTGAGATAAACTATCTAAGAACAGTTCTCCATTATGCACAACAAAACAGCATCAACACACGCTCTTTTACCAAGCAGGTCCCATTGCCCCAAAGGACAAACAAACCAGGAGGTTGGAAACTGATCAAAAAGTACAATGCTCCAAAGCCTACAACTCTTGGAACAATCACACATGTGCACATACCAAATAGATATGCTCCACTGACAGCTAGCACAGAGACATTTAAGAGTAAGGAACAGGTGGATTCAGTACAACAAAACATTGCAAAATCCCCCAAAAGAGCAAACAAATCAACCACCAAAAAATCAAGTACTAATCATCAGAGACTGCATTATTCGAGGTGTGAAGTCTCACCTTCAGCAATCCAGCTGTACAAACTGTGACGTTTGGCCAGCTGGTTATTATTATTGTATGATATTGGTATTATAAATAAATGGTCAGCATATGAAATGTATGAAATGTCAGTCTGTGAGACATTTGACCTTTGAATAGCAGCTGAAACCACAGGATGTTATTAAAACTGACCAGGGGCACCAGTTAATTAACTACCTTCCTTCCAGTGGGCATTTTATTACCTTTTATGACATAGTCAAGCTTATGAAGTTGAAACAAAATCTAAAGTTTATGACATCAGGAAAGAAAGGGTAATTTGGCTGTTCATATCAAGTTTAATACCTAAATGACAAATGCTGGGATTGCTAAGTTCAAAGGAAAAATGGTTAATTAAGGAGTCATATTCAGGAAATGTATTTTTTCTTCTGATGTCACATTATTTAACATACCTTCTGGTAAAAAAATCACATTTGTAGTTTTATATTCTAAAAGCAGGAGCTAGATGACTCATCAAGTGGGTGTGGAAATAGAGCTGAAAATGTATCAGTGTATCTGAAATGTGGTCCATATCTTTTTTGGGCTCTTTAGAAAGGTAATAGTTAGACAGCAATTATGTACTTTGTGATAGGAGTGTTGTTCTGAAACTTCCTTTTGTTTTATAAGATTGTAAGCTGTATAATATATTGTTCTGTGTTTAATATTACTTATTTTACAATTTTTAGTAAAATACAATTTTTTTGAAGACACTGCCTGCGTCTTCCCAGTTTTTCTTTCTGCATGTAGCGTGCCTGTATTTTTAAGTCTGACAACCATTGAAGGGCTTGATGGTGTTACTAAGCTTGGTAAAAGGAAAGAATATACCTAAGGTCTGTTAAAGGGTTTTAAGGGTTCATTTTGGATACCTGGCTAGGTGCCCTTAGGTGGAAAATATAGTGCATCCCCCTGAAGAGAATATTATCTGAGCCTGTACATTTGGATTTGCCAATATAAGGTTCACAGTTTGAATCCCCCCCAGAACTTGAGGCTAAAAGGTGATTTAGACTCAAAGCAGACAAGAGGGTTACCCTGTCTGTTACCTGTTCACACTATTGTGCTCTGAGGTTGGCACTGTGGGAGGAGAGGGCCTCATCTGCGCAGTGTGTTTGTGACAGATTTGATTGGCAGCAGTGCAATAAAGTAATTGGTAACACAAGCTTTAATAGTTCAGTGTGTTGGCTTAATACTGTACAGCTCACATGCAAAATAAGGTAGTGATTTAATTTTTAAAAGAGAAAACAGAACAATATTATTTTGCTTACAGTCAAAGTTCCTACCTGTTTTATTTTTTTCAAAGTGCAAGTTAGAGTAGCCATAGTTAGGGAAGATGGCTTCCAACTACAGTGAGTACATTGCAGACTACTTGAGGCAGTTGTGCCAGGACAAAGGAGTCCAGTATGAGGGGAAGCCAGCAAGCAGAACCTCATAGATGCCCTGATGACAGCAGATGCCCAGAACATCTAGTCACAGTCTGTGACTGTAAAGAACCAAACCTTGGGCATGGAGGGGCCAGAGGCCAGTGCAGTGTCCAGATATGGTGAGGAGGATAGCAGGGCCAGTGCAATCCAAGAGCCACAGCAGCAGGGAAAGGTCAACAGCATTCTGCAGCCAGAAGCCATCAGGCTGTAGATGGAGTTGTGGAGGATGGAGCTGGAGTTCCAGAGAGAAGAGAGGCAACAGCAGTGAGCTGCAGAGGAGAAGTGGGAGTGATAACAGTGAGAAGCTGAGTGAGAGTGGTGAGAAGCAGAGCATGAACAGCAAGAGGCTGACCATGAAGAGCATGAGCGCCAGAGGCAACATGAACTGGAGACGCTACGACTCCAACCACCAGCGCCAGAGCAGGTAAGTGGCTTGAGTTTAACTGGAACTACAGGACTGGGTTACAAATTAAATTCCAAATTGATATCTGAATTTAAAGAGGGGGAGGATATCAATGCCTATTTAAATTTCTTTGAAAATATTTGTATTCAGGCAGATATTCCTAGAAGGTCCTGGAGCTTCTTGCTATCCTGCTACTTACCGGGAAAGTTCAAGATGCATTGGGTCAGATGGACAATGAGGATAGTAATGACTACAGCAAACTTAAAGCTGCACTTTTGAAAAAGTTTGGTTTATCTGCAGAAGCATACAGAGCTAAATTATGTATGCTCAGGAGAAGCCGTGACATGAGCTATGAGGAGCTAGCCATGAAACAACATCCATGTTTAAAATGTTGGTGGGAGGGACTTGAAGCAAACTCTGTAGATAAAATTAAAAATGCTATATTGTTAGAGCAGTTTTTTTGGGCATGCCCAGCAGAGCTGAAAACCTGGCTGGAGGACCAAGATCCCAAAACAGTGCAATAGGCTGCTGAACTCTTGGACCACTATGCCAAGAGCAGACCTGCTCTGAGAGTGAATGGGGCTGGCAAGGCAGTGCAGAAAGGAAAAAGTGTGCCTTCAGGGCAGTTAAAACCCTCGCTGCCTCCACCAAAACCAATTAGCTCCAGGTTTCAAAGGAAAGATTTTTCTGAGAATAGAAATTAATGTTCGGTTTGTAAAATAACTGGGCATATTGCCAGACAGTGTCCCAAAAGGATGAGCAATATGCAAGGTGGGGCTAGGAAAGAAGTGGGTTGTTTGTGTATCCCTGGAAGCATGCCTATAAACATGAGGGAACACATGCACCCAGTCACTGTGAATGGTGTACTGACCCAAGGCTGGAGAGACATGGGCATCCCTAACACTGGTAAAAGGGGATCTGGTAGAGCCTGGTCAGCTTATACCCAATAAATTTGTAATTGTACAAGGGTTCACTGAGGAGGAGAAAACATTGCCACTCACTAGTGTTCTCCTGGACTGGGGTGAAACAGGGAACTGTGCAACAGGTGACTATAGCCAAAACTTTAGCAGTTGATATAATTCTTGACAACAATCTCAAATGGGATTGTGTGTGCAGTTACCCATAGCCAAGCAGCAAAGGAAAACTGTGGTGCCTTGGACCCCATTGAAGCTACTATGGAAACCACTGGGAGGCTGGTTCCCCAACTTGTGTCTCCTGATATGAAGACTAATGAAAGGGGGTAGCAATTCCCCTGGTTGCAGTTAACCAAACAACTACGGGGGGGGGTGGCTTACTCTGAAGAAGGAGAGGTGACTCATTGTCAGAGGGATAGGAATGACAGTGATCCTCAGTGCCCTGATGCTAGAGCTAGGGACCCTAGTTTAGAGACTGAAGGGGACCTTTCCCATGCCTTAGGAATGTGTAAGGAGTTTGAAGCTGCTCAGAAAATTGACCCTAGTCTAGAGAAGCTGAGGGCTTGGGCACACTCTGACGGTGCACAAGGAGGTGACAGGAAATGCAACATTTATTGGGACAATGGACTGATTAATATATACAGGATGCTAAGACAGGGGAGGGGTGATAGGCAGGCAGCTTGTCATTCACTGGGGTACTGTGAGCAGTTGCTCAAGATTGCACATGATATTCCCTTGTCTGGTCATCTGGGAATCACATGCACTATGCAGCAGTTGGGCCAATGTCTATTAGCTCAACTTCACCCAGCAGGTGAAGGAATGTTGCAGGTCTTGTCACTGGTGCTAAGAAATAGGGAAGGCAGGTAAGAGAACCCAAGCTGCCCTAATTCCATTGCCCATAGTGGAGGAGCCATTCCAGATGGTGGGAATGGATATTGTGGGGCCTTTAAATATCCTCAACTCCTCCAGAAAGAGGTTTATCCTGACTGTGGTGGATTATGTCACCCAGTATCCAGAGGCAGTCACCCTATACTCACTGAGGACATACAAAGTGGCAGATGCCATACTTGGGATTTTCTCCCATGTTGAGTTTCCATAGGAGGTTATCACCAGTTGAGGGGGCTTCCTTATGTTGGACCTGATGAAATGTTTGTGGAAGAAGTGTGGGGTGGTGCAGAGACATACAACACCTTATCACCTACAAGCCAATTGGCTTGCATAAATATTTAACTGTACCCTGAAGTCAATGCTCCAAGCGTTTACTGAACAGCAAGGGAGAGACTGGGAGAAATACCTTTGCCAGCTGTTGTTTGCATACAGGTCGGTGCTCCAAGAGTCAAAAGGGTTTTCCCCCCTTTGAGCTCTTATATGGACTCCGGGTACTTGGGCTCCTAGACTTGATCCAGGAGGACTGGAAAGGCAAGCTTGCCACCTAGGGAACTCCCATAGTGGATTATGTCCTTAGGTTTAGGGAAAGGTTGAAGGATCTTATGAGGACAGCCCAGAGTAACCTGGCAGCTGCACAACAGAAACAAAAAGTGTGGTATGACCGCCGAGCCAGAGCTCACTCATACACAGTGGGTCAGGAAGTCATGGCCCTTATCTCAATTCAGAAAGACAAGCTGCAGGCTGAGAGGGCAGGACCATACAAAGTAGTCAGAAAGGTAAATGATCTGAACTATATCATAGCTACCTGACAGAAGACATACAGAAAGAATGTACCATGTCAGCATGATGAAGCCATATGCTAATAGGGCTGAAATGGTGTTTGCAGTATGTAATCCTGAGGAGGGGACAGATGAAGGAGACCCCCTTCTGGACTTGCTGGAAGAAAGCAAGCAGGAGTCCTCTGTGTGCAGTCACAAAAAGGGTCTACAGGCAGTAAAACCAAAGAAAGAAGCACACAGGCAGCATTACATATCAAAGCTGAGAGAAGTTGGAAAGGCTATTCAGATAGCCAAAGCCCAAACAGAGGAGAAAATAGTGCAAGGGAGTAAGAGAGGGGGACAAAACACTTTTTAGATACATAAGCAATGGGCAAAAGATTAAGGGTGGGACAATCAGGCTAAAATTAGATAAAGGACGGATAGTTGAAAAGGATGAAAATAAGGCTCAAGAGCTGAATAAATTCTTCTGCTGAAGACCAAGGCAGCAGCCCAACTATGGGAAAGGCAGTGTGCAACAGAAGAGCAGATGACTTCCACTTCTCAAGAGAAAGAGTCCTAGAATAGCTTAGCAAACTAAAAGTCAGAAAAGTAATAGGACGCAATGGAATCCACTGTAGGATTCTAAAGGAGTTGCAGGAACAAATTGCAATATCGCTCACTGACCTTTTTAATAAGTCACTGGAAAGTGATGCAATACTACTACACTGGAATAAGGCTGTGGTGGTACCATTACATAAAAATAGAAGCAGAGAAGAGCCTGGGAACTACCACTGTCAGTCTGACTGCAGTGGTAGGTAAACTTATGGAAACCCAATTGAAAGATAAGGCTCCAATGCTGCAAGGAAGTTCTCTTCTGTGAGTGGGTTTCTGTGCTACTGCAGGAGTAGCTGGGCAAGAAGAGCTGACACTGTGGGCCTTGGTTATTTTAATGTTTTTCTCTGGGGTTTGAGGAGGGGTGTGTCATGGCATGGCCTGGTGCATTTCGACTTTGTATATCATGACTTCCACCAACTGGAGAGAGGATCCTCACTCGATCCAGACAGGTAGGGACTCCGATTGCTGTCACTCGGTAAAAAGAAAATAAGGCACAATTCGGCAAAGAAGTAAAAAATAATGTGGTGGATGAGGGAGAGCTGACGTCGAGCTGCTGTCAGGGCAAAGGCATCACGTGACTTTGCGCCGGGACACATTTCTATGGTTGCGCTTGTGTGCAAGTCAGTTGTGCATTGCACAACTCTTCTGAATATCCTGGCCATTATTTCAAAAAATGAGTCTCCCAGACTTCTAGCATGACATAAGCTTCTATTTTAGTTGTATACTGACCACATCCTCTACTAATAATTTTTAAAATGTCTTATTTTTTGCAATAGCAGCTTTTCTCAACTTTTCCCATTGTTTGATGTTATATTCATTCATCACTTGTTCTAAAAACTGCTTATAAGTCTTCTTTGCTCTGTGTAAGTCTTAATTATTCTTTCTTGTTCACCTCTGTTTTATTGCTGTAGCCATCTGATTTCATTCTTGTTTAGCTTTTTTGAAGGGGTTGTTGAACCATGTTTTCTGACCTGAAATCTGTCTTTATTTGTCTTGCAAAGAGACCTTATGTAAATATTTATTTTTTGGCATTCTTGTATTGTATTCATAAAGTTGACAATTTCTAACAGAAAATAGAGTTAAAAATCTACGTTTTGACCTTAGGTCTTCTTCAGGAAATATCTAAAAGAGAAAAAAAACAAGTTAATGTAGAGGAGAGGTAAAATGAGAGAGATATATATGTGGAGAAAGAAGAAGGGGGAGGCTAAGGGAGAAGAAGTGATAAATGGTAAGATTAAGAGAGAATCTGAGAAACAAAAAGGTGATGATGGGAAAGATAAAGCATAATGGGAGAGAAAGAGCTGGGGAAGTTCCCAGGTGGAGACTAATTAACATGGCCTTGTAAGAAGGCTGAAAGGTGACAAATGTGTGTGAAGGAGACAGAAATGGAGACATATGGTGAAAATGAAAAATAAATAGTACAAAAACAAATTGACTTTAGGGAAAAAAGGGGATGGCTAGAAAGATGTTGGTGGAAAATAAGTCTGTCATTTTAAAAGCGGTTATACTGTGCAAACCCTAGAGGCGCACTAATTTCTAAACTCTCCACAATTGACTTTCAACATGTTTTGCAGCCAAATTATGTTAATACAAGCTTCTTTTGTTCTGCTTTTGCTTCCCTCCTCTATTACAGGAAACAGCAATGCCCATTTCCCTACTCTAACCAAACCCTAAGCTGCACTGCAAAGTAGATCGTCACAGGCTAGGCTACTTCCCATCCACACACCTCATTAACTCACACAACCCCCTTCTTCTACAAGCAACATTAGCCAAAGTGATCCAGTCACTTCCCTTACCCTGCAAACCTCTAGAAAATCTCATCAGCGCATGACACTCAAGAAATTATTGTAAGCGTCTACAGCTAGCTGCACTCAGGCATGCACTCCTACTCCTATTACTACTGGCCGGACATATCCACCCAAATCCAGGGCCTTCTCTGGATTTCATAAAAAAAAAGACAGGGTAACGCTGGTCTTCTGCTAACCTCCTTAAACATCCGCAGCCTGCCTAAAAAGCTAACTCTACTACAAGTTTGGGTAGCACAACACTCACCTGACATTCTTGCCCTCTCCGAAACCTGGCTCACAAGAAATGTCCCAGACTCATCAGTTACCCTAAATAACTACACAATTTTCAGGGATGACAGAGTAGGCAAATGGGGTGGAGGTTGCGCTATTTATGCCAGACCACAACTACAACCATTACTCATCCCCCTTCCACCTCTGATGCAAGGGGCACAAGCCATTACAGTCAAAATCATGGTAGGCTCCCATGGAAACCGCTGTACATAATGGCGGTTTACATACCCAATAACCAAAAACTAGCCTTTGACTCCATAATGGCCAACATCATGCTACTCCCCCCTAGAAGTGAACTCATTGTTCTGGGTGACTTTAATATTAACTGGCTCACTACCTCAGCAGATCCCTTCAAAGATGCTGCTACAGCGCATGACCTCACCCAAGTCATCCAGACCCCTACCCGGCTAGATCCTAGGACAGGAACACAAACCCTCCTGGACCTAATATTAAGAAAACGCTCCCAATCATCTCACTAATGTCAAGGTCCTACCAGATGTCTTTAGTGATCACTCCCCCCTCTCCTGCCTCTGGTCAAACAAGTGCCCAACTGCTCCACCCAAAATCTCGCTCCAAAAGCATATTAAAAAGGCGCAATAACCAAGATACTCCACTCTCTTTCTCTCACCGACTGGTCCACTGTCCACTCAAGCGCAATCCGTGGATGAGGCACTCACCTTCTTTATCAAAATCTTCAACACAGTATGTAACAAATATGCCCCTCTCTCAAAAAAGATCCTAAAAACCAGAGACACCCGTGGATCACACAACCCCTGTTGGACCAGATGCACCACAGAGACAACCTTTGGCACAAAGCAATCTACTCAAATTACCCCATGACAGACAACTATACAGAGGCAAGAAACAAATGCACCAGGGCCATTAGGCTTGCCAAGGCAAACCACTACAAGCTAGCCCTCACCTCAACCTGGGGCACGGAAGCAAATTCTGGAGCAATGTCAAAGAACTCTTGGGAAAACTGTTAACCAAACACCTACCCAAATACTCTCAAATAGTGCCCTCTCTCAAAACCCCTCCACTATAGCCAACGTCCTAAACAATTCCTTCACAGACCTCAGCCAAATCCTCCCACCAAATTTCTTTGACCCACCCCAAGTGTCCCACTGAACCCCATTCCCAGTCATAACCCCAAAACATTTCGCTTCAAAACAATCTCCTGCAGTCTGGCCAAACACTATCTGGCACATGCCCTACAGAATAAAAGGTATAGCAGTGACTCTGTAGACCTAAAAATAATCCGTCTAACACTTGGCATGACCCTCCACACATCACCAAGATTTTCAACCTATCACTCCATCTAGGAAATTCCTGAGCTATGGAAAGGGGAATTATTACACCTATCCTAAAAGAGGTGACCCTACGGACCCCAGTAACTACAGCCCCATTCATGTTACTCCCCACTCTCAAAAGCCCTAGAAAGAATTGTATCAGACCAAATCACAGAGTACCTCACGGGCACTCCTGCTTTGCCAAGAACAACGTGGTTTCAGACGGGACACAGTACCACTCGGCACTCCTAGAATTCACATCATGTGTGCACGAGGCTCTAGACAGGGGTGATATTGCAGGAGCAATCTTCATCGACCTAACCAAAGCATTTGATACTGTCAGCCATGACCTCCTATTATACCTACTCCCCTCCTTCAACCTTGCACCAGACACATTATTCTGGTTCAAGAGCTATCTAACAGACAGAACACAACAGGTTAAAATCAATACCACCCTATCCACTAAAACCGGGTTCTATCAGGTGTACCCCAAGGATCAATCCTAGGCCCCCTACTATTCCTCTCTTCTTGAACTCCATCCCTAAAGCTTGTAATGGGAAACTTCTGCTCTATGCAGATGACACAGTAGTCTACTGGAAAGACAACTCCTAAACTCCTTCCAATATAGGCTGCAAACCTACTTCCATGAACTAGAAGACTGGTTCTCAAAGCACAGGCTCATATTAAACCACACCAAAACAAAATCCATGATCTTTGTGCACCGACAAGCCCCATGTAAGAGCCCACTTAAACATCTCCAACAACCAGGGCATCTTAATTGAACAAGTCGCGGATTTCAAATACTTAGGCATCACCTTAGACTCATCTCTCACCTACCACACACACATCAACCAACTGTCCTCCTCACTAAACACTAGACTAGGGATCCTCTACAGGCATAGACAATGCCTCCCACTGCATGCCCTTCGTCTGGCAGTGACCAGCATGGTCATATCCTTGATAGATTACGGAATAATAATATATCGGACAGCTGACCCCACTGCCTTGAAGCGCATCGACCTTGCCCTCAATAAAGCAAGCCGACTGGTCACTGGAAGTGACTACTTAACCCACACCTGCGACCTCTACAAATTAGCGGACTGGCTGACCTTTAAAGGAAGGCTAAAATACTACACCTGCCTCAGGCTAAGAAAACCCTGCTGAAATCTGCACCTTCTCTCCACTCCCTAATATAAACTAACACCCACAGGAGCACCCCAAGGCACCTAACAAACGTGCCCATCCATGTCCCCTATCGATGGACTGTGCTAGGTCAAAGGTCTTTCAGCTACCGTGCACCCACCTGGCTCAACGAACTCCCACTTACTATAACCCAGGTGCCAACCTTAGGCCAATTTAAATCCAAAACCATGAGACACCTCATAGCCTCAGAGAAATGTAGCTGCAATTGAGCATCTAACCCCTCCTCGATGCAGGGTTCCTATTTAACCCCACGTACCTACCCAGAACCTCAAATGTAGTCTCAGACTGAGGATAAGACCATCCATACACCATTTGTTGGATGCTAATCTTGCCTAGGGCTGTAAGTAACTATATGTAACTTACCTTGTAAATGTTTGTTGTTAACTTGTAAAGCAACACTTTGTAACACTAAGCATTGATGCTTGTGCACATGATTCTGTATACTGTGGTCTCACAAAACTACTTGTTTGTCCAGACATGGAGCCTTTGCAAAGGAGTCTTTGACTCAAAGGTTGTAATTCTGAAAATTAATTAATAAATAAATAAATACTGTTTTTTATCTCCTCTGCTCCTTTCTTGACAGAGGCATCTGAGTACCTCTAACTACTCTAAGTCTGCTCCCCTCCCCATATCTCTTCCTTCCCTTCCCACCTTGACCATTCCTCCAATGTTTTTTTTTTCTGTAATATACTGTATTATACTGGCTTACTGAAACCTTTATAATTTGCTGACCATTCTATGTAACATGTTTTGTTTGTTTGTACATTGATGATGTGGAACTTTTATAAAAGAGCCATTGGCTCAAAGGTAATAATTCCTAGAACAATAACTAAACTAAACTAAGTGTAAAGTGACTAAAGTAAAGAAATGTGCTCAACTCTAACTCCCACCCCCCACTACCAAGCAACAAAGAAAACATCTGACAGCCCTGAATCTTGGTGAATCAGGGGTCATCTCTTCTGTGGGGCTCTCAGCCCTTACCCTCACCCATTGCATGATCAAACAACATCAGATGTAATTTGTTTTCTTCAGGCAGGGCCAGCAGTCTGTTGGTAGCATGTGGGTAGACACAGTTCTGTACATTTGAAGACGATATCAAAATGGGGCAAGGGCTGAGATCCCAAGAAACAGCCCTCCCGATTCATCAACATTCAGGGCAGCTGAAACTGTAATTTCTTTTTCTTTTGTTGATTGTTGGCTAGTGGGTAAGGAGTTAAGGTTGGAAACCCTAGCACAACAATTCCCTATTTTTGTTACTTTAATCTGAATCATAATTGATGCATTAACAAAGTTTGTTGCAAAGAATTGCCTTACCTTTTGAGATAGCAGAATCATATCCTTATTTGGACCTTCATGAACACATCCATATTACAGCAGAAATGCAGGTCACTGTAGGCCCTGTGATTCCATGCCTACATAGAAAGATGCACACATCCATGTGGTTTAAAGCAAGGGCCCAGCTTCTGTGCATTGAGGAGAGCAGTTTATTAATTTGTTGTAAGTTTTTTTTTTTTTTTGTGGGCCATGCTTCAAAGAAACAATATATTATGCAGGGCTTGACAAATCCTATAACCCAACATTTGGGACAACCATTTTTAAGTGAGAACAAGCAGTCAGATATTTACTGGTTGTCCACAGACTACCAAAAGTTCCAATTTTTTGTGTGTGTGTACCTGTTTTTCTTTTCCTATAGGGTCCATCACCAGCTGCTAGATATCTGTAACATTTTCATTGCCAGGGCAGTCATCTGATGGTCTTAGTTATAGTCATCTGAGACTATTCTGACACTTGATGGAATGTGCACCCACAGCCCTGACTATAGCAGCAAGGGGCTGATAGTGCATTAGCCAAGCACTCAGATTGGGGATGAGCATGAGGAGACAGCAGGGGAGAGGGACCTCTGTTGGAAACATGATTGCGACTGGTCCAACACAGCCTGACTGATGGGGTAGGCAGCATATTGGTGAGAAGACTGCCTGTCAGTCCTGGCTATTGGCCATCACACTTGTGGTGGAGCTGGCAGTTTCAGTAGCTCGGCACACATTTGAAGAAGGCACCATTTCGCTACTGACACTGCTAGAGGAGAGACTGTTATATTTTGCTCCATTGTTCTTGCTCTTGCTGCAGCATTTGGTGGCAATGCCTCGACTCGCACTTTGTGTGTGTTTTGGGGCCATCACTCATCATCACACATCTACAGACTGAATCTATAATATACTACTAATACCGGTTTTGGAATTTGGGGCCATCACTGATCATCACACATCTACATCCCTTGCTTACAGATGGCAAAAAAATGCTGCAGTTTGGACATACAAAGCTATCTCAAATAAACTGCCCCAGTACATCTCTGTCTGTTTACCCTTGTGCACTCTGGGGAAAGCATGCTCTGAGAAGCACCTCATATATCTACCTTTATGTTTACAAAGCAAAATCTCACATTGGCAGAGCAACCATCAGCTTTGTGCTCCCTCAACTGTGGAACAAGCTGTAAAAAAACTTTGAAATTATCTAACCCCATCAGCCTAGCAGCTTTTAAATCTCTATATCTACATCATAATAAGGAGTACTGTGCCTGTCTACCCTAAATAGTGACTCCTTTAAGTCCAAGCACACTCTAATTACTACTGTTAAAGACTGATCACATTTATAATCGACTCATTCCTCTCCCTTTTCCCTGGTTCCAGCTCTAAATTCTCCATACTGTGTCACTATATATCTTTTTATATTAGGTTTTATTTTTGTTGATTGCACCGATATTTATTTCTTTATTTATTTATTAAATTTTAGTAACCGGGTGAGCCACTGGGCCCCAGAGGTCCCTTTTCAGTGGCAACCATGAATTTATGTGACATAAAATACATCAGAAATACAGTACATGCATCGTCATACAGATTTATACATGGTTGTTATGTATATTTCTTTACTTTTATGAAAAATGGTGTCCTACCCAAAACTAGCTGTATCTTCTGTTCTAAACATATGCTACTGTCAATGCTACCTGCTGACACTTTGTATGTACTGTATTATTGTATCTCACTTTATTTGTATTATTACTGTTTTCTTGTGTGTTGCATCCCATGAATATTGTCCCTTGTTCCTTGTTAACAAACATAGGTCCACCTCGAAAATAGAGCTTGCTCAACGGTGATCGCCTGGTTAAATAAAGACTTTGATTGATAAATCTGTAACATACTACTAATACCTCTTTTGGAATTTGGGGCCATCCTCATCATCACACATCTACAGACTGAATCTATAATATACTACTAATACCTGTTTGGGAATTAGCAATAAAAATATAAAATATAAAAGTAAAGGCATCGAGACCAAGTGGGCAGGAAATCAAGTCTGAGAGAGGGAGGATGTGATGTAAATCAAGTCAAGTGGAGAAGATAAATCAAGTCACGTGGAGAGATATTATTCAAAGGTGTTTTGCCTAGCTTCTGCTGACATCACCATGGGGAATGCAGCACTAAGGAGATAGCTCTTATACATGGACACCTAAAAATGCTACAAAACTTAAGCAACAGCTAAAAAAATCTAAACAAATTACCACAAGAGTGCTCACAACTAGATGGGTGGATGTCGGAAGGTAAAAGTAAAAGAAAACAGATGGATTCAGCGAGATTGTCAGTGATTACTACACACAATGCTGCTGAAAGTCTTAATATGGTGGATCCACAGCCTCAGCATCTAAAACCCAGTAAAGTAGCCATCCTAACTGAAATAAAGCTTTTAGGGGAGAGGTCAGTAACTTTAGAGCTGAGCTCAATGCAGAGATAGTAAAAATGGGACAAAAAGTCACGGAGCTTGAAGCACATCAAACTAAGCTAGACAGCTGAACTCGACAGACTTGACTGCCTGGTCGTGCATATATTAAACAAACAGAAAGGCCTAGAAGAGAAATGTGAGGATCTAGAAAACAGGTCGAGATGTAATCTATGCATTCATGAAGTGCCAGAGGATGAGGAAGGGAGAGATGTGTGTGCCTTCATGGATGGATTGTTACGTGAGATTCTACAGAGAGACCCAACAGTATCTTTAGACAATGAATGGGTGCACCCTGCATTGCTTCCTAAACCTCAACAACCAGACCAGCGCCTACAACCTATAGTCTTAAAATTCTTGAACTACTCTATAAAGCAACAAATACTAACCAGAGCATGGCGCATGAAGATGCCTTAAGCAAAATCAAGTATGTCTTACACACTAGGAGGAATTTGTTGGTAGGCAAAAACTGTTTTGCAAAAATGGCCTTCACTTGAGTTGCAAGGGGAATTGCTTATTGGGTGAACACATACTCAAGTACATTGATAAGCATTTAAATTTTTTGACCTGGGGGAGAGACAGCTTTTCCCTCCTCCCAAAACATAACAGTTTCAACACATACACATTGTCAACTGAAACATTTGAAACATTTATATTTCAATGCTAGGAGCCTTCAGAGCAAAATAGACAAGTTAAAGGTCATAATAGCAACTGAAAAAATAGATGCTGTATTGGTCACCAAAACATAGTGAGATGAGGAATCCAGTTGGGATCATTTATTACAGAGTATATCATATACAGCTTTAACAGAACTAATGAGGGCAGGGGTGTTACCAGGGCTAGAAATTATTTTTTGAGATGCTTATCCGAGGGACAGGTGGAATGTACATGTTGCCTGTCCGGACAAAGTTTTACCTGTCCACATTGTTGTGAGGTGAATTTTGAACTCAAAACATAAAATGGACAGTAAAGTGGAAATAGAGAAAACTGTTGCTTTTAGGGGGTTATTTTTCAAGGTAAAACACTGATTGATTCTAGTCTAGTCTATTTCTGAATCAGAACTTGAATCTAGTCTGCAGCCATATGGTCTCAAATGAGGTCTTCTCTTTTGTTTTCCAGATTTGAACCATAGTGTTATGGCATCCTGCAGGTCAAATGTAGCAATGCTAGCATCTGTCAGCTTGACACGCATTAGTTCAGATGTAGTCATAGGAGACAGACAGGACCACCAGTCAGACTTCACTCTGCCCATCAAGCTGAATCCTTTCTCAACCATTGCAGTTTGGGTTGGGATCAGTAGAGCTATTGTGACTAAGACCAGAATATCAGGGAGTCGCTGTTCATGTGCATCATTATGGAGAATTTTTTGCCAGAAATCCAAATAGTGAAATTTCGGAGACAGCTCATTCAGTGATTTTTTTTCATAAGTGGTTTAAGCTCTAACCATTGCGCTACAATCATGTTTACATTATGATTGTGTTTCTTGAGTACAGTATGTCACTGTAGTGCTCTGTGAGGGTTCTGACTTCTTCATTGCCATAAAGGGCTAGCTGGTGGTCACTATCTGGTAACTGTAATGGGTTAAATATCCTGAATGACCGTAGGACTTTGTCTGTTTTAAAATTGGAAAATTGTGAGTTAATACTTTCAATTATTGATGAAAGAAGGCTTGTAACATCACGTAACACTGCCTGTTTTGTTCTAGCTATAGAATATCCCCTTTCTAAGTTAAGGAAGATATCAGATCCACAGTACTGAACCTGAGTAGTGGCTGAGCCTGTCAGTCGACTTGTGCTAGTATCACTGTCAGCTGTGTCAGAGTCAGGGAACAAGAGCAATTCGTTACAGACTTTGTCCGTGGAATTATTTAAGAGATCCCTGAAAAGTCATCTGTTTTCACTGGCATTTGGTTAGTTTATGTTATGGTTATTTCATTGTTTTATGTTTTCATTTATTATTGCTGATGTTTTATTTCTTGTTTTGTATCAGTGCTTTGATTTATTGAAGCGCTTTATAAATAAATTTTGATTTGATTTGATTTTTAGAGTTTATCCTGCACAGGATAGTTCTCTAGCCAGAGCACTGTGCTTTCAACCTTACTGACTATTGTTTCTACTGTTGAGCTGTCTCTCTGTAGAGTTAGACTGAAGCCATCATGACAGAAGGTATTCAGCCAGAAACTGAGAAAAGGGACAAATCTCACAGTACTTGTTGTTTTGAACAACCCACTGGCCTGATCTTTTGTTTACCCTGGTGTGGAAACAATGTGCTGTAAATGTACAACTAAGGCCTTGTAGCTGGACAGAATAACAGACAGAGCCCTTTCTCTGTGTGCAACCCACGGGTCCCTGACACATTAACTGGTTTGTGAGCAATTGTAGCTCATATTACTGGCTAACTCTTTGAGACCAGCCCAGTTTTGGGAGACTTATGGTATATTTTATAGATACCCATTAAGACTTCATCTGTTGTTTTCATGTATGGAATAGATGTTGCTGATTGCTTTATAGCAAGATCCAACTTGTGGGCACTGCACTGAATCCCTAACAAATGAGGTACGTCTTTCAAAATCCTGCCAAACACCCCAGTCACTTTACCCAACAGGACGGGTGCCCCATCAGATCCAAAAGCAACACTTTTTTCTTTCCAGTCCAGGGTGAATTCTAAGGCATCACCTATTGAGTTATAAATGCTTTCACCATTTGGAATAGAGACTGGCTGAAGGGAAATAAATTTGTTTACTGGACGGAAATTTTCCATTGTTCTAATATAGATTGCCTCCTCTTCTATTACTGATACATCAGTGCTTGAGTCACATAGGAAAGAGATAAAAGTGTTACTATTAACCAATTTTGCATCTTTCATCCTTATTGATTCCGAAATAAAATGTGTGAACATTGCTGCCTGTTTGTCACTTCTATAACTAACTCTGACGTTTGCACCATTTACATGTTGTAATTCTAATATGCCAAGGAAATCTGTGAATGGGCGTTCTGAATTAATCAAATAACGAGTTGTTCTAAACAAATGTCCAACTTGTGTCACCTCATTTTTTTCCATTTGTATTATTCCTCGTTCTATTGCTGACTTGGAAGGGTCTGTGTTATACACAGTATTTTTTTCATTAGCTAATTTATGAGGTTTGGAGAGTTCATGAGTGCGTACATTTTCAAGTCTCATGCTCTTACAGCCAGTAATGAAAGTGTTTGTCTCTTTTAAGTATTTTTTGCAATGTGAGCAGGTCATGCCCACATTAGCCTCATAAAGTAGCCACTCCCTATTTTTCTTTCAGCTCTCCTGGAAGCCTCTTTTACTTTTTGTCCCAGTTTCCATTATTGGAGTAGCCAGAGTTGCTGTTGGTGTATGAACACTAGCAGTGGCAGTGGCACTACGTGCCGGGGTGAGGTGCTGTTACTGACTCTGTTACTAATGGAGTAACAGGTGAAGTACACAGAGGAATCAAGCTTTCTCCTCCTCCCCTTGGCTTGAAGCTGAAGGCTTTCCATTTGCACTAGACATAATTTTTTAAATCCAAACTTTAACAAGACATTTTCCCCTTTTGGTTTCTGCTTAGCTGGGGGGAATGGGGTTACTGTAGTACTGCTAATGACAATGTTTAATTAAGTAGAACAGTAGACACACACTACAGTGATGATCAGATAATCTTTTGATGTGACAGTGAAGGTTTGGTTTAGTTTTCTTTTTTATCGCGAGAGAGAGAGAGAGTAGTCAAAAGTAGAACAAACTTAATTAGCTCTCAGGCTGCCAACTTTTTTCCTCAAGAATGAATCTCCATTCTCTTTTGTGTTGGTTTTGGTTTACTTAGTTATGTTATCCAAGCCACACAACAGTGTACAGAGTTTGAGAGTGCCTGCCTTCTCTAATTCACACCAGCCTTTCCTTTTATACGGACCACCACCCCCTCCTTTCCTCTCCACTGGCAGTGGCAGAGCAGAGTACTTACTCAGTGAAAGTACAGCAGGAGGCAGCAGCTGTTTGTTTTAATAGGCTGGCGGAGGCAGAGGGGCTAGCAAGTAGGTAGGATGTAGCTACATGAACACGACAGTATCTTTCAAGCTGCAGCCACCTGGAAGGCTATAAGCTGAGCAGCCAGCTACTTAAAGACTAAGGCAGTTTCAGTGATCTTGAGCTGGTTAGGGTAGGTTTATACTGGGATGCAAAAGAAATGAACAGAGCAGGAGAGTGGGAGACTAGAGCTGCTGCAGCCTAGATTTATTCAGCCTCCCCTCCTCTCTCCTTCACAGATTACAGTGCCTGCCTGCTTTGTTAGTTTTTATACATTTTTTTTATGAAATAGTTCCCTGCCTCTCCCCTCCATGGCTACACAGAGGACTGTTTGGGAGACAACTTGGGTCCACACAAGACCACACACACTGCTGTCTCAGTCACTGAAGGATGTGAGTGGGATGGTAACACAACAGCCCCTTAAGTCTGTCTTATATATTTTTTCAAAGTTCCATCTGTCCTGTCCAGTCCAGAATCTCATGTTTTTTTTAGTGCCTCTTTTGTTCCTTCCTTCCCCTTGCTTTAAGATATTCTCCTGTCCCACTCCTCTTTCCTCCACCACCACTTAGCTCTTCTCACCCAACAGACAGCAGATCCAGGCCTGCCAAAATGAACACAGAAGTCAAAATTACATTTACTTTTTTGTGAATCAGAATTCAGACAGTTATCAGCACAAAAATGAATGAGGCCTGAAAAGGGCTGTTGGAGTGTCTGTGTATTTAAACAAAGCTGCCTCGTGTTGTTTTCTATAGAACTTGCTCTGTGATCACTCCTCCTCCTCACCATTCAGGCACCAGACAGAAAATGTTTAGCGAGTTTGGGCACAGCAACCTCGCATGCAAGTGGCGTTGCTTACATGCGCAATTTCAGAACTGAATTCGGCTGCATGCACGGTCCTTCCCAAGCAGGATCGGGATCACTGTCACTTCGGTGAAGGTCAGATGACATCCAATAGCAGCAGTCACCTGACCAGACCCAGAACAGCAATGGCAGGGCAAGCGGAGCTAGCGGGAGGAGTAGGTGAGTGGCGCTACACTTTCTTGCAGGGCAGGGGCACGTAAGACATCAGGAGGGACCCCAGTGTCAGGACAGGACTCTGCATGGATTCCGCTAGGTCCTAGTGCCACAAATGAATGGCAGCAAGCAGAATTTAAAATGCCTGTCCAATGGACAGGCGAACTGAAAAATCAGCTGTCCCACTTGAAAACCAGCTGTCTGGGACAGGTGGACAGCTCGTTATTTCGAGCCCTGGTGTTGCCATTTTCTTAAAGATATACTACAAACAGCTGAAATCTCCAATAAAATCAAAACTTCTAAAAATTCCTCTGAATCCATTTGGATCAAGTAATCTTAAATAAGAATAAACATATTATTTTAGGTGTCTGTTACCATCCCGTAGTGTCTTCAGACTATTTTGATACACTCATTAAAGAAATAGAAATAGCAAGTTAATTAGGGGCATAATATTGACAGGAGACTTTAACCTTAGTGATGTAAATTGGAAAAATCAAACAGCTTCATCCAGTTTGGGGAAAAAAAAAACTACTAAATATATGCCAACAATGTCATCTCATCCAGATCATCCATTAGAAACAACATTCCAGACCTTGTTATTCATAATAAAATGTTGCTCTTAAAGATATCCCTATGCCTTCACCTATAGGTAACAGTGACCACTGTACTATTCGCTTCACCTTAGAACATATGATAACCATGGTCAATAATAAAAATATATATATATATATATATATATATATATATATATACACGATAACGCTGATATTACTAGTAAACTCCAGGGTTTTAAATAATTGATTAGCATTTTTTTTCTTGGGGCATGTACAGAAAACATTTATATAGGTTTTCTAGAAGTGTTGCAAAAATAGCATCAAAAGGGAAAAAAACATGTGAATATATATTAGCATCTGAAGCAAACAAGGATAACAGCAAGTTGTTTTTCTCCATTATTAACTCCCTAAAAAAGCCTATGTTAGGTAGGTCCCCTTCAAGTGAATGACATTATAATTCATGACCCCTATGATATGGCTAACATATTTAATACTAACTTTTGTGATATATTTCAAACCAGTCAGAAAGCAAATACGGTTTCAGATTCCCCAGGTAATCATATTACTCTCTCCGAACAAGAGAGCCATCTCAAATTAACAACACTTAAAGGTAAAATCAGTACATCTCCAGATAATATATCTGGTCATCTTCTGTATCTGTTATCAGATAGCTTGTCATTACCCCTTAAATTACTATACGAACAATGTATCAGTGATAATTTTGTCCATGAACTTTGGAAAACCACATATGTAGTCCCCATTTTTAAGAAAGGACCATGGAACAACTGGGAAAACTACAGACCAGTCAGCTTAACCTCGCCAGTGTGTAAAGTCCTGGAAAGCAGAATTAAATATCTAGCCTCATCTACTCTGGCTATACTGGATAATGAGCAACATGGCTTTAAAAAGAGACATAGTTGCCTAACCAACTTGTGTTTCTATGAAGATGTAAGCCTATGATTTGACAACAGATCCCCTTACAGTGTTATTTCTATAGATTGCAGTAAGACTTTTGATTCTATTCCACGTTGGGCTTTGTTACCAAAATTTATATTAATTTAACATTAACCACAGCATTGTGAGATGGATAGCAAACTGGTTGACAGATAGAACACAGCAAGTTTTGATAAATGGTCAGCTTTCAAACATCGGTTCTGTCTCTAGCAGGGTTCCATAGGGCTCTGTTTTGGGCCCTTGTTTGTTTCAGGTCTTCATAGCTGATTTAACATATAGTTGTTGTTCTAACACCATTAGATATGCAGATGACATAAAAATTGGTGGTCAGTGCTCCCATTCTGAACAGACTGCATCTATTCAGAATGATTTAGATCACATTTCCCACTGGGTTGGGCAATGGGGGATGAAACTGAATCACAACAAATGCAGGGTTATGTACTTGTGAACCAATAATACAAACCACATATACATATTAGATGACACGGTGTTGACTAGTACTTGTACAGAAAAAGATTTAGGAGTTCAAGTATCAAATGACTTCCCCATTCACAGATAAATGGAACCATTCTTAAAGCAAATAGGGTCATTTGGTCCATCAAGAGAAACATTAAGTCAAGGGATAGAAAAGTATTACTGCCCTTGTACAAAGCTTATGTTGCCCCAGTCTGGACTTTTCTTCCCAATTATGTTGCCCATTTAGGAAATACAATATCCTACAGTTCGAAAAAGTTCAAAGGCAATTCACCAACCTAGTTAAAGGTCTGCATGATACCTCCTATGAAAACAGACGTACTTCTTTGAATTTAATGTCCCTATCACAGGGTGACCTCTTTCTCATGTATGATATAATACAAGATCCTTTCTTGTTGACTTCATTTGGCTTTGAGTTCAAAAATAATATCTATAACACTAGAGGTTATCCTCTACAGTTATAAGGCAGAAAATTTAATATAATGCCACATAAATATTTCTATACCTTACGGACTGTTAATCCGTGGAATGCATTACCACTGGAGGCAATTACCAGTAGTTCTAAAATCTGTATTTAAGTCCAAGTTGGAAAAATGTATGTTCTCTGGCATTAAAATTTGTTATTCTTAATTACAGGAGCATTCATGGCTTTATAGCTCCCTAACTCCAGAACAATCTTAGTATGAATCTTAATATGAAGTAAAGTGCAACGGGAAGCACATGTACCTTGACAACAACTATTCTCCAGCAGTCGCAGCTAGACAAAAAGAGTATGCACCAATCCTCTGAATGCTGAAACAGTAACAGCTCAAATTCAATGTGCCATACCCTGTGCATCTCATGGTCATATTCCAAGAAGACCCACAAAATTTTGAAAACACCGAAGCAGCAATAAAGGTACTCAATGCAAAGGAAATCTTTGTTTCTAGAGACATGGATATGTTGTTCTATCCACACTTACTGGCAGGTTCCTTGCCACTTTAAATCTTGCTGGTAGGTCTTCAAGCTGGCTCCTCCCACCCACTCGGGTGGTAAAACTCTCGGCTCCACCCCATGACGCTAGATCTTCTTTACCACTTGGAAGCTCAGGTTCCTCCTTTGCGCTCTGCGTTTTAGGCCTGGATCCTACCTCGTCGGTTAATCTGAAAGTCATACTTAAATTTACTAGACTTCAGTCTTTTTCTTCCTTCGCGGCTGCGATGGACAAATTGACTCCCGGATTTCAGCTGTGCCCTTGAGGGCAGAAGATGTCTTGGGCTGACCGCACTCCACATGTGTTCACTGCCTTGGGCTCGATCATGATCCGCAGGCCTGCGAATTGTGCAAGTCCTTCTCAGTCAACGTTCTCAAAGACCGTGCTGCCATACTTCAACTGATATTTGACCTCTTTCCACTTTACTGTGGGACGAGACAGGGATGCCCATTATCCCCTCTACTCTTTGCCCTATATCTCAAGCCCCTAGTAGCATCAATAAGAACTAATTTGAGGGTGTAGGGAATGCTGCTAGGGATGCCAACATAAAATTTCACTGTTCTGAGATGATATTCTGCTGACACTAACCTCCCAGTAGATTCGACACCAGCAGTATGGAAATAAGTAACTAAATTTGGAGAGCTGGCAGGCTATACAGTAAGCGTCAGAAAACAGAAGTCTTTTCACATAATTACAACCTATCAAAAGAATGAAAAAGAATATCCCTCTAAGTGGTGCAAACAGGCTATAAAAATACATGGAATTAAATTAACCAAACAAGAGATGCATGTAGAGCTGCTCAATTACTAACCACTCACGCAACAGCTGGGTGGAACCTCTCCTGATAGACTCAACTACCCATAGGACTTCTGGAAAGAGTGGAGACCATTAAACAGAACATTTTCCCCATATTTTGTTTTACCTTCAGACCCTCGATAACACCACAGAATTTTACTTTAGACCATGGGACAGAATATCTCATGTTTCATCTGGAAAGGAAAACCTCCCAGGATAAGATGCACTATCCTGCAGCTTCCACGAGACAATGAGGGCCTCAACCTCCCGGACTTACAGAAGTATGCAGAAGCATCTCACTTACAAACCCTCGTATGCTGGGTCAGGGTACATGACAATTCGCTCCCGACAACTCGTACTGTGACTACTCACTCCGGACAATACACTCCGCCGTCATCTTGCTCCTACGTCAATTCTTGTTATGCCAATTCACTCCCTCTATCTTTTAAAATACTGTTCTACTGATCAAAAAATATGTTGGTGCCTGTCTACATCATTTCCACACCATTCTGCCAGTACCAGTACCATATACAATTTAATTTGTTCTGTGCTTGCTCCTGTCACTTTTAAAAAACAGTACGGTGCCAATAGATGTAACTGCTTGCCTGATGTATTTGCAAATCACAGTTTGCCTTGTAACTAATCATGATTGACAGGTGCCATAATTCATTTTAAATCCTAATAGTGTGCTGTATTTTGATGGTAATTGCATCAAATGGGGAATGAACTGCAATGGGTTACACACCATCAGTAGGGTATCACCTGCATATAGGCAGATTTCCTGTTGTATTACATCACATGAAGTCCTTATGCTCCACTGAGTTTTGTCTTACTGCTGCCACTAGGGTCTCTCTCTCTCTCTCACTCCAGGGTAAAAGGGAGGGGTGACAAGAGGCATCTCTCTCATGTTTCATGTAGATATACTTAGCACCCTATTTACTTGGATTCGTGCTTTATGTGTTTCATACAGTGCAGTAATCCATGCAGGAACTGTGACCAAATCCACATTGCTTCAGGCTATATAGCAAGAAATGCCCACTGCCTCTGTTGAATGCCTTCTCAGTGCTGCTAGATATTGCCAGGTTGATCTGGTTGGAAGTCTTTTACAGCAGTAGAAATATTATGAAGGCACTGCTTATTATCAGAAGAGTAACTCTTTGGAATGAATTACATCTGATTCTAGATAATCAATTTTCATATGGCTGTCATCATGATTTGCCAATATTTAAGTCAGAATTTTTAGGTCTCCAGTGATTAATGAATTGGGTCTGTAGGAGCCACACTCCATTGTGTCTTTAATGGGCCTAGGGCTGACTTAGATAACCACATTGTTCCATTCTGTCAGGAATATTTTGTTCTCAATACCCTATCTTGCATTTTCGAGTGGACTTAGAATTTCTTGTGTACATATATTGAAAACTCCTGAAAGCCCCTCAAGGTCAGGTGTTTTGCCATTCTTCGACGACTTCGTATTTTCTAATATTTTTTTCTCTGGTTATCAGAGCATCTAATACTTGTTCATCTTGTTCTGAGAGAGTGCAGCACTGTGTAGTCTTAAAATAAATTCTCTAATTGTCTTACTTCTTTCTGTGGATGTGGGTTTAAGTACAGCTCCTCATAATACAGCACACATTTATCTGCAATTTACTTAAGGGAAGTGATAAAAGCACAGTTAGAAGCACTAATCCCTGGAGCTGGAGACTACAATAAAGTTCTAGTTCTAGAATACAATAAAACTCTAGTCCATAAATGAGGTACACCACTTTGCATTTGAAAGCGTAAGCCGCCCAGACTGGTAAGAGAAATTTAAATTAAATGCTGAATAATTGATTTTGGGAGCGAATTCTCATAGGGAAGTGAGTGTCGGAGAAGCGAATTAGCGCTGGGGTGAATTGTCGGGAGTGAGTTGATGTGGGTAGAATTGTCAGGAGCGAGTTGTCATGTTCCGGCTGGGTCAATTCACAATATATGGCCGACTGGAAAACCATAGAGCTTACTTGGGGAGACCTGTTCAACTCTGAAGAACATATATTTAGCAATCCCTTGGGAGACACACCCCTCTTAAAATACCCACTTTATTTAAAAAAATTGGTGAAAGATAATTAGGAACTCTCTTACCCAAAAGGAGACATTATACCTCAGAGCCTTTGCATATGATTCAGACTTCTTATCTAATCGAATAGATAGACGGTTGGCAGGGTGGTCAGAATACGGGGTTAAATTTGTATATCAATTAGTGGGAACCACTGGACTTCTACTATTTATAGCCTTGCAGACATCTACTACCTCCCTGGAAGTACATGCAAGGATATATGTAATTAAAATCATACCTACAGAAATCTGAAATGGCCTTAGCATCAATAAAGCAAAAACACTCTGTTAAACTCACTAATCCAAAAACACTTACAGGGGGCATCACCAGAACATTTGATCAATAAAATCTACACAGCCCTCAGGGAAAGACCAGAGGACACCACAGAATCAGTGAGACTGAGCTGGTCGAAGGAATTTAAAGAAAAAGTACCCCAAGGTAGCTGGCAGATATTCACCCTCCCAGCCATATTTATTTGATTTTGGTAATCGGGTGGGTGCACTAGGCATAAGAATGCATATTTTCAGGCACAACCCGGGAGGATACAAGTTGAAACATATGTGAGTATACAAATACATGTGATGCAGCACATGAAATATGCAGCACAAAGGGGAGGAGGATCAACATGCAGTCAACTTTAGGGTTAGGGAAAACATAGGTCAACATGATTCAATCAAATACAGTTTGGACAGTGAAAAGAAAACAAAATGGAGAAAAACAGGCAATTGCAAATGAGAAGTGTATACAGTATGCAAAATAAGTGCCATTATGTGGCCATTGGCTTTAGGAAAGTAGAACAGGGAGAAGAGGGAGAGTGGTGGGAGGCAAAGGAAGAGAGGGTAACAGATAAGAGAAACATTTAAAGGAGGGTAATTAAGAGAGGTGGAGAAAGATGTAGGAGGAGTTGTTGCCTGGGGCATGGAGGGCAGGGAGAAGGAGTGGCTTAAGGTGGATGAAAGCAAGTGCAGGGGATGGTAGCATGCAGATAGTCATGGTGAAGTCTCTTGAAACTAGCATGGGTGGGAGCTGGATGAATAGCTTGAAGTATGGAGTTCCAGTACTTTGGAACTGTGAATGAGAAAGCTCATGCACCATATTGGTTTTGCATCTGGGGATATGTAGAGGGTCTTGTCAGTTGATCAGAGCCCATAGGAGAGGGGTTGCGAGTGAAACATAGAGGCAAGGGATTGTGGAAGGCCTGATCTGGCAATACCATCAATTAGACAGCCATAGGACTTGAGTCGATGAGCAGAAGGGCATGGCCATTTTAGGTCTGCATAGAGCTGGCAGTGGTGTTTGCATCATGCAGATGCAGAGGTATAGTGGCAAGTAGCATCATAGAAGTTGACATAGAAACATAGAAGTTGACGGCACATAAGGACCGCAAGGCCCATCCAGTCTGCCCATTTCTTTTTCTACCTTATAAATGTGCCATTGGCCTTTGCTCTGTCAGTGGCCTATCTATAAATAGTCGTCTGTATTGCTCCCTTATGTCTATCCCATGCCTGTTTGAAGCCCTGCACTGTATTCATAGCCACCACTTCCTGAGGTAGGCCGTTCCATGCATCCACCACCCTTTCTGTGAAAAAGAATTTCCTCACATTCCTCCTTAACAGCCTCCTCTAATCTCATGCTGTGTCCTCTTGTCCTGCTATTTTCTTATATTGAAACTTGTTAGACTATCTTTCACCTTGTTAATACCCTTAAGGTGTTTGAATGTATCGATCATATCACCTCTCTCCCTCCTTTGCTCAGGGTATACATATTGAGCTCCATTAATCTGTCCTCATATGTCTTCTGATGCAGTCCCTGCACTATTTTGGTTGCCCTTCTCTGGACTGCCTCAATCTGGTTAATGTCCTTGTGAAGGTGTGGCCTCCAATACTGCATGTAGTACTCCAGATGGGGCCTAAACAGTGTCTTGTAAAGAAGGATTATTACCTCCCTTTTATGACTTGTGATACCCCTACTAATACACCCTAACATCCCCCTAGCCTTACCTACTGCTTTAGAGGTCTGCTTGGATGATTTCAGGCCATCAGTGATGATTATGCCCAAGTCTCTTTCTTCCTTTGTGACTGCCAGCAACTCCCCTCCCAACCTATAGGTGGCTTCAGGGTTTCCTTCCCTTGTGCATGATCTTGCACTTCTTTGCATTAAATCCCAGTTGCCACTCTTCTGACCATTTTGCTAGTTTATCTAGATCTCTTCCCATTCTGCCCACCCCATCTGGATCATCTACTCTGTTGCAGATCTTGGTGTCATCTGCAAACAGACAAGTCTTACCCTCTAGTCCATCTGCAAGGTCACTAATGAAGATATTGAAGAGGGCTGGCCCCAGGATTGATCCTAGGTACCCACTTGTGACTTGCATCTCTTCTGACTGTATACCATTTACCACCACTCTCTGTTTCTGCTTGTCAACCAGTTTGCCACCCAGTTGACCAACTTCGACCCACCCAGCCTACTCAGCTTATTTATAAATCTTCTACATGGAACAGTGTCAAAGCTTTGCTGAAGTCAAGGTAGGTGACATCAGCTGCTCCCCTCAGTCCACCACTCTGGTTACCCAGTCAAAGAAATCTATGAGATTAGTTTGACAGGACCTTCCTTTGTAAACCCATGCTGTCTTGGATCCTATGCCCTATGGATTCCAGGTGTTGCACTATCCTTTCCTTAAGGGCCTCCATAATCTTGCCCACTACTGAGGTAAGACTGACTGGTCTGTAGTTCCCTGCCTCCTCCTGCTACCACTCTTGTGGAGCAGAGATCACATGAGCCCTTCTCCAGTCTTCTGGGACCTCTCCTGTGCTAAGAGACTCACTAAACAGTTCTGCTAATGGCTCTACTAGTTCTACCCTTAGCTCCTTAAGTACCCTGGGATGTATGCCATCAGGTCCCATTGCCTTATCCACCTAAACTTAGCGAGCTCTTGTAGGACCCTTTCTTTTGTGAAGGAGTAGTCACTCCTCCCTCCCCCTGTGTCCATGGTGCTGAGCTGTGGGTCCTGCCCTACCTTCTCTTCAGTAAATACTGAGCAAAAGTATCTATATAGGATAGATGCTGTTACAGGGTCCTCCTCCTCACATGCCCCCTTTTCTCCATTGAGCTTAGCAATATCCCCTCTGGACTTTCTCCTTTCACTAATGTATCTTTTGAAAGTCTTGTCACCTTCTTTTACTGTTCGTGCTAGTGTTTCCTCAGTTTGGGACTTTGCCTGCCTTACTGCCTTCCCTGCTTCTCATAGGGCAGTTTGATATGCCTCCCTATCTTTATCCCACTGTGTTCCCTTATATTTCCTGAAGGCCAGCCTTTTGGCTCTGACATTTTCTACTACTGTATTTGAGAACCAAAGTGGTTTCCTTCTTCTTTTGCACTTCCTTTTCTGTCTTAACACAATGGGATGTTGCTTCAAGTATTGCATCCTTAATGCTTGCCCACTTTGCCTGTACCACCTCAGCTGTGTTTCTTTTTGCCAGGGTTAGTTTAACTCTGTTGGCCATCTTATCAAAGTCAGCTCCTCTGAAGTCCCATAATTTTGCCTTGGAATGGGATGATTTAGATGTAGTGACCAAATTGAACCATACCATGTGATGGTCACTGGCCCCCAGGTGACCTTCTACCTGGAGATCTGTGATCTCTTCCCTGTTAGTCAGTACTAGATCTAGGATAGCCCTGTCTCTTGTGGGTTGTTGTGCCAGTTGTTTGAGGCCCTCCTGCAGGGAATCCACCATGTGTCTAGTTCTGGCAGATGTTCCTGCTGGTATTGACCAATCTGTATCCGGCATGTTGAAGTCTCCATTATCAGAACCTCCCTTTAGCTGTTATGTTTTGTATATCTTCTAGCAGTAATCTGTCTATGTCCTTCCCTGGTCTGGTGGCCTGTAGACAACCCAGTTCTTATTGCTGTCCCATTTCAGGTTTTAAATAATTGATTAGCATTTTTTTCTTAGGACTATACTAACTGTACAGAAAGTATTTATATAGATTTTCTAGAAGTGCTGTGTTTGTTAAACACAGTGCAGCAAGAGTTATGCATTTTCACAAAGATTTAG
Organism: Neoceratodus forsteri; assembly: GCA_016271365.2. Lineage (NCBI taxonomy): Eukaryota > Metazoa > Chordata > Ceratodontiformes > Ceratodontidae > Neoceratodus > Neoceratodus forsteri. The sequence goes on from CM057457.1 coordinate 418,247,647, forward strand.
CATTTTTATGAGCAAAACGCTAATCAATTTTTAGAGTTAAATAAATCCCTGCATTTCCTGTTTCCAGGGTGACCCATAGTTCTTCTGGCTCCTTATGTGTATTCTGAATTTCTGTAACTTTGATATTTTCATTGACATACAGGGCCAGTCCACGCCCCCTTTTGCACCTCGGTCTCTTCTGAACAATACATAGACAGGTACCGAAGTCTCCCAAGTGTGGTTACTGGTAAACCACATCTCACTAATTGCTGCTATGTCCAGTTTAGCCTCTGACATGATTGCCTGAAGGGCTGGGATCTTATTTCCCAGGCTGTGAGCATTTGTGTACATGATTTTCCATTGGCCAGATTTCGGTGTGTTAGTTGTTGGGTGAGGTTTGGCATTTCCCCTGTGCGTTGTATGGGGAGACGGACCTTTTTTTTCTTACTTGGTGATGCAAATGAACTGTAAACATGCTGAATCCCTGTTTGACCACTAGCTGAGGGGGGAGGGGTGTTCTTCCCATTCAACGTATGGGGTGTTGCACCCCTCTCCCCATTTGATAGTTTAAATATTCTGCAAAGACGTCAACTTTCTGCCCCAATGCACTGACTCCCTCCTTAGTCAGATGCAGTCCATCAAATTTAAAGAACTTTCGCTCCCAGAACTGTTGCCAGTTCCCTACAAATGTGTGTCCTTTTTCCTGACACCAGCCCTTGAGCCACATGTTTAGCTCCCCTATCTCCCCTTCTCTGAACTTCCGTCCATCTGTCCCCCCTCTCCCAGACTGGCAGGATCTCAGAAAAGGAGATGCCAGATGAAATGGATGATAGTTTGTCACCCAGCCTGGTCAGGTGTTCTTTGGTCTCCACAACTGACTGGCTGGCGAGATCATTAGTCCCTATGTGTACCAGGACGTCAATGTTTTCTCCTGCTTTGTGAACAGTTTTAGCATTGTGGTCAGTGTCTCTCCACGCTGATGTACCTGGGAGACATCTGACCATTACCCCTGGCTGGAGATGGGTATCAGCTCCCCGAATTATGGAGTCTCCTATGATCAGAAGTTTTTTGGATTTCCTTTTTGTTTTTTTTTGTTTTGGTTCCTGACTTGGGTGAGTTTTATTGTGCTAGCTCCTGTGCTGCAGTGTCCTGCTCTGCAGTGTCCTTTGCCCCTTTGTTTGATTTCAGAGATAGAGGCAGATACCTGTTTCTAGTGTTTGTATGGTTTTTGGAGGTAATATGTTGGAGAGCAGGGAGTGATGGAGCACCCGATTTTCCCCTCCTAACCACCTGCCAACCTCCTGGACCAACTACCCTCTGCGGTCGAGATTTTTCTGTTGGATGTTGGGGAAATGGTGGGTGGTTCTTATAGTGTATTTCCTCTCGAATATGAAATTTGAGGCACTCAAGCTCTGCCCATGCTGCCCGGAGCTGAGCCCTAAGATCTCCAAAGGCCCAGCATGTAGGACAGTGTTCTAAATCCTGTAAGACTGTCCTTCTGAAAATTGTTCCACAGTACCTGCAGTTAATGATATCCATTCCAGATAAGTTGCTGGGTTTATAACCTAGTCAGGATAATTAGATGGCAGAAAATGCAAGTAATGGTTTGATTTTGTGCTTTGTTTTTGTATAACTTGTTATAACAAGTTAAATTACTTGTGCCCCTGTAAATGAGCTCACCTTGTGACTGCCTCACTGATCTGCCTCTTCCTGCTCTGTCACAGGAAATGTCACAACTGTGGTACCCTATAAAAGGAGTGTGGTGTGGGGTGGTTGGCAATGGGGGTGGGTGGCTGGGCCCTTCCCCTGCCGAAAAAGAAGAACCACAGACGAAAGAACAAGGAGGTAAGAGCAGAAACAGTCAACAACAAATACAGTAACCCTGAAAGCTTATCCTAATGTTAGATAAAACTGTAAAACCTGTAAAGCGCCACCTGTAATAATTTCGAGAAGATATACCCTGTAAACACTTTGCTACAGAGAAAAATAAAGCAGTAACAGAAGATATACCTTGCAAAAGACAATTTGAATCAGAAGATTACAGCAGTAATCTGTTAGCACACACCTGTAGGCACACCTTGTAATAATACAGAAGAAGGTATACCAGCAACAACAATTTGAATCAGAGAAAAATAAAGCAATGAAATGTTAGCAACAAACAGTAGCAATCCCTGTGAGTACAAAATAAAAATAACAAAACACAGTAAATCTGCTTAGTCAAAAGAAGTCTTAATCCTTTTCCCTTGCTCTGGCAAGGTTCTCTACTCTGCCTTTCAAGCAATCTTAGAAGAAAAGAGTTCAGGTGAAGCTAGGTGCCTTGGCCAACAAACCAAGTCTTCTATCATAGGTGATGTTCCATTTATACAGGGTGGATTTTTTGGCAGATAGGTAGATGTCTGAGCCATAGGCCAAGGCTGGGAGCAAAATGCCTTGTGCCACAGTTAGTATGGCTGATGGAGTGAGGGCATAGCTAGTGTGGTAGGCAACTCCTATCTTTGCATTGACAGATTTACAGGTGGTGGTGATGTGCAGCTCAAAATCCAGAGATTCATCAAGAAGAATGCCCAGATATTTAAAGGAGCTGGCGCTGACCAGTGGAGAACCATCAGCACATTATATTTTGAGCTTGTTTTGATTTGCTTTGAGTCTGGCAGGTGAGCCAAAGAGCATGGAGTGTGTCTTGTTTGTATTGAGAACAAGGTTGTTCTCTGTTAGCCAGGATTGAATACTTAAGAAGTCCAAGGCAAGAGAGTGGTTCATGTCAGAGAGATTTTTTTACACTGTGGTAAATAACAAGACCATCCATGTAAAGCAGAGATGAACAGGCAGGTGCAAGCAGCGGAAGGTCATTAATGAAGACTGAGAAAAGCAAGGGGCCAAGTATGGCACCCTGGGGAACGTCAATATGTATAGGTAGGTAAAGGTAGGTCAAATTTTATTTTTATACAGGTAATACATGTCATTTGGACAAAAAGTCCAGTTTACAAGACAGACCTGTGCAATCCCTATCTAACTTCATACAAAGTTCCCTAATAATACATAGACAAACACATCAATAAATAAAACCAAATAATGAAATGCAAAAACATATATAAAAAGAAATTACTTCCTTTATCAATACGTAAAAGAAGAAATGTTATCAATTTCTACAATGCATTAAAAGAATATTCAAACTTGCAAACATGGATGTTTAATTCCTTTATGGTGTGAACAAATGTAGAATGGTTTGTAATTTCCCTTACATCTACAGGAAGAGAATTACAAAAACTGGCAGCTTGAGAAATTAAAGTCCTATCACCATATTTATTTTGTGATTTCTCTACAGTAATCTTTTTTTAAATGAACTGATCTAATTAATAACATTTTAGAATTTTGTTTCACTGGAAACAGCAGTAATGAAATTGGATGATTTAAACAGAGATATTTCATTTTATGAATTATGGTTACCCAATGACAGAAATAGTTTATTTCTAAAGGTAGCCAATTCACTTTGCTCAGTAATAAACAATGATGAGTATGATAATTCCCCTTTAAAACATATCTGGCCACTCGAAAATAAGTTTTATCCAGCTTGGCCAAAAGTGTTTTATTAGTTTTCCTATATATCAATTCACCATATCTTAACACTGGAATAATTAACTGATCAGCCAGCTTTTTCCTATCTATTGTCATTAAACATTCTGTACTTCTCCTTAAAGCCCTCACCCTTTTATTCACTTTTTTTACAAACTCTGTAATATGAGAAGAAAAAGACATGTGATCATCAAATATCACTCCCAAATAACTATAATCCTTAACCTGTTCTAATTTAGTTACATTTTCAATATGAATATAACGTTTATGAATAATATCACTACTTTTTTTTAATGAAAATTTCACACATTTCATTTTGTTTGTGTTCATGATCAATTTTGACCTGGTGAACCACCCCTCGATCTTTGAGAAGTCTGATTGCAGATTTGATTGCAATACATCTTCTGTTTTACCAGATACAGTGATTACCGTATCGTCAGCGTATAACCAAATCTCTGTATGTTTGACCACCAGTGGAAGACTATTTATGAATATAAGAAACATAAGAGGTCCCAGGATCGATCCCTGTGGAACACCTCTATTAACATCTCTGCAATCCAATAAGCAACCCTGTACCTCCACCCTCTGAGTTCAGTTACCCAGATATGATTTTAACCAATGTAAGGGACCATCTCTGATACCTATCTCTCGCAGCCTCTCAATCAATAAGGGGTGGTCCACCAGGTCAAAAGCCTTCAAAAGATCTACAAAAATTACCGCTGTCTTCAAATTATTTCCTAAGGACTTATTTAACAAATCACTAAATTCCAAAAGGGCTGTTGTAGTGGAATAGTATTTTCAGAAGCCAGATTGTTTTGATGTTAACAAACTATATTTGTTCAAATAATCCATAATCTGTACAGAGATAAGTTTCTCCAAACGTTTTGATTAAAGAGGTGATAAGGCTATAGGCCTATAATTATTTACTTCGACCACTCCGCCCCCTTTATAGATTGGTTTTACTCTACTTTCTTTCCAAGATAAAGGGAAGTAACCAATTTGAAGACTCTAATTAAATAAACAAGTAATAATTGGTGCTATATTAAAAACTGCTAACTTCAAGAACTTGCCTTCAAGGCTGTCATTTCCAAAGGTTTTATAAATATTTATTTTTTGTAGCACTTTATAAACACCAGTAATAGTCAAGATTTTAAATTGAAATGGGGGAGTTCACTATGTGAAGATGTTATTTTGGTTTGTTCCAAATCTTGCTTATAGGAAGATGCTACCCTCTTGGACTTTGTTGATTCCACTGAGGTACTTAAAAGTTTCTATTATGTCTCCCATCTCCCTTCTACCTTTGAGGAAAGAAGGGTGAGGGGGGACATGATAGAAACTTTTAAGTACCTCAGTGGAATCAACAAAGTCCAAGAGGGTAGCATCTTTCAGCAAAAAGTCGTGCAAGAACAAGGGGACACAATTTAAAGATAGAGGGGGCAGTTCAGGGGCAATGTGAGGAAGTATTATTTCACAGAGAGGGTAGTGGATGCATGGAACAGCCTTCCTGAGGAGGTTGTGGGGTCTAAAACTGTGGGAGAATTCAAGAATGCATGGGACAGACATAAGGCAATTCTTGTGGGGGGTAGGAAGAAATAGGCTGTTGGTTAACTAGGATCTGTGGCCTATCCTGTAGGTAGGGAAATGGCAGACTAGATGGGCCAAGCGGTCCTTATCTGCCGTCAAATTCTATGTTTCTATGTTTCACAATTGGGAAGATCAACAAAAATATTATTTAATACATTAGAAATATCCTTCGGATTTTCAATAAAAATCTCACCATGTTTTAACTTAGTTGTTTCCTCTAAGGAATTACTACCTGGTTTGGTCAATTGCTTAACCACTCTCCAAAAATGTCTCGGGTCAGTACTCATATCAATTTAATTTTTATAATAAGACACCTTAGAAGTTTTGACTAACCTTTTGCACTTGTTTCTGGCGACCTTAAAAAGAATCCAGTCCTCTTCCGATTTAGTTTTCAATGCTTTTTTCCAAATTCTATTTTTAATTCGAATTTGCTTTAATAATCTATCATTGATCCATGGTAGTTTGAAAGATTTTGTTTTTGTTTTAATTTTTGGTGCATGTAAATCACAGATTTCTCCAAAGTCTGGGTAAAATGTTCTACCACAGTATCAATATCTGGAATTAGTCTGCAACAATCCCAGTTCACTTTATTTATACTTTCCAAAAATCAAGACTCTGAAAACTTTCTATAATCTCTAGATGAATTTTGGCTTTCGTAGACCAAATTTTGCTGAAACTGGGACCAAGGCAAAGTATAGACAAGAGGTCAGATATGGCTGAGTTGAAAACTACAGCCTGTTTCCTATCAGTCAGATAACTATTAAACCAGGCCACAATGTCGGCAGAAAAAGCTAGGGAATATAGTTTTGCAAGGAGGAGGGTATGACTAACCAGGTCAAATGCCTTAGCTAAGTCAATAAAAAACACACCTGCCAGGAGGCCCGAGTCCATGGCAGCATAGATGTCATTGATGAGTTTTAGGAGTGCAGCAGAAGTGCTGTGGCCGATGCGGGAATCCATGCTGGGAGCAAGAGAGAAGGTTATGCTTCTGAAGATAATCTATGGATTAGGTTACCACTAATTTTTCCAAGATTTTGCTAAGCACAGGGAGAATAGCTATTGGTCAAGTAATTAGTGATTTCTTTAGGATCACCCTTTTTAGGAATGGGCATAATTCTAGCTACTTTCCAGATGTTAGGAACTGTGCCATGGCATAGTGATAGGTTAAAGACTTTTGTTGGGGGGGAGGCTATGAGAGGGGCAGCAACTTTCAGGAGCCTAGTTTCTAAGCCATCAGATCCTGAACTGGTACTGTCAGGGATGGAAAGTAGTAGTTTTAGAACTTCCACTATTTTGATGGTCCGGAACCTAAAAGGAGAAAGCATGAGTGGAGGTTCAGTAACCCTGGGGGGGGGGAGCAGTGTGTCCAGAAGGGAAGGAGGCCAGGTAGCTTGATAGGTCTAAGAAAAGGCGATTGAAGGAGTTGGCAATGGGCACCAGATTATTGCAGTGTATGGCATTTTTTATTATAAAATGTTTTATTGATTTTTTTGATTTTCTTTACATATGACAAAATTTCCTAGGAAAGCAATCGATTAAGTAACAAAACATCTTCTTAAGAGGAATATGTCAAGTCCAACTCAAGGGGGGAATGTCACATTCATATAAAGAAAGGAAAAAACTACAATGGTGAGCAAGCCCAAAGTAAATACCTCAAATGACCATACTACAGTATATCCCCATTATTGTTCATATTATAACCCCCATTAGAAATTACTAAATATAACAAATGCAAGTAAGCAAAACTACATAACAGAGAACAGACTACTGTATGTTAAATCCCCAAACCCCTCTGCAGCATCCACAGCAGTTGACATATCTAAGTCAGAAGATGTAGGAGACTCAGCACTCTCTCCAGACTCTTGTGATTCGCTCATGACTCCTCAGAAATTCTGTTAACAGGTCTATTTCAAAAAAATATATATGTTTTTCCTTTAAGTCTAATGTGCACCTTGGCAGGTGCCAGATGCTGAAATTGTGCACCTAATTCTAGGATTACTTACCTGTACACCAGAAACTTGCAACGTCTCTGCTGAGTGGGGTAAGCAAAGTCTGGGAAGATATTACATTTGAAAGCCTTGTTCATAAGCATTCTCTTCATTCTAGATAGTTTTATAATATGGTCTCAATCTGATTCAAACGCTAGCGAAAAAAATATTGTAGCTTTTTTATCTGTATCCATGGGATAATAATTTCTTGATATTGAAGCACTCTAAATGCCTTGGTTACAAAAGGAAAGTTATCTTGGGGTAAATCGAAAACTTCTGCAAATATTTCTTTTATCAAGTGTCGGGTACATTCAAATTCACTATCTAACTTCAGTGGCAAACCCAGTATGTGCAAATTACAATATCTTGATTGGTTTTCCAAGCTTTCAGTCTTTCTGTTCATATATTTGCCTTTAACAAAAGCTGGAGTAGATAATTCATTCACTTTAACAGCATTGGTAGGCTTCTAAATATTCTTAGAATTATTTTAGGTTTGTTTATTTAGTTCAACAATATCTTTGCAGTTGTGCTTAACCTCGGTTTGAATGAAATCCACTTTCGGGCTCAGAGCTTTGAACTTGCAGTCTAGATGTTTGATTCTTTGCAGGGTCTTGTCAACAGAGTCCCCCATCAACTCCATGGTATGTCTTGATGAATCTAAACATTGAGTTGGGAACTCTACATCCACAATTCTGTATAGCTCATCTGGCTTGGGTGTAATCTTTGGGTGATCCTGGTCCTGGTCATGATCTTCACTCGAACACTGAACAGCAGCTGAAATGTCAGCTGCAGGAGGTAGTAATGCAGTTTGCAGCCCTTGAATAAATTGCAGTTGAGCCACAATATGAGAGCTTTGGTCCTGTGGTGCTGGAAAGCCTGGCTCAAAACCACTGACAATGCCAGGTGTCTTCTGTCCTCCTTAGCTGGTTTCAGGTCTAAAGGTTTTCTCCAGTGGCTTAATGCAGGGTGAGCTGTATTCTTTAGATGAGCCGCTTTGCCTGTCTTTACATTTAACCGGCATATTTTCAGTTATTGGCTATACAGAACTAATCACTGTGCTCACTAACACTCATACACTGCCATGGAACATGGAACTCTCTCACAGCTTCACCATATGTTCAGCCATCTTGCTCCTCCCCCGTGTATGCCATTTAACAGCATATTGCTTGTAGTGTCCATTTGATTAGCTCCAAGAAGTGTTTTTATCATTGACCAGAGGTTCTTGGAGTCACCTGCAGCTTTTGTTAGTAAGTTTTTGCAGGAGGAGATTTTTGCTAATCAGATGTTCCTTTTACAAGTGTTTCATAGTAATCTGTAGTCATTATAGTCAGACTGAAGCCCTGAGGCCTTGAAACACTGCCAAGTTTTGTCCCTCACCCTTATTTAGGTGCGAAGATCTTTAGTTAGCCACTTTGTTTGGGCTGCACGCATATGACATGTTGCATGGGGAGCATGGGTGTCTTGGAGAAGACCAAAGCAAGTGAAGAAGTGCTCTAGGGCATACTGGGCATTAGCTGTGGAGTAGATGGGTTGTCAGTCTATCCTGGAGAGATCATGCATAAACTGCATTAAGTTAAAGTTAGCCAGATTACAGAAGGTGATGAGTTTCTGAGGAGAGGATGGTCTACCAGTGGAGTGCCAGATGCAGTAGATTGGGGAGTGGTCACTTATAACATCTGCAAGGGTACCTGCACAGACTATACTGGCAAGGTGGTTGTAAGGGCCCAGTTGATGAGTGTACTGGGCCGAGGGGGAGTCATGACCCTAGTTGGGTCAGTAATTAATTGGTGAAAGTTGTGGCCTTGTACTGTGGTGTGAGAGACCTGGTTTGATTTATTGGTCCAGTTTAAGTTGGGGTCCCCAAATATATAAGGACTTTATTATGGCCAATGGCATTCTCTGTTTGGGAGAGGAGTTCCTCAAGACCAGTGATGCCACTACCAGGAGGGTTATAGGCAAAGACTTTGTGTCATTTCTTACACCCAAGTTGTGAGGTTGCATTAACCACTTCACAGTGAGAGAGGGTGGGTGGGTAAGACATTTCAGGGAGTAACAAATGAGATTTATAGTAGATAATGACACCACCCCCATGCTTTGTTGAGGGCCTATCTTGCCTGATTAGATTGTAATTTGGTATCAAGCAGAGGATATCAGGGGTGAAGGGTTTGAGCCATGTTTCGGATAGGCAAAGGATATCAGGGTTATGTTGAAGAACCCATGCCTCAAGTTCCGTTGAGTTATGAGGAAGACTTCTAATGTATCCATGGGATCTTTCATTTCTTGATTTTGAAGCACTCTGAATGCCTTGGTTACAAATGGAAGGTTATCTTGGGGTAAATCGAAAACATCAACAAATATATCTTTTACCAAATCTCTGGGTACATTCAAATTCACTATCTAACTTCAATGGCAAACCCAGTATGCACAAATTACAATATCTCAATTGGTTTTCCAAGCTTTCAGTCTTTCTGTTCATATTATAATTGTTTCTAACAAGAGCTGCAGTAGATCATTAATTCACTTTAACAGCATTGGTAAGCTTCTGAATATTCTGAGAATTATCTTGGGTTTATTTAGTTCAACAACACTTTCGCAGTTGTGCTTAACCTCAGTTTTGAATGAAATCCACTTTCTGGCTCAGAGCTTTGAACTTGCAGTCTACACATTTGATTCCTTGCAGGATCTTGTTGATGGAGTCCCCCATCGACTCCATGGTGTGTCCTGCTGAATCTAAACATTGAGTCAGGAACTCTACATTTGCAATTCTGTATAGCTAAGCTGGCTTGGGTGTAAACATTGGGTGATCCTGGTCTTGGTCATGATCTTCACTCGAACACTGAACAGGAGCTGAAATGTCGACTGCGGGAGGTAGTAATGCAGTCTGCAGCCTTTGCATAAATCATGGTTGAGCCACCATATGAGAGCTTTGGCCCTATGTTGCTGGAGAGCCTGGCTCGAAGCCATCAACAATGCCAGGTGTCTTCTGGCCTCCTGGGCTGGTTTCAGGTCTAACCGTTTTCTCCAGTGGCTTAAAGTGGGGTGAGCTATATTCTTCAAATGAGCCGCTTTGCCTGTCTTTATGTTTAACCAACATATTTTCAGTTATTGGCTATACAGAACTCAATGCTGTGCTCACTAATTCATGCACACAGCCATGGAACATGGAGCTCTCTCACAGCTTCACCATACGTTCAGCCATCTTGCTGTTCCCCTCTGTGTATGCCATTTAACAGCATATCACTTGTAGTGGCCATATGATTAGCTCCAAGGAGTGTTTTTTATGGTTGACAAGAACTTTTTGAAGTCGCCTGCAGTTTTTGTTAGTAAGTTTCTGCAGAAGGAGCTTTTTTTAATCAAATGTTCCTTTTAGAAGTGTTTTGCAGTAATCTGTAGTTGTTACAGTCAGACTGAAGTCCTGAGGCCTTGAAACACCACCAAGTTTTGTCCCTCGTCCTTATTTGGGTGAGAAGGTCTTTAGTTAGCCACTTTGTTTGGGTTCTGTTTTTTATTTTTTATTTAGTTGTTTAACCAGGTATGGCACACTAAGCTGAAAGTTTTTTACAGGAGCAACCTGAGAGCACAAGGAGGTTAAGTGACTTGCTCAGGGTCACACAGTATGCAAGTGGAAGCTGTGGGATTCAAACCCAGGCCTGGTCTGCTGGATGTCACCAGATTTGCAGCTCAGAGCCTTAGACCACTGCACTATGCATACGACATGTTACACAGGGAACATGAGTTTATGGAGAAGACCAAAGCAGGCGAGGAAGTGGTCTAGGGCAGACTGGACATTAGCTGCGATGTAGATGGGTTGGCAGTCTATCTTAGAGAAATCATGCATAAACTGTGTTAAGTTAAAGTTAGCCAGATTACAGAAGGTGATGAGTTTCTGAGGAGGAGAAGATCTACTAGTGGAGTGCCAGATGCAGTAAATTGGGGAGTGATCACTTTTAGCATCTGAAGGGTACCTGCACAGACTATACTGGCAGGGTGGTTTGTAAGGGCCCAGTCGATGAGGGTACTGGACTGAGGGGGAGCCATGGCCCTAGTTGGGTCAGTGATTAATTGGTGAAAGTTGTGGCCTTGTACCACAATGTGAGAGACCTGGTTTGATTTACTGGTCCAGTTTAAGTTGAGGTACCCCAATATAAGGACTTCATTATGGCCAATGGTATTGTCCACTTGGGAGAGGAGTTCCTCAAGACCGGTGATGCCACTACAAGGAGGGTAATGGCACAGTCTGCATGTCATTTCTTTGAGTTATGTTGTAAGGCTGTATTAATCACTTCACAGTGAGAGAGGGTGGGTAAAACATTTGGGGGTAGTAACAAATGAGATTTATAGTATATAGAGACAGCACCTCCACACTTTGTCGTGGGCCTAATAGAGGCATCACCAGTAGAAAACAGGAAGTTGTTATCCCCCTGTAAAGACAGATGGTGAGATCACATCTGGCATACTGAATGCAGTTCTAGAGACCCAATCTCCACAAAGACATAGACAGGATGGTGGCAGTACAGAGGAAAGCGATTAAAATGGTGCAGGATCTGCACCAGAAGACATATGAAGAGACTTAAGGAGCTTAATATGTATACTTTCGAGGAAAGGAGGAAGAGAGGAGACATGATAGAAACTTTCAAGTACCTCAAGGGAATCAACATAGTTCAAAGAGTAGCATCTTTCAGAAAAAGAGGTATCCACAAACAAGGGGGCACAATCTGAAGATAGAGGGGGGATGGCTCAGAGGTAATATGAGGAGTATGAGGAAGTATTTTTTCACCAGAGAGGGTTGTGGATGCATGGAACGGCTTTCCTGAGGAGGTTGTGGAGTCAAAAACAGTGGTGGAATTCAAGAATGCATGGGACAGAAATAAGGCAATTCTAGGGTGTGGGGTAGGAGGTAGTAGGCTGTTGGTTAACTAGAATCTGCAGCTTATCTATTAGGTAGGGAAATGGGCAGACTGGGTTGGCCAAGTGTTCCTTATCTGACATCAAATTCTATGTTTTTATGTTTCTGTCTTGCCTGATTAGGTTGTTATTTTGTATCAAGCAGAGGTGATTGGGTTGGAGGGTTTAAGCCATGTTTCAGATAGGCAAAGGATGTCAGGGTTATGTTGAATAACCCATGCCTCGAGTTCCGTTAAGTTATGAGGAAGACTTCTAATGTTCAGGTGAACAATGCGGAGGCCCTTGTTGTCCTTCCAGGTTGAATCTGAGTGGGCTAGGTTACTTTGGGGCCCTGGGTTTAGTTCAATATCCCCAGCTAACATTAGGGCTATGAGTAGTAGGTGCCATAGTTAAAGGGGAAAGAAAGGGGTAGACAGGGTGATATTGCAGAGTGGGGATTTATGCAAGGTGTAGGCTAAGTGATAGATGAACTTATAAGGAACAAAAAGTGGTGAGGTGGCTAGGGGCATGTGAGATAGCATAAGCATGTTGTAGAGCTTCGAGGTCTCAGGATGGGTGTAGTGAAGGTGCATGGCAGGTGGGCAGTAAAGTAAAGGGAGTCATATGAGAGAAGCAAAAATAGAAACTAGCATGAGTGTTACCCACAGATTTATGGTCATGTTTTTGTTTAGTGTGGGGGTCATTGTGTGGTGGGTATATAGGGAGGATTAAGGCAGAAAACACACTGTTTAGGTTTATAGGCAGGGTTATGTTTGAGGGGGCATGAAATGATTTGAAACATGATTCAGGTTGCCCTCTTCTTGTGGTAAGAAAAAATTGCCTGCTAATGGGAAAGTGAGGAGATAATTAAATTTCTCCTGGGCGTGGTCTAGCCAATACCGTATACTATATAACTGATGCTGTCTGGGAGTGGTTGGTAGTGGGTAGATCTGATTTGGACTGTGCAAGGTCAAGAAAGAAGAGCAGTGTTCAAATCCTCACTGTAGCCACCTATTCAAGTAGTTTAGTTTGTGAGAGCTGCTGCCGAGAGGGTTTAGCCATGAGCGGGAAGTTCTGGTAAGGTTTACAGTAATTTGAACTAAGCATCTAGAAACACTCTAAAATCAATGACTCTGGCAGCAGGTAATGAGTTTTATGTGAGCTCTGGGGTAGGTTTCAGAAATAAATCCCCTTCCCGTACTAACATTAGTTAAAAACTTTGCTCCTGGCAAGTGGAGATTTTTACAATTCAAGTGCCAGAGGCTGTATCAGGAGATAGAGGCAGGGTTTAGGTCTTAGAAATTAAAAGTCATGAATTCTCTAGTTTCTAAACTATATCAGAAGCAGCAGGCAGGGGTTTTAGGCTTAAAATTTAAAATGATTAATTATATACTTTCAAGTTGCACCGTCTCTCTTTAGAAGCTGCAGAGGTGGTCATAAGCAATGCAGGCAAGCAGTACACAAAGTCCAAAGCAGCTGAGCCCTACTGTTAGAAACATAGAAATATAGAAACATAGCCTTTGACGGCAGATAAGGACCACTTGGCCCACCAAGTCTGCCTATTTCCCTACCTATTGGATAAGCTGCAGATTCTAGTTAACCAACAACCTACTTCCTGCAACACCCCACTATAATCGCCTTATGTCTGTCCTATGCATGTTTGAATTCCCCCACTGTTTTAGACCCTACAACATCTCCAAGAAGGTGGTTCCATGTGTCCACCACTCTCTCTATAAAAAAAATTTCCTCACATTACCCCTGAGCTGTCCCCCTTCTATCTTTAAATTGTGCCCCCTTGTTCTTACAAATCTCTTTTTCTAAAAGATGCTACCCTCCTGGACTTTGTTGATTTCTTTGAGGTACTTAAAAGTTTCTATCATGTCCCCCCGTCCCTCCTTTCATCAAGGGTATACATATTAAGCTCTCTCATTCTGTCTTCATATGCTTTCTGATGTAGACCCTGCACTATTTTAGTTGCCCTCCTCTGGACTGCTTCCATCCTGTCTATGTCCTTGCGTAGATGAGGTCTCCAAAACTGCACGCAGTACTCCAGATGGGGTCTCACCAGCTGTCTGTACAGAGGGATAACCACTTTCCTTTTTCTACTTGTGCTGCCCTTCCCTATGCATCCCAGTATCCCCCTGGCTCTCCTTACTGACTTCTCACATTGCTTACCCACCTTTAGGTCATCTGATGTGACTACCCCCATGTCCCTTTCCATTATTGTTGTTGTTAGTATCTCCCCTGCTATTGTGTACACTTCTCCTGGATTTTTATTTCCCAGGTACATTACATTGCACTTCTTTGCATTGAATCTAAGTTGCCATATGTCTGACCATTCCTCCAACCTTGCCAAGTCCCTTCTCATCCTTTCTAACCCCCCTGTTTATCAATTCTGGTACAGATTTTTGTGTCATCTGCAAAGAGGTATACCTATCCTTCCAGACCCTCTGCAATGTCATCTATAAAGACATTAAAGAGGACTGGACCCAGTACTGAGCCCTAAGGTACTCCACTAGTAACCCCCCTTTCTTCGGAATGTGTTCCATTCACTACTACCTTCTGTGTCCTGTGGTGCAGCCAGTTTGCTGCCCAGGCTACCACCCTGGGACCCACTCCCAGGCTGGCTAACTTGATTATTAATCTTTTGTGCGTTATTGTGTGAAATGCTTTGCTAAAGTCTAGGTAGGCCATATCCACAGCCCCTCCCTGGTCTATTACTTTGGTCACACAGTCAAAGAAATTGATTAGATTCATCTGACATGACCTTCCTACTGTGAATCCATGCTGCTTTGGGTCCTGTGCCCCACTGGCCTCTAGGTACTCAACAGTTCTTTCCTTCAGAAGTGATTCCATCATTTTCCCCACCACTGAGGTCAAACTAACAGGTCTGTAGTTTCCTGCTTCTGCCTTGCTCCCACTTTTGCGAAGGGAATCCATCTGCCCTCCTCTAGTCTTCAGGTACCACCCCATCCTCCCATGATTTGTTAAAAAATGTGGTCAGTGGTGTCACTAGGTCCTCCTTAGTTCTTTTAGGATTCTAGGGTGAATCCCATCAGGCCTCATTGCTTTGTTCACCTTGAGTTTTAGGAGTTCTTTCAGGACTCTCTCTTCTGCAAATGGACTGGTGTCAACCCCACTGCCCAGAGTGCTTCTATTGTATGGTTTAGGTAACTCCTCCTCTTCTTCTTCTTTTGTGAGTACTGAGCAAAAGTATTCATTCAGTATCTCTGCCTTTTCACTGTCTCCCTCTGCCCACTTCCCCTCTCCTTTATTTATCATCACTATCCCTCCCTTAACCTTTCTATGCTCCCTAATGTACCTATAAAAGGTTTTATCCCCCTTCTTAACTGAGTTGGCTATCTTTTCCTCGGTTTGGACCTTTGCTTTTCTGACTGCCTTCCCCACTTCTTTCTGCTTTAATTTATACAGTTCCCTGTCATGCTCCTTCTGTGATTCCTTCTACTTTTTGAATGCAACCTTTTTCTCCTTAACCTTCCCTGACACCTCTTTTGAGAACAATCGTGGTTTTTTATTCCACTTTGTTTTATTTGTTTCACACAAAGGCTTGTTGCCTCCGTGATTGCAGTTTTGATTTTTCTCCATTGTTCTTCCACCCTTCCTTTCTGGACATTTGCTAATACATTCCTCAGGTATTCACCCATTACGCCAAAGTCAGTCCTTCTAAAGTCCAGTATCATTGTCTTTGTATGGCTTGTCTCCATGGTTGTGTTTATTGTGAAGCACACTGTGCAGTGGTCGCTTGTTCCCAGTCTACTGACTTCTAAATTTGTGATCCTCTCTCCATTTGAGAGTACCAGGTCTAATATTGCTCCCTCCTGAGTGGGTTCCACCACTAGCTGTCTAAGGCATGCCCCCTGTAGGGCATCAAAAATGACCCTGCTCTTGCATGTGGCTGCAATCCATGTTGTCCAGTTAACATCTGGCATATTCAGTTCCCCCATCAACAGTATCTCCCCTTTTTCAGCCAATTTGAGAATGTCTTCTATCATTTTCTTTTCCATAGCCTCCCCTTGAGATGGGGGTCTGTATACAACCCCTGTGCAGATTGTGATGCCATTCCCTGTCTCCAAGGTGACATAGAGTGCCTCTTGTCCTCCCCTTTACTTTTTAGTTCTGTAGCTTTGATCCATTCCCTTATGTAGATAGCTACTCCACCTCTTCTTTTACCTTCCCTGTCCCTTCTGTAGATTGTGTACCCTGGTATGTTGACATCCCAGGCATGGTTCTCCATGTACCATGTTTCTGTGACTGCCACAATACCCAAATGTTCCTCTTCCATCAAGGCTACTAGCTCAGGAAGCTTGTTTCCCAGACTACGGGCATTGGTACTCATTGCCCTCCATTTAATGTTGGCTTTATCCTTTTTTACCCCATCCCTGTTGTTATTGCCCTTGTCTGTTTTTCCATTTACCCCGGTCCTGCCCTCTATCAAGCTCTGTACTGCAGTGTTTACCCTACTACCTGCCATGTTTTGTGGGGGGGAAGCTTGAACTTTCCTGCTTCCTATCAGCACCTCTTCCCTTGGCTAGTTTAAAAGCTTGCCAAGGAAGCATTTAAACCTGTCACCTAGGAGCTTGTTTCCCTTCCTGGACAAATGCAGACCAACATGCCAGTATAGATGTTCATCTCTCCAGGTGGACTCCCAGTCCCCAATGAAGCCAAAGCCCAGTGCTCTGCACCAGTTTTGCAACCATTCATTAAACTGCTGTTAGAGGCAGACACAAAAGGTGCCAAATTCAAAAGACAGAGACAAAGGCAGAGTTTGTTTTCCTAGTAATGGCATCCTATAATCTTACCTTACATTTCTGTGCCTTGGGTCAGGTAGGGGTCTGCTCTGAGGGTAACTGGGCCCTTCTCTGGCCTATAAAGTTAGCACCTCTCCATACTGGAGAGAGTACATGTGGAAAATCAGAAACAGATTTTTCCACACCCCAGCAGTAACAAAGAAGTTCTCGGGTGAGGTGGGAGAGAATGTTGGAGGAAGTGTGGGTGCAGAAAGGCTGATCGCACACATGTGCTCTGGGTATGCAAATATTAAGACATTTCTGGGAAGATGTAATAAAAAAAACTTTCAGAAATATAGGATTGCCCAAACCTTTTTTTTAATGATTGTATATTTTGACCTTTACAGTGCCAGAAGGGGTATGGATCAATAGAAACACATATCGACAGGTGACTGCACTTGTACTGGCAGCCCATAAGGCAGTGCCTTGGAAATGGTATACCAAATTCATCCCTACAAGAGACATGTGGAGGAAATTAGCAATTGAAATATACCCCTTAAATAGACTTTCAGCCAGAATCTCTGATCGCACAAGAAAGTTTGACTTAAGATGGTGTAAGTGGGTACTTTACCAGCTAGAATGTGATAAGGACTTTGTCCCTTAGTTAGGCCCCAAAAGGGGATTACACAATGATGAAACCCCTCTCCAGTCACTCGCTAAAGAAAAAGAGATAAAAAAACAGAAAAACTGAAACTTAACTAGTGGCAGAGTGTAATAACTGCAAATAAATGCTAAAATAGCCAGACATATGGACACAAACCTGTCATTCCTTATTATATTGATATACATTAACCATAGTAAAAACCATGTCTAGATATAAATTGCAGTGCTTGTACTGGAACTACAAAATTGTAATCAGTTGTTTTCTGATTTATTTGATGTGTAACTGATATGGATGTAAAGAATGAAATCTGGAGATGTTTTGAAAAGTTAATAAGAAAAAATGTGTCTGGCCTGCTGACTGTCTGTTGGTGCCTGTAACTTTCAATCTAATCTGCAAAAAACTTAAAAACTATAAAAAAAGAGAAAGGGTTGTTTATGTGTATGTGTAGTATATATGTGTATGTGACTAAGATTGTGTGGACTCAAGTGGCTGACTGGGGAGGTCAGGACATAGGAACTAAAATAAAGGGTGGAGAAACTGAAGAGGAAGAAAATCCAAGCTTAAAGCATTTACTTTATTAAGAATTAGATACTGTTGGTAAAGTGTTGGGAAAGGAGTGACTTGTGGGTGTGAAACCAAGCCTGCTGTTGGACTGAAAGGGCAGAAGACCTGACAACATCTGTTAAAAGCAATATATTATATATATATATATATATATATATATATACACACACACACACATATATATACACATTTTTTTTACCTTAAAAAACTCACACTCACTACAGTCTACTAGTGGTGGAAGCCATGTCTGTGTGTGTGTGTGGGAAGGGGGGGCTGGCAATGCGCGTTGAGACCAGCAAAGAGAACCAGGCTTACCTAACATACAGTAATTTGGGAACAACAACTGAAGACTTAAATCAAACAATATAAAGGAATTGGAAACAGAAGGATTTAATTTTTTTGTATTACACAAAAAGAAAAGTATAACTTTTAAACCTCACCACCTAACCTAGGTTTGCTACAGTGTGGTGGAAGCAACTTCCACCTGGGGTGTGTGTGTGGCTTTGTGTGTAAAAAGCAAGGGTTGTAAATAAGGGACCCTTAACTGGGCACAACTGACAACTTAATAAACTCTATAGAAAGGGGAAAAGTATTGTTGAAAAAATAAATAAATAAAACCTAGCTAGCTACATACATTGGTGAAGGGGTGTGTGGTGGCTGTGAAACTGAACCTGCCTGCCCTGCCCTATTCTAGTGCCCTTGCCCTGTGAGGGTAGCAGACATTGGGAACAACTGACGGCTTATTAGAAATATTAGTATTAAAATGAAAAAAAAAAGCATTTTGGGGGGCTACAGAAAAAAATATACCCAAGTACATACCTACCTACCTACTACTAGAGTAGCTACATTGGTGGAGGTGTGTGTGTGGCTGTGAGACTGAACCTGCCCTGAGAGGGTAGAAGAAAGTAAAAAAGCATGTTCAGGGCTGTAGGAGAAAAAATAACCCTATCTATATTGGTGGAAGTGTGTGCATGACTGTGAGACTGAACCTGCCCTGAGAGGGTAGAAGAAAGGGAAAAGGCATTTTGAGGGCTACAGAAAAAAATAAACAAACCTAGCTACTTTGGTCAAGGTGTGTGTGTTGCTGTGAGACTAAACCTGCCATAAGAGGGTAGAGGAAAGGAAAAAGCATTTTGGGATGCAGAAAAAAAATCCTAGCTACATTGGTGGAGGTGTGTTTGTGGCTATGAGACTGAACCTGCCCTGAGAGGGTAGAGGAAAGGGAAAAAAGTATTTTGGGGGCTACAGAAAAAATAAAATAAACCTAGCTGTATTGGTGGAGGTGTGTGCATGGCTGTGAGACTAAACCTGCCCTGAGATGGTAGAGGAAAGAGAAAAAGGCATTTTTGGGGCTACAGAAAAAAATAAATAAAAATAAACCTAGCTACATTGGTGGAGGTGTGTGTGTGTATGTGTGTTTGTGTGTGGCTGTGAGACCAAACCTGCCCTGAGAGGGTAGAGGAAATGGAAAAAGCATCTTGGGTGCTTGATACAGAAAAAAAAACCACCTAGCTATGTAAAATGGTGGAAAGGCTTGGGGGGCACTTATTCTGTGTAGAGTGTGTATTACCTCATTTACCTGACCAACAGACAGT
Organism: Neoceratodus forsteri; assembly: GCA_016271365.2. Classification (NCBI taxonomy): domain Eukaryota; kingdom Metazoa; phylum Chordata; order Ceratodontiformes; family Ceratodontidae; genus Neoceratodus; species Neoceratodus forsteri. The sequence continues at coordinate 418,267,226 of CM057457.1, forward strand.
GCTAGTGCTACTGTACATGCTAGGTAGTACAAGGCAGCTGTTAGTACAACTGAGTACCATACTACCAGTATCTACTACTAGTACAGTAGTACCACACTTGAGTGTCCTATCCTACTACTAGTACTCCCTTCCACTCCCTATTCCTACATACTTTGTCCTGCCCTCTTGTAGTGTTGTAAGCATAAGCACAACAGCTTAAGGTAACAATTATACAACACAAACAAAAATAACATAAAATAGAATTTTATTGTATACAATAATATCTGAATATTTCACAATTGCACAGAAGTTAAAAAATGCAAAGAAATAAAAGCAAACCATTCTATTTCCCCTTTGGACTGGGTCAGAGACACCCACCATATCATCTTTTTCATTAGGAACAAAAAGTAAAGAGCCGCTTTCTTTGCAGTCTGAAAGTCAGATCCAACTCCCTGGCCCCAGTCAGGAAAACAACTAATATAATGGTTTTTCTCAGTCTGTGTTTATAGACATAACAGTTGAGCAATCTGATTCGACCAGTTTCCGAAACGAGTGAGAATGACAGCAGCATCAGCAGCAGTTCTGTGGTAGCAGTACCATTCATCACATCACGTTCAGTACAGCTAAAGCGACTTTTGATTTTAGATGAGAAAAATGAAACAACGAACTTAAACACTGAGAAAGGGCTCAAACAGTTCAGCATCACTGGCTAAATCAGTTTACCTAGTTAAGATACGACAAAAAATGTGTCATGTACTGCTCCTTCTGTGAGAAATATCACAGTCTTGCAACTCCTGCTTATTCCAAAAAACCTAATGTGTTTGCCACTTGTTCAAAAATTCAGAACAGAGTCATTGAGCGCCCATGAAAAATCAAACCCACGTATAATTTGTGCAAACCAGCATAGTCAAGAAGCTGGTCAACATGCAGTCAATTTTAACATATCTGATACAGCAATATATCATGCATTTTCTCAGATGGACGAAGCCACCAAAAATAAAATGAGGCATTTATTTATCTCAGCGTATTCCCTGGCTAAAAAGTTGTCTCTTCTCAGATATGAAGTGAATCTGCACATTGCATGAAAAAATTGGGGGTAAACTTGGCAGCAGTTATGTAAATGGTAAACTGGCCAAAGAGTTCTGTAATGCAATATTAGCTGTCATGTCTAAAACACAGATCCAGACTGTCAAAAATACAAAATCTGTTACCATTCATGCAGATAGCAGCACAGATGCAAGCATAGAAGAGTGAGAAAATGTTTTCCATTGTTTTGTTGATGGCACTGAAAAAAAGGGTACAGCTGTGTTAATTAAAGTTATACCTCTTGAACATTCTCACACAGATGAAGTTTTTAAAGCAATAAGCTCTGCGCTTGAGTCTGTTGGGTATCAAACTTAATGATGTGAGCAAGTTAGGACCAATTCTCATATCTGCCAACTTTCATGGTGCCAGTGTGATGATGGGCCATACCAGTGGTAGCATAGCAAAACTCCAAGAATGTGCCCCCACTGTAATACCCATTCATTGTGTGGCCCATAAACTAGAGTTCTCAACGTCATGAAAAAAATCCTTTTGTTCAAAAGTAGAACACACCCTGAAATAAATTTTTAAAATTAACACTACAGCCCCAAGAAACTTAGGGAACTGCAGGAAAAAGCATGTTATACACACTGAGTTGACTTATTTCAGTGTGATAAAACAAGTTTGTTGGCTTGCAAGTAAGACACGTTCAGTTCATGCTGTTCAAGTCAACCTGCCCACAGTAGTTCAATATCTCAAATATGTGTCAGACTCTGCTGGTGATGATGGGGCCAAAGCAAAGGCACTTCTAAGAGATGTACAGTTTGTAAAATCACTGTTTATTCTTCAAGATTTATTGCCAATATTGAAAAATCTATCACTTGAATTTCAAAAGGATGTCCTGCTAATATTAGAAATCCCCCAGCTTGTCAAAATGTGCTTACTCCAGTTGATGAAGCTAAACATAAGACCTGGAAAGTGTATGACATCATTTCTAAACCAATGTAACCCTGTAGAGAAATGCATGAACTATCTCATTTCAGAACGTAGCAGTGAGGACAAGATTGTTCCTTTTACATTCAAAGAGAACTGTCCAGAAGTAGATTTTATGACTGATCCACAGCTGCACAGTTTAATAGATGCAACAGTATCTTACATTGACCAGCATTTTCAGAATTTCATGAGGAACGTCTAAAATGGTTCAGTTGTTTAGATTTCAAAAATTTTGATCTAGCACGAGAATAACTTAAACAATTTGGCACGACTGATTTAAGTAATCAGACTACAGTACTTTTGCAACTTTTTTTCTGAACCTCACGTAACCAGTATAAAGAGGGAGTATTCTGCATTCAAAGCAATGCTCAAGCCTGCAGTTGATAAGCCATATCTGCAAGTTTATTCATGACTACTGTGAGAGAGACTGGCCCAGCTTGTTCACATCCTTGACCTTATAGAAATGTTACTGGCTAGGAGTATGTCTACAGCTACAGTACAAGTCACATTAAACTGTTCCCTCAACTCACTGGTGTAGTATTGTTGAGTTTGAATTGAATGAGTTTCCTAATCTGTGCAGTGTTTAATTCAATAAATTAGTAAAATGTTAGTATTGGTTTGCAACTAGCTGTTAGGACTATAAGCTTTATTTTCAGATGAGTGCTTATGAGTTTCATTTCAGAAGGCAAACTAAACAACTCTTAATGAATGCTGTGATATTTATAAACAATGCTCTTAAGGTATGCTGTGATATTTATAAACAATGCCATGAAAATGCATTGCATAAACACTGCAAAACAGCTACTGCCATATCACTAAACAGGTACAAATGAGTTGAATAAGCAGTGAAGAATGGTTAGAAAAGAATTAAAAACTTCAGTAATTCAAGTTGCCACTGCAGTAGAATCACAAAAAAAAATGCTACATCAGTGAGTTGATGGAACAATTTAATGTGACTTGTACTGTACATGTGATAGAGTATTCTCCATTTAGAATCTTATAAAAACAAAAACAAGAACAAGTTTGGCTGATGACACACTCCAGTCACTTCTGCATCTAGCAGTTGAAGTTCCTGCATTAGACAGCTTTGATCAGGATCAAGCTATCAACCACTGGCTACTATCTGATCCTGGCACATGCCATGTTCATGGTCATGCTAGTTTAACTACTAGTTCTGCTACTGATGCTGATTCTCATGAAAATCTCCCTGAGGCTGCCACTAGTGTCGATGATGATGATGATGGTGATGACAGTGAATTTGATGCTCCAGCTGGAGCAAGCTCAGGCTTCCTACTATAATGTTTCTTGATGCTGATGTTGTACTGTCTGCTGCTCCATGATGTTCTCACTGACTGTGCTGTTGGCACCACATGCTAATTCAGTCACAATCCTCTCTATCCTGACAAAAAAATGAATAAATAATATTATTCTCCTTATTGTCTATGACAACACTAAATAACTGATACTTCAATAAATATGTTTAGGTTTTCTGTATTTTTATATTTTCCACTAAAAATATGCTATTTTATACATGGACTACCATCTCAAGCACTAGAACAGCTACTTTTTGACAAGCCACTTGTCCATGGGCAAGTACCTAATTTTCAAAATGTGTCCAGCCCTGATATTAAGCACACTTCAACTCTTGGTGGTTGCTTATATATGGGCAAAGAATGTGCTTTTGATTTTCACAGCCATAACTAGGTACATTTTGTTGGCTTGATTTCAAACTTGTTGTGGTTCTACTCCAATGGGAGATGTGAACTTTGTGCATTTTTTGATAATCAACATAGAAACTTAGAATTTGATGGTAGATAAGGACTGCTTGGCCCACCCAGTCTGCCCATTTCCCTACCTAATGGATAAGCTGTAGATCCTAGTTAACCAGCAGCCTACTTCTTTCTACCCCCACCCCCTAGAATTGCCTTATGACTGTCCCATGCATGCTTGAATTCCACCACTGTTTTTGACTTCACAACCTCCTCTGGAAGGCTGCTCCATGCATCCACAACCCTCTCTGTGAAAAAATACTTCCTTACCTTACCTCTGAGCCACCCCCATCTTCAAATTGTTCCCCCTTGTTCTTGCACACCTCTTTTTTTGAAAGATGCTACCCTCTTGGACTTTGTTGATTCCCTTGAGGTACTTGAAAGTTTCTATCATGTCCCCCCTCTCCCTCCTCTCCTCGAGGCTATACATATTAAGCTCCTTAAGTCTCTCTTCATATGTCTTCTGGTGCAGACCCTGCACCATTTTAGTTGCCCTCCTCTGGACAGCTTCCATCCTGTCTATGTCTTTGCAGAGATTGGGTCTCCAGAACTGCATGCAGTACTCCAGATGGGGTCTCACCAGCTGTCTGTACAGAGGGATAATAACTTCCTGTTTTCTACTGGTGATGCCTCTCCCTATGCATCCCAATATCCCCCAGCCCTCCTTGCTGCCCTCTCACATTGCTTGCCCACCTTTAGGTCATCTGATATGACTGCCCCCAGATCCCTTTCCATTTTTGTTATTGTTAGTATCTCACCCCCCATTGTGTACTCTTCCCCTGGGTTTTTGTTTCCCAGGTGCATTACCTTGCACTTCTTAGTATTGAATCTAAGCTGCCATACATTTGACCATTCCTCTAACCTTGCCAAGTCCATTCTCATCCTTTCCACCCCACCTTGTGCATCAACTCTGTTGCAGATCTTTGTGTCATCTGCAAAGAGACATACTTTTCCTTCCAGTCCCTCTGCAATGTCACTTATAAAGACATTGCAGAGGACCGATCTAATACTGAACCCTGTGGTACCCACTAGTAACCCCTTTCTTCAGAGTGGACTCCATTTACTATTACTCTCTGTGTCCTATTCTCCAGCCAATTCTTTACCCAGGCTGTCATCTTGGGACCCACTCCCAGGCTGGCTAACTTGATTATTAATCTTTTGTGTGGGACTGTGTCAAATGCCTTGCTAAAGTCTAGGTAGGCCATGTCCACAGCCCCTCCCTGATCTACTACTGTGGTCACCCAGTCAAAGAAATCTATCAGATTCATCTGGCATGACATTCCTGCTGTGAATCCATGCTGCCTCGGGTCCTGTGCTCCTCTGGCCTCTAGATACTCGACAATTCTTTCCTTCAGAAGTGATTCCATCATTTTCTCTATCACTGAGGTTAAACTAACAGGTCTGTAGTTTCCTGCTTCTGCCCTGCTCCCACTTTTGTGAAGGGGAATCACATCTGCCCTCATCCAGTCCTCAGGTACCACCCCATCCTTCCATGATTTGTTAAAGAGGGTAGTCAGTGGTGTCACTAGTTCTACCCTTTGTTCTTTAAGAATTGTGGGATGAATCCCATCAGGCCCCATTGCTTTGTCCACCTTCAGTTTTAAGAGTTCTTTCAGAACCCTTTCTTCTGTAAATGGGCTGGTATCAACTTCTGTATCCAGAGTGTTTTTACTGTTTGTTTTAGGTACCTCCCTCTCTTCATTTGTAAATACTGAGCAAAAATAATTGTTTCATATCTCTGCCTTATCACAGTCACCCTCTGCCCACCCTCTCTCCCCTTTATTAAGCCTCATTATCCCTCTCTTGGTCTTCCTTCACTCCCTGATGTACCTAAAAGGGTTTTTATCCCCCTTCTTAACTGAGTTGGCTATCTTTTCCTCAGTTTGGGCCTTTGCTGTTCTGACTGCCTTCCCAGCTTCCTTTTGCTTTAACTGATACAGTTCTCTGTCCTGCTCCTTCTGTGATTCCTTGTACTTCCTGAATGCTTTCTTTTTCTCTTGAACCTTCACTGCCACTTCCTTTGAGAACCATAGTGGTTTCTTACATCGTTATGTTTTGTTTATTTGCTCCACACAAAGGCTTGTTACCTCTGTGATGGCAGTTTTTATTATTCCCCATTGTTCTTCCACCCCTCCTTCCTGCCCATTTGCTAGTGCAATCCTTAGGCACTCAACCATTTTGGAAAAGTCAGCCCTCCTAAAGTCCAGTACTTTTGCCTTTGTATGGCTTGACTCTATTGCTGTGTTTATTGTGAACCATACTGTTCGATGGTCGCTAGTTCCCAGATGGCTACCCACTTCTATATCTGTGATCCTCTCTCCATCTCCATTTGAGAGAACCAGGTCTATGATTGCTCCCTCTCAAGTGGGCTCCAATACTAGTTGTATAAGGCATGCCCCCTGTAGGGCATCTAGAATAACCCCACTCTTCGAAGGGGCTGCTGCAACTGCACTCCAGTTAACATCTGGCATATGCATATCACCCATCAGCAATATCTCCCCTTTTTCTGCCATTGTAAGTATACTTTCAATCATTTCCTTGTCCATTTCCTCCCCCAAGAAGGGAGTCTTTATACAACTCTTGTGCGGATTGTGTTGCCATTGCCGGTCTCCAAATTTACCCACAGTGCTTCTTCTCCTCCCTGTTTACCCTTTTGTTCTGTTGCTTTGATTCCTTCCCTTATGTAAAGAGCTACTCCTCCTCCTCCTCCTCTTTTACCCTCCCTGCCCCTCTTGTAGATAGTGTATCCTGGTATGTTTACGTCCCAGTCAAGGTTTTGTGTGTACCATGTTTCTGTGACTGCCATGATATCCAGATGTTCCTCCTCCATCAAGGTCACTAATTCAGGAAGCTTGTTACTCAGACTACGGGCATTGGTACTCATTGCTGTCCATTTTTTGATGGCTTTACCTTCTGTTGCAGCCTTGCACATCTTAGCATTGAATCTAAGCTGCCATACATTTGACCATTCCTCTAACCTTGCCAAGTCCCTTCTTGTCCTTTCCACCCCACCTTGTGCATCAACTCTGTTGCAGATCTTTGTGTCATCTGCAAAGAGACATACTTTTCCTTCCATTCCCTCTGCAATGTCGCTTATAAAGACATTGAAGAGGACCGGTCCTAGTACTGAACACTGTGGTACCCCAGTAGTAAACCCCCTTTCTTCAGAGTGGACTCCATTTACTATTACCCTCTGTGTCCTATTCTCCAGCCAGTTGTTTATCCAGGCTATCATCTTGGGACCCACTCCCCGGCTGGCTAACTTGTATAATAATCTTGTGTGTGGGACTGTGTCAAATGCCTTGCTAAAGTCTAGGTAGGCCATTGCTCCACACAAAGGCTTGTTACCTCTGTGATGGCAGTTTTTATTATTCCCCATTGTTCTTCCACCCCTCCTTCCTGCCTATTTACTAGTGCTTTTCTTAGGCACTCACCCATTTTGGCAGTGTCAGCCCTCCTGAAGTCCAGTACTTTTGCATTTGTATGGCTTGTATGGTATCATGGTAACCAGGAATGGCACTAGTGGAGTCAAGGATCTTTTGGGATAGCCACATCTCAATGACCGGTAGTATGTCCGAGTTGTGTTGGGAGATCCAGGCAGTGATGGTATCGAATTTCGGAAGGACACTGCAGATCTTTATACTTGCCAAAGATAGAGTAGCAGAGCTGTCGGACTTCACTGATGCCAGATTGTGGAGATCCATGGTTGGGGTGAATATTTCCCGAGAGAAGTAGCAACAGTAGTATTAGGCATTTGAGAAAGGTTTTTAGGTACTTCCTGTGGTGTAACTGTGTCCTCCATTTCAGTGGTAAATTATAAAAATGAGGTTATGGCAAAAGTTAGCAGGATATGGGAATCTGAAGTTCAGCATCCTCTTCTCCGGACCATCTTGGAATGTACAGCATCAGCATGTGCTGACATCTGACTTTCCTCATACAGGGATTTATTTAACTCTAAAAATTGATTAGTGTTTTGCTCACAAAAGTGCTAAAACATAGTAAAAATGCATAGCACTTGCCTCATTGTGTTTAACAAACACAACACTTCTAGAAAACCTTTATAGATACTTTCTGCACAGTTAGTATTGTCCCAGAAAAAAAAATGCTAATCAATTATTTAAAACTCTGCTTATAGGCACTTTGAGTTCTTCCTAGCTGCTCCTCTGGAAGAATTAAAATTGTTTTTCATCAAACCAGTGAAATACACCATTCTGGGATAGGCCCTTTCTACTTTGAACATTTTAGACCAAAATTCCAAATTGTATGGGCTGTAGGTTGTGATAAAATACTTGAAACAAACTCTTTCCTCTTTTTGCACAATATCTGTATCTCAAAATATGCACCCTGAACTGAAAAGAAACTTGGCAGTTCAAGAGATAGTGTCTCCCTTCCCCCAACTTAGGATGCAAACTTTGAAATTCTATTGAACAGGGGCAAAGCTATTGAAGTGCAGAACTAGGGGTTTAACAATAAACAACCTACTCAACCCTAACTATAGCTGTGTTCAAATGTAATTTATTGTTTGACTGGCAAGACATTACAAATAGACAATACAAAATACATATATTAAACATAGAAACATAGAATTTGACGGTAGATAAGGACCGCTTGGCCCACCCAGTCTGCCCATTTCCCTGCCTACTGGATAAGCTGCAGATCCTAGTTAACCAGCAGCCTACTTTTTCCTACCCCCATCCCCTAGAATTTCCTTATAACTGTCCCATGCATGCTTGAATTCCACCACTGTTTTTGACTCCACAGCCTCCTCAAAGGCCGCCCATGCATCCACAACCCTCTCTGTGAAAAAATACTTCCTTAAATTACCTCTGATCCGCCCTCTATCTTCAAATTGTGCCCCTTGTTCTTGCACACCTCTTTTTGAAAGATGCTACCCTCTTGGACTTTGTTGATTCCTTGAGGTACTTGAAAGTTTCTATCATGTCCCCCCCTCCTCGCTCCTCGAGGCTATACATATTAAACTTCTTTAGTTTCTCTACATCGTCTTCCGTGTAGACCCTGCACCATTTTAGTTGCCCTCCTCTGGACAGCTTCCATCCTGTCTATGTCTTCTCGAGAAGACTGGGTCTCCAGAACTGCATGCAGTACTCAGATGGGGTCTGACCAGCTGTCTGTACAGAGGGATAATAACTTCCTGTTTTCTACTGGTGATGCCTCTCCCTATGCATCCCAATATCCCCCCAGCCCTCATTGCTGCCCTCTCACATTGCTTGCCCACCTTTAGGTCATCTGATATGACTACCCCCAGGTCCCTTTCCATTTTTGTTGTCGTTAGTATCTCACCCCCATTGTGTACTCTTCCCCTGGGTTTTTGTTTCCCAGGTGCATTACCTTGCACTTCTTAGCATTGAATCTAAGCTGCCATACATTTGACCATTCTTCTAACCGTGCCAAGTCCGTTTTTATCCTTTCCACCCCACCTTGTGCATCAACTCTGTTGCAGATCTTTGTGTCATCTGCAAAGAGACATACTTTTCCTTCCAGTCCCTCTGCAATGTCGCTTATAAAGACATTGAAGAGGAATAGTCCTAATACTGAACCCTGCAGTACCCCACTAGTAACCCCTTTCATCAGAGTGGACTCCATTTACTGTTACTCTCTGTGTCCTATTCTCCAGCCAATTTTTTACCCAGGCTGTCATCTTGGGACCCACTCCCAGGCTAGCTAACTTGTATATTAATCTTTTGTGTGGGACTGTGTCAAATGCCTTGCTAAAGTCTAGGTAGGCCATGTCCACAGCCCCTCCCTGATCTACTACTTTGGTCACCCAGTCAAAGAAATCTTTCAGATTTGTCTGGCATGACCTTCCTGCTGTGAATCCATGCTGCCTTGCCTTGCCTGTGCCCCTCTGGCATCTAGATACTCGACAATTCTTTCCTTCAGAAGTGATTCCATCATTTTCCTTACCACTGAGGTTAAACTAACAGGTCTGTAGTTTCCTGCTTCTGCCTTGCTCCCACTTTTGTGAAGGGAATCACATCTGCCCTCCTCAGTCCTCGGGTACCACCCCATCCTCCATGATTTGTTAAACAGGGTAGTCAGTGGTGTCACTAATTCTACCCTTAGTTCTTTTAGAATTCTGGGATGAATCCCATCAGGCCCCATTGCTTTGTCCACCTTCAGTTTTAAGAGTTCTTTCAGAACCCTTTCTTCCGTAAAATGGGCTGGTATCAACCTCTGTATCCAGTGTGTTTCTACTGTTTGTTCTAGGTACCCCCTCTTCCTTTGTAAATACTGAGCAAAAATATTTGTTTAGTATCTCTGCCTCTTTCACAGTCTCCCTCCCACCCTCCCCCTTATTAAGCCTCACTATCCCTCCTTGGTCTTCCTTCCACTCCCTGATGTACCTATAAAGGTTTTATCCCCTTCTTAACTGAGTTGGCTATCTTTTCCTCGGTTTGGGCCTTGCTGTTCTGACTGCCTTCCCAGCTTCTTTTGCTTTTAACTGATACAGTTCTCTGTCCTGTTCCTTCTCGAGATTCCTTGTACTTCCTGAAAGCTTTCTTTTCTCTTGAACCTTCACTGCCACTTCCTTTGAGAACCATAGTGGTTTCTTACATCGCTTAGTTTTGTTTATTTGCTTCACACAAAGGCTTGCTGCTTCTGTGATGGCAGTTTTATTATTCCCATTGTTCTTCCACCCCTCCTTCCTGCATATGTGTAGTGCATTCCTTAGGCACTTACCTTATTTTTTATAAAGTCAGCCTCCTAAGTCCAGTACCTTTGCCTTTGTATGGCTTGACTCTATTGCTGTGTTTATTGTGAACCATACTGTTCGATGGTGCTAGTTCCCAGATGGCTACCCACTTCTACATCTGTGATCCTCTTCATCTCCATTTGAGAGAACCAGGTCTAAGATTGCTCCTCTCGGTGATCTCCAATACCTAGTTGTCTAAGGCATGCCCCTGTAGGGCATCTAGAATAACCCCACTCTTGAAGTGGCTGTGGCAACTGCACTCCAGTTAACATCTGGCATATTCAGATCACCCATCAGCAATATCTCCCTTTTTGCCATACTAAGTATACTTTATCATTTCCTTGTCCATTTCCTTCCCTGAGAAGGGATCTGTATACAACCCTGTGCGGATTGTGGTGCCATTGCCGGTCTCCAAATTTACCCACAGTGCTTCTTCTCCTCTGTTTTCTTTTGTTCTGTTACTTTGATTTCTTCCCTTATGTAAAGAGCTACTTCTCCTCCTCTTTACCTCCCTGTCCCTCCTGTAGATAGTGTATCCTGGTATGTTTATGTCCCAGTCAAGTTTTAGCGAACCATGTTTCTGTGACTGCCACGATATTCAGATGTTCCTCCTCCATCAAGGCCACTAATTCAGGAAGCTTGTTACTCAGACTATGTGCATTGGTACTCATTGCTCTCCATTTTTAATGGCTTTACTTTCTGTTGCAGCATCCCCACTGACCTTTCTACCTCGGTCTTTTTCTCATTTAGTACCCTGTTTTGTGGGAGGCTGGGATTTTCCCTGCTGCTCATCAGTGCCTCCCCTTGACTAGTTTAAAAGCTTGCCAATGAAGCATTTAAACCGATTGCTCAAAGACTTGTTCCTTCCTGGACAGATGTAGACCATCCTGCCAGTATAGGCTGGTGTCCTCCAGGTGGAACCCCAGTCCCCAATGAAGCCAAACCCTGTGCTCCACACCATTTTTCAACCACTCATTAAACTGCAGGTGCATAGTACCCTTGCCTCACGCATGCCATTTACAGGCAGCACCTCTGAGAAGGTTACTGTGTGTGCTACTTGTCTAGGCCCCTCCCCAGTTCTAAAAAGTCCTTCTGCACTGCTCTAATCTCATGTTGAGCCAAGTCATTTGTCCCTAGGTGGACAATGAATCCAGCTCAGACTTCCATGCAGCTGTTCTCGTGATCCTGAGGATGCGCCCTGTCCCTACAAGCCACTGCACCAGGCAGGCACTTTACTTCAGTTTTCCCTGCTCCCCCCAGTTCTATCCCCCTAATAATTTAGTCCCCCACCAGGATCTGCTTCCTTTCCTTGTGGCATCCTCTGCCTCCCTCCTCTGGGCCTCCCTTGTGACAGGTGTCCTCAGCCTCTTTAATCTCCTCCATGGGTGCATCCATAGGGGAGCTGTGCTCCCCCAGAATGGTGTATGAATTGTGGAGTGGAACAACTGACTGGGTGTGCCTCTGTTCCACCCTCCTCACCCTCCCTGAGCCCACTGTGGTCCAACTGCTGTGCTTTCTTTGCAACCTCTGAGGTAGTGGTGGTGGCTCTGGTGCTCCCTGGATGGGGGGGTTCCATTCCTACCATCAAGTCTGGCCTGGGGGAAGGTTCTCTTACTGCTGTCCAGTGTGGCCTGAAGATGGGCAACTTCCTCCCTCAGGGCAGAGAGTTGTCTGCAAATAGGGCAGCATCTCAGCCTCCAGAAAGACTCCCGGAAGACTGCTGCCCCACAGCCATTACATTGCACTACTCCCCACATGACTATGTACTTTTTTTTGTGTGTGTGTGCTTGTGTGTGTGATTGGTTTGTTATATAGAAATATATATATATTATATAATGTGTATGCATATATTTTCAGTGCTGTGTGCTAGAGAGGATATGACATTGATATGCACCTTGCACTCTTGAGGAAATGATGTCAGAACCCTAGGTATAAAGGAACTATTTCCAGGGAGGTGGGAAGGGGTTGTGCCTCATAAAACAATCAGCTAAGAGCTCTGACCCACCACTGCGATGAGTGCCTTCCTGTCTGCAAGATACTATACACAACAATTTGACAGAGAAAATCCCCTGCTAATCAAACAGAGAAAATCCAGACATCCAAGTCAGACAAAGGTAAACCTCCCCAGCCCCAAAACAGCCTGGTGGCTTGTGCTCTGAAAGCAGTCAGTCCCAAAATAAGTCAGCTGTGCTTTGAACTCTTCTTGCACTGAAAATCTTAAGAATTGTAACAAGACTGTCTTTTCCTGATAATTGAAAATTCCTTCTTTCACCTTTCAGTTAGAAGCAGCCTCCACCTGCAGTAGATCTGGTACAAACCACAGACAATTGAAAGGTTCCCCTCCCTCTGTTGTGAGCACAAGTCACTTTCTTGCAAATCCTATGTTCAGTATTGCAGCTCCCAACAAGAGATAGTTTGGCTAGGAAAAATAGTAGCTGTTCTGATGAGTTTGCTATAAACATTTGCTTATAATACTATTCTTCTCAGGTCTGTTACCAAAGCTATTGGCTGAATTAAGTCTCTGTGCTGAAATCACTTCCTGAGAAAGTTTGGAATTGCCTTTTAAGGCAAACAAAGAAACACAGAAAACAGTTTACTGTCTGGGTCAAATACACAACCTGTACCTGCACCTATTTCAGGATTTGTGACAAATGTTTCACCCAGAGTTTAAAAACTTCCTGCACTGAAAATCTTAAGAATTGTAACAAGACTGTCTTTTCCTGATAATTGTAAATTCCTTCTTTCACCTTTCAGTTAGAAGCAGCCTCCACCTGCAGTAGATCTGGTACAAACCACAGACAATTGAAAGGTTCCCCTCCCTCTGTTGTGAGCAGAAGTCGCTTTCTTGCAAATCCTATGTTCAGTATTGCAGCTCCCAACAAGAGATAGTTTGGCTAGGAAAAATATTAGCTGTTCACATACAATCACATATATTCACATACAAGTTAAAAAAATAAATAACATTTTCCATCTTCAATTATTGCACTTTGCCCTGGTTATAGTGGTGCTACCATGCCACTATAGTTCAAGACAACTATAGAATTGGTACTTATGGGGGATATACATACAAGCTAATGAGCCCATAACTGGCATGAAAATGGCTCTTAGATCCTTGCATGCCCAAGGTCCCAGCATATTAGGCTGAATATGACCTACAGGAACCCTGGTGCTATCCTGTTTGGGCTGTGCTATCCTTGTTAGGCTTCTGTGGGCCATATTCTGTTTGAGGCTGTGTCAACACAATGCATAGTCATTATTTTTATTTATTTATTTATTCATTCTCAGATTACAATGCCTTGGAGCACATAACAGCTCTTTTATAAAGATTCCACATTGGTGGGAAGGGTGACAGACATATAATGGATGGTATTACATAAAATATTGACAAGAAAGTATTTAAAATGGTAATATGATGTTAATATTGCAACTAAAATTCAAACTATGAATTGGTAGGAAATAAAAAATAACCTAATAAAGCTCCCTTTATTAGGCTATTTTTGATTTCCTACTAATTCACAGTTTTAATTTTAGTTGCAATATTAACATCATATTGTTATTTTAAATACTTTCTTGTCAATATTTTATAGCCCAAGGTGATTTGTCAAGTAGGTATAGTTAGATCTGGGTGAACAACATTCAGGTAAGTGAAGATAAACAGTGCAAAGAAGGTGGAGGGTGACAGGAGTGAGGTGAAAGAAGGATCAGAGAACGAGGCAGGAAATAGGGCAGAGCCGTTAGGGTGAAAGTGGTCATTCACAGAGAAAAGGGGAGAAGTACAGTAGGTACACAAGGGTGTGTCAATACTAATGAGGTAGTGTCAGATCAGTTACAGCAGTTACAGGAACTGCAAGCTGCAAGATGCTGATGAAGAGTGCCTTTAAATGATCCCAATTTTGGTAAGGAAGAGAGATCTCTGGGCAGCGCATTAAACCATAGTGGTGCTCTATATGCAAAAGATCTTTGCCCTTGTGTAGTCCAGCATCTTGGGACAAAGAAGAGTTGATTGATTGACCTATGTGTGTATGCTGGAAGCTGCAAGATGGGTTGAGTAAGTTTATAACACCAGAAAGCAGGAACCCAAAAAGTTCCTTTATAGTCAGCAAGCAGGTTTGATAGTGAATCTTCCAATTTAGCTGAAGCCAACCTGTTTGAACATACAGTTCACATGTGTGGGCAAGGCCTGTTGCTCCAGTAAGAAGTCAGCATGCTTTATTGAGTGCCACTGACATTCTGTGGAGGATAGTGGTGGAAGCAGAGCCATAGATAACCAGACCATAGTCAACAATGGTTACTGTGGAGCTATAAATAGCACTGTGTCAGCCTGGTCCCATATTCAGACAGCAGGCATTTGTTGTAGTGTAGTAATTGAATATTTACCCCAAGCTGTCTGCTCACTAATTGCCACACAGTACTCCTGTCTACACAGCACACATGGCTGTCACTGAATATGGGGATCTATACCACTTAGATCAGGGGAACCCAAAGTCCACAGGACAGTGGCTACTGGAACTAGTAACATTATGTAAGAAAACATGTTCTGCATTAATAAATGCTTGCTGGGATACTTTCAGCTGTACTGTTTGGCTTTAGTGACATGTTATCTGTATTATAAAAAGCATTGAACTCACTGTGTGTGCTTGTTTTGATTACTGTTCATATCTACTTATATTTACAGCTTGTTTGTTTTTCCTGTGTGTACTTTACCCTTTAGATAACTATTCCTACTGGACTAAGTTAACCTGCCGACTGATGCTGTCCTCCCTGGGACTCCCTTCCCCCATCAAAATGAGATGCTGTATCTCATGGGATTGTCCAGCTTGGAGTATTATAATGGTCTAAATTTAAAAAAAATGTGAGTTTGCTTTTTTTTTTTTTTTTTAACTTGGGTGGAATCACATTTGTATATTGCAAATAGTTACCAGAGCCAGTCAGAATACAGTTCCATTGCACTGTGACTAGCTGTCATGGCTGTCTGCATTATAAAAACATGATTTTGTTCTTCACTTAGGGGAATCACATTTTTATAGTACAGTCACTAGAGCCAGTCAGAATACATTTGCTTTGTATTGTGACTGGTAACTATCTGTATTAGAGAAATTGACTGGCTCTGGTGACTGCATTACAAAAAAGTGTTTTTTCTGTTTTGACTCAGGAGGATGTGGTAGGGAGATGCAGCTACTCTTGAGGACTTGCCTTGAATCTGTTGCAACAGTTCTACTATTTCTTAGCCTACTGTATCCTTTACAATTTCTAGTCCATAAGGTTGGACACCTATGGGTACCACCTCCCCTTTCTTGACTATGCTATAGTGCTCTCTTTAATGTTCCTTTTCCCTGTCAGGTCCTCAAACGGGGAGGTTATTGTTGGGGCCTCTGAACCAATGTAAAACAACAGGTTGTGTTCCTCATTTTTAAATTTCATATGCAATGGTACTATGTCATAAAATACCTTGATGTACCACATATATATATGAAACCTGTAAATTCTGAAAATACCATGGCACTAGGTATTTTTGATAAAGGTAAAAGGTACTGGCTGAATGTATTATAGAAATTAAGTTACCAGGTAGATATATCAGAAAATTCCTGTTGTGTTGTAAAATGCATGTAAATTGTAGATTGTTTGAGAGGCCCTTTTGGTACCATTCATTCCTGCCATAAACTGAGCCAGTCTGAAATTTCATGGTGATTTGCATATGCATCCCGTGATGCTTTGCATTATGGGGTATGTGTGATGTGTATCTTCGAAACTTGACTTTCTTGCCAGTGCCCACTGAGGTAACCCTTGCTTCCGTGCTTCTACACTGAGGTTCTTTGTCTTTAGCTTGTTTTTTTTATCCCCCCAACACCCAAACAAACAAGACAAACATTGGGATGAAATGGTTTTACTAAAATGTTAGATCAGTGGGTCAGTAGATGCTAAGTGAGAGGAAGGACATGCATAGTCTTTTACTTCAAACTGCTGTATTGAAGAAGGGATATGCCATTGCTGATGGTTATCCTCTGTTTTTAAAATAAACATCACAAAGTGATTGTGTCTTGAATCTGAAGTTCTGTGTCTGGTACATCTTTTATCACACAACCCCTCCACAGAGGGGGTGAGATGCAGATATTTTCTACTCTCTCTGACTTTGGTGACAGTCTGTATTAAAAAAAATTGATTTTTTATTATTGGCATAGCCGCAGTCTTTTTGTATTTTGACTGGCTCTGATTGCTACATACCTTACAGAGTTAGTGTACTGCCTGCAGTTAATTGAAATTTTCAGACGTAGTCTGCTATCACTTCTTTTATCTTAAGTATTTTTACCTTTTCTGTTTGCTAATTAGATGATTTTCCACCTGGCAGTACTGGGGAGTAGTGTGGAGCAGCACTCTGTTCCTCCCATTACATCAACACAGAGACCACAGTGACTATGACATCACTAGTAACCAATGAGAACCATTTCCCACTGCCAGGTTTCACTTTCACATGAAGCAGTAGGGACTGGCTCTCCCTGATTACTAGTGATTTCACAATTTCCTGCATTTTTCACTGGTAACTTGTAAGAGTCACTGCTCAGGCTTCAAGGATTGAGATGCCTCAAGGTGTCTGGTCTAATTTCTGATGATGTAGTGGGAGGAACAGAACTGACTCCTTCCCCCCAAGTGCTGCTCCACACATCACCCAGTCATGCAAGGTGGAAAATCTTCTAAATAACAAACAGAAAAAATCCTTGCAATATAAGAACCAATAGTTGACTGCGTCTGAAAATTACTATTCATCCCAAGCAGTACACTAGCTCTTTAAAATAAAATTTTGATTGTTGTATTTTACTCAAGGGAGGGGGTAGTTACTGTTGTATTGTGCTATGTCTTTCTTATGTGACAGCCCATATTTTAAAATGTGATTTTGCTTTGTTTTTTAAACTTAGGGAAAGGGTATCTGCAGCCTGATTTTTTTACTCTGTCCTACTAGAAACATAGAAACATAGAATTTGATGGCAGATAAGGACTGCTTGGCCCACCTAGTCTGCCCATTTTTCTACCTAACAGATAAGCTGCAGATCCTAGTTAACCAACAGCTTACTTCCTCCTACCCCCCACTAGGACTGCCTTATGCCTGTCCCATGCATTCTTGAAGTCCCCCACTGTTCTTGACCCCACAACCTCTTCAGGGAGGCCGTTCCATGCATCCACAACCCTCTCAGTGAAAAAATACTTCCTCACATTACCTCTGAGCCGTCCCTCCTCTATCTTCAAATTGTGCCCCCTTGTTCTTGCACATCTCTTTTTCTGGAAGATGCTACCCTCTTGGACTTTGTTAATTCCCTTGAGGTACTTGAAAGCTTCTATCATGTCCCCTCTCTCCCTTCTTTCCTCAAGGGTATACATATTAAGCTCCTTTAGTCTTTCTTCGTATGTCTTCTGGTGCAGACCCTGCACCATTTTGGTTGCCCTCCTCTGGACAGCCTCCACTCTGTCTATGTCTTTGCGGAGATGGGGTCTCCAGAACTGCACACAGTACTCCAGATGGGGTCTCACCAACTGTCTGTACAGAGGGATAACAACTTCCTGTTTTCTACTACTGATGCCTCTTCCTATACATCCCAGTATCCCCCCAGCCTTCCTTACTGCCTTCTCACATTGCTTGCCCACCTTTAGGTCATCTGATATAATTATCCCCAGGTCCCTACTCTGACTTTGATTTCTGTCCACATTTTTAAAATATTTTTTTCCCTGCTGGAAATGTCCTGCATGGCTCTGCTTGAGCTGCTTAATGATCTTTTGTACTGCATCATTACTGTTTTTGATTAGCATACCCTAACTGCCATGTTTTATTACCTGTCAACATACTCCCTTGTGACCGTGTACTGACCAATGAGAAGCCAGAATTGGTCAGATCCGTTTTTTGAATATTATCAATAAAAACAATAAATTGAAATGCTGTAAAATAGTAAGATCCAAAGTACTGTATATTATTGTAAAATGGAGATGTCTCAAAAAGCAGATTTTTGAGGTTACATCTCAAGAAAGTTGATGGAGCTCTCAAAAAGATTAGGATAAAACAACTTTCAAATGCATTTTCTTATTGTAAGCAAATACTAATTAAATATCTATTTTCAGTCACTAGGAAGTCTGAGTGCACTGAGAGTTGGAGCCAGCAATCATCGATTGAGAATTGCCAGCTGAGTAACGTAGCAGAGAAACCTCATCAGTATCCTTCATGCAAAAAGAGTTTCCTTAGCCTACATCCCATCACTGTAGAACAGATTTATGAAGGAGAGGGGCAATTTAAATGTACCAAATATCAGAGGAGTTCAAGCAAGTTAAATGTTGCTAAAGGTACTGATAATAGTTTTACTGTGCAGCAGAAAAATGTAACACACCAAATTCACAAGAAATCATATAAATGTACTCAATGCAACAAGAGTTTTGCCCAGAAGTGTTACCTGATAAAACATCATCGAATTCACTCTGGAGAGAGATCATATAAATGCACTGACTGTGGCAAGAGTTTTGGCCAGAAAACTAACCTAATGACACATCAGCGAATTCACTCTTGCATGTGCTGAGAAGAGCACTCTCAGCAAACATCAAAGATTAATACAGTACTAATTTCTTGAGCTTTGAATATGCCTTGGCTAAGGAATGGGGTCCATTCTTGCCACGGTATTAAAATTCCCTAAACATTTGGAGACACTAACCCTGAGAGAGACCATATAAATGCAATGACTGTGACAAGAGTTTTGGTGAGAAATGTAACCTAATAAATCATCAGCGAATTCACAACCCCGAGAGAGACCATATAAATGCACTGACTGTGAAAAGAGTTTTGGCCACAAAAGTCACCTAATAACACATCAGCAAATTCACTCTGGAGAAGAGTGCTCTCAGCAAATATCAAAAATTAATACAGTACTAATTTCTTGAGTTTTGAATATGCCTTGGCTAAAGAATGGGGTCCATTCTTGCCACGGTAGTAAAAATCCCTAAACATTTGGAGACACTAACCCCGAGAGAGAGTGATATCATACAGCTTTGGTGTGATAGACTGGCCACAGAAAGTGTTGAACCAGCTAGATATAAAAACAAGAAAAATGTTTCATACTCACCAATTAATATACAAAAATCAGTGCATGCCAAGATTATACATCCCAAGGGCAGAGGGAGGCGTGGTCCTCATTGAGATTGATTACACATATAGATCCACAGTAGTGGGGCTACATACATACATACTGACATCCTTGGACCCAAATATAGCCACGGTCTTGCATCATGAAGAAAATAAGCCTAAAATGACTTCACTCATCAAATTAGGAGAAGCCTTCAGAAGGGTAGCAGAGATTGATGTCAATCCAAAAGTAGATAAGGAATTGTCAGCAACAGAAAATGCAAAGAATCAGAAAAAGGAGTATAAGGATAAAGACCAATAGAAATAAAAAACAATTGGAAAGTCCATAATTATAGTGGAAAATACAGGGAGCTACTGCAGCAACCACAGGTCGATCAAGCCCTGACCCATGAGTGGTTAAAAAGAGGTGAATTAAGGTCACGAGATGAGAGACTACTAATGGCAGCCCAAGATAGTGGGCTACGCACAAGATGGTTCACAAAATCCATAGAAAAAACAGGATAAATAAACAAGTGCAAGTTTTCTAGTACAGAATTGGAAACAGTTGCACATCTCTTGGCTGGATGCAAAGTACTCACGGCAGAAGGCCTATATACCAAAAGACACAACAATGTAGCAAGATTGATCCACTGGAAATTATGCAGACACTATAACATACAGTTAGCAGAGAGACACTGGAAACATGAACCACACAGAATCACAGAGAATGAAGAAGTAATGATCACATGGGATCACCCAATACCTGCAGCCAAGAAAGTGGAAGTGAGAAAATCCGATATCATAATACAAGAAAAGAGAACAAAGGTAGCATTGCTGATTGAAATAACCACCCCTAGTGACTACAGTGTCCTGTGTACAGACACAAAATCATAAAATACCAAGAGATGCAGTCAGAAACCAAACTGATGTGGAATAAGGACAAACACATTGTTCCAATAGTGCTTAGAGCAATGGGACTAATACAAAAGAACTTTCAGGCACATTTAAATATGCTATCAATGCTTGTGACACCTTATGAACTTCAAAAGGAAGCCATCTTGGGGACATTGCATGTGCTGAGAA
Organism: Neoceratodus forsteri; assembly: GCA_016271365.2. NCBI lineage: Eukaryota > Metazoa > Chordata > Ceratodontiformes > Ceratodontidae > Neoceratodus > Neoceratodus forsteri. The sequence continues at coordinate 418,287,879 of CM057457.1, forward strand.
GAGCGCTCTCAGCAAACATCAAAGACTAATACAGTCAGTACTAATTTCTTGAGTTTTAAATATACCCTGGCTAAAGAATGGGGCACATTCTTGTCATGGTATCAGAGATCCCTAAACATTTGGAGACACTAACCCCGAGGGAGACACTGTTGTGCAGCCAGACTAATAACAAATTGATCAGTGTCACAAAAGCAAGGAAAGAAAAACAAAAAGAGAGGGAAATGCTGCATACCACCATGGAAAAAGCAGATAGAGTAGATAATTATGGAGTTAAGAGCAGAAGTATCACTGCTGGAGGAGTTTAGAAAGGGTAATAGATCAATGAAAGTCATCAGAAAAGTGGATGAAATTGAAGAACAACACTGCATTAAAACAGATTAGGACCTAAATTTTACCATCTTGAATAACAAACTCAAGATCTCTGCTTAAGCCGAGAAGCTTAGGAGGCAGTATAGCGCAGTGGTCTAAGACTCTAAGCTGCAAATTTGGTGACATCCAGCAGACCAGACCTGGGTTTGAATCCCACAGCTTCCACTTGCATACTGTGTGACCCTGAGCAAGTCACTTAACCTCCTTGTGCTCCCAGGTTGCTCCTGTAAAAAAGCTTTCAGCTTAGTGTGCTATACCTGGTTAAACAACTAAATAAAAAAAAAAAAAAGCTTAGGAGATACGTAGAAAGGAACAAAGAAAAAACACAAAACAGATGGTTTAGAGAAGACCCAAAGAAATTTTATAGGGAGCAAGGAAAGAAAACAACCAAAGTAACAACACCACCAGAAAAGAAAGAAATTGAGGACTTCTGGAGAAGCATCTGTGAAGACCCAGCTGAACATAATAGGGATGCAAAATGGATGCAGGAAGTAAAAGACAGCATAGGAAATAGCACTACCAGGGATATGGAGTGGCCAGATGTAACAACTAAGGAGACAGAAGCAAAGATAAAGAAGGCCCCTCACTGGAAAACCCCAGGTCCAGCTACAGTACCCAACTTCTGGCTAAAAGTACTGTTTGCCAACAACATATATGTGGGATGGTGGGAAGAAAGTGCATTGCACGATGTAGATAAGAATCCATATTTTGATAAAGAGCGATATATACAAAAGGTTCATTGATGATTTGTTTTTTTATCTGGAAAGGGACAGAAGAGGAGCTATATGAATTTGTAAAGCCTTTAGAATCAACTGATGAAAATTTGAGATTCAAAATAAATGTACAAACTAAATTTATACATTTTCTTGATGTCGAAATCAAAAAGCTGCAGGATGGTACATTTATTACAGGTTTATATAGAAAATCCACATATCGCAACCGTTTATTGCATGCAATAAGCTGCCACCCCCACCATGTGATACATAACCTCCCCAAGGGACAATATATCAGAACAAAGAGAAACTGTGGTGATGAGGGGCTGTACAATGTAAGAGCTAATGAACTCACAGATAGGTTGTTGGAGAGGGGGTATGGAGTGCGAGAACTCGCAAAAGCACAGGTATATATTTATACAGCAACCAGAGAAGCCTTACTCACTCCTAAAAATAAGAAAAAGATGATAGGTTAACATTTGTTACCACCTTTGGTGGAGGTAGTAGAGAACTCAGAAATAATCAAAAGAAATCTGTCTATCTTTAGGGGACTACCTGAGTTATCAGGACCACTCAGCTACCCACTGTGCATTTCTTATTGATGAAGTAAGAATATTAGAAACACATTGGTGAGAAGTTACCAACCTAAACTCGTAAACAATATATAAAGAAAAAGTGATGTTCTAGACCATGTGGTAATTGTAGGTTCTGCCCTCTGGCAGAAAGATGTACAACTTTTGCAACCCAGAACTGGAAGGACATGAAAGTAATAGGCAAAATTGATTGTAATATTGAGGGGTTAATTTACATGCTCAAATGTTCCTGTGGTAAATACTGTGTTAGCAGGACAAAAAGGAAACTTAGCGTCTGAGTGAACATGTTACAGCTATTAGAAAGAATTACATAAAATATGCCATGGCCAACCATATTAATCTACAAACTAATAGGAGTGAGTATCAGGTAACGGTGGTGAGAGTTAAAGCTGTGATGAAAGACATAAGAGGAGGCAATTTGGAAACTCTATTGAATCAGAAAGAACAGAGATGGATCTATAACCTAGGAGTTTAAGACCGCCAAGGTTAAAAAAAAATGTGTGATTAAACCATTTCTTATTAAGAGAAATAATTTGATCCTCTATAAGAGAGACACCCCACCCATCACATGCCCTGCACTCTGTATATATTATAAGTGGAATGTATGCTTAAAAATTACCTTGCTAAAAAATTAACTCTTAGGACATTATGGAACATTATCCTAAATAAAGAAAACCAGGGACAAATGTGATGTACCTCTGGATGTATGATGTTTTGAGACATGCTTGGTAATAAATGTATGATAAAATGGTTGTATTTCAATACATATATACATAAGGTTCTTTAATTATATGTGTTTTTATTTATAGAACATCTGGTGGATGACCGATACTGCAATTGCAAGAAACAAAACGAGATTAAAAAAATAAAATGTTTTTGTTTATACTGGGTCTTTAAATGATGCACTGAGTGATGTTCTGCTCTTTTTAATTTAAATAACCCACATGGTGATGTGTTAATAGAAGGATGTATTTGATTGGTTCTTATACATATAAAGAAAAGCTATGTCATTGAATGAATTAATTCTCTGAGGAAGTCCCTGAGGCAAGGGGTGAAACGCAAGAGCACTTGTACTGCAACTGCTATGATGCTGGAATAAAAACTATGTTAATTTGAACTAGATTTTTGTCTCATCTTCTCACTGCAAGGGTGTCTGCTGCACCTATTTTACTTAACTGAACATATAAACTATACACCATTAGTATGCAGCAGCAGGGACTGGGGGTCTAGTGCACATGTGTGGACTGAGGGAGATGGGGTGCTACTGCGTATGGGTGGGTGGCAACATACTGGGGGATGGAAGAAAGGACCTGAACAGAGTGCCCAACTGCAGAAGACTCCAGAAAGAATATATGGCCACAGTAAGTAAATTACACTTCTAAGCAATACTGCTATGAAAATACACACTAACAGCAGAATACAGACACTGTAAATCAAGTAATACAGTTAGCTACTCTCGACAGTGATGAAAGCAGGACAAGAGGCATTGATGCCAACAGAGAACTAGTGCAGTCCAGGCAGGAAAAACAATTCTTGAGGCCCCTCAGAGAAACGCAGAATAATGCTGGTGGCTACTGTCCACATCTGAGTTTGCCTGAGTCTATCTGTTGCAGTAGGAGGGCAGAAAAAATAACACCCTTATGGAATAAGCTGATCCTGGAGGGGGCCTCTATTTACCTTAAGGCACCCCGCGGTCCTATCTGTGTGTTCCAGGTGCTTGTTGAAGCTGAGTAGGGCAGGGGAGCGGTCTCGAGGCCTTAAGGCACCCCGAAGTCCTATCTGTGTGCTCCGGGTGCTTGTTGAAGCTGAGTGGGGCAGAGGAGAGGTCCCAAGGCCTTAAGGCACCCTGCGGTCCTATCCGTGTGCTCTGGGTGCTTGTTGAAGCCAGTGGGGTCTCTGTCACAGGACATTGTAGTCACTATGGGTGACTATTTCAATCAACAATGCTACCTTTGTTCTTTTTTCTATTGCAATGCCTGGTTTTCTCACTTGTTGTTGGTTTGGGTGATCCCATGTAATCATTACTTCTTCATACATAGAAACATAGAATTTGATGGCAGATAAGGACCACTTGGCCCATCCAGTCTGCCCATTTCCCTGCCTAATGGATAAGCTGCAGGTCCTAGTTAACCAGCAGCCTACTTCTTTCTACCCCAACCCCCTAGAATTGCCTTATGGGGTCCCATGCATGCTTGAATTCAACCACTGTTTTTGACTCCACAACCTCCTCTGGAAGGTCGTTCCATGCACCCACAATCCTCTCTGTGAAAAAATACTTCCTTGCATTACCTCTGAGCTGCCCCCGTCATCTTCAAATTGTGCCTCCTTGTTCTTGCACACTCTTTTTTTGAAAGATACTACCCTCTTGGACTTTGTTGATTCCCTTGAGGTACTTGGAAGTTTCTATCATGTCTCCCCTCCTTTCCTCAAGGCTATACATATTAAGCTCCTTAAGTCTCTCTCCAAATGTCTTCTGGTGCAGACCCAGCACCATTTTAGTTGCCCTCCTCTGGACAGCTTCCATCTTGTCTATGTCCTTGTGGAGACTGGGTCTCCAGAACTGCACACAGTACTCCAGATGGGGTCTCACCAGCTGTCTGTACAGAGGGATAACAACTTCCTGTTTTCTACTGGTGATGCCTCTCCCTATCATCCCAGTATCCCCCCAGCCCTCATTACTGCCCTCTCACATTGCTGCTTGCCCACCTTTAAGTCATCTGATATGACTACCTCCAGGTCCCTTTCCATTTTTGTTGTTGTTAGTGTCTCAGCCCCCATTGTGTACTCTTCCCCTGGGTTTTTGTTTCCCAGGTGCATTACCTTGCACTTCTTAACATTAAATATAAGCTGCCATACATTTGACCATTCCTCTAACCTTGCCAAGTCCCTTCTCATCCTTTCCACCCCACCTTGTGCATCAACTCTGTTGCAGATCTTTGTGTCATCTGCAAGGAGACATACTTTTCCTTCCAGTCCCTTTGCAATGTCATTTACAAAGACTAAACTGTGCCCTCACGAAACAATCAGCTAAAAGCTCTGACCTACCGCTGCGATGAGTGCCTTCCTGTCAGTAAGATGCCCTACACGACAATTTTACAGAGAAAATACCCTGCTAATCAAACAGAGAAAAATCCAAACATCCAAGTCAGACACAGGTAAACCTCCCCAGATCCAAAACAGCCTGGTGACTTGTGCTCTGAAAGCAGTCAGCCCCAAAACACGTCAGTTGTACAGAAGGACAAACACAGAAAACAGTATTAAGCCCCTGTGGGTTGAAACTCTTCCTGCACTGAAAATCTTTACAATTTTAACAAAAGTAAAGCAAGCTCCACCTCCCTCTGTTGATTGAAAGACTGCCTTTTCTGATAATTCTAAGTTCCTTATTTCACCCTTCAGTTAGAAGTATCCGCCACCTGAAGAATATTAACTTTCCTAAGGAATCTGCTTCAAACCAAAGACAATTGTAAATTGTAAAGTTCACCTCCCTCTGTTGTGAGCACAACTCGCTTTCTTGCAAATCTTAAGTCCAGTGTTGCAGCCTCCAGCCAAAGGTAGCTTCACCTGAAGACTATTAGGTTATTAGGTTAGCTTCATTCTCTGTGGTTCATGTTTTAAGTGCTTCTCTGCTACCTGTATGTTATAGTGTATGCACAGTTTCCAGTGGATCAGTCTTGTTATGTTGTTGCGTCTTTCAGTATTCAGACCTTCTGCCATGAGTACTTCACATCCAGCCACAAGATGCACTACTGTTTCTTATTCTGTACTATGGAACCTGTACTTATCTGTTCTTTTTATAGATTTTGTGAACCATCTTATCCACAGTCCACTATCTTGGGTTGCTGTTATCAGTAGCTCATCTTATGACTTTAAATTCACCTCTTCAACTACTCGTGGGTCAGGTCTTTATCCACCTGTGTTTGTTGCAGCAGCTTCTTGTATTTTCCACTGTAATTATGGGCTTTCCAGTTATTCTTTCTTCTCTGTTGGTCTTTGTCCTTGTATTCCTTTTTCTGATTCTTTGCACTTTCTGTTGCTCTCTCTCCAGAATAAATTTGCTGACGTTTTATCAAGTTACGTTTGTGACCAAAACTATTGTCTCATTCTGCACACTTGTTAGGTCTCTCTCTCTCTCTCTCTCTCTTCAGGGATTTCTAATACTGTGACATGACTGAACCACATTCTTATAATGGCATATTAAAAAAAAATCAGGAAATCTGTACTGTATTAGTCTTTGTTGTTTGCTGAAAGCAATCTTTTCAGCACATGTAACATCCCTAAAATGGCTTCCTTTTGTAGTTCATGAAGTGTCACAACTGTTGGTAGCATATTTATATGAACCTGAAAGTTATTTTTAATTGGTCCCATTGCTCCAAGCACAACATGAACAATGTGTGTGTCCTTACTCCATATCTGTTTGGTTTCTGATTGCAAATCTTGGTATTTCATGATTCTATGTCCCCTGTAAGCAGGACATTGTGGTCACTGGCTGTGGCTATTTCAATTAGTGACCAGAGTGAATTCACTAATGTTTTATTAGGTTATTCTTACTACCAAAACTGCTGCCACATTCAGGACATTTATATACTCTCTCTCACATGGGGTTAGTGTCTCCAAATATTTAGGGATTTCTGATACCGTGACAAGAATGGACCCCATTCTTTAGCCAGGACATATTCAAAACTCAAGAAATCAGTACTATATTAATCTTTGCTGACAGTGCTCTTCTCAGCATGGGCAATATCCCCAAAATGGCTTCCTTTTGAAGTTCATAAGGTGTCACAAGTATTGGTAGCATATTTATGTGTGACTGAAAGTTCTTTTTGATTAGTACCATTGCTACAAGCAATACTGGAACAATCTGTGTGTCCTTATTCCACATCAGTTTGGTTTCTGATTGCATATCTTTTTATTTCATGATTTTGTCTCTCTCTGTATACAGGACACTGTAGTCACTAGGAGTGGCTATTTCAATCAGCAATGCTACCTTTGTTCTTTTTTCTTGTATTACAATATCTGGTTTTCATACTTCCACTTTCCTGGCTGTTGGTATTGGGTGATCCCATGTGATCATTTCTTCTTCATGCTCTGTGATTCTTTGTAGTTCATGCTTGTAGTGTTTCTCTGCTACCTGTATGTTATAGTGTCTGCACAGTTTCCAGTAGATCATCTTGCTAGGTTGGTGTGTCTTTCGGTATACAGGCCTTCTGACATGAGTACTTTGCATCCAGCCAAGAGATGTGCAACTGTTTCTAATGTTGTTCTACAGAACCTGCACTTATCTGTACCTCCTGTTCTTTCTTTGGATTTTGTGAACCATCTTGTGCGTAGTCTACTATCTTGGGCTGCCATTATCAATCTCTCATCTTGTGACCTAAATTCACCTCTTTTTAACCATTAATGGGTCAGAGCTTGTTTGAGCTGTGATTGTTCCAGTAGCTCCCTGTATTTTCCATTATAATTATGGGCTTTCCAGTTGTTTTTTCTTTTCTGTTGGTCTTTGTCCTTATACTCCTTTTTTGATTCTTTGCACTTTCTGTTGCTGACTGCTCCTTATCTGCTAGTGTAGTGTAGTCTCTCTCAGGGTTAGTGTCTCCAAACATTTAGGGGTTTCTAATACCGTGGCAAGAATGGACCCCATTCTTTAGCCAGGGCATATTTAAAACTCAAGAAATGAGTACTGTATTAGTCTTTGATGTTTGCTGAGAGCGCTCTTCTCAGCACACGCAATGTCCCCGTGATGGCTTCCTTTTGATGTTCATAAGGTGTCACAAGTATTAGTAGCATATTTAAATGTGCCTGAAAGTTCTTTTTGATTAGTCCCATTGCTCAAAGTGCTATTGGAACCATTTGTGTGTCCTTATTCCACATCAGTTTGGTTTCTGACTGCATATCTTCATATTTCATGATTTTGTTCTCTCTGTACGCAGCACACTGTAGTAACTAGGGGTGGCTATTTCAATCAGCAATGCTACCTCTGTTCTCGTTTCTTGTATTATAATATCGGGCTTTCTTGCTTCCACTTTCTTGGCTGTTGGTATTGGGTGATTCCATGCGATCATTACTTCTTCATTCTCTGTGATTCTTTGTGGTTCATGTTTCCAGTGTCTCTCTGCTACCTGTATGTTATAGTGTTTGCACAGTTTCCAGTGGATCAATCTTGCTATGTTGTTGTGTCTTTTGGTATACAGGCCTTCTGCCATGAGTACTTCACATCCAGCCAAGAGATTTGCAACTGTTTCTAATTCTGTACTACAGAACCTGCACTTGTCTATTTCTCCTTGTTTTTTCTATGGATTTTGTGAACCATCTTGTGCACAGTCCACTATCTTGGGCTGCCATTATCAATCTTTCATCTGAAGACCTAAATTCATCTCTTTTTAACCATTCATGGGTCAGGGCTTGATCGACCAGTGGTTGTTCCCATAGCTCCCTGTATTTTCCACTATAATTATGAACTTTCCAGTTGTTTTTTTTTTTCTCTTGGTCTTTATCCTCATACTCCTTTTTCTGATTCTTTGCACTTTCTGTTCCCAGCTGTTCCTTATCTACTAGTGGATTAACATCCTTCTCTGCTACCCTCCTGAAGGCTTCTCCTAAGATCTACATGTGTAATCAATCTCAAGGAGGCCCATGCCTCCCTCTGACCTTGGGATGTATAGTCTTGGCCTGCACTGGTTTTCATATATTAACTGGTGGGCATGAAGCAGTTTTCTTATTGTTATATCTAGCTGGTTCAATACTTTCTGTGGCCAGTCTATAACACCAGAACTGTATGATATCACTGAACGGGGTGAACTGATTTTTAGCTTGCACTTTATTTCATGTTGTCAATGCAGTTTTCAGTATGAGCTTTAACCTTCTAAAATATTCCTTGCTTATTTTTGCTGTAATTTGTACATGTTGTGTTATTGCCCCTTCCTCTCTTCCATATATTGGAAGATATTGATATCAAGATGGCGGCTGAGCTGAGCCAGCCAGAACACTGATCTCTACAATTGTCATTTTGTATTTGTTTTTTAGTCAATTTTAGTTCATTTTGAGTTTTTTATGCTTTTTTCCAGTTCGGACTGTAGCAGCGTGAGGTTCGGGACGCTCTGTCCGTTTTGCGATTGACGTTTTCTTGGAGGCGTTTTCGGAGCCCGGTTTTGTCGTTCTTTGGAGCCCCGCTTCTATTTCCTGGAGTCCTGCATTTGCTTTTGTTCATTTGGCTCTTTGGCATTCTTCGTTGTTTGGCTCCTTAGTGTTCTTCGCTGTCTCCCGATCTCCCGACTTCAGCGTGAGAGGCTGTGGAGTCGGGGCCTTTTGGCAGTAGCATGGAAGCAAGGAAAGTAAGACTTTGCTGAAAGTATTATATTGTTTGCTCCCGGTGAGATTGTATGACTCTTTATGCTGAATTTTGCCTGGACTTGCGACATGGGAAGCTGTGGTATTGAGGAGTGGGAGCAATTGTGGAGAAGATTTTATTTGGGATACTGGAGCACTGACTTTGTTTTGTCCCTAATGACACTGTACTGCTTTATTGACCTGAGAGTCTTGTTGGTCACAGCGTGAAGGGCTGTGGAGATGAGAAAGACTGAAGGAGGTTTTATTAAACTTGGAATTGAAACTTTTGGATATTGAGTGCATCCAAGGAGTGAACCTTTTTTGGGTTTTGATTATTTTGACTGATGCACATGAATTGTGATGCTGGGGACTGAAAAGGAGTGTGCCATTCGTTGTTTATTATGCCTGCTCCCTGTTTGGACACAGTGGACCGCAGGATTTAAAGCCGAATTCCTGGCTGGGGAATTTGGCTGTGGAATTGTGTTGGGGAAGGAAGGAAGAAAGAGGAAGAAAGATCTGAGTAATTAGTCCAATTGTTCCAGAGGTGGGTGCAGGGTGCTGGTGTCTGTACCTGGGAGGGCTGGGAGTACCTGCCGGTGGGTTGGTGTTCTCTGGGCCTCCGGGTGGTGCTGGAATAGCCTGGCAGAGGCCGTGCTGTGTCTGGCATCCCAAGTAGAGGGGACAGTCTGCATATCTGCGCCCTCCTGGGGTTCATTGGGTGAAGAGTGCTTCCTTCCAGGTGGAATTTTATGAATGATTGAATGCCAGGAGTATGAAGAAAGTGTACTGACTCTGAGACTTTATGAACTTTTGTTATGTGGGGCTTATGATTAATTTTATTTAGCTTAAGGACTTTTTAGTTGGGGGCTTATAATAGTGCGACAGCTTCAGACCCATGCTGTTTGTTTAATTTGTTTGTATGTGATTTTTATTTTTTCTTGCAGTGAGAGTGCTAAGATTGTTTTTTCCCCCTCACCTTTGCTGTGAGAGAGCTGAAGGGGGAGAATTTTTGTGTTGGGGTAGTGAGTGTCCCCCTTTATATTTATATTTATTTTATAATTATTTATTTTATTTTATTTGTTTTGTTTATTATTTTTACTTTTATTTATTTTTAGGTGTTTTTTGTATGGGTTTTTGATTTTATGATATTACACGATTCTTTTTAATTTTTATAGGTTTTCCTTGGTTAATAATATTATTTGTTAATTAAGATAGGTTGTTAAGCTGAGAGGTATTAGATATTTGCCATCAATGATGTGTTTGATGGGGCTTAAGACGGTCAGGCTCTATTCTCCCACTCTGCTCCAGGACCTCCGTCCCTTCCACTGTCCTCGGTTGTCTGATGACATTTTTAACAACTGTCATAAAGCAGGGATAGTGAGAAAGCGTTTAGGGGATGGATGGGCTAGACAGAGTGGGAGCGTGGAGAGGGGTAGGCAGATAGGGATAGTTGGGTCAAGGAGACACCCTGGGGTGAAATGGGTTCAGGAGAGGGGTCCTCCTTGCCTGATTCCCATACCCAAGGGCTCCGCAGATTGTGGGCAGGTACTGCAATCCTCTCTGAAAACCCATCCAATTTGGGTGTGTTATGTAATGCCAGGTCGATTAGGAACAAGACTGCTATTATCGCAGATCTTGTCGCAACATCTGACCTGGCATGTATAACCAAGACCTGGCTGGATGAGAATGCAGGTCTTATTTTAGACTCTGCTGCTCCAGCTGGGTTCTCAGTAATGCACCGTCCGAGATTGGATCATAGGGGCGGTGGAGTGGCCATCTTTTTTAGATCAGATCTGAGTCTTGTGGAGGTGCCAGTGGGTAACACCAGATCCTTTGAGTGTATCCTGGCAGCAGGTGCAGAGTTTAGGATTCTCCTCATCTACCGTCCACCCGGTGATGGTGGTGAATTCCTGAAGGAGTTCACGGACTTCATCGTTGACATGGCATTGGAGTCGCCTAGATGGTTAATACTGGATGACTTCAATGCCTGGGTCAACGATGAACTCTCGCACTTTGGAAAGAACTTCCTGCAACTTATGTCTATGTTGCTCCTGTCACAGGTAGTTACCTCTGCTACCCATATAGGTGGACACTCTTTGGACCTGGTGTTCCTACTGGATTTGGATGTTTCACATCTGGAGGTGGAACCAAATGTGTGGACAGACCATCACACCATAAGATTCAGTTTTGGGGCACCCCCTAATAGGTCTGCCCCTACGGAGATGGTCCAGTATCGCCCTTTAAGGGGAGTAAACCCAGAGGGCCTGTTGGCAGTACTGGACCTATCGGGTGTTTCAGATGAGAGCATGGGTCCAGGGGACCTTGTTATTGCCTATAACAAGGCAGTGAGCAGGACCCTGGATCAAATTGCTCCTGTTCGGGTTCGCCCACTCAGCGCCCAAAGACTCCATGGTTTGATGAGTCTTTGAAGGAGCTGAGGAGAGTGGGGTGAAGGCTAGAGAGGGCCTGGTGGAAATCTTGCCTGGATGCTGACAAACTTAGATTGATGGATCATTATGTTATCTATCAATCAGCAATAACCCGTAAGAAGGCAGAATTCCTGTCCAGGAGATTTCTGTTGCGTGAACCGACCGTCAACTCTTCGGACTGTTGATAGATTGTGCAATCCACTCTGTCTACAGTCTGGAAGAGATTTTTTCACAAATAAAGTGTGATGAGCTTGCTCGATTTTTCGCTGATAAGATTTCCAGCATTAGGTCGGATATCAGCTCAGGCTCACTCTTCAAGGTTTGCAGTGATCGCTAGGGAAACAAACACCTGTGTCACCTGGTTTGACTTTGGTAGGCTGGAATTCATGGACATTGTGAGGATTGTCCAGACTGTATGTCCAACCAGTTGTAGTTTGGATCCGGGCCCTATGCCTCTATTACTGGGTTGCGTAGATATTATCTGTCTGACCATTGCTGAAATTGTCTGGAAATCTTTTGACCAGGGGATCTTTCCTGAACCCTTAAAGGAGGCGGTCATTTGACCACTCTTAAAAAAACCTTCATTGAATCCGGACTGTCCAGCTAACTACAGACCTGTCTCTAACCTGCCCTTTTTGGGCAAGGTTATTGAAAAGGTGGTTGCACTGCAACTGGATGACCATCTTACAAATCACAATGTCTATGATACTCTTCAATCAGGATTTAGGAAAAGACATAGTACTGAGACTGCTCTTGTCCAGGTCCTAAATGATCTCCTGATAGCGAGAGATCGAAAGGCTCGCACTATTCTAGTCCTTCTTGATCTCTCTGCAGCATTTGACACTGTGGACCATGGTGTGCTTTTGGAACACCAGCGGTTTTATTGTGGACTGTCTGGTACGGTTCTGCAATGGTTTCAATCTTTTCTCACAGGGCGGAGACAGAGGGTTATCACTGGAATTTATTCCTCTGATGCTGTCTCTTTGCCTTGTAGGGTTCCGCAGGGTTCCATTTTGGTACCCATGTTGTTCGCTGTCTATATGCTGCCATTGGGAGACATTATTAGGCAATATGGCATGGGTTTTCACTGCTATGCAGATGATACCCAGCTATATTTGTCCTTTAGTCCCGGACAAGAAGATACAGTCTATATACTTAACAACTGTCTATCCGAGATCAATGATTGGATGAGTGCCAGCTGGCTAAGGTTAAACCTGGTTAAGACTGAGGTGTTGGTGGTGGACCCAGGTCACCTTGAGGTGAGTTGTAGGGCTGGCCTCCCTTCAGGCGTATGGATCGATGGTGCCCAGCTCTCGACCTTAGACCGGGTGCGTAACCTGGGCATTATTACTGATGACAGTCTGACCCTGAAATTTCAGGTGTCTTCTGCTGTCAAATCTTCCTTTTACCATCTTAGGAATATTGCTCGGGTGAAACACCTTGTTCCTCTGGCCGACCTTCCGACATTGGTCCATGCCTTTGTTACTTCTTGCCTTGATTACTGCAATGCCCTGTACCTAGGGCTGCTGGGGGTTGATATCCGCTGCTTGCAGCTAGTGCAGGATGCAGCAGCCAGGCTTTTGACTGGGACATCTATGAGAAATCACATTACGCCTGTGCTGTGCGAACTGCACTGGCTGCCGGTTCAGTGGCGGATCACCTTTAAGGTCAGGTTACTGACCTATAAAGCCCTACACAAACAGGGACCGCGGTATCTTCAAGATCTGCTTGTTCCCATCGTCCTCTCGCTGTTCACCGGCGAGGATTGTTAGAGGTCTTCAGGGTTCGCTTTAAAAACATCGAGCACAGGCATTTTCTTATGCTGCCCCTACCCTGTGGAATTCTCTACCTTGTTGGATACGAAGTTGCCTGACCGTTGAGAGCTTTAAGTTAGAATTAAAAACTTATTTATTTCAAATGGCATATGGGGAGTGATTCACTGTATTTTATTGTAATTACATTGTTATTGTTGCTGCTTGTGTTATATGTATGTATTTTAATTGTTTTATTTGTACAGCGCTTTGGTATTGAAAAGCGCTTAAAAATAAATTTTATTTACTTACTTACTCCCTGTGAACCCACTGATGTATTATCAGCTAAATCTCCTGGGCAAACATCTTGCTATGTGACTCAGCATTTATATAGTTTCTCCCTGTGTGAGTGTGGTTATGCTTTGAGGGCACTGTGTGATTAAGAAAAAAACTCTTTATTACCATCTATAAGCAATAACCCACAACAGGGCATGTGTTTCTAGAGAATTTATTAATTTAACATATACAACACGCAGCATTTCATAAAAAGGTTGCACAAATATACACAATCTAAAAATGAAAGTAATGCACAAGTCTGTACACAATCTTAGTGAGACTACATAATTATATGAAATCATGATATGTCTAGTCAAAGCATCCACTGTGTGATTTAATTAATAAATGTTCTTTTAATTAAAGCATGGAGACATCAGTTAGTGCAGGCCCTGGGTGAAGTGAAAGGTGTAAGCCCTATAGCCATGTGAGTTTTGGTGTACCCAGGAAGTGCACCGATTCAAAAGAAACATATGCAAAGGAATGGGTATTCTGCTTAAAAAAAAGATTTGTTTTTAAGGAAAAGGGTTATTTTTCATTTAGTTATGTTGTTGCCAGGTTGATCAGGTCAGTTTAAAAACAAACTACATTTCTTCTGAAGAAGCTTATGGCCTGCTGAAGTTTTTGTGTTTAAAAAGTAGGGAAAATATTTAATAGTTAAATGGAGTTATTTTCATTTAGTTACATATTTTTTTCCATAATAGATTTGATTAATTTCCAAATAAAATGTAACAGAGAAAAATAAAACCAGCATACAAATTATACAATTTCAAGAATAGATACAGGAATAAAATATTCACAGCTATAGCATCTAATATAAAACAACATGTTTATGAATCTTGATAATGATCTACTAAATTAAGATTAATTTAATGTGAGGTTTAGCCTCAAATAATAACACTCTTATCTAACCAACTCAGGTGCATATACTCTGTTGGGTTCCAAAACAGAGAGCCAAATCGTCTGGAAAACTACTTTTTCAATAATAAGATAGCTGATTCTTTTATCTAATAGTGTAGACATACGAGTAAGTAATTTTCTTAGAGAAGGCATTTATTTGGATTGCTAGTTACTTAAGAGATACCACTTAAAACTTAGCGATGCAAGACTAATCCAAGTGTGTTTGTAACAGTCTAAGCCACAACTATCAGGAAAAATATCCAATAAAAATAGAGCTGGGGTAAAGGCAATATGTACTTTATTATCCTTAAAGCATACCACATGGACCTCCTTCCAAATTGTTTGAACTAGGAACAGTCCATAAAACATGCAATAGGCCTCCATTTATTTGACTGCATTGCTCATGTGCCAAGTCTCTGGAGAGACCCATGTTGAACAGTTTGAGAGGGGAGTAATGAAAATACAGAATCTGAAACTGAATGAGCCTACCTTGAACCACTTTAAAGCTTATACAAGCCTATTGCCAGGGGATCTACTATAAAATCCCAACAGTCTGACTCCCAAACTCCATAAGCTCGAGTTTAGGAGATTGACTGTTGGAAGATTGACACGGTCTTAGTGCAATGTGGGGGACTCTGACCCCCGCATCCCTGTAACTAAAATAATCAACTCTGAGGGGAGCAGACCTCGGAGTAGGATAAAAGAATTACAAGGGGCAAATGAGCACTGCACCAAAACTCTTGTCTCAGAACAGAACCTGGGTCTGATGCATGATGCTAGCTGAGCTGCTAGTGGCTAAGCACTCCACGCTATGGGAGCAGCTCAGCCAACCTCAGAATGATCCCCTCTCTTGTGGTGCCCGACTATGGGGTTGGATAGCGGTTCATCACATCTGCTACCTTACCCCTGTCAGCATCAACTTCCATCTGTTGGCCGGGTGTGTGTCAGGTAGCTCAACTCAGGATCCTGAATGTCGGGATTCTGAGACTCAGCAATTAGTAGTGCTACGTTTCCATGTACTTTCATACTTAGGTGCTGAAAAATGTGTGTGCAGTTCTGCCTCCCAGTGTTCTTTTGCTTTTGGAGCTTATGGGGTTTGGGAGTCTGACTGTTGGGATTTTGTAGTGGATCCTCTGGAAATAGACTTGTATAGGCTTTAAAGTGGTTCAAGGTAGGCTCATTCAGAGGAGGGCAGCTAAAATGGTGCAGGGTCTGCATCAGAAGACATATGAAGAGAGACTTAAGTAGTTTAATATGTATAGCCTCGAGGAAAGGAGGGAGAGGGGGACATGATAGAAACTTTCAAGTACCTCAAGGGAATCAACAAAGTCCAAGAGGGTAGCATCTTTCAAAAAAAGAGGTTTGCAAGAACAAGGGTGCACAATTTGAAGATAGAGGGAAGCGGCTCAGAGGTAATTTAAGGAAGTATTTTTTCACAGAGAGGGTTGTGGATGCATGGAATGGCCTTCCGGAGGAGGTTGTGGAGTCAAAAACGGTGGAATTCAAGCATGCATGGAACAGTCTTAAGGCAATTCTAGGGGTGGGGTAGGAAGAAGTAGGTTGCTGGTCAACTAGGATCTGCAGCTTATCCATTAGGTAGGGAAATGGGCAGACTGGGTGGGTCAAGCGGTCCTTATCTGCCATCAGATTATATGTTTCTATGGTTAAGGATTTAGTTTCACTTAGTTACATATTTGCCAGGTAGGTTAGGGCAGCTTAGTTGTAAACTGTGACGTTTCTGTGTAAATAATCAATGAGCAGCTGTGTTTTAGAGGGGAAAGTCATAGAAACATAGAAACATAGAATTTGACGGCAGATAAGGACCGCAAGGCCCATCCAGTCTGCCCATTTCTTTTCTACTTTATAAATGTGCCATCGGCCTTGCTCTGTCAGTGACCTATCTATTCATAGTCATTTGTATTGCTCCCTTATGCCTATCCCATGCCTGTTTGAAGCCCTGCACTGTATTCATAGCCACCACTTCTTGTGGTAGCTATTCCATGCATCTACCACTTTTCTGTGAAAAGAATTCTCATATTCCCCTTAATCGCCTCCTCTAATCTCATGCTGTGTCCTCTTGTCCTGCTATTTTTCTTATATTTAAACATGTTAGACTCTTTCACCTTGTTTATGCCCTAAGGTGTTTAAATGTCTCGATCATATCACCTCTCTCCCTCCTTTGCTCAAGGGTATACATATTGAGCTCCGTTAATCTGTCCTCATATGTCTTCTGATGCAGTCCCTGCACCATTTTGGTTGCCCTCTCTGGACTGCCTCAATTTGGTTAATGTCCTTGTGAAGGTGTGGCCTCCAATACTGCACTAGTACTCCAGATGGGGCCTAACCAATGTCTTGTACAGAGGATTATACCTCTCTTACGACTTGTGATACTCTACTAATACACCCAACACCCCCTAGCCTTACCTACTGCTTTAGAGGTCTGCTTGGATGATTTTAGGTCATCAGTGATGATGATGCCCAAGTCTCTTTCTTCCTTTGTGACTGCTAGCAACTCCTCCCAGCCTATAAGTGGCTTCAGGGTTTCTCTTCCCTATGTGCATGATTTTGCACTCTTTTGCATTAAATCCCAGTTGCCACTCTTCTGACCATTTTGCTAGTTTATCCAGATCTCTTCTCATTCTGCCCACCCCATCTGGATCATCTACTCTGTTGCAGATCTTGGTGTCATCTGCAAACAGACGGTTTTACCCTCTAGTCCATCTGCAAGGTCACTAATGAAGATGTTGAATAGGACTGGCCCCAGGACTGATCCCTGAGGTACCCCACTTGTGACTTGCATCTCTTCTGACTGTATACCATTTACCACCACTCTGTTTTCTGCCAGTCAACCAGTTTGCCACCCAGTTGACCAACTTCCTGACCCACCCCGAGCCTACCTAGCTTATTTATCAATCTTCTATGTGGAACAGTGTCAAAAGCTTTGCTGAAGTCAAGGTAGGCGACATCAACTGCTCCCCTTGGTCCACCACTCTGGTTACCCAGTCAAAGAAATCTATGAGATTAGTTTGACAGGACCTTCCTTTGTAAACCCTGCTGTCTTGGATCCTGTGCCCCTATGGATTCCAGGTGTTGCACTATCCTTTCCTTAAGGAGTGCCTCCATAATCTTGCCCACTACTGAGGTAAGACTGACTGGTCTGTAGTTTCCCGCCTCCTCCCTGCTACCACTCTTGTGGAGCGGGATCACATGAGCCTTCTCCAGTCTTCTGGGACCTCTCCTGTGCTCAGAGACTCACTAAACAATTCTGCTAATGGCTCTGCTAGTTCCTCCTTTAGCTCCTTAAGTACCCTGGGATGTATGCCATCAGGTCCCATTGCCTTATCCACCCTGAGCTTAGCTGCTCTTGTAGGACCCTTTCTTTTGTGAAGGGAGTAGTGCTCACCTCCCTCCCCCCTGTGTCCATGATGCTGGGCTGTGGGCCCTCGCCTACCTTCTCTTCAGTAAATGCTGAGCAAAGTATCTATTTAGGATAGATGCCTTTAGGGTCCTCCTCCTCACAGCTGCTCCCTTTTCTCCATTAAACATGCCCTCTGGACTTTCTCCTTTCACTAATGTATCTATAGAAAGTCTTGTCACCTTCTTTTACTGTTCGTGCTAGTGTTTCCTCAGTTTGGGACTTTGCCTGCCTTACTGCCTTACCTGCTTCCCTTAGGGCAGTTTGGTATGCCTCCCTATCTTCATCCCGCTGTGTTCCCTTATATTTCCTGAAGGCCAGCCTTTTGGCTCTGACCTTTTCTGCTACTGTATTTGAGAACCAAAGTGGTTTCCTTCTTCTTTTGCACTTCCTTTTCTGTCTAACACAATGGGATGTTGCTTCAAGTATTGTATCCTTAATGCTTGCCCACTTTGCCTGTACCTCCCCACCTGTGTTTCTTTTGCCAGGGCTAGCTTAACTCTGTTGGCCATCTTATCAAAGTCAGCTCCTCTGAAGTCCCATATTTTTGCCTTGGAATGGGATGATTTAGATGTAGTAGCCAAATTGAACCATACCATGTGATGGTCACTGGCCCCAGGTGACCTTCTACCTGGAGATCTGTGATCCCTTCTTTGTTAGTCAGTACTAGATCTAGGATAGCCCTGTCTCTTGTGGGTTGCTGTACCAGTTGTTTGAGGCCCTCCCCCTGCAGGGAATCCACTATGAGTCTAGTTCTGGCAGATGTTCCTGCTGGTGTTGACCAATCTATATCTGGCATGTTGAAGTCTCCCATTATCAGAACCTCCCCTTTGGCTGTCATGTTTTGTATATCTTCTAACAGTAATGTGTCTATGTCCTCCCCCTGGTCTGGGGGCCTGTAGACAACCCCAGTTCTTATGGCTGTCCCATTTCCTGTTTCCAGGGTGACCCACAGTTCTTCTGGCTCCTTATGTGTATTCTGAATTTCTGTAGCTTTGATATTTTCATTGACATGCAGGCCACTCCTCCCCCCCTTTTCACCTCGGTCTCTTCTGGACAATACATAGCCAGGTACTGAAGTCTCCCAAGTGTGGTTACTGGTAAACCACATCTCACTAATTGCTACTATGTCCAGTTTAGCTCTGACATTATTGCCTGCAGGTCTGGGATCTTATTTCCCAGGCTGTGAGCATTTGTGTACATGATTTTCCATTGGCCAGATTTTGGTGTGTTAGTTGTTGGGTGAAGTTTGGCATTACCCCTGTGCATCGTATGGGGAGACAAACCTTTTTTCTTACCTGGTGATGCAATTGAATGGCAAACACGCTGAATTCCTGTTTGACCACTAGCTGAGGGGGGAGGGGTGTTCTTCCCATTCGACGTATGGGGTGCTGCACCCCTCTCCCCATTTGCTAGTTTAAATATTCTGCAAAGACGTCAAACTTCTGCCCCAATGCACTGACTCCCTCTTTAGTCAGATGCAGTCCATCAAATTTAAAGAACTTTCGCTCCCAGAACTGTTGCCAGTTCCCTACAAATCTGTGTCCTTTTTCCTGGCACCAGTCCTTGAGCCACGTGTTTAGCTCCCCTATCTCCCCTTCTCTGACCTTCCGTCCATCTGCTCCCTTCTCCCAGACTGGCAGGATCTCAGAGAGGAGATGCCGGACGAAATAGATGATAGTTTGTCACCCAGCTTAGTCAGGTGTTCCTTGGTCTCCACAACTGACCGGCTGGTGAGATCATTAGTCCCTATGTGTACTAGGACATCAATGTTTTCTCCTGCTTTGTGAACAATTTTAGCAATGCGATCAGTGTCTTCCATGCTGATGTACCTGGGAGACATCTGACCATCACCCCTGGCTGGAGATGGGTATCAACTCCCGAATCATGGAGTCTCCTATGATCAAGTTTTTGGATTTCCTTTGTGCTTGTTTAGTTTTGGTTCCTGATTTGGGTGAGTATTGTTGTGCTAGCTCCTGTGCATGAGTGTCCTGCTCTGCAGTGTCTTCTGCCTCTTTATTTGATTTCAGAGATAGAGGCAGATACCTGTTTGTAGCGTTATATGGTTTTGGAGGTAATGTGTTGGAGAGCAGAGGTGATGGGGCACCTGATTTGCTCCTCCAACCACCTGCCAACCTCCTGGACCAACTACCCTCTGCGGTCGAGGGTTTTCTGTTGGATGCTGGGGAAATGGCGGGTGGTTCTTATAATGTATTTCCTCTTCAATATGAATTTGAGGCGTGCAATCTCTGCCCATGCTGCCCGGAGCTGAGACCGAAGATCTCCAAAGGCCCAGCATGTAGGACAGTGTCCTAAATCCTGTAAGACTGTCCTTCTGAAAATTGTTCCACAGTACCTGCAGTTAATGAAATCCATTCCAAATAAGTTGCTGGGTTTGTAACCTAGTCAGAGTAATTAGAAGGAAAAAAAAAAGAAAAAAAATGCAAGTAATGGTTTAATTGTGCTTTGTTTAACTTGTTATAACAAGTTAAATTACTAGTGCCCCTGTAAATGAGATCACCTTGTGGAGGCCCCACTGATCCGCCCCTTCCTGCTCTGCCACAGGAAATGTCACAACTGTGGTACCCTATAAAAGGAGTGTAGCGTGGGGTGGTTGGGGATGGGGTGGGTGGCTGGGCCCTTCCCCTGCCTAAAAAGAAGAACCACGGACGAAAGAACAAGGAGGTAAGAGCAGAAACAATCAGTCAACAACAAATGCAGTAACCCTGAAGCTTATCCTAATGTTAGATAAAACTGTAAAACCTGTAAAGCACCACCTGTAATAATTTCAGAGAAGATATACCCTGTAAGAAACACTTTGCTCAGAGAAAAATAAAGCAGTAACAGAAGATATACCTTGCAAAGACAATTTGAATCAGAAGATTACAGCAGTAATCTGTTAGCACACACCTGTAGGCACACCTTGTAATAATGCAGAAGAAGGTATACCAGCAACAACAATTTGAATCAGAGAAAAATAAAGCAATGAAATGTTAGCCACAAACAGTAGAATCCCTGTGAGTAAAAATCAAAACACCACCACACAGTAAATCTGCTTAGCCAAACTAAGTCTTAATCCTTCTCCCTTGCTCTGGTAAGTTTCTCTACTCTGCCTTTCAAGCAGTCTTAGAAGGAAAGAGCTCAGGTGAAGCTAGGTGCCTTGGCCAGCAAACCAAGTCTTCTACCTCCTTCATTCATTTATCCTGTTTGCCTGTGTAGTTTGTAGGCATGCAGAATGATTTATTTCATCAGGTTTAAAAGTATATGATGCATACCTCTCAGCCCTTTTTCCCAAATGTGGAACATTGCCTGTCAAAATGTGGAACAAATGGGCAAAATGTGGAACACTTAATCAAATCTTTACCCAAGAAGCTCAAAACACTGTTAACTTGTTGCATTTATGTTCAGAAATTTGGTTATTAATTGAATAATACATTTTTTGCATCATTTACTATGGATTTTTGCTTTAAAATGTTGACTTTGAATGTGGAACAAGTCCTCACAATGTGGAACAGAGAGCTTTTGTGAAGTAAAATGAGGAACGTTCCTCGTAATGTGGTACAGTTGAGAGGTATGATATGATGGCACATAAGTCTGGTGTGAGAAGCTGCTTGACTCCATTGCAAAGGTCATGTCCAGACCCTTGTGAGGCATCATGAAGTTTTGATACTAAAGCCCAAAGAACTTACTCTGTATTAGTCAGTTCACTACTGTGCTCTGCAGTCCCTATGTTCTTGTCTTATGCTGGCCATGAAATTTTTTAAGGCATAGTTAGTTTCTTGCTGTTCTCCATAGTTTAAGGTATATCTTGGAAAAACTGGTTTTAGAGAATACAGGGACTTTGCAAGAAATGTAACAGAACTAATTGAGAATATAACTTCTGCTGGCTTGTGCATGTACATATCAACAACTCCCATAATGCCTTGCATGAGTGGGTCAGGATCTTTTGAATGGAGACAGGTTTTCACACCAAGGCACAATAGACTGAAGCAACCTCATTTATATTTAAATTAGTGTGACATTGGGGATGCAAGACAGGGAATCATTTTTCATGCCTACAAGCTACACACATATACAGAAAATAAGTTGAGAAGACTTTCCTTTAACCAATGAAGTTGTTTAAGTTGGTCAACTTTTTAATACCCATTTTATAAAGCACAGTTATATTGATGTATTTATTTATAAGTTTCATCAGGAAAGACATACTGAGCTGGTATAAGATTGTTTCCAGATGTGTGAGGCGGAAGGGGAAGAAGAGGAGAAGAGAACAAATACTAGTACAGATGCATTAACTAGGGCAATAAAATAGGTATAATAAATGAAAGAATACAATCTATGAATGCCTAAGAATAACTTGTCAGTTTACCACAAGTTAAATTGCCGAACGCACAGAAGAACAATAACAAAAATGCAACAGAAAGAACAGGAAGAAATAACTAAAACAATGGGAGGGCACTGCTAGTGTTTGAACTCGAAGGTAAATAAAAAGGAGTCCACCCCATATCAGAAGCAACTCCAGGAATGAATCAAGAAATCTTGGAGAAGACATTTCAAAGCAGGAGAGGAAGGAGCAGAATGAATGGAAGGGGAAAGAGAATTCCATAGTTTTGTTAAACAGAATAAGAAAGCAGCTTGACCATATATGGAGTCTCCTCTGTGCGCGTTTACTGATGTATTATCAGTATACATGGCAAACATCCATACATTGAACATACAAACATACAAAATTGCCAGCAGATACAGGCCATTCAGTCTATCTAGTCTGCTTGAGTGTGCAGCACTTCAGTCCCTTAGACTGCAGCTGCCCCCTTCCTTCATATGCCTCCCCATCTCCCACCCCTCCCAATTCATACCCCTTGAATCTGTCCCACCCTGTCTTGAAGCCCCAACACTCTTCAATGACACAACTTCCTCTGGCACAGCATTCCACCCTGCCACCACCCTTTTTGTGAAATAGTGCCTCCTCAGTTCCTTCTTGAACCTACCCCCTTCCAGCTTCATAGTGTGTCCCTTGGTTTCCCTTCCACCCTTCAGACTGAAAATACACCTGGTGTCTACTTTGTTCAAACCCTTCAGGTCCTTAAAGTTCTCAATCATATCCCCCCTCTCCCTTCTTTCCTCCAGGGTATGCATATTGAGCTCTTTCAGTCTCTCCTCATATGGTCTGTCCCCCAACCCCAGGATCATTTTTGTTGCCCTGCACTTTACCCCTCCAGTAGTTTGATGTCCCTTTTCAAGTAGGAGCACCAGAATTGCATGCAGTATTCTAGGTACAGTCTCACCAGGGACCTGTACAGGGGCAAGATGACCTCCCCACTTATAGAAGTAATCCCCCTTGCTATGCACCTTATAATCCTGTTTTCCTTCACTGCTTCCTTCCTGCACTGAGCAGAGTGGTTCATATCCCCAGTTACCAGCACTCCCAGATCCTCCTCCTCCTTGGATTTTGTTAATGGGATACCCTCCAGCCAGTAAGTGTGTCCTGGGTTCTTGCCTCCGAAATGCCTCATTTTGCACTTCTTGGCATTGAAACCAAGTTGCCAAGTGTAAGACCTTTCCTCCAGTTTTACCAAATCCTCCTGAAGTAATTTTGCTCCCTCCCCCATCTACCTCAGCACAAATCTTTGTGTCATCTGCAGAGACTGATTTTGCTCTTAATCCCCACTACAATGTCGGCTATGAAAATATTAAACAGAACTGGTCCCAGCACTGAGCCCTGTGGTACACTACTTATTACTACCCTGGGTTTAGATGACTCCTCCCCCACTACCTTCTGCTGTCTACCCTGCAGCCAGCTCTTGGCCCATCTGACCAATGTCCTCCCTGCTCCCAAACTGTTCAACTTGCAGGTCAGTCTACTGTGTGGCACCAAGTCAAAGGTCTTGCTGAAATCCAGGTGGAGGACATCCACTGCATGTCCTCTGTCCAGTGCCCTCATAACTCAGTCATAAAAATCAACCAAGTTCATCTGGCAGGATCAGCCTGAGACAAACTTGTGCTGCCTGCTGACCTGGAGGTTGTTATCCACAAGAAATTGCACCAGTTTTTTCTTGAGAATTATCTCCCTCAGGTTTCCCACAATTGCAGTAAGGCTTACTGGTCTGTAATTCCCTGGTTCTTCTTGGGGCCCACTCTTATGGGAGGTACCACATGTGCTTCCTTCCAGTCCGTGGGCATGCAGCCTAACTTCAGAGGAATTGAACAGGTCTGCCATTGGCCCTGCCAGGACCTCTGCCAACTCTCTCAGCACCCAGGGGTGCACTCCAACTGGGCCAGGTGCCTTGTCCACCTTCAGGGACTTTAGGCCCTCCTTCACCCTTTCCACCATGATTTTCCCATCCATTGTTGCTTCTCCCCCACCCCCACCTCGCCCTTCTTCTCAGGTACAGGCCCATCCCTCTCTTTGGTAAGACAGAACACAAGTATTCATTAAAAACCTCTGCCTGCTCAGCCCCCTTTTCTACCCACCCACTTTCCCTCCTGATCTAACAATTTGATCTTTGCTCTTCTTCTTCTCTCTGATAAATCTTAAGAAATTGTTTTCTCCTTTTTTGATCCCTTGCACTAACCTTTGTTCCCTAGTCACCCTTGCTGCCCTTAGCACTCTGTTTACTTCTCTAGATTTCTTCACATATTCTTCTTTGTCTTCTACCCTGTCAGATCTCTTGTAGATCCTAAATGCATTCCTCTTCTGCCTCACATTCTCCACAACCTCTCTACTT
The DNA here is from genome assembly GCA_016271365.2 of Neoceratodus forsteri. Classification (NCBI taxonomy): domain Eukaryota; kingdom Metazoa; phylum Chordata; order Ceratodontiformes; family Ceratodontidae; genus Neoceratodus; species Neoceratodus forsteri. The sequence continues at coordinate 418,312,427 of CM057457.1, forward strand.
ATCCAACTTGGTTTCTTGATCCTGGCTTTCTTGCTCTTGATCTTGACACAAGTTTTAGTGACTTCAGCCAGCCCTGCCTTGATGGCAGCCCATTTTTGTTCCATGTCCATTTCTGGTCAGATGCCTGCCATATTACTTTCCAGTATGTGTCCCATCCTGCCAAAGTCTGCCCTTTTGAAGTTGAGGACCCTAGTTTTTGTAGTGGCTACTTCCCTACCTAGACTGACTGAGGACCACACTGTGCAGCGGTCACTGCTTGCTTGCAGTTCTTCCACCCTTTCATCCCTGACCTGTTCACCATCTTCCAGTACCAGTTCTAGTATAGTCCCTTCCCTCATTGGCTCCATTACCTTCTTGGTAAGGAAGCCATCCTGGAATGCTTCCAGGAGGATCTGCTCCCTGGCACAAGTGGTTGTCAGAATGCTGCAATCCACCCCTGGTAGATTCAAATCCCCCACCACCACTGTGCTCCCTTTGCCACTATGCTTCCTTATCTGCTCCTCCGGTTCCCTGTCAATGTCCTTCTTCTGGGCTGGAGGTCTATAAATGACTGCCAGACAACACTTGGTCCCTTTCTGGCTGTGTAGTTGCAGCCAGATTACTTCTGACCTGCCCTTCTCCCTATTACATCTGATCCCTTCCCTCACATAAATGGCAACCTCCCTAGCCTTCCCTTTATCTCCATCCATCCAGAATAGTTTGTACCCTGGGATGGTTAGGTCCCAGTCATGGTGCCTGTTTGCCCATGTCTCAGTAATGGTAGCTATGTCCATCCCCGCCTCTGCCCTCAATACCTGAAACTCTGCCAACTTGTTCCCTAAGGCTGCTAGTATTTAGTGAAACCATTCTCCACACTGCTCCTATCCTTTCTGCTTCTTTAGCCTTCACTTCAACCCATATTTCATCTAAGAGCATATCTATCCCAGTGGTGGTGGGAGGACAATGGGACACCCTCTTCTGGTGATTCCCAGCTCCAGTGCCTCTCTACCTAGTTTAAATGATACCTGTCATTGATGAAATCCCCCAGCTTCTGTTTCAACACCTTGACCCTGCCTGCTGAGGTGTAACCTATTCCCTGCATAAAGATCTGTGTTATTCCATGCACTACCCCAGTCCCCATCAATCCATACCTCTTGGTCCCATGCCATTCCCTTAACCACTTGCTGCATAGTTTTCCACTTCCTGAAGCTGTCTTGTACCTCCTCTATCCTTCTCTGTTCCAGATAATTTGTTCTCAGGTGCACCACAATGAATGGCTTCCCTCCACCTTCCCACATATCTGCCAATATTCTACCCCATTCTACTCACTGTCATGCATTTTACCCAGATGTTACATTTCTGGCACCCTTCCCCATCTTATACACTTAAGTATAGAATCCACTTGAATTAGGATTCTCTGATGCTTATCCTGCTCTCCCTCTTGTTGCCCTTCACTCCCCTGTCTGCCAATTGTGAGGCCCTCTCATCCCCCATCCCAACTCCCCTTTACCTCCTCTAACCTTTGCCCTGTCCTCTCCCCCCTCACAAATATGACCAGGGTACTGACTTCCACCTCTGAACTATTTTCCATCTGTGGAACCTCCCCTTTGCATTCATTTGTTGCTCTATTCCCCATGCCACCACCTCCTCTGATATTACTTCCCTGTGTCTTTCCTGAAATGTGGCCCCCGACTCTGATTCCCCTCCTCGCCCTATCCTTAGCCTTTCCAGGGCTGCCTGCCATTTCTCTCATCCTCCTGCCTCCTTGCTCCTTACTTCCCTCTGGAGAGAAGGCATCACCTCGCTGATCCCTCCTGCCACTGTGTCTTCTTGGGGTACTATCTACTGCCTCCCTGCTGTGTAACTTTTCTCCTGTAGCATCCTCTCCAAGCTCCTTCATTGTAACTTCCCTCCTGTTTGTCACCTGGTCTTCTGGACTAGCCAACCCCGAGAATATGTTTGTAGTGCTAATCTCCTTTTCATCAATGAGTCCAGTCCCACTTCCCACAGGCTGATATCTTTGCTCTGACCCAGTCTTAGTCATGCCCTGTGTCTGACCCTCATCCAATCATCACTTCTTTCCCTTGGCTGCACCTGCTTGTGTGGCTCTCCTGCTGTTTCACCTAGTTCCCTTAGTTTTGACTGTTTTGAGCTCTTCTGGATGCCTCATTAGTTTCCTCTCCTGGCTGTGTTCCCCCATGCTTTCTCCTCCATGGCTCCAGTTCCTCCTCAACCACCCTATTTCTTGCCTGAGCTGGTTCACCCGCCAACACATCCTACAGCCTCAGCCCTCCAAGCCACTCCCAGGACTATGACTGTTCCACATCCTTGGCAACATAAACCCTTCCCATCTTCCACCCTATTTGACTGCCCCTGCATATCCTCTCCTTCCATAACCTGGTCCTACCCAACTCCATGGAACCCTTCCCCCACCTTGAACTCCCTATGTATTTTTTTTTTTACCAATTATTTTACCAGGTGAGACACACTAAGCTAAAAGCTTGTTTGCAGGTGCAACCTGGGAGCACAAGGAATTTAAGTGACTTGCTCAGGGTCACACAGTATGCAAGTGGGGGCTGTGGGTTCAAACCCAGGTCTCAGATTTCAGCTCAGAGCCTTAAACCACTGCACCATACTGCCTCCCTATGTACAGGGAATATGTGGCCCTCCCAGTTAGGCTCTTCCCTGTCTACCAGCATGGTCTGCTGTCCTCCTGCTGACACCCTGCAGATGTGACTCAAGATGAAACAGTCCTGCTTCATGGCACTCAAGCTTCAGGTCACTTGGTCTCTCTTTGAAATATAATTGATCCCTCCCACTGTTGGTTGGTCTGAGTCATGTGATCACCTCTCCCTCTCTGTGTATTTACCAACTTTCTCTCTCTCCCTCCATTTAAATGTCCCTCCTCCCAGCCAAGACAAAATCATTTGTTTGGAAGTTACACTGTTTAAATCACACAGCCCACATTGTCATCTCATGAAATGTTACTCAATCTAAAAGAAAACAAACCGCATAGAGAAAGTACTTATCTTCTAGCTCCAGCTGCCTGCCTCCTTCTGCTGAGTTTCACTCCAGCTGAAAGCAAACAATTGAAAACACTTACATTCAGTACATTTATATGGGTTCTTCCTTATGTGAGTTTGATGATGTATCATTAAGTCAGTCTTCTTGACGAAACTCTTGTTACATTCGGAACATGTGCATGCTGCTCACCCCATGTGAATTTGCTGATCAGTTATGAAGCTATTCAATGCAGTAAAATGTTTGCTAAATTCAGCACATTTATATGGCTTCTTTCAAATGTGAACACACCAATGTATCTGGTGACTATTCTTGACAAATATCTGCACATGTATATATGATCTCTCCTGGGTTAGTGTCTCAAAATGTTTAGTAATTTCTGGTACCGTGATGAGAATGGACCCCATTCTTAAGCCAGAGCATATTCAAAACTCAAGAAATTAGTACTGTATTAGTCTTTCTTGTCTGCTGAGAGCACTCTTCTCAGCACACGCAACATCCCCAAGATGGTTTCCTTTTGAAGTTCATAAGGTGATCACAAATATTGGTAGCATATTTAAATGTGTCTGAAAGTTCTTTTTGATTAGTCCTGTTGCTCAAAAGCCCTACTGGAACAATTTGTGTGTCCTTACTTGACATCAGTTTGGTTTCTGATTGCAGTTCTGGATATTTCTTGACTCTTGTGTCTCTACATGCAGGACACTGTAGTCACTAGGAGTGGCTATTTTGATCAGCATTGCTACCTTTGTTCTTTTTTCTTGTATTACAATATCTGGTTTTCTCACTTCCACTTTCTTGGCTGTTAGGGAGGAGAGGAGGCACTGTGAGTCACCTTGGAGACTGGAAAGGGCACCACAATCCGCACAGGTGTTGTGTACAGACCCCCATGTCAGGGAGAAGGAATGGGCAAGGATATGATGGAAGGCATTCTTAGAATGGCAGAGAAAGGGGAGATACTGTTGATGGGAGACCTGAATATGCCAGATGTTAACTGGAGCACATTTGCCAGCCACATCCAAGAGCAGGGCCATTCTTGATGCCCCCACAGGTGGCAGGCATTAGACAGCTAGTTTCAGAACCTACTCATGAGGGAGCAATCTTAGACCTCGCACTCAAACGGGGCAGTAAGAGGATCTCAGATCTAGAAGTGGGTTCCATCTGGGGACAAGTGACCATCAAACAGTGTGGTTCACATTAAACTCAGCTACAGAGTCAAGCCACACAAAAGTGAGGTACTGGACTTTAGGAGGGCTGACTTTTGGCAAGATGGGAGAGTGCCTCAGAAAAGCACTAGCAAACAGGCTAGAAGGAGGTGTGGAGCAACAATGGGGAATTATCAAAACTGCCATCACAGAGGCAACAAGCCTTTGTGTGAAGCAAATAAACAAATCAAAATGAAAGAAAACCACTATGGTTCTCAAGAGGTGGCTCAGTGAAAGTCAGGAAGAAAAAGATAGCATTCCGAAGTATAAGGAAACACAGAAGGAGCAAGACAGAGAGCTGTCCCAGTTAAGACAGAAAGAAGCAGGGAGGGAAGTCAGAATAGCAAAGGCCCAAACTAAGGAAAAGATAGCCAACTCAGTTAAGAAGGGGGATAAAACCTTTGTAGGTACATCAGTGAGCGTAGAAAGACAAAGGGAGGATAGTGAGGCTGAATAGAATGAATGGTGGGTGGGCAGAGGGGGACAGTGAAAAAGCAGGAATACTGAACGAATATTTCTGCTCAGTATTCACAAAAGAGGAGGGGGAAGTGCCTAATCCAATTAACAGAAGCACTCTTGATAGGGGGTCGATCCCAGTCCTTTCACAGAAGAAAGGGTTCTGCAAGAACTCCTAAAACTGAAGTTGGACAAAGCAATGGGTCCTGATGGAATTCACCCCAGAATTCTAAAAGAATTAAGGAAGGAACTAGTGAAACCACTGGCTACTCTTTTTAATAAATCATGGGAGGATGGTGTGGTACCCGAGGACTGGAGGAAGGCAGATGTAATTTCCCTTCACAAAAGTGGGACCAAGACAGAGGCAGGAAACTACAGACCTGTCAGTCTGACCTCTGTGGTAGGGAAAGTGATGGAGTCACTTCTGAAGGAAAGAATAATTGAGTACCTAGAGGTCAGTGGAGCACAGGATCCAAGGCAGCATGGGTTCACAGCGGGAAAGTCATGTCAGACTAATCTAATAGATTTCTTTTGACTGGGTGACCAAAGTAGTAGACCAGGGAGGGGCTGTGGACATGGCCTACCTAGACTTTAGCAAGGCATTTGACACAGTCCCACACAAAAGATTATTAATCAAATTAACCAGCCTGGGAGTGGGTCCTAGGGTGGTAGCCTGGGTAAAACATTGGCTGGACAACAGGACACAGAAGGTAATTGTAAATGGAGTCCACTCTGAAGAAAGGGTGGTTACCAGTGGGGTACCACAGGGTTCAGTATTGGGTCCAGTCCTTTTTAATGTCTTCATCAGTGACATTGCAGAGGGACTGGAAGGAAAAGTATGCCTTTTTGCAGATGACACAAAGATCTGCAACAGGGTTGATACTCAAGGAGGCGTGGAAAGAATGAAAAGGGACTTGGCAAGGTTGGAGGAATGGTCAGACATATGGCAGCTAGGATTCAATGCAAAAAGTGCAAAATAATGCACCTGGGAAACAAGAACCCAGGGGAAGAATACACAATGGGTGGGAGGTAGTAACAACAACAAAACATGAAAGGGACCTAGGGGTAATCATATCAGATGACCTTAAGGTTAGCAAGCAATGTGAAAGGCAGTAGGGAGGGCTGGGGGTATACTGGGATGTATAGGGAGAGGCATCAGCAGCAGAAAACAGGAAGTTGTTATCCCTCTGTACAGACAGTTGGTGAGACCCCATCTGGAGTACTGTGTCCAGTTCTGGAGACCCCATCTCTGCAAGGACATAGACAGGATAGAGGCAGTCCAGAGGAGGGCAACTAAAATGGTGCAGGGTCTGCAAGAGAAGCTGTATGAGGAGAGATTAAAGGAGCTTAATATGTATACCCTTGAGGAAAGAAGGGAGAGGGGGGACATGATAGAAACTTTCAAGTACCTCAAGGAATCAACAAAGTCCAAGAGGGTAGCATCTTTCAGAAAAAGAGACTTGCAAGAACAAGGGGACACGATTTAAAGATAGAAGGAGGGCGGTTCAGGGGCAATGCGAGGAAGTATTATTTCACAGAGAGGGTAGTGGATGCATGGAACAGCCTTCCTGAGGAAGTTGTGGGGTCTAAAACTATGCGAGAATTCAAGAATGCATGGGACAGACATAAGGCAATTCTTGCGGGGGGCAGGAAGATAAAGGTTGTTGGTTAACTAGGATCTGTGACCTATCCTGTAGGTAGGGAAATGGGCAGACTAGATGGGCCTAGCGGTCCCTATCTGCCGTCAATGTCTATGTTTCTATGTTAGTATTGGGTGATCCCATGTGATCATTACTTCTTCATTCTTTGTTATTCTTAGTGGTTCATGTTTCCAGCATCTCTCTGCTACCTATATGTTATAGTGTCTGCACAGTTTCCATTGGATCAGTCTTGCTATGTTGTTGTGTCTGTCGGTATACAGACCTTCTGCCATGAGTACTTCACATCCAGCCAAGAGATGCACAACTGTTTCTAATTCTGTACTACAGAACCTGCACTTGTCTGTTTCTGTTTTTTTTTTCCCCTATGGATTTTGTGAACAATCTTGTGCATAGTCCACAATCTTGGTCTGACATTATCAATCTCTCATCTTATGACCTAAAATTCACCTGTGTTTACCAATTCATGGGTCAGGAATTGATCGACCTGTGGTTGTTCCAGTAGCTCCCTGTATCTTCCACTATAATTATTGGCTTTCCAGTTGTTTTTTTCTTTTCTGTTGGTCTTTGTCCTTATACTCCTTTTTCTGATTCTTTGCACTTTCTGTTACTAGCTGTTCCTTATCTACTAGTGGATTTACATCCATCTCTGCTACTCTCCTGAAGGCTTCTCCTAATTTGATGAGTGAAGTAATCTTAGGCTTGTTTTCTTCATGATGCAGGACCTTGACTTTGTTTTGGTCTAAGGATCTCAGTAGGTATCTATGTAGCCCCACTATTGTGGACCTCTGTGTTATCACTCCGCAGTGTGAACTCACTGATGTCTTGTGAGGTGTTAGGCCTGCCTTCCTGAAAAAAGTCTTATTACATTCAGTTTATTTCTATAGTGTCTCCCCAAGTGACTTCAATATTTTATGGGGCTACTCTGTGCAGTAAATCTCATGTTACATTTAGTACATATATGTGTGTGTTTCACCCATGTGAATCCGTTAATGATTCAAGAGGCTATTCAGTCATGTATAACTTTTGTTACAGTCAGCACATTTATATGGTTTCTCCTCCAAGCAACCTGCTGATGCTGTATTAGATTTTGCTTATGGGCAAAACTCTTGCTACATTCAACAGATTTTTTTTTTCTATCCTGTGAAAATTCACCGATGTTTCATGAGCAATTCTGTGATGTAAAACTCTTTATATTCAGCAAATTTCTATGGCATCTCCTCTGTGCTGACACTGCTGATGTCTTAGCAGGCTACTCGGATTAGTAAACCTTGTGTTACCTGCATGACTTTGCTGATTTTTTTTAGGTTACTTGAATCAGCAAACCACATGTTACATGTGTCACATTTATATGGTTTCTCCCTTGTGTGAATTAGCTGATGTTCTATTCAACTACTCTGATCAGCAAACCTCTTGTTGCATATGGCACAGTTATATGGTCTCTCCTGGGGGTTAGTGTCTCCAAATGTTTAGGGATTTCTAATACCGTGGCAAGAATGGACCCCATTCTTTAGCCAGGGCATATTCAAAACTCAAGAAATGAATACTGTATTAATCTTTGATGTTTGCTAAGAGCGCTCTTCTCAGCACATGCAGTGTCCCCAAAATGGCTTCCTTTTGAAGTTCATAAGGTGTCACAAGTATTGGTAGCATATTTAAATGTGCCTGAAAGTTCTTTTTGATTAGTCCCATTGCTCCGAGCACTACTGGAACAATTTGTGTGTCCTTATTCCACATCAGTTTGGTTTCTGACTGTATTTCATGATTTTGTGTCTCTCTGTACGCTGCACACTGTAGTCACTAGGGGTGGCTATTTCAATCAACAATGCTACCTGTGTTCTCTTTTCTTGAATTACAATATTGGGTTTTCTTGCTTCCACTTTCTTGGCTGTTGGTATTGGGTGATCCCATGTGATCATTACTTCTTCATTCTCTGTGATTCTTTGTGGTTCATGTTTCCAGTGTCTCTCTGCTACCTGTATGTTATAGTGTCTGCACAGTTTCCATTGGATCAGTCTTGCTATGTTGTTGTGTCTGTCGGTATACAGGCCTTCTGCCATGAGTACTTCACATCCAGCCATGAGATGCACAACTGTTTCTAATTCTGTACTACAGAACCTGCACTTGTCTGTTTCTCCTGTTTTTTCTATGGATTTTTGTGAACCATCTTATGCATAGCCCACTATCTTGGGCTGCCATTTTTCCCCTGTGTGAATCTGCTGATGTTTTACCAGGTGGTGTTTCTGGGCAAAACTCTTGTTACATTCAACACACTTATATGGTTTCTTTCCTGTGTGACTTCATTGATGTGTTACAAGACCATGGTGTGTTGTAAAACTTTCATTACATTTAGAACATTGATATGGTTTCTCCCCATTGTGAACCCATTGATGTACTATTAGGGTACATTTGTGGGAAAATCTCTCATTACATTCAGCACATTTATATGGTTTCTCCCCCCTCCGTGTGAATTCGTTGATGTATGATGAGACTACCCTGTCTTGTAAAATTCTTGTGACATTCAGAACACTTATATGGTTTCTTCCCTGTATGACTTTGTTGATGTGTTATGAGGCTATGCTTTTCTGTAAGAGTCGCATTACATTTAGAACATTTATATGGTTTCTCCCCCATGTGAATTTGCTGATGTTTGATGAGACTACCCTGTGTTGTGAAATGCTTGTTACATTCAGAACATTTATATGGGGTTTCCCTTGGGTGAATCTGCTGATGTGTTATGGGACTATGCTGTATTGTAAATCTCTTCCCATCTGAATTTGCTGATGTTTTAAGAACTTACTCTTTAATTTAAAACTCTTGTTGCATGCAGCACACTTATTTGGTCCCTCTCCTGAGTTAATTTGCTGATGCATTCTGAGGTTTCTCTGTGCTGTAAAACTCTTGTCACATTCAGAACATTTGTATTTCTTTTCTCCTTCATGGATCTGTTGTAGTACAGGAATGAGATGAGGGTCACAGAAACTCTTCCCACACTGGGAATACTGAAGCACCTTCTCTGTTGTGTGACATGGCTGGTATCTCCCAAGTGATGACTGCTGGCTCCAACTCTCACCACACTCCTTGCTCCTGCTGACTAAAAACAGAAATTTTCTTAGTATGTTCTTAAAATAAAGAAACAAATGTGTCAGATACTTTTCCTTAACCTTTGTGGGAGCTACAACTTTGCCTAGATTTAACCACAGGGATATGGTTTTCTTAAAAAAATACTTTGAATTCAATTATTCTGTTTTTAGCATTTCAAGTTTTTGTTTTTATTGATCACATTTATAGAATAGGTGTGATCATTTCCAGCTTCCTATTTATGTGAACCTAGTCACCGGGGTACAGAATCATGGAAGCAGGGTTATGCTTACCCAAGGCCATAACCAAACAGGACAAAAGATTATTACAAAATTAAACAGAACCACATGACAAGTCCTCCTACCAATGACAGAAATGCACCATTTTTGAATTGTAGCTAGTATCCAGAGCCAGATACAGTAAAACACATCTACAGATACTTTCTGTGTATAACAAAAAACTAACTTTTTTAAAATGCAGATAGTTGCCTGTCATATAGAGCGTAATACAAATGCTGAGTCCCCTCAAGAATGAAAAACAATTTCACACTTTTAAAATATACTGTCAACCAGTCCCCTGAGGGTGGTGCTTTGCAATGCCAGATTGGTCAGAAACAAGACTGCAGTTATAGAGGACTTGGTTTTTTTTGGCCAATCTGGCTTGCATCATGGAGACCTGGTACTCCAATCTGGGAGAGGACAGTTACCTGGCATCAGCACTACCTTAAGGCTCACCCCAGTAGCAGACAACAGCTGAGAAGGCACCCCAGTATGGGGGATGGCAGCTGCCTGGCATTAGCACTGCCTTCAGGCCTGCCCTTGGTAGCAGCAAAGAGCTGAGAAGGCACCCCAGCCTGGAAGAGGACAGCTGCCTGGCATCAGCACTACTGGCAGGCCTTCTCCTAGTGGCAACCAAGATCTGGGAAGGCACTCCAGCCTGGGAGGACAGCTGCCTGGCAGCTGCTGGTTCCTTCCCCAGCTCTCCCCCCACCAGGCACCAGTGACCCAAACCTATTCCTGAATTCAGGTCACCAGTGTGGTGTGATGTAAAGCATTTGCAGCACCTCAGCCCTCTGCACCACCTGGCCAGCTGGGTGTTCACCTTTTTAAAAAGCAAGCAGTAGCTTGGCAGAGTAAATGAAAATGGCAGTTAGCCCAACCACGAGTAAAAAGCAAGTTTCCATTTTTTAAATGCAGGCAGTGGACAGAGTAAAATAAAGGTTCCTAAAGAAGTGTCTCTTAGCCATGCAAAACCCTATAGTCTGGCCAGCACCTTCAGCTTTCACTTTTCCTTGCTCGTTATGTTTAAAGAAATGGTACTTTTGTAGCATCTGTAGGTGATATTTCCTTCTTTCTTACCCAGTGAGTGCCTCTCCTCTATGATTTTGCCTTTGTATCTTCACCCATTAGGAAGAGTATCAGCGACATTGTGAGCATGGCTGAGAATGGCAGTGTTCACCCACCACCACCACAACTTCCTCCCCCAAATTAAAGGTGGCAGATTAATTTTGTGGTAGTGACAGAAATGTGAGCCACAGAGTACCTTTGCTGTGAAAGATTCATTATTTATCAGTAAAAGTAGATCTTTGTTATGATCTCCATGGATCCATAATCCATTGTATTGTAAGTCATTGGCATCAGGACCTTGTAGAAAGTTTTTGCATGATGGGGCTGCCCATACTGGCATGCCTGCATATCCAGCTTTGGGGAACATTAGTGCATATATAATGTGGGTGGCCTCCACTTCCTGCCATCATTCAATGGAATTTTAAACATCCACCAATGTAGAGAGGCAGGAGGAATACAGCAAACATACAGACCAGGTGTAGATGGAGCTGGGGTATCACCTGAGAGCTAAATAAATGCTGATGGCTGTTTAATGTAGCAGATATACCCAAAATTCATGTTCTGTCTGTTGATTGCATGAACGCTGGGGCAAAATGGTAGTTTGCATCAATTGTTTACTGACAGCTTGACAAACTTTGCAATTTTCAACTCCAAATACTTAATGTAGATTTTTGGGCCATTACTTCGAGAGTAAGTGAAATATACATTCAACTGTGGTCTCAATGAATATGCAGGAGTTAGAGCTTTAAAATGCATACCTATATGTTACCCCAAAAGAATAATGTTAAAAGTTATGCCTTAATATCTTCTGAAATTTCAAAATATTCTTACATTCATTCTTGTCAGACAGGATTTATTGTGCTTTATAATATCATTTTATGTTGTCTAAAAAGGTAAGGATTCTGCTTTGAAATGCCTACGTGGTTGTAAAATTTTAAGTACTATAAGAAGATAAATTGATAAACGTGAAGACAGCCATTAATAGATAAAAGTTTGGAGCATTTATACTTTGAGCTTTTCATGTCATATCTTCAGTCTTTATATATGTGTGTGATGTGTATGTGTGTGTATATTTATATATATATATATATATATATATATATATATGTATGGACTATAAAGCCACTTTATAATCCATTTATTTTCACATATGTTGTATAAATAACATTTATACATCATATGTTGCATACATGCTGTCAATCAAACCCACCCAGCTCAGCACTACTTTTCTCCAGCAATACAGCCCTTTCCCCAGCAGATGCTACCATACCACATTACATGGCAAGAAGTCCAAACAGACCCAAACCAAAACAGTATTTTTTTAATGGCAACTTACATTCTTAGCTGTCCCTTCACACTCTTCTGTCAGCACAATTTTGAACTCAGAAACACTATCTTTATGTTTAAAAAGGAGCTGCCAAATGACAGTAACTCCCCTCTCCCCACAGCTACACCTTCCCTGCAACCCGGGATTATGTCAGAAAAATACTGCCCAGTAGCAATCTCTATCATCAAAAGAAAAAAAATCTAATGTTTTCCCACAGTAAATGCCTGTCACCATGTTTATTTTGCACTCTCCTCAGTACAATATGCCCCCCTGCTCTTCTCAGAGCCAATAACCCATTTCCTCACTGACCTCTGATGCAGTCTGCTCACCTGTTCCTGGTCTCGTGACTCTCACTCACTTCAGGAGTCCTCTCCACACCAATTTCTTTTCCGATGCACATAAGATTGAAACTGCATTCTTTTTGGCTTGGGTAGTACAGTGGAAGTCTGCATTACCTGTGCTACAAATCCGTGATTTTATTCCAAGCCAATGCTCTCGAACAACTGTCATGCACAAAACAAAGCAGGATCAACCCGATAAATAAAAGCTGACCCAATAAATAAAAGGGACTGGACTGAGCACCTCATGACAATGGCTGTAACACAAAGCTTGGCCTTTATATGCTGTATGGTATTAAAAGAACTTTATGACTCTAACTAAGAAAGCTGTTTTTTAAAATTAAATGGGTGGTGATTTTTTTCTTAAGTAGGCAGCTGGGACATGTGGACATTTAATTGATTTTAACCAGGAATTTATCTAAGAGTTTTACCAGGAAGGCATACTGAGCGGTGAGAATGCTCGATTCAAGATGTGTTCTAGGGGGAAGGGGAACAAATACAGATAGAACAATATGAAATTATACATACATTACAGATAGACATAGATCCAGTATATGCAGAATATAATGCACCCATACTGTGAGCAAAATTGGGTACACTAGACATGAGCAACTGCAGGAGGACATTAACATAAACAAGCATGGAGTGTTAGCATGATGTGGTGTACAAATAGAATAAATATGTGTTAAGCACATTAGATTATAAATCAATTCACAAAATTGTTATAGAACTTAGTGGAGATAGCAGTAGGACCACATAATTACTAGACTAACTAATCGCTTGTTCTAGGCTAGGCAGGGTTCTGAGAGCTCTTTGCGGGGTACTACATAGCGAGAGGCAGTAATAGGGGAGAGTGGGAGACACCAGCCCCGTGGTGGTGCTAGGTGGATGTGCATGTGGAGAAGAAATGTGTCTTTAGGAGGTAGTTGAGATGCTGAGTGGAGTGTTTGTGGTGAGCCTAATGTCTGCCGGCAACATGTTCCATAGTTTGGGCATGCAGTATTTGAAAGCAGCTTGACCTTTAAATGAGACTATACTTGGAACATAAAAATACCAGGAGTCAGTACTCCTGAGAGAGTACGCTGGCAGTGATTGGATTGAGAGGGCAGATTCAAGATGGGGGAAGGGACTGTGCCCAGAATTTCACTGTGGTCCTGGCACAGTGTACCTGTCTGTGATCCTGGAGTGAGGGCAGGTCTAGAGACCTGTAGAGGTCGCAGTAATGAGTCAAGAGAGGGCAGTCCAGGGCAAAGTGACAGAAAGAATGGGAAAGTGTGTCAAGGCTGGCTAGGGAGGACTTGGGAGCAGTGCCGTAGACCACATCACCATAGTCAAGTAAAGGGAGGCTCATCTTCTGAACAGTTGCCTTCTGGTTAGACAGAGGGATACTGGCCTTGTTGTGATACAAGGCTCCTAGTTTTGGATACAGTTTCTTGTGAATCGAGTCAATGTGAGCGGAGAAACTGAGGTGCTGGTCGAGCCAGACCCCTAAGTATCTGAAGAAAGTGCAAGCCTCCAAGGGAGTCCTGTCAATGGTGAGGAAGGAAGGGGAAGCAGGGAAGCAGGGAGAGTCTTTGTCTCGAGCCGACGGTTAGGGAGACAGTTTTCTTGATATTAAGAAAAAGCTGATTGGAGCAAAACCAGTGCTGAATTCCGTTAACGTCCTGCTGGAGTATGGAGGCCACTTCTGTGGGGAAGGGGTCTGATGCATACAGTACGGTGTCATTAGAGTACATGTGAATGGATGTGCGTGGGCAGACCGAGGGTAGGTCATTCAAAGAAATGGAGAAGAGTATCGGGCCAAGGACTGAGCCTTGTGGGACTCCGGTAGTGACAGGGTGGGGGTTAGAGATGTCTCAGCAATTCTTACTGATTGAGATCTGCCTACCAGGTATGAGTGAAACCAACAGGTGGCAGCTCCAAAGAATCTGGCACCCATAAGTTTGTATAGTAGCAGGGAGAGGGAGACGGTGTCAAAGGCCTTTGCTAGGTCAACGAAAATGGCTGAAGTGATGTGCCCTTTATCCACGCCAGTGAGAATGGCGTCAGTGAGCCTCAGTAGGGAGGTAATTGTTGAGTGTGATTTTTGAAATCCAGACTGGTAGAGAGTGAAGAAGGAAGATGTGTTGAGAAAGTAGGAGAGTTTGGTGAGTACAAGGTGCTCCTGTAGTTTGGTCTAGATGGGGAGTAGGGAGATGGGGCAGCAGTTACCCAGCGTGGAGAGATCACCCCCTTTAGGGAGGGGGATGACTGTGGCATGCTTCCAGTCTGATGGGATATCAGCAAGTGTAAAAGAGAGATTGAAGAGAGCAGCCAGCAGGGTTGGCAATGGCTGGGGCAGACAGGTGTAGCATTTTGGTGTCCAGTCCTGTAGGGCATTTGCCTTTGGTGGGATTGAGTACCCTCAGCACTTTTAGCACTTTGGATGGGGTAACCAGATGATATGAGAAGCAGGAGGTCAAGGAGTAGGGTGGCATTTGTGGGCGTGTGCTCATGGAGGGGCGTGGGAGAGATGATAGAAGAGAGGCCACACAGCTAGTGAAGAAGGAATTGAAAACAGAGGCCACTTCATATGGTTCAGAGACGACGGAGCCTTGAATGTTTAGGGTAGGGGTAGGTGGCTGGGTGGGGTGGGGAGTAGTGATTTGATTGTTTTCCAGAATTTTGTTGGGTGGTTGAGGTTTGTGTTGAAGGCTACCTCGAAGTAATTAGCTTTGGCCTGATGGATAATTCTAGTGCAGGAGTCACGGAGTGCACGGTAAAGTTGGAGTGTAACCTGGGTGCCAGTTGCCTTGTATGTTTTCCATGTCTGGTCCCTGGCATGGAATTGGTCAGTGATATAGGTGGATACCCAGGGCAGGTAGGCATCCCTTACCTGAATCCTTCTGTGGAGCGCATGGAAATCCCACACTGAGAGGAAACTGGACTTGAAGAGTTCAAGGGCACTGTTGATGGAGGTTGCCTTAGGGATAAAGGACCAGTCAACGTGTGTCAGGTCATTTAAGAGTACCACAAGTTCGAGGGATTTATAAGATCTAGTGAGCAACTTCTGTGGAGAGGTGCTTTGGGCCTCTATATTTTCTATACCACTTACTCAAGTCACCCTCCACCTCTATACCTACATGTTATTACACAGCCATGAACTCCAAGAACATTACTGATGCAGTATTTTCAGATCTCAGCAAAGTGTTCAACACTGTGGGCCACAATTTGTTAGTCTCAAGCCTAATAAAAGTAGGTGCCACCCCCCCTTGCTGCCCAGTGGTTTACCAGCTACCTTTTTTATTTTATTTTGTTTTAGTCTTTGGTAACCAGGTAAGACCCACTAGGCACAATGCCTGTTTTCAGGGGCGACCTGGGAGCACTGGGCGGTTAAGTGACTTGCTCAGAGTCACACAGTATGCAAGTGGAGGTTGTGAGAATCAAACTCAGGTATGGTCTGTTGGATGTACCAAGCTCGTTCACACCTCATTCCTCTAACCTCTAGGCTATACTGCCAGCCCATCTGGAAGGACCCAGAAAGTAAAAGCTGTTGGCCTCTTTTCTGCATCCCTCCCAGTTGTCAGGGGAGTCCTGCAAGGCTACATATTAGGTCCCATCCTCTTCTCCCTGTACATCAATAACCTTGATGTGCATATATCCCAGTCTCATCTGCATTTCTTTACTGATGATACTGTACTGTATACATCAGGCCCTACACCGGCTGAAATGAGGGATGTACTCCAAGCCAACTTTGCACAACTAGAAATAAACCTAATCAATCCCAAACTACACCTCAATGCCAAGAAAACTAAGGCCATGATCTCTGCCCCGAACACCACCTCCACTTCCCTTGCAAACACACACAAAGAATTCACTACCTTCCTAGGTGAACCCCTTGAAATCACCTCCAAATTCAAATATCTTGGTATGTGGCTAGACAACAAGCTTCCTTTCATGATCACCTTGATGATCTAGCAAAGAGACTGAAAATTAGGCTAGTTTTTTTCTTCCATAACCAGTCCCTCTTTCCACTGGATACCAGAACTAGGCTGGTCCAGGACACATTCTTGCCGCCACTCAACTATGGAGATCTAATCTATTCCTCCATAGTGGCCTCAGAACTCAACTAGACATCCTCTACCACCATGCCATATGGTTTATGACAAACCTACCCTACTGAACCCACCATTGCGATTTGTACCTAGCCACTGACTGGACATCACTCTCAACTAGACGCATGTTTCATGCTAGTATCTGGACTCTTAAGCTGCTCCTGAACAAGTTCCCGAACTATCTTACAACCCTTTTCCGTATGTCCCATAGTGCCTACTCTCTTAGGAAAAATTACCTCCTCCTCCTCAATGTACCGAGAACTTGCACCTCACTCGGCAAGCGGGCCATATAGAGCGTACTCCCAACTATCTGGAATCAGCTCCAAGGGATACTGAAGCTTTCCGGTACTGACCCTCTCAGCCTATTTAAAAGGTGCTGCAGCACAAATGAAAGATATGAAATATAGAAACATAGACTTTGACAGCAGATAAGGACCGCTTGGCCCACCTAGTCTGCCCATTTCCCTACCTAGAGGAAAAGCTGCAGATCCTATTTAACCAACAGCCTATTTCTTCCTACCCCCACAAAAATTGCCTTATGTCTGTCCCATGCATTCTTGAATTCTCCCACAGTTTTAGACTCCAAAACCTCCTCAGAAAGGCTGTTCCATGCATCCACCACCCTCTCTGTGAAAAAATACTTCCTCACATTGCCCCTGAGCCATCCCCCCTCTATCTTCAAATTGTGTCCCCTTGTTCTTGCACATCTCTTTTTCTGAAAGATGCTACCCTCTTGGACTTTGTTGATTCCACTGAGGTGCTTAAATGTTTATATCATGTCCCCCCCTCCCTCCTTCCCTCAAGGGTATACATATTAAGCTCCTTTAGCCTCTCCTTGTATGGCTTCTCTTGCAGACTCTGCACCATTTTAGTTGCCCTCCTCTGAGCTGCCTCCATCCTGTCTATGTCCTTGCAGAGATGGGGTCTCCAGAACTGGATGCAGTACTCCAGATGGGGTCTCACCAACTGTCTGTACAGGGGGATAGCAACTTCCTGTTTTCTGCTGGTGATGCCTCTCCCTATACATCCCAGTATCCCCCCAGCCATCCCTTCTACCTTCTCATATTACTTGCCTATCTTTAGGTCATCTTATAGGATTACCCCAGGTCCATTTCCAATTTTTTGTTGTTGTTAGTACCCCCACATTGTGTACTCTTCCCCTAGGTTTTTGTTTACCAGGTGCATTATTTTGCACTTTTTTGCACTGAATGTAAGCTGCCATACATTAGACCATTCTTCCAACCTTGCCAAGTTCTTTCCCATCCTTTCCACCCCCCATGTACTGTATTACATATGAACATATGAAATGCCCTGGGTTTTTGTTTCCCGGGTGCATTACTTTGCACTTCTTTGCATTGAATCCAAGCTGCCATGCTTCTGACCATTCCTCCAACCTTGCCAAGTCCTTTCTCATCCTTTCCACACCTCCTTGTGTATTAACCCTGTTGCAGATCTTTGTGTCATCTGCAAAGAGGCATACTTTTCCTTCCAGTCCCTCTCCATTGTCACTTATAAAGACATTAAAAAGGACTGGAACTAGTACTGAACCCCGTGGTACTCCACTAGTAACCCCCCTTTCTTCAGAGTGGACTCCATTTACAATTACCTTCTGTGTCCTGTTGTTCAGCCAATATTTTACCCAGGCTACCACACTGAGACCCACTCCAAGGCTGGTTAATTTGACTACTAATCTATTGTGTGGAACTGTGTCAAATGCCTTGCTAAAGTTTAGGTAGGCCATGTTCACAACCCCTCCCTGGTCTACTACTCTGGTCACCCAGTCAAATAAATCTATTAGATTTGTTTGACATGACCTTCCTGCTGTGAATCTATGCTGCTTTAGGTCCTGTGTCCCTCTGGCCTCTAAGTACTGACCAATTTTTTCTTTCAGAAGGGATTCCATTATTTTCCCTACCACTGAGGTCAAACTAACAGGTCTATATTTTCCTGCCTCTGCCTTGTTCCCCCTTTTGTGGAGGGGAAGTACATCCACCTTCCTCCAGTCCTCAGATACCACACCACCCTCCCATAATTTGTTAAAAAAATGATATTCAGTGGTGTCACTAGTTCTCCACTCAGTTCTTTTAGAATTATGGGGTGAATCCCATCAGGACCCATTGCCTTGTCCATTTGAGTTTTAGGGGTTCTTTCATGACCCTTTCTTCTATGAATGGACTGGTTTCAACCTCCTATCCACAGTGCTTCTATTGTTTGGTTTAGTTATGTCCCCCTCCTCTTCTTTTGTGAATACTGAACAAAAGTATTCATTCAGTATCTCTGCCTTTTCACTGTCACCCTCTGTCCACCTCCCTCCCTCCCCTTTATTAAGCTTCACTATCCCTCCCTTGGTCTTTCTTCACTCATGAATGTACCTATGAAAGGTTTTATCTCCCTTCTTAACTGAGTTGGCTATATTTTCCTCAGTTTGGACCTTTGCTATTCTGACTGCCTTCCCCACTTCCTTCTGCTTTAACTGGTACAGTTCTCTGTCCTGCTCCTTCTGTCATTCCTTATACTTGTTGAATGCTATCTTTTTCTTCCTAACCTTCCCCACCACCTCTTTTGAGAACCATAATGGTTCCATAGTGTTATACCTGCATTTTCTGACCACACTATATTGATGAATTCAGTATTCACAAAAGAGGAAGTGGGGGAGGCGCCTAATCCAATTAACAGAAGCACTCTGGAGAGGGGGGTTGATCCCAGTCCTTTCACAGAATAAAGGGCTCTGAAAGAACTCCTAAAACTGAAGGTGGACAAAGCAATGGGGCCAGATGGAATTCACCCCAGAATTCTAAAAGAATTAAGCAGAGAACTAGTGACACCACTGACTACCCTTTTTAACAAATCATGGGAAGATGGTGTAGTACCTGAGGACTGGAAGAAGGCAGGTGTGATTGCCCTTCACAAAAGTGGGACCAAGACAGATGCAGGAAAACTATAGACCTGTCAGTTTGACCTCTGTGGTAGGGAAAATGATGGAATCACTTCTGAAGGAAAGAATTGTTGACTACCTAGAGGCCAGTGGGGCACAGGACTCAAGGCAGCATGGGTTCACAGGGGGATAGGCATGTCAGATGAATCTAATTGATTTCTTTGACTGGGTGACCAAAGTAGTAGACCAGGGAGGGGCTGTGGACATGGCCTACCTAGACATTAGTAAGGCATTTGACACAGTCCCACACAAAAGATTAGTAATCAAATTAACCAGCCTGGGAGTGGGTCCCAGTGTGGTAGCCTGGGTAAAACATTGGCTGAACAACAGGACACAGAAGGTAATTGTAAATAGAGTCCACTTTGAAGAAAGAGGGGTTACTAGTGGGGTACTGCAGGGTTCAGTACTGGGTCCAGTCCTTTTTAATGTCTTTATAAGTGACATTGCAGATGGACTGGAAGGAAAAGTATGCCTCTTTGCAGATGACAAAAAGATCTGCAACAGGGTTGATACACAAGGAGGCGTGGAAAGGATGAGCAGAAAACAGGAAGTTGTTATCCCCTGTACAGACAGTTGGTGAGACCCCATCTGGCGTAGTGCATCCAGTTCTAGAGATCCCATCTCCACAAGAACATAGACAGGATGAAGGCAGTGCAGAGGAAGGCAAGTAAAATGGTGCAGGGTCTGCAAGAGAAGCCACATGAGGAGAGACTAAGGGAGCTTAATATGTATACCCTTGTGGAAAAGAGGGAGAGGGGGGACATGATAGAAATGTTTAAGTACCTCAGTGGAAGCAACAATGTACAAGAGGGTAGCATCTTTCAGAAAAAGAGATGTGCTAGAACAAGGCGACACAACTTGAAGATAGAGGGGGGATGGCTTAGGAGCAATGTGAGAAAGTATTTTTTCACAGAGAGGGTGGTGGATGCATGGAATAGCCTTCCTGAGGAAGTTGTGGGGTCTAAAACTGTAGGAGAATTCAAGAATGTATGGGACAGACATAAGGCAATTTTTGTGGGAGGTAGGAAGAAATAGGCTGTTGGTTAAATAGGATCTGCAGCTTATCCTCTAGGTAGGGAAATGGGCAGACTAGGTGGGCCAAGTGGTCCTTATCTGCTGTCAAAGTCTATATTTCTAGGAACTGCTTGTTGCATTTAATACAAGTCCATTTTAACCGATGTTACATGTGAAAATTAAGTTTATTGGGATCACCTGTTGTTTTTTTATATAATAAAATGTTGATGCAGAAGGTGGAGTGGAAAGGATGAAAAGGGACTTGGCAAGGTTAGAGGAATGGTCAAATGTATGGCAGCTTAGCTTCAATGTTAAGAAGTGCAAGGTAATGCACCTGGGACACAAAACCCAGGGGAAGAGTACACAATGGGGGGGGGTGAGATACTAACAACAACAAAAATGGAAAGGGACCTGGGGTAGTCATATCAGATGACCCAAAGGTGGGCAAGCAATGTGAGAAGGTGGTAGGGAGGGCTGGGGGATACTGGGATGCATAGGGAGGCATCACCAGTAGAAAACAGGAAGTTGATCCCTCTGTACAGACAGCTGGTCAGACCCCATCTGGAGTACTCGTGCAGTTCTGGAGACCCAGTCTTCGCAGAGACATAGACAGGATGGAAGCCGTCCAGAGGAGGGCAACTAAAATGGTGCAGGGTCTGCACTGGAAGACATATGAAGAGAGACTTAAGGAGCTTAATATGTATAGCCTTGAGGAAAGGAGGGAGAGGGGGGGACATGATAGAAACTTTCAAGTACCTCAAGGGAATCAACAAAGTCCAAGAGGATAGCATCTTTCAAAAAAAGAGGTGTGCAAGAACAAGGGGCACAATTTGAAGATAGAGGGCTGGCTCAGAGGTAATTTAAGGAGTATTTTTCACAGAGGGTTGTGGATGCATGGAACAGCCTTCTGGAGGAGGTTGTGGAGTCAAAAACAGTGGTGGAATTCAAGCATGCATGGGACAGTCATAAGGCAATTATAGGGGGTGGGGGTAGGAAGAAGTAGGCTGCTGGTTAACTAGGATCTGCAGCTTATCCAGTAGGCAGGGAAATGGGCAGTCTGGGTGGGCCAAGCGGTCCTTATCTGCCGTCAAATTCTATGTTTCTGTGTAATAATTTGGATTGCATGTAGGACCAGCCTTCCTGAGGATGCATGCAAGTGTGAAACTGGTCATAATTAGTGGTGGTTGCACTTCTGCTATGTTAGGCATGATGTGCTATACCTGTACTCACAAGAGTTGCAGCTAGAATCTATGATCATCTTCATTCCAGATGGTTGTCAGTGCTGGTGTTTATGGACATAAATGTATTGGATTTTACCCTGCAAGACAGGTATTGGAGCTGCCTTCCATGAACTATTGATGATTTTTTTTTGGCTTGCTCTATACAGCTATCTTTACAGCACAAATGACATCCTGGGACACCTTGGGGGGGGGGGCACTACAACCAGCTTTATAAACTTAAGATGTTGGCAACAGTGATCATGCCATTTGTATGACGTTGTTTTGTTGGAAGTCAAATAGCAGTTCTGAATATCATTTAGTAACAGGCACTGAGGTTCCTATTTTTACATTTACTGCTACTGGTGAACCAATGTATGATACCAGACTGGCATTTCTAAATTAGAAAAAAAATTACTTAAAACAGGAGAGAAGAAATCCTTGAAACAAAGCTCTGATTGGAGGTGTTTGTCCAGGTTGGAGGAACATAGAGTGGTTGTGAACGTTGCAAAAGCTGGGATACGGGCAAAACTGCACACATTTTGCTGTTGGAAATACAGTTCACAACAAGCTTTCTTTCTCTATTTGGAAGACAATGCATGTGATGGGGAGCTGTAAATGTGATAAGAGGTGTACTGACATTAAGACAACAGGATGTGACCAAAAGCAATACCAAGTGTCTCGGCAAGAGACAGAGGCAAAAAGTTACTTGATTTTATCTAGACTGAACTGACTGACCACTTTATGACAATGGCTGTAACACTAAGCTTGGTGTCCATATCTGTTATTAAAATAACTTTATGATTCTAACTTAGGCAGCTGTTTTTTTAAACAAAATGGGTGGAGAATTTTTCCTGGTGTCGTCGGTTGGGACATGTGAACATTTAATTGATTTTAACCAGGAAATACACAAGTCACCCTCCACCTTTTAACCTCCATGTTATAAATAAATCCCACAACTTAAGTTATTGCTAGACCTACTGCTGAGTATAATAATATGGCTAAATGGGCGAAATAGCTTGTCCGCCATATGCCTCAGTTGGCTGACTGTACACAGCAATCACAGGAGACCCTGGCTAGAGTGTGGCTGAGGAACCTCCAATGGGCCATGAAGGAACTTAAGTGCAAGGATGCACTACAGTATGCAAAGAGGAGACAACAGATGCAGTGAGGTCAGGCCAACAATGCTGATATGGACAATGTGGACCAATGGGGTGTCACACAAGCCACGGCTGGGAGGCAGTCAGAGACTGTGCAACCACACCATGGTCAACAGGTGTCACGTGGCTGTGCCACATCAGGATTGGGCGATCCCACAACCACATGGTCACGCAATGTGACTAGAGGGGCTGCCCCACATGTGCATGATCATGGGATGCTGGTCATCATCACTGCAAGAGACGTGGCTGTGTGGGTGATGGTCAGGGTGCTGTCAATAGCCAGGGCTGTGAAGAGGGGGTAGATATGGGGGACTTTATTGGGGCACTCCATAGGAAAATGCAGGATGTGGTCATGCCATGACCTCCTATTATACCTACTCCCCTCCCTCAACCTTGCACCAGACACACTACTCTGGTTCAAGAACTACCTAACAGGTCGAACACAACAGGTCAAAATCAATGCCACTCTATCCTCTAAAACCCCGGTTCTATCAGGTGTACCCCAAGGATCAATCCTAGGCCCCCTATTATTCACCCTCTTCCTGAACTCCATCCTAAAGCTTAATAGAAACTTCTGCTCTATGCAGATGGCCTTGATAGTCTACTGGAAGAATACTCCCCAAACTCCCTCCAATACAAGCTGCAAACCTACTTCCATGAACTAGAAGACTGGTTCTCAAAGCACAGGCTCATATTAAACCACACCAAAACAAAATCCATGATCTTTGTGCACCAGCAAAGCCCCCACCTAAACATCTCCAACAACCAGGGCATCTTAATTGAACAAGTCGTGGATTTCAAATACCTAGGCATCACCCTAGACTCATCTCTCACCTACCACGCACACATCAACCAACTGTCCTCCTCATTAAACACTAGACTAGGGATCCTCTACAGGCACAGACAATGCCTCCCACCGCATGCCCTTTGTCTGGCAGTGACCAGCTCAGTCATATCCTTGATAGATTACGGAGTAATAATATATGGGACGGCTGACCCCACTGCCTTGAAGCGTTTCGACCTTGCCCTCAACAAAGCCAGCCGGCTGGTCACTGGAAGTGACTACCTGACTCACACCTGCGACCTCTACAAATTAGCAGACTGGCTGACCTTTAAAGGAAGGCTAAAATACCATACCTGCCTCCAGGCTAAGAAAATCCTACTGAAATCTGCATCCCTGGGCCTTCCTCCCTAATACAAACAAACACCCACAGGAGCACCCAAGGCACCTAACAAAAGTGCCCATCCATGTCCCCTATCGAAGGACTGCGCTAGGTCAAGGTCTTTCAGCTACCGTTGCAACCATCTGGCTCAACGAACTCCACCTACTATAGCCCAGGCACCAACCTTAGGCCAATTTAAAACCAAAACCATGAGACACCTCCACGCCTCAAGAAATGTAGCTGCTATTGAGCATCTAACCCTCCTTGGCCTTGGGGTTTCTATTCTACCCCTAGAACCTACCCAGAACCTCAAATGTAGTCTCAGACTGAGGATAAGATAATCCATACACCATTTGTGGGATGTTAATCTTGCCTAGGGCTGTAAGTAACTAAGTATTGTAACTTACTTTATATATGTTTGTTGTCAACTTGTAAAGCAACACTTTGTAACACTAAGCAATGATGCTTGTTCACATGATTCTGTATGCTGTCGTCTCACAAAACTGTCGTTTGTCCAGACGTGGAGCCTTTGCAAAGGAGTCTTTCACTCAAAGGTTGTAATTCTGAAAAATTAATAAATAAATAAATAAATGAAACTGCCTGCACTACAGGAGTTCAAACAGGCTGTACTGAGGACACTGCACTGGATACATACAGGGAGAGCAGCCATAGGCTGGGCTCCTGTGTTCTTGGGTATTTGTCGTGTATCACCGTTGCATGCTGTTTATTGTGCTATATTGCATGTTGATTACCTTATAGATGGTTGGTTAGTTGTCTAGAGTTGCCATGTTCAGACAGACATGTTAATTTCATATTGTTGTATGCACACCATATAACGTATTTGTTTTTTCTGTTCCAAATAAAGCGTTCCTGTTGTTTGACATTGTGTGTGTCATGTGTTGTTTGATGGGCTTGGGACCAATATAATGTTATTCAGTACTAAGGGTCTGGCAAGCTCAACCCGTCACATTTACAATACATCTTCACAAGATTTATAGGGGTGCATCTAGTGTGTGACCAAACAAAAGCATATAATTAAGGTACCGGTGCCCCCCCCCACTGCTTACAAGCCTGCATTTTTTTCAAATAACACCAGAATTTTTACTTATTTTAGATTGTTAGAGGGGTTCTTGGTCTTATGTTTGTACTGAAATATGTTCTAACCTGACCACTGTGAAAAAATGACCACCTCATCGGTCAGGAAGGGCATCTTGATTTGTCTTGCCATTCTGAGATATGGATCCCCTAATTTATCTATATCTTAAAAGGAGTCCACTCTCTGGCTTTCTTGCTTATATCATGTGCCTTGGCCAATTAGAGGTTCACATGGGAGCTCATCAGTTAAGAGAAGACCACAGTTCTCCTGCATACAATTCAGTACTAAGGGTCTGGCACGCTCAACCCATCACATTTACAATACATCTTTATAAGATTTATAGGGGCTCCTTTTAAGATATAGAGAAAGCAAAGGATCCACAGTTCAGAATGGCAAGGTAAAATGGGATGCCTTTCCTGAACGATGAGGTAGTCACTTTGTTGCAGTGGTCAGGCTTGAGCAGAGTGGGGGGAGCACTAGTACCTTAATTATATGCTTTTGTTTGGTCACACATCAGGTGCAACCCTATAAATCTTATAAAGATGTATTGGCAGCTTGTGTTACCATTGCAGTATGCCAGGATGTCTCACAAATAACCAGCCATCTGCTGCACATGTTCTGCATGACACCAGCTATGACATGAGTGTCCACCCATATACTGATAGACATGGCATGGAGGCATTGTGCATCATCCTAGTGTGCTGCATGTGCCTCATTGGATGTGTGTGGTACATGTGTGCTGTGTACTCTGGCCTTTCATGGCCACTGTATGTGTGTACCAATGGCGTGTGTGTGTGTGTGTGTGTGTGTGTGTGTGTGTGTAGGGCACTGCATTGCTGCAGACACTGCACAATGTTATGTGTCCGGTGTAGCAGTGGGATGTGATTGTCTCTCTGCCATTAGTTTGTGCTGTCTGCTGTGCCACTGCATGCACTGTGGTGCAGTGACAGGGCTGATTGTTTGTGTGCGCAGATGCAGTGTTGTCCACTGCAAGTAGCACATCCCGTGTCTGTGAGCCTGTGTTATTTTTTACCATGGGTGGGCGATGCTGTATGTACTTCAACACTGGTCACTGCTATCATCCTGCATGAGGACACATCCCGTGTCTGTGAGCCTGTGTTGTTTGCCATTGGTGGGCGATGCTGTATGTACTTCAACACTGTGCACTGCTATTGTCCTGCATGATGACACATGCCGTGTCTGTGAGCCTGTGTTGTTTGCCATTGGTGGGTGATGCTGTATGTACTTCAACACTGTGCACTGCTATCGTCCTGCATGATGACACATGCCGTGTCTGTGAGCCTGTGTTGTTTGCCATTGGTGGGTGATGCTGTATGTACTACAACACTGTGCACTGCTATCGTCCCGCATGATGACACATCCTGTGTCTGTGAGCCTGTGTTGTTTGCCATTGGTGGGTGATGCTGTATGTACTTCAACACTGTGCACTATTGTCCTGCATGATGACACATGCTGTGTATGCTGGTGATAGATCCATGGTAAGCCCCTCTACTACTGTGGTCAGCCTGTTCTGAGTCTGAGTTCCAATGTGTACGTTGGTCCACTATGCAGTGCACAGGACATCCTGGCTTGTGCTGTATTCATCACTCTGGCTTTGTCATTTTGGTTGCCAGATCGCACTTGTCAGTGGTGGCCACCAGCCTTTTTGAGCAGTGCAGCTGCATATTGCTGAACAGCATTTGGTGTTGGTCGGCTTGTCCCACCACAATACCATCTGTGTGTGTTGTCCCTCCTCTCTGTCCTGCACTGTGTGTCCTGTCTATAGTTGGCTCATTTCTTTTCCTCCTGTTCCAGTCATGGCTTGTGCTCCCCTTTTGTGCACCTCACAGGTTCCACTGCATTCACCCTGGTGGTGACCTCCTCTCATGTTAGCTTCCTCCTGTCCCACAGCCCATTGTCCCTTCCTCTGGACAGCAGCAGCAGCTCACGTTGGACTTGCACCTCATCCACTAGTACACTGTTTCCACCCTGGTGAAATTCTGCTTTCTGGTGTGGGCGGGGTGACCATTGTGACCTTGCCATCTATCCTCCTCCAATCCATGGCCCTCTACCATTTCTGCTGTGCTTCCTTCCTCCATGCCACTGCTTTTGTCTGCTATCCTGCTCCTGGCATCTGCTGCTCCAGCGGCCCTGCCATCCTCCATTGTACCACCGTCATTAGCTATCCATGATTGGCTCTGCTCCATTCCCCTTCCCTGCTCTCCTCTTCCTTCTCTACCTGCTGTCAGGACATTCTTCCCATCCTCCCTCTGTTGCACTGGCATACTCTGACCACTGTGCTCTGTGGTTCTCCTTTCCTCCTCCTCCAGATACCTTCTCCATCTCCTGTCCACTGCCAGGGGTTTCTCCCATCCTCTTCTGTTGTGCTGTCATCCTCAGACTTCTGTTCCCTGTGCTCTGCAGTTCCACTTTCCTCCAATCACTTTCTTACACTCCTGCCCACTGTCACAAATGCACTCAGCAGGTCAGGCCCTCTGCTCCCACACTGCCAATCTCCAAGTGCAGTATTGTGAACTGGTAACAGACAGGGTAACCTTCCTGTCTGCTTGTGGGTCTGAATCACCTTTAGTCTGAAGTTCTGGAGGGATTCAAACTGTGAACCTTATGCTAGCATACCTAAATGTACCGGCTCAGATAATCTGCTCTTTAGGGGGATGCCAGATATCTTTCATTTAAGGGAACCTAACCAGGTATCCAAAATAAACCCTTAAAGCTCTTCAAAAGCCCTAGGTATATTCTTACCTTTTCCCAGTTTGATAACACCATCAAGCTCTGAACAGTTTTTGTCAGTCTTAACCCTCTATATGTCACATACAAAAAGAACTTCAAAGATACACGCAGGCAGTCTTTCAAATGAAAGGTTTACTTAAAAATGTGTAAAATGTAAACATAGAACAACATGTCAAAAAGCATACAATCACTAAAAAAGAACAAGGTTAACGTACAAAACATAAACTTCTACCACAATACAATTAGCCTTTTTCTATCTAATGTATAATCTCTTTACAGTGCCTAAGTTAGATCTTGTTTCTTAAGAGCCCAAAAAGAAGTGCTACCCAGTTGAAACACAGAATACAGTTTAAAATGTTGTGTTCTAGGGACATGGATATGTTGTTCATCCACACTGTCTGGCAGGTTCCTTGCAGCTTTAAATCTTGCCGGAAGGTCTTCAAACTGGCTCCTCCCACCCACCTGGGTGGTAAAACTCTCAGCTCCGCCCCGTGATGCTAGATCTTCCTTATCGCTTGGAAGCTCAGGTTCCCTCTTTACCGCTCTGTGTGTAGACTGGATCCTAATTCTTCGGTTCGCCCGAAAATAGTTTTAAAATTCTCAAGACTTTGGTCAAATTCTTCCCTTGTGGCTGCGATGGACAAATTGACTCCCGGTTTTTGGCAGTGCCCATGCGGGCAGAATATGTCCAGGATGGACCCACACTCCATGTGCGTGTACTGCCTCGGCCTTGATCATGACCCGCAGGCCTGCGAGTTGTGTAGATCATTATCGCCCAACATCCTTGAAGACTGCACTGACCGGTTACAACTTGGGCATCCCGAGAAGTGCTACCTGCTGGTGAAGTCTAAGTAGGCCTGTTGGGTGGTGTCCGTGGTGGCTGGCTCGGCTGAGCAACTTGAGCAGATGATCGCCCTCAAGGAGGAGGCGGCCCAGGCCACATCCTCATCCTCCTCAGTCGTGGCATTTATCCTGCTCTCTCTGGGATCCTCCTACACAGCTTCTTTTAAGGAGCTTTGCCAATCCCTTTCCATGAAGGGAGAGAGGCCATCGGGACACTCTTCTTGGTCAAGAAAGAAGGACTCGAAGGGTAAGTCCCACTGTCGATGTTCGTGGGAGCGGGAGAGGTTCCTTTCCTCGGACAGTCGACACTCAACTTCGGTCGAGGTTGCGGCTAAGGCCGCTGGCTTCACGGTGTCCCCATCAGGTCTGTTGGCCGAGACACCCGTTGACGCGGTCAAGATTTTTCTCGACCCATCGGACGGGCTGTCGACTGGTGAAGCCGACAACACTTTATCACCGTTTCCCGCGGTGGAAACCGAGGACTTACCTGTGCCTCCAGTAACGGAGTCCCCAGTCAAGGCTCCTGAGCTGAGGGAGGAGCTGGTGTCCCCCGCTCCTTCCCAGACCCACCCTCGGACACACCGACGGTCTCGGTCTCGGACCTCATCTCAGACCAGCCGATCCCGCCAACACTGGCAGTCTCGGTCTTGGCACCGAGGAAAGTGGTGGTGCCGCTCGTCCTCGTCTTCCTCCTCGGAAGAGGAGAGGCTTTGGTGCAAATTGCGTCGACGCTACGAGGACTTAATGTGGCAGCAGCTCCTTTTGTCTGGGAACAAGCCGACGCCGTTGCCTTCCCTGGCCATTAAGTGGCTGTCACCCAAAAGGCCGAAACAACCTCTCACAGTAGTCGAGGTGCCCAAGCTTGGGCCAGTTGTTCGACTGAAACCAGCTGCCCCACCGATTGTGGTGGAACCTCCACCTCCACAACCGAAATCAGGGGCACCGACCAAGGACTCTCGGACAGGTCAGGGTCTACCCCACTGGTTGTAGGTCATCCTCACTCCCGACCGTCCTCAGCAGGTGGAGGGTGGCTCAGGCCCCAGGCAGCTCTTCGCAGACTCCTCGGAGTTTGACGATGACTCCTCCCTGTTTTCCAGGCCCCTTGACCTGGAGTCCTCCAGGGGGGCAGTCGATGGACGAGAGCCCATCGTCGTTCATGGGTTTGCTTCAGCTCATCTCAGAGTCCACGGGATGCAGCTTGAGCCCATATCCAAGCAGGCCAAGTATTCCCTCACAGAGATACTGGACCGAGGGGATTCACCAACGGAGGTCTTTCCAGTGGCTGAAGCCATTGTTGGCCCAGTCTTAGAGCTTTGGCAGCGGCCAGCTTCCTGTCCTGCGCCTTTGGCCAGGAAGTATGTGGTCCCTACTGGCTCTTTGTCCGATTTTATAGAGCACTCCTCTGTGGAGGGGTTAGTCACCGATAGCATTTTCCGGTGTTCCGGAAATGCTAGGGATGTGGATAAGCCCCCCAACAAGGAGTCCAAAAAGCTGGACTATGCTGGGTGCAAGGTGTACGCTGCATCCTACCTTGGCCTCCGCCAGGCCAGCTCAGCCATTCTGATGGCACACTTCTCCCATGCCCTCATGGGTTCCCTGGATGAGGTGACCCCTCATCTCCCGGCCGACCTGCAGGCCACCGTCAAGCAGGTACGGGACCAGGGAAGGGCGGTGGCAAAACAGCAGCTCCAAATGGCTCTGGACCTTGGAGACTCCTGTGCCCGATCAGTAGCGGCTGCAGTGGCCATGCACTGCAGAGCATGGCTGAGGATATCCACCTTCACGGCGGATACCCAGCACAAATTGGCAGATGTTCCCTTCTTGGGGACTGACCTGTTCGGCCCTGGAGTGGAAGGCCACCTCTAGCGGATTGAAAAGTCCAGCACTACCCTGGACTCAGTCACCTCCACCCAGAAGGACAAGGGCCGTTGTCAGCAACATATGTCCTTTTGCCCTTCTGCCCCTGCGGCACGTTCAGGCCAGCAACACCAGCATCAGGGCCAGCAGGCTCACGCTTGGCACCCCAAGGCCAAGCCGGTGGCTTCCACTAACAGGAAGCAGGGAGGGAAAGGCCAAGGAGGTCCTCAGCCGGCCCTTCCTCCAAGCCTGCCCCTGTCAGTGACGGGTTGAGGGGGTGTCGCCCAGCCTCACTGCTCCCTGTGGGGATGGCTCCTCCACTTCCTTTCCACCTGGTCTGCTATCACCATGGACTGCTGGGTGTTGGAGTGGCAGGAAAGGGCCTGCCTCTGGAGTTCGAGCAGACCCCGTCCTTCCGAGCCGTTGCCCAGTGGGGGGCTATGGGTCCGCAGCCTCCCTGTTGGCTCGTTGAGCTGACACTGCCCTTCTTCTCGAAAAGGAGGTGATCAGGAAGGTGGCGGACCCGCCACCAGACCCGGGGTTTGTGTCCAGGTACTTCCTGGTCCCGAAAGAGACAGGGGGGCTGGTGCCCCATTCTAGACCTGCATGACCTGAACAGGTTCCTAAGGTCTCGAACCTTCAGGATGGTCATTCTGGCTCAGATCATTCCATTCTTGGAATGAGGCATGTGGTTCTGTTCTCTGGACCTCCAGGACATGTTCTTTCATGTCCCAATCCGTCCGTCCCACCAGAGATTCCTCCGCTTCAGGGCAGAGGGGTCCGTCTACAAGTTCCAGGTCATGCCCTTCAGCCTTTCTCTAGCTCCCAGGGTCTTCACCAAATGCATGGCAGTGGTGACAGCATTCCTGCAGCACTGAAGGGTCTGGGTGTACCCCTACCTGAACAACTGGCTGATTGCGGCCTCCTCCAGAATGGCGGTGGAGTGGTCCAGGGATCTGGCCCTCCAGGTTTGCTCTCAAGTTGGCCTTCTTATCAATGAGGCCAAGTCGGAACTCATGCCAAAGCAGGTGATACAATTCATTGGGGCAGAGCTCGACTCTCTGCGAGCCAGAGCATGGCTCCCAATGGGCAGGGCCGAGGTTCTTTCCTCCTTTGCCCATTCATTTCAGGTTGGGCAATTGTGCCCTGCCTGGGACTTCCTGCACCTCCTGGGCTTTGTGGCGGCCTGCACCAGCGTGGTCTGTTGGGCCAGTTGGTACATGCATCCCCTACAATGGGGACTGGCCAGCCAATGGTCACAGCACTCTGATCCTTTGGATCAGCTAGTGACAGTGACCCAGGGGATGTGGAATGCTCTCCAGTGGTGGACCATTCCAGCTCATCTGCAGGAGGGCATCCCATTTGTCCACCCCGAGCCGACGGTCTCTCTATCGACCGATGCCTCTCTGATGGGTTGAGGTGCCCATCTGGGGGAGCACAGAGCGCATGGCCTCTGGTTCCCTCGGGAGTCCCGATGCCACATCAACCTGCTGGAGCTCTGAGCAGTTCATCTGGCCCTCACCGCCTTCACTCCATTTGTATGGGGTCAAGTGATCCAGATCCAGATGGACAATACCACAACCACGTACTACCTAAACTGCCAGGGCAGGACATGCTCCATGCCTCTGTGCAAGGAAGCTCTCCGCATTTGGTCCCTCAAGCACAGCCTGGAGGTGCATCTCCTTGTCATCCATGTGGCAGGAGCCTCCAACATTCTGGCCGATGCTCTAAGCCAGATAGGAGCTGCGTCCCATGAGTGGCCTCTCCTGCCGGAGGTAGTACAAGATCTGTTCTCCCACTGAGGCATGCCTCAGGTGGACCTGTTTGCCTCAAGGGAGAATGCGAAGCTGAGACTGTTTCATGCCCGCCCCCCTCAGCAGGGCTTGCTGCAGGGGAATGCCTTCTCGAGGCCGTGGACCCCAGGCCTCTTCTACGTCTTTATCCCATTTTCCTTGATCCACAAGGTGCTTCTCAAGGCAAGGAAGGACAAGGCACAGGTGATTCTGGGAGCCCCAGACTGGCCCCATCAGTTCTGGTATCCAGATCTCCTCAGTCTCAGCTCCAGGCTCCCGAGGTGGCTTCCAGCCCACTCAGACATGATCTTAGTTAGTCAGGGGAAGGTATTCCATCTGGACCTTCAATCCCTGCACCTGACAGCCTGGTTCCTGAGCGGCTAGAGTTCTAGGCCTTGGGTCTTTCCGACGAGATCCTCAACGTTGTTGAGGCGTTCCGTAAGGAGTCGACCAGAAAATGCTATGCCTTTAAATGGAAGAGATTCTCCATTTGGTGTCAGGGCAAGGGCCTGGACTCTTCCTCCTGTTCCTTGGCAAGCATTCTGGACTACCTGTGGTCCCTTTCTCAGAAAGGGCTTCGGTCGACGACCCTTAAGGTGCACCTGACGGCCATCTCTGCTTACCGGGCGTGGGCCGGGAAGCAGTCGGTGGTGCAGGAGAAGGTGGTCAGAACCTTTTTCAAAGGCCTTGATCACATATCCCCTCCGGTGCGAGAACCTCCACCTCTGTGGGATCTACTGCTGGTATTGGCTAAGCTCATGGGCAAGCCATTCGAACCTATGACAGGTCGACATCTCTCACCTGTCGTGGAAGACTGCCTTCTTGGTGGCTATCACATCAGCCAGAAGGATGGGAGAGCTCCAGGTGCTTTCCATCAAGTCTCCTTATCTGGTCTTCCACAGGGACAAGGTTGTCCTGCGCCCCCAC
This sequence comes from Neoceratodus forsteri, assembly GCA_016271365.2. Classification (NCBI taxonomy): domain Eukaryota; kingdom Metazoa; phylum Chordata; order Ceratodontiformes; family Ceratodontidae; genus Neoceratodus; species Neoceratodus forsteri. The sequence goes on from CM057457.1 coordinate 418,345,685, forward strand.
CCAAAATTCCTTCCGAAGGTGGTGTGGGAGTTTCACCTTAACCAGGTGTTGACTCTGCTGGTGTTCTACCCCAATCACACCTCGGAGGCCGAATATAGGATCCATACTTTGGACCCTAGAAGAGTGCTCACTTATTACAAGGAGCAGATGGCTGAAGTTCAGGGAGAGGTTTGCCAGCTGTTTGTCACCTATGCTGAAGCCGCACCTGGCAGACCTGCAGCCAAGTGGACGATAGGCACGTGAGTCACCTCCTGCATAGATCTCTGCTATAGGTTGGCGAGCATGTAGCCTCCCAAAGGGATAAGAGCTCATTTTATCCACCATACTGCTGCATTGATGGCTGCTTCCAGGGATGTTCCTATCCAGGATGTCTGCAGGGCTGCTACCTGGAAGTCAGCACACACCTTCATTACCCATTACATCGACCCTGAGTCACGTCGGGATGCTGGTTTTGGGGCCTCGGTTCTCCAGTCATTATTTCCTAAGCAAGGGGTGTGCACCTTGCCTCCCTCCTCCCAGAGAACTGCTAGGAGTCTGCCAGACAGTGTGGATGAACAACATATCCATGTCCCTAGAAATACAGGTTACTTACCTGTAACAGGAGTTCTAGGAATGGTATATGTTGTTCATCCACATGACCCACCCAACCTCCTCGGCCTCGACGCACAACCTGGCTTCCAGTGGGCTAGATCTGGCATCATGAGGCAAAGCCAAGAGTTTTACTACCTGAGTGAGTGGGAGGAGCCAGCTTGAAGACCTTCCGGCAAGATTTAAAGTGGCAAGGAACTTGCCAGACAGTGTGGATGAACAACATATACCATTCCTAGAACTCCTGTTACAGGTGAGTAACCTGTATTTTCCACCCCTTCTATGATGTCATATAGCTCCTCCTTTCAGAATATAAAAATTATACAAACAATGATCTTCCTGTCAGGAGATATTTTAAATACTGTGACTTCAGCAAAAAACTGATTCCCAAATATGACTACTTAATTAACATCCCCTCTTTGATCTTGAGCAGTTCCTATTCCCAGGGCACATCAAATGATTTTTATGACTTTTCACACCATGGTATAAAATGTTTTTTCCTCTAAAACATCATAAAAGTTTACAATCCCTATATCCTGGCAGCTGGGTCAGTTCTAATTACAGGAGACCCTTAATTAAGTCTCTCTAGTCTTTGAATTACCTCCTAGTTTCAGGTGACTTGACTGTAACTGAAACCTGGGGTGGGGGTACTCATGGAAGCACTGACAATCACATATTATATTTTTATATTACAAATATCATAGAACTCTGACTTCTTATGGTTGATTTCCCCCTGGTGCTGACTGTAGTCAGCAGGCAGGGCCATTTAGTCCTCCTACAGCCTGGTCCTTCACCAGGAATGCTCTAACTTCTGACTCCCAATCTTCATCACCTTGAGCTCTCCATCAAGTCAAGGAGACCTCAAGTGAGAAGATTTGGGTCATACATGGACTCATGTAAGAACATTGTGTTAACTAGTACTGCTGCTTTAAGACAGAGGACCTCACTGCAAGACAGTTTAGTAAACGTGACAATTGCTATTAAATTATACAGAAATCAAAAGGGAGAGGACCCCAGATGATCAGAACAGAAGTGACAATGAGCAGTCAGATGGAATTGGGTTTGAGGCTGTTTGTCGTATATTTGAAGACAATGTGCTTCAAAGATACAAAGCCATTACAATGAAGGCACTGAATGAAATATGGGGTGAGTAGGAAACCAATTATACTGTTAAAAATTTAGAAACCAGCTGAAAAAGAAATATGGGGATTCAATTTTATTTTAACAGCTGATTCTGAAAAACCACTAGTTGTAATCAGTGCTGAATCATTAATTGGTGATACATCAGTCCAGAGCTTTTGAAAACAGATGATAAGCCATCAAGCATGATGCTTCCTTGTTGCATGAACATACCTTAAGATTTATAGAGACAGTACCTACATGGAAACATAGAAACATAGCAGTTGACGGCAGATAATGACTGCTTGGCGCACCCAGTCTGCACATTTCTCTACTTAATGGATAAGCGGCAGATCCTGGCTAACAAACAGCCAACTTCTTCCTACCTCCATCTCCTAGAATAGTCTTATACCTGTCCCATGCATTCTTGAATTCCCCCACTGTTTTTGACTCCACAACCTCTTTAGGAAGGCTGCTCCATGCATCTACAACTTTCTTCAAGAAAAAATACTTCCTCACATTACCTCGGAGCCGTCCCCCTCTAGCTTCAAATTGTGCTCCCTTGTTCTTGCACACCTCTTTTTCTGAAAGATGCTACACCCTTGGACTTCATTGATTCCCTTGAGGTACTTGAAAGTTTCTATCATGTTCCCCCTCTCCCTCTTTTCCTCGAAGCTATACATATTAAGCTCCTTAAGTCTCGCTTGATAGGTCTTCTGGCGTAGATCCTGCACCATTTTAGTTGCCCTCCTCTGGACTGCCTCCATCCTGTCTATGTCTTTACAGAGACTGGGTCTCCATTACCACAACCATGGCCACCAACAGTGGATGCTCTCCTGAGTAAAGAATGACAGCCCCCCCAAGACAGTTCAATCATTTTTCTCTAACGTACAAAAATCCCCCAAACATTCATAGAGTAAACAAGTCTTCCAGTTGTTAAAGTCCTACTCAGAAGACATAATTCATGGTATCACACATGACAAATTTCTCACCACAAAATGCGCCCTCTTTGGAGCTGTGCTGCACAATATGACCAGAAAGAAACTGCTAGTGAACGCCCTAATTCATTTAGGAAATAGTTGCAGTTATGACTGTGTGAGAAATTTTATACTGATTTGGCAGAACTTTCTCAGCATTTTCAAGAGCAAGGTCTGTTACTACCATTTCAGTCAAAGTTAGAGTCTACTTTTGTCTTAACAGTTTTATGGATGGACAACTTTGATTAGAACATTGAAACAGTAGCGGGACATGGAACAATACACAAAACATGAAACACATGGTGCTGCATATCTAACAGAATCTGAAGGCCTCGTTATCCAAGAAGATTCTATTGACATTCTTCACTCAAATAATAGGACAACTATCTAACAAAAAGGAATTAGAATATCAACAGGTGAATTCGAAGAAGAAGCCAACAACATTTGGCATTATGCCCAAGTCTGCTGTGCCAGCATCAGTGGTAAACAGTTGCAAGGCAAAGCTAATGCTGTGGGAACTCAGTCGGGAAGCACACATGGGCCCAGATATTCAAAAGGGTTGCGCCGTGCGCAACTCCAAAATTGCGCCATTCTGCGATATTCAGAAGGGGCCAGTTGCGCCACCGAAAACATGCTGAGCAACAGCGCAATGGAAAAGAAGGCATGCACAACCGAAGGGGGCGGGTCCATAAATAAAGTGCGCAATGCGATATTCGAACACTTGCACAATGCGCAAGAGTGGCTCAGCCGGAAGTTGCGCAGTAGCGGAAATGAGCCAAAATAAAAAGGCTCAAGGAAGTGGCGCAAGAACCCTAGCAGGCCGCAAACTGGGGGAGAGAGACAGAGAGAGAGAGAGAGAGAGACAGGAGCTGGAAGGGCAGAGAGGGACAGTGGGTCCAGGAAGACAGAGAGGCCAGCGGGGGGTGCCTGGTGCAGTGGAAGCAGCAGTGGGGGCAGCGGGGTAACACAGGAACAGCAGCCGGGGGGGCAGAAGCCAGGGAGATGGACAGTGCCAGCTTCCACATGGAAGCTGTAATGAGGGGTGAGACACCATGCTGCAGGGGCGTGGCGCGGAGGGGGCCTGTCGGTGAGTATGCCCCGACAGGTGGTATCGTGCCCGCATCAGCAGAGCTGTACACAGATGTCGAGATCGTGGGCGGTACCGCCTGAACAGGGCAATACTGAGGACGGCTCTGCGAGCTGTGCAGTGATGTGATGCAGGCATCCTCAAGACGGAGTCACGCTCTGTCTGTGGAGACCAAGGTGACAGCCTGCATGTGCCTGCTCACCACGGGCACCTTCCAGAGGCTGACAGGGGACACCACAGGCATTACGCAGTCGGCCACATCACGCATCCTCACCCAATTCCTCAGTGCACTGCTGCCACATGCTGCGGAGTACATCCATTTCCCCAGCACCACGGCAGAGTGTACAGTAAACATGCAGGAGTTCCACAGGGTAGCACGTATGCCTGGCGTGCTAGGGGCCATAGACTGCACCCATGTGGCCATTCGCACACCACCTGGCCCTGATGGCCAGGCATATCGGAACCAAAAGAGGTTCTCCAGTGTCAACTGCCAGGTGGTGTGTGATGCCACTGGGCGCATTATCAATGTCTGTGCCACACACCCTGGTGGAGCACATGATGCCTTCATATGGCACCAGTCTGCACTGTGCCATCGATTGGAAAGTTTGGACATCCCCAAAGGACATCTAGTGGGTGAGTGCACATGTATGGAATGCAAACTCTGGGCAAGACTGGGAATGACACAGGTGCCATGGTAGTGGCACACAAGGATTTGGGCAATAGGGACCTGACATGACACTGCTCTCCACTATCTCCACACAGGTGACTGCGGATACCCACTCCGTCCCTGGCTGCTCACACCGTACGGTGCCCCACGACCCAGCGCAGCAATGCTTCAATGAGGCACATGCCGCAACCGCAGTAACATCAGAGCGGGTGTTTGGGATGCTCAAGGCATGCTTCGATGCCTAGACACCTCCGCGGTGCCCTACAGTACAGCCCCAAAAGGCCTGTGGGATATTCCTGGCCTGTTGCATCCTGCACAACATGGCCAAAGACCATGGGATAGCCGTACAGGTCGAAGAGAGGACACACAATGGGCGCCAGTGGCCGGTGATGTTGGTGATGAGCAGCCCCCCCCTAGGACGGAGGGACCCCCGACTGACCCGGCAGGCCCAGCTGCACCGGGACACCATTGCAGAAGAGCACTACACCCAACACAGGTAAGTCAAGGGGACATGTGCATGCAACACTGTCCATGCACAAACCACAGGCACACAGGGGAACACACCGTGCATGAAGGTCAGGGGAGTTGAAGGTTCCAGGCATACCAACACACCATCAGGGAGGGGTGAGCACTCATATGGACACACACACACACCAGGCAGCATACATGGGCAGAAGCACAGCACTGCGGAAACGACATTGCCAACACACAGCACCACCGACCACCCCCACCACCTGTACCGTACAAGTGTGTGTGTGTCAGGACCTGGGCACCCTTGCACCTTGGTGTACAGTGCAATGCAGGCATCATCATGCACACGCACCTGTGGACAGCAGTTGGGAGAGTGTGCAGGTGGTCCATGTGTCAGCATGGTGAGCAGAGCACCCAGCAGTGCACTACCCACCATGACACAGATTGCACACAGGGCAGCACCAGACAGGGCCCGCACTGGGAGACAGCTCAGTCAGGTAGCACTGTCCCACAGCCACCATGGATGCGTGGGCGGCCTCGCCATGGCCCAGCAGCACTGGCAGGCTGAGCAGGGGCCACATGGGGTAGTGCTGTTGCACCACCAGGGGTCCCACTGCGCGAATGCGACCTTGCCCGCACAGGGGTCTGCATCATGCCAAACAAATGTGCACCAGGGGTGCTCGGGATGCCCACAGCAGAACCGGTGTCGACAGGCCTGGTGTCGCCGACGCCGGAAGCGAGGAGTGGAGGCGCACTGTGTGGGTGTGGGTACAGGGCACCTGACAGTGTGCCCAATGCTTCACAACAGAGACCACTGCCTGGGTCAAGCCTGTCAATGGTGGCAGTCACATCCGTCCGCTAAGGACCAGCTCGGCTCGGTCGAGCACACTTCCTGCTGTGCCACTCCACGGACACAGACAGTGCCTCCACGGACCTTGCAACCCGCCCCTGCAGCTGTACTGATTCCTGCAGCAGGCGGGTGTGTGCGTCCAATGGGTACTGTGCCCCAATGGCATCGTGACCCCCAGGGTGTGGACAGTCCAGGTGCACAGCACCCCTTGAGGGTGGGTGCTGTTCACCAGGACCAGGTATGGGCAGATCAAAGGGCAGTGGACATGCGTCACTGCTTGACACTGTAACCCCAGACCTGGTGTGCGACTGCTGCTGCCGCCCCTCCAACTGCTGAGCCCCCAGGTCCACCTGTTCCACCTCCGTGCTGGCAACAGTGCCGAACACCTGCACAGCCACGGTGCTGCCTCACGGTGCTGACAGGCTGGACAGCCTGGGACTGTGCCAGCATGCTGGTACACAGGTGTGAACCAGGAAGGCCAGGGGCATGTGCTGGCCTGCCATGTGTCCGTCATGGGGCACACCCATCACTGTCCATTGCAGGCCTGCTATCATCAATGGTGCGATACGTGCCACTGACATAGGCACAGCATGCTGGCATACCTGCATGCCAGACTGCTGAGACACAGGCTGTGACCCCCGCACCTGTATCACTGACACCAGAGTTGTTAGCCCGCGTGCATGCTGCCAGTGCCCGCTGGCTGGTGGCGAAGGTGGATGGTCCCTCCTCCACATCCAGCAGGTCTGCATCACTGTCTGGACCCACCACCACCACCACCATCTCCTGAAGATGAACAGGATCTGTAACAGAAAGAGAGTACATGTGAGTGCATGTGAACAACCGCCCCCCAACACCACCACCATGTCATACCGTGCAGTGATGGGCTTCCACCTGTCTGGAATCCTCCGCCTGGTATGCCCACAATGACACTCGGCTGCATGGCCGTGACCAGTGTCTCCTCTGTTGGGGTCAGCTGCAACACCACTGGCAGGCCCCCACCAGTGCCAGCACGTGCCTCCCTGAAGGCTGCCACCTTCTCCTTCAGCCTCCTGCAGTCAGTCCCCATCTTCTTCTTGCATTCCTGCCTGCAGGCGCTGGTGGCTTCCATGCAGGTTGGCCCGAGCTACCCCTCCCATGCAGCTGCACGTTCCTGGGGGTCCCCTCAGTCCCTCAATAGTGGCTCATCCTCCAGGCAGGCCTGGAAGAGGGCCTCCATCTCTGCAGCTGTGTGAAGTTCGGCCTCCTCCTACACCCGCCCGTCCTCACCCCTCACCTTGGCTCTGGTCAGTCATGGTGATCTGTATGGATAAGTGGACACCTGTCACTGTACAGTCTCTATTCCCCATGAGCATAGGTGCCGGCCCGGGAAGGAACCCCGTTTCTTCTCCGTGATGGCAGATACTAATTGAAAAGTGCCCTCTGTCCCTTTCTAAGTGCCCTTTTGATTCTCAGCCCCTCAGCCTTTATCATCCTCCTCCGCACCCTGCCCATGAGCATTGTCCTGAGCATCACACAGCATGTAACTCATCTCTCACCTGCAGTAACCAAATCCCAGCCCTTTTACCCACTGTCAGCATTGTTATAGTGCAACACATGCAAATGAAGTGGCGCCTTTAATGACATGCTAATCGCCACTGTGCCTTTGAATGGCTGATGGAATTAGTCTGCATATGTCAGCTGAATATCGCGAATTTGCGCTGCGCCATCTGGAAAGGCAGCTGAGCCAATGGTGCAGGTTGTGCCTGCGTGCTACACTGCATTGCGCATGCCCAGGGCAGCTTCGCATAAATCTCGTGCTGCAGACCTGCTGGCAGCGATAGGCGATTCCAGACCATGGCCCACCATTGTGCCAGTGGCGCTACAGCACTCTGGGCACTATGTGGCGCTATGGCACTCACTGCACAATAGCCCACTGTGGCACAGTGCACGCAGCTTCAGCAGTCGCGCGAGGATGCCTATACGTCCGATGGTGCTGTGCGTAGCCTGCGTCATTGGCATGACCTTGTGTCTGCCCTCTGCCTGGCGCTGTTCGCATGCCATGTACGTCCCTATTACGCTGTCTGGTGACAGCGCCATGTAAAAATCAAAGCGCTGTTGAACAGTGTGATTGGAACCTGTAGTGGTCTATTGCATTAACAACCGCGTGAGGTTACAGTGCAGCGGGCGCCATATACCTGCTGTAAACTGGCTACAGATAGCGGAGGAGAAGGGCAGTGAGCTGGAGCCCACAGGAGATGGCCAACCTGGTGGCCTGGTGGAAGCCCCACTGGCAGAGGCACTCTATGGTGAGCCCCCTCACCATGTCGAGGATCACAGGTGTCAGCAAGTGGCCACTGACCTGGTGGAGGTCACTGGGCAGGGGCGGTCTGCTGAGCAGTGCTGGCACGGTACGTGACCTCTGCGGAAGGCGGACATATTGTGAGCTGCGGACATGCCAGGCAGGCGTGGTGCCTGGGCCAGGTAAGTGTACCATCTATGCACCTATATCCTCTGTGGGGTGTGTGTGTGCTTGGGTGGCTGTGCATAGGTGCCAGCTCGGACACGGATGGCTGTGTCCAGTGTGCGCAGCTGTCAGATGAATGGTCAAGCTGTGTGGGCGAAGGCACTCTCGCAGGGCAGGGCACTCTGCTTTTGAGTCACACTGATGTTGTCTCAACATATGTCTCCCACAGGCGGGATGTGAGGATGCGGGGCCACACTGCTGAGACGTGCCAGGGACCCGGTGCCAGAAGGGTTTCCACCCCAACAGCAGCAGCAGCAACAGCAACAGCACCAACAGCGGCAGACAGAGCAACAGGCAGTGTGGTATCATGACTTCATGGATGCTATTGCATACTGAGGCAAGTAGCCTGCACAATACAACCATACAGGAAAGGAGGTCATGATTCCACATACTAGACACTGAGGCCCACCTAGGTACAGTGTACATTTCTGGGACCATACCACCTGGGGCGTAGAGCAGTGAGGTTCAGAGAAGGACAACAAAGATGGTGCATGGCATCCATCACAGGTCCTATAACAAGTTACAGGAACTGAACATGTACTCCCTGGAGAGAGGAAGAGAGAGATATGATAGGACATAACCTCTTACAGGGATCAAGTGGGACACACTTTTGAAGTGAAAAAGATGTTCCAGGACTAGGGCAGGCCAAGCGATGGAGGGAGGACGTTCAAGACACATGGAAGGACTGCTTCACAGAGCGGGTGGTGGACAGGTGGAACACCCTGCCAGAGGAAGTGGTGAGGCTGAGCACAATCACAGGATTTCAGACTGCAGGGACAGAAGTGAAGGAGATCTGGAGATCAGAGGTGAGGCAACAGACTTCCAGGAAACAAAGTGAACTGACAAGCTCAAATGCACAGACTGGGTTGGCCATAGGCCCTTATCTGCCGACACTGTCTATGTATCTATGTATCCATAGGCATCACAGGTGACATGCATCACTGTGCAGTATCACAGCACATCTGTGTATCGTCACTGGTGGCCCATGCATGCACTGGGCACATAGCTGTGACTGGCATCGCCCACGTTGCCACATCTTGCCAGCCTGGTTTGTACTGTGATGGACGTGGGCAGTGTGCGTGGGCAGTGGTGCGCCTGATAGCTGGTGCCGCCTGTTTATGATAGCCATGTGCATGTTCACTGTGGGTGGGTGTACGCCATCACAGGTGCAGGACATTGAGTTATATGGCTTGCAGGTTGGGTGGTGTTCAGGGTTGTGGTCAGTCACAGCCATTGACTGTGTTCCCATTTCCTGAGCCCCACTGTGCTCCGGAGGATAAAGCGGGCACTGCAGCAGCTCACCCAGGTGTCCTTGGACAACAGGTCCATCCTCACCAGCATCCAGCACCATGGCCTCCGGAGGAGCATGACCAAGACGGCGGCACTGGGCAGAGGACCAGCCTGCTAGGCCTTAGGCCAGATTCCCTCTCTCTCTCCACCCATCCCTCCCACTCTGCCTTCACTCTCCCAGTTGTTCATCCCTACCCTTGCCCACCCTACCTTGTATCCCCTACCCCCTCTTGTAAATAGTTGTTTGCTGTTGATTTTAATTTACACATTTTATAATACACATTTATATTTAGTATGAATACTGTGTTGGTCTCTGATTTGCAGCTGGCTATGGTTGCTCAGTTGCAGTGGTGTGCATGCCATCTTTGGGTGGTGTGGTCCTGTGTGTGTGTGTGTGTGTGTGTGTGTGTGCATGGGGAGGTATCACCAGCATGGCATTGACTTTCTGTTGGTCTTGCCGTCTGCTGCCACCCACTGCTGGGTGCACAGGGTGGGTCTGGCTTGTATGCTTCTCTGCAGCATGGGGTTGACATGTGCCAGGGGATGCATGGTGTTTCCTGCAGTGCCAGTCACTGCACATGGGTGGTGTCTTGGGGTCACGGTGCAGGGTGTGCTGTGACGTACAGGGGGCTGATGTGCACTGTGGTTGTCAACCCCCTGTGTGTGGCACTCTCCACCTGCCAGTGGTTGTGCTGGGGTGTCATGGCTCTGCTATGCTTTGTTGGCTTGTCCCCATGGGCAAGTGGATCATCCGCCCCACCCCCAGTGATGCTGTGCTTGGGGTGTGCAGATGTGGTGTGGGTTCTGCAGTGTGTTCCTGTGCCCATGTGTGGCATGGCTGGCAGTGGGCCCCAGCCTGCCTCCCTGGATGTGCAGTTCCATTGCTCTGGGGGCTGTGCTTAGCATGTAAGCGGCTCTGGAATGCTCAGCTGAGCTTCCTAGTTGCTCCATGGCGCAACATTTTGGCTCAGCTTCTCCTTCCTGGTTGCGCGATGGCGCAGTATGTGCGATATTCTGACGTTGGTTGCTTGCGCAATTTGCTCTGCTCCATGTTTGAATATCGCACCTGTTGCGCATTTGCACAACTGGTTTGCGCTTTTTCTTACGTTTTGATTTGTTTATTTGCTTCACACAAAGGCTTGTTGCCTCTGTGATGGCAGTTTTGATAATTCCCCATTGTTGCTCCACACCTCCTTCTAGCCTGTTTGCTAGTGCTTTTCTGAGGCACTCTCCCATCTTGCCAAAGTCAGCCCTCCTAAAGTCCAGTACCCTCACTTTTGTATGGCTTGACTCTGTAGCTGAGTTTAACATGAACCACACACTGTTTGATGGTCACTTGTCCCCAGATGGCAACCCACTTCTAGATCTGAGATCCTCTCACTGCCCCGTTTGAGAGTACAAGGTCTAAGATTGCTCCCTCTCAAGTGGGTTCCAAACTAGCTGTCTAATGCCTGCCACCTGTAGGGCATCAAGAATGGCCCTGCTCTTGGATGTGGCTGCAGCAAATGTGCTCCAGTTAACATCTGGCATATTCAGGTCTCCCATCAACAGTATCTCCCTTTTCTGCCATTCTAAGAATACCTTCCATCATATCCTTGTCCATTCCTTCCCCTGACATGGGGTCTGTACACAACCCCTGTGCAGATTGTGGTGCCCTTTCCAGTCTCCAAGGTGACCCACAGTGCCTCCTCTCTCCCTGTTTACTCTTTTGTTCAGTTGCTTTTTATCTCTTCCTTTACATAGAGAGCTACTCCTCCCTCTTCTCCCCTGCCTGTCTCTCCTGTAAGTTATGTGCCCTGGTATGTTAACATCCCAGTCATGGTTCTCTGTGTACCATGTTTCTGTGACTGCTACAATATCCAGGCATCCTCTTCTATTAAGGCCACCCACTCAGGAGCTTGTTGCCCAGACTACGGACATTGGTACTCATTACCCTCCATTTCCTGATGGCCTTACCTTTTGCCCATCCCTGTCCTTCTTGCCTTTGTCACTTTCTCCATTTACCCTGCCCTTCTCCCCTAGTTGACACCTCCATGGTGTTTGCCACACTCTACTGTGATTGTTTGGGGCTAGGATTTTCCTGCTCCTTTCCAGTGCCTCCCGCTTGGCTAGTTTAAAAGCTTGCCAATGAAGCATTTAAACCTATCACCTAGGATCCTGGTTCCCCTCCGGACAGATGCAGCCCATCATGCCAGTATAGGCTTGCATCACTCCAGGTGGACCCCATTCCCCAATGAAGCCAAATCCTGAGCTCCACACCAGTTTTCAACCACTGATTGAATCCCATGGTACAGAGGCACCTAGCCTCTCCTATGCCATAGATGGGTAGCACCTCGAAAAAGGTTACCGTGCGTGCTACTTGACTAAAGCCCCTCCCAATTCAAAAACTCTTCCTGCACTTCTCTAATCCCTTTCTTAGCCAGGTCATTTGTCCCTAGGGTGGGCAAGACATCCAGCTCCCTCCCGGCAGCTGCTCTGGCAATCCTGAGGATTCTCCCTGTCCCTCCAAGCTATGGTGCCAGGCAGGCACCTTACCTCCCTCTCCCCTTCCTTGCCCAGTTCTACCTTCCTAACAATGGAGTCCCCCACCAGGAGTTGTTTCCTTCCCCTGCAGGGTCCCCTGCCACCCTCCTGTGGGTCTCCTTTGTGGAGGTTCCCAGCATCCTCCTTGGTCTCCATTGTAGGTGCCTCCATAGAGGAACCACACTTTGCCAGAATGGCATAGGAATTGTGGAGAGGTACAACTGGAGGGATGTGCCTCTATTCCACCACCCTCACCTCCTGAGCCCACTGTGGTCCAACCGCTTCTCTTTCTTGGCAACCTCTGAGGCAACGGCAGTGGCACTGGTGGTCCCTGGATGGAAGGGAGGTCCCACAAATCCTGGCCAACTCAGCCTGGAGATGAGCAACCTCCTCCTCAGCCCAGAGAGGTGCCTGCAGATGGGACAACACTGCATCCTCCAGAACATCTCCTGGAAGACTGCTGCTCCACAGCCACTGCACTGCACCACTCCAATCATGTCTTATTTCTGGCCCCTTAACTGTTTGCAATCCTTACTCTATCCTCTGTTTTTTTTATCTCTCTCCTTACTTTCTGCCTGTGTGCCCTTTAAGCTCCTGATTGTCCTGTTCTGAGACAAGAATATCCTATATTTCTCAGTAGACCACTTACTTGTTCAGAGGCAGACCTCCAGCAGCTAGATGGGGCCGGAGAGCTACTCTTGCCCTTCTAGGATGGTGGGTCCTTGGTGGTTCTGGTCACTTACTTCCTGCCCCTAAACAGGAAGTTCCTGTTGTCAGTCAAATCCTGTGTCTATAAAAATAGAACTAGCTTTGGGTGGGGGGTGGAGGGGAGGAAGGAGGACAATATAGTCCCAGTAGAAGTTCAGTCACACAGCAGTCCTTTCTCCTGTTGTCTTCTGCCAAGCTATTAGCAGAATCTTTCTAAGGCAATCTTTAAATGTAGCTTCCTTCTAGCTAAGCCACTCCCCACTTACTAGATCTTTGTACAAGTAATTTAAACCTCACAGCAGTTAAGTCCTTTCAGTCACCTGAGATTTACACCTAGATGACTTTTCAGTTACCCATTCAGTTCAGTTAACCCAAACACACACTTTTTTTTTTGTTTTTATATGTTAGTTTTTTTACCCTAAATTAAAGGTCCAAATACAAAGGTTCTTCTACTTTAGTCCCAGTAGAGAAGTTCAGTCACACAGCAGTCCTTTCTCCTGTTGTCTTCTGCCAATACCTCACACAAACACAAGAAATAGCTCAGCAGGTAAATATGCCCTATGTTTACCTGACACTTGATGTTGGACTAGCAGCAACAGCATATCCCTGATCAGTTCCACAATGTCATAATTCATTTGGGGAGATTTCTACCTATTCCTGGAAATCTTTGGTATTATAGGACAGTTAGTTGGTGGCAGCAGCTCTGAGGACATAGTATTTCAGGCTGGTCTTTGTGCTTCTGGCAGCATAAGAGGATTTCTGTATGGGAAGCACTGCAGTTGGGCATGGAGGGAAGAAGGCTCTATTGGGTAAAACACCACCTTGTGTAGGCAATTTGATCAACGTGGCCAACTCATTACAAGTCACCAGTGGCAGGACTAGAATGGCCTTGTCTATCCCCTTCCATTGCACCTCACTTGGGCAATGTGCATTTGCCTACCTGGCCCTGCTGTGGATGAATGAACTCCCCGAGCACCTCTTGGCCACCAATTGTCTGGCCGAATTCAAAACTGACCCAACACAGCACCTAATAAAACTCTTTAAGTGCACCTGCCCCTAAGTCCAGCCACACCTGCTCTCTCTGCCCCCCAGCAAGCACTAGGCAGGCCTCAAGTACCCCCTCCCTCTTTCCCTTCTCATGATTTGCCTCAGCAATCAGTTTGCATCATGCTCCTTCGGCACCCGCCACCCCAACTTCCCCCTCCCCCAACTTCCAGTCCCGTGAGTTTCCCTAACAGTCACTACTAATGCAGGCTGCCTGACCATTCCCCTCACACCTCACCATTTACTCTAGCATGTCTTCTATACTCAGCCTCCCTCACCCCCACTTCTCCCTATACCTTATCGCCCTTCTTCCCCCACCCTTCAAACCTCCACCACAGTACCTACCTCTCTCTCTCCTCCTTTCTTCACCCCACTGCCAGCCATCCCCATCCCTGTGAACTACAGACATGGCACTTTGTGGCTGCTTATTCCCCCCTCCACTCTTATAAAGTGTTTTTCTTATTATTTTAACTTGTACCTATGTTTTGAGTTATTCTGTTAAGTTCTGAATCCAAGCTGTACCGTTCATTGTGATGTACCTTTGCTTTTTTTAAGTCGGGAAGGGGGAGGGGTGGGAGTTTATGTCAGGGAGGGAATAACTTGCATGAGGGAGGAGTCAGAAGAAGGGGCGGTGGAGACATTATGGCTTCAGTTAAGGTCCAATAGAGGGAGAAAGGTGAGGTTGGGGATGGTTTACAGACCACCCAATCTAGATAAGGAGAGAGACAGGGAACTGATCTCACAAATATTGGAAGCTGCAGGGAAAGGAGAGGTGGCAATCATGGGTGACTTCAACCTGCCCAAGGTGGACTGAAGTATACCATCCACAATATGTGCTAAGAGTCAGGTGATCCTGGAAGGACTGCAGAGTGGGTTCCTGACTCAGGGCATCACTGAACCAACAAAAGCTGAGGCAATTCTTGATCTGGTGCCCACAAATGGGGAGCATGTACAATAATGGTTATGGAGCCACTGGGGGGAAGTGACCATTGCACAGTGTGGTTCCATTTGGATATGGGCAGGGAAAGCATCCCAACTAAGACCAAAATCTTGGATTTCAGGAGGGCGGACTTCAGGAAAATGGGTGAGGTTCTAAGGAGCCATCTGGTGGGCATCAGAGCAGATATGGGAGTGGACTTAGAGTGGTCCATCATTAAGGAATGAATACTAGTTGCCACAGATGAGTGTGTTAGGCTCAGAGGGGAGAACACAAGGGTCAAAGCACCCAGCTGGTTCAGTTCTGTGGTTGCTAAGGCAGTAAGGGAAAAGAGGTTGGCCTATAGAAAATTCAGGAAGACCAAGAGAGAGGTGGATAAAGAAAATTACCTAAGGTTGGATAGTGAGGCAAGTAAGGAAGTACGGCGAGCAATGGCACAGAAGGAACTTCAAATAGCTGAAGGAATTAAGAAGGGGGAGAAGGCTTTCTTTCACTATATAAATGAGAGAAGGGACAAGAAATAAGGGATTGTTAGGCTTAAGAAAGGTGTGGAGTGGGTGGAGGATAATGGAGGAAAAGGAGAGATACTAAATAAATACTTCTGTTCTGTCTTCATCAGGGAAAAGGATGGACCAGTGCCTTCAGGAGGGAAAAGAGGAGCCGGGGGAACACAGACATAGTGATAGAGGAGGACAGAGTGTCTGCTGGCATTGAAAGTGGACAAATCACCAGGCCCGGACAGATTACATCCAAGGGTACTAAAGGAACTGGCTGAGGAGCTGGCAGGGCCACTAGCAGACCTATTTAATAGTTCACTAGAGTCAGGCATGGTACCACAGGACTGGAGAACAGCACATGTAGTGTCCCTTCACAAAAGCAGTCCCAAGGATGATCCAGGGAATTACGGACCAGTCAGTCTAACCTCCATTATGGGTAAGCTCATGGAGACCATACTAAAGGAAAGGTTGGTGGAATATCTAGAGGAACATGGTCTCCAGGATGAGAGGCAGCATGGGTTCATGGGGAGGGGGAGATCATGTCAAACAAATCTGATTGACTTCTTTGACTGTGTCACTAAGATAGTAGACAGGGGCCAAGTGGTAGACATCCTCTATCTTGATTTCAGCAAGGCCTTTGACCCTGTGCCCCACAAAAGGTTGATCAGGAAGCTGGTGGATCTTGGAGTTGGGGAAAAGATGGTCAGATGGATGGAAAACTGGCTGAGGGACAGAACCCAGAGGGTGGTGGTGGGGGGAGAGTTATCTGGCACTAGAGAGGTAACAAGTGGGTCTCACAGGGCTCTGTGTTGGGGCCAGTGTTGCTCAATGTCTTCATCAATGACATTGGGGATGGCATTAAAGGCAAAATGTGCCTATCTGCGGATGACACCAAGTTCTGTGAGAGAGTGGACACAGCTGAAGGGATACAGAACCTACAGGAAGATCTTGAAAAGCTGGGGAGGTGGTCCAGGATCTGGCAGCTTGGCTTCAATGCCAAGAAATGCAAAGTTATGACTATTGGAGCCAAGAATCCCAGGACAGCGTATTACCTGGGTGGAGTCCGAGTATCTGCATCAGAGCAGAAGGACCTGGGAGTGATGATCACTAGTGACCTGAAGCACTCCATGCAGTGCACAAAAGCAGCAGCAAATGCAAACAAGATGCTGGGATGCATAGCTAGGGGAATCAATAGTAGGAGAGAGGAGGTTATACTGCCCTTGTACAGGTCACTGGTAAGGCCGCATCTATAGTATGGAGTTCAGTACCGGTGCCCACACCTCAAAAAGGACATTAACCTGCTGGACAAGGTACAGAGGAGGGCTACAAAGATGATAGCCAGTCAGCAGGGCAAAGCAAACGAGGAAAGGTTGAGGGCACTGAACATGTACTCCCTGGAAGACAGGAGAGAGGGGATATGATTGGGACATTCAGGTACTTGAAAGGGATAAATAAGGTTGATAAGAAGAGTCTCTTTAAGTTGAGTGGCAACCATAACACGAGGGGGCACTGTCTTAAGCTGGAGGGTGGGAGGTTTAGGAGGAAGGTCATGAAGCACTTCTTCACAGAGAGGGTGGTGGACACTTGGAATGCACTGCCAGAAGAGGTCATCTCATTGAAGACAGTGGGCAGCTTTAAGAGTGGCTGGGATATGCATAGGGGGAAGGTAAGGCTCATGGGTAGGCAGGATGGGAGGTGTGGGGAAGGAGCACAGGGATATTAGCTCAAGATGTGGACCCTGCAACATGAGCAGACTTGATAGACCAAATGGCCTTCATCTGCTGGCTTCTTCATATGTTCATATGTATGTTCGTATGTTCTCCTAGTCTAGTTTATTTTACAATCTGTGACGTGGAACCTTTGTAAAAGAGCTTGCGCTCAAAGGTCTTTTCCGAATCACTAAACAAATAAATAAAAAATAATAAATGAGCATTTTGCAGATGCCTTAGAGTGACTGCTTCAGGTTTGATTTCTGGAGTATTCAAAAGAACTGAATGTGCCACCCCTGCAGAAATTCTTGACCTGATCAGATCATCACCTCAACCCATAGACTTCCATAAACCGCTTTAGGAAGATGAATGTGACTTTCCAGACTAAGTATGGGGCCTTCATGTGCTGGATTCATCATGGTGAGCTGGGGAACATCCCACTGCTCTGGATGACATGTTTGGATACAATGGATCAGCAGCATGTGCTCCACACAGCAATAAAGGAAAACAACTTTGATCTGAGACTACTGGACATCTGTGTTGGAAATATTCACTGCCTCTTTTTTCACTTTCAACAAGCTAAATTATGCTTGATATGGGGCTTACTATTTACACACACTTGAAACTATTGAAGCTTCTAATCTAGGGTTCAAGATATTAATTGAAAATCAAGGGCTTTCAGTTTAAAGGAGCCATCACAAAACTTCTAGGGAATCAGCTGACCAACCTGGTGAGCAGACATACAATCAAAGTGACAAAATTCCAGGTGGAATCAAACACTGCTACAAATTAACTCTGACAGGGCCACGGACTGATATATCAGTCCAAATTCCTATATGTTCCAACTCTGTCAGCAGCCTAAGGACTAAATGACCTTTAATAAATGGGTGTTAAATTGGCCACATGTAGCAAAATTCAGAGAGACTCTTTTGGAGGTGACTGATCTTCACATTGCAATCAATAATCCACAAAAAAACATGCAGGCCATCTGAAATCATCAAGTCAGAACAATGGCTCAAAGCCATATTGACTCTTCATGATCAAGAGTTTATCAATCCATTCAAGGCTACTTTAGATGCTGAAAGATTGTACAATTTGTCCTTGGGAGCACCTGTTGTGCCTGATATTGATGAGAACCTCACCAGTATCATTGAATGAGGTACAGAAATATATAAACAGTTTGTCAAACAAAGACCAGAAAGTGGTAAAAAGAAATATTTTGATCCAACTTCAGAAGCCCCAGTGAAAACTTTCAATGATGCAAACAAAAAAATGCAAGTAACTACCAAAGGAAAAGTTACAGAACTTAAATTTGAAAGAGATATATTGGGAAAATTGTTGGCCCTTTCAAAACAAGCACAACTAAAATTATTGACATATTGCATGGGCCCAGTCCCACTGAGTCTAGCTAATGCAGATAGAACTAGATGGACGACACCAAACAGCAAGTTACTTGAGGTGCTAGCAGAATATTATCCAGTGTTAGACACTTCCTAGCTTCACTCCAGAAAGAGCCTCAGCATACATAGTCGAGGTAATGGCAACAGTGCAGGTTATGGTAGCAATCCCTGAAACCTTAAGTGATCTGGCAATGAAATATTTGAATAGTCCTTCAACAGAATTTGCAAGCATAGATGGTCCTGCAGATACATACAGAGGGCAGTCAATCAAAAGGGCTGAGAGATTTCAATAAGTATTTAGTGAGAAGCATGTTATCAAAGATCGCAACACCAAAGTCTCAAAGAATTTCAGTTACTTCTCTTCTAATGGATCTAACAAGGAGCGCCTGATTAATTTGATCATGCAGGTTGGGGAGGAAATTGCACGAGTTTACCAGAGGGTCAAGTGATCTATTTTTCAAAGACAGACAAATGCTATATGATCACCAGAGAAGGGGCTGTAGCTATGGATGATCTCTGTTCTGACCAGGAAGAAGCAGACACAAAAATTCAATCAATCAATTTATTATTTGTTAGTGGCCTAATCCCAGAGGCTCTAGGTGCCGTACAATAAAAAAAAAAACAGAAACATTGCAGACATAAAACCACAGCATAAATAATAAAAATTACAGCAAGCCAGTTAACAGACATCAGCAGGGATTGTTAGATTAAAAAGATGAGTCTGTAGGCCCTTCCTGAATGCCTTCACCATAGGAGACTCCTTCAAAGGTCTCAGCAGCAAGCTCCAGAGGATTGGGATGGCCACCCCAAATGAACGGTCACTTGAGGTTTTCATCCAAATTCTGAGAACTGCCAAATGGCTCTTGGTGGAGGAACGAAGGGACCAGGCCGGGATGGCAGGGGTAAGAATGTCTGACAAGTAACCAGGGCCTGATCCAGGTAGTGCATTATAGGTGAGCAAGCCCACCTTGAAGAGAACTTGCCATCTGACCAACAGCCAATGCAGGCTCCACTGGACCGAGGTCACATGACAGGACCTGGGTAGTCCTGTCAGCAGCCTGGCCCCTGCATTCTGCACCAGCTGCAGTCAATAGAGGTCCCTTCACTGACCCTGAAATAGAGAGCACTTCAGTAGTTGAGCTTGGATATTACAAAGGTGTGTGCCAGTGACAGCAGGTCTTCAGGCGGAATTATGGGTTTAATCCGGGTGATGTTCCATAAATGGTAAAAATCACTTCTGACAACAGCCGACATTTGAGCTTCAAATGTCAGCTTGTAATCAAAGATAAAGCCCATATTTCTCACCCTAGAGGGCACTATCAGTGGGACCGACCTCAGGACTACTTCTGTTATCAGCCTGGAGGCATCCCTATCATGACCACAACCCAGCTCTATCACCAGTACCTCTGTCTTGTTCTGGCTAAGTCTCAGCCAATTAGAGTTCATCCAATCCTGGATCTCAGCAAGGCATTTATTCAGCACATCAATGGCATCAATTGTCCCTGGTGCAAAAGACATATACAGCTGAGTGTCATCTGTATAGCAGTGAAAGTTCAAGCTGTACTGTCTAATGAGCCTGCCCAGGGGTAGCATTTACACTGCAAACAGAAATGATGATAGGATCAAACCATGAGGAACTCCACAGGTCAGGGGTATTGGGCGAAGGAGAAATTCCCCATCACCACCCTCTGCCTCCTATCCAAGAGAAAAGACTCAAACCAGTTTATGACAGCAGCAGCATGACCACAATACTCTCTAAGGGGCTCCAACAACACAACATGGTCCACAAAGTGAAATGCTGATGACAGATCAAGGAGAATGAGAATTGACTGCCTCCTTGATCTCTAGCCCTGAGCAGATTATTAGGCACCCAAACTAAAGCCGTTTCTGTGCTGTGCTTCACCCTAAATCTGGACTGGAATGGCTCTTAAATGTCAAAAGCCTCCAGGTGCTCCTCAAGCTGCAGAGCCACTATCATCTCAACAACCTTCCCTAAAAATGGAAGGTTGAAGATAGGTCTATAATTTGCCTGGATGTCAGGGTCGAGGGATGTTTTTTTTTTTCAGAAGAGGTTTCACCAACACCTCCTTTAAGGTGTTGGGAAAGACCCCCTCTGAAAGTGAACACCAGACTATCCAAGCAAACACTGGACCAATGGCCTGGACACAAACCACTGGGAGATGTGTCAGGCCAGGGTCCAGTTCACAACAAGTGAGCCATAGCTTTGAAATTACCTTGGAGAGCTTGGCCACCTCCACTGGCCAAAACTATGATTATACAATTGGAGTGTCTCTGCTCTACCCAGGCCCCACCCAGTGGGACTAAACTAGACCCACTGGCAAGATCCCACCCTGAATAGAGGATACCTTGTCAGAAAAGAACAGAAAAAACACTTTGAAAAGTGCTGCTGAAGAAGTTCTTTTTAGCTGTAGACAGATGGAATGGAGCAATATGTCCACAGTCTGAATGAGCTGAGCCAGTCTGTTCCCCCCTGCGGCAATCTCTCTGGTAAAGGAACACTGCCTTCTTATGGTCAACTTACCTTTGATAATCAGCATAGTGATTCCTCATAGTCAGCCTATTCTCCTCTGATCGAGTCCTCCACCAGCAATGCTCCAATCCCTGACTCATGGTCATCATCATCTTGATAGCCTCGTCAAACCACAGGGGTCAAAGATGAGAGGACCTGGGTCATATATGGACTGGTGCCATTGCATCAAGTTTGGGATAAGGGAAATTACCTGTCATGTGCAATATGCCATTACAATACATCCATGCCCTGTCATCATCCATTCACCATCTGGGGATACCGCTATACCAGTGATTTAACTGTAACTGTTTTCAGAATGCAATCAAAGTATATACCTGGACAATGACCAAGATAACAGCAGAAACATCGTTGACATTAGCAAGTGTGAATGACCACTGCAACAAAGAAAGCATTAGTCAGTTTTGTAGCAAAATGTTTGGCTATGTTTCTGCATTCTTGAAAAGTGGAAGAAGATTTGCTGGAATGTCCTTTAAAAATACTCCAGATTCCTGGATGCCTTAGGGAAACTTCAGAAAATCTTGCTGCCATATTGGTCCTTGTAAAACAAGATCCACACAAACTGATTATTTGATACTTTTTAGTGGACCAGCAGAGTTGTTACGAAAGAAAAGAAGTTCTTTTTAGCTTTCGGATTACACAGAATCTTTCATCAGCCATCAATGGCAGTTGGTTTAGAAGAACATACTTTCTCAAAACTCAGATCATACACACAAAAAACAGATGAAAAGGTCATTAATGCTAAAACTGAATTCAAAAAACAACATAACCATATAAAGATAGCAAAGTTCCACCAAAATAAATGCATTACAAGGTCAAATGTCACAGAATTGAAAGCTCACTCCTTGAGAAAAGCCCTTAAAAGCCTGCCTTTGTTGTGTATTTGTGAAATGTCCTTTTAAAAGCAGAACCGACATATCCAAGATGGAGTGATCAGACTGAGAGAAGTGTTGTCCCACTGGTTTATCGGTCATCTTTATTTTAATAGTATGTCCATGTGACGTCATTCTGATGTGGAGAGGTCGTCCAGTCTCTCCAACATAACCTGTGTATGAACATCTCTTGCACTGAGTAAAATAAACATTCCATAAGGCACAAATATAATTCCCCAGTATCTTGGATTGTTTGTTTGTTTCGTGGAGTATGTATTCATACAATCAAAAGCAGAAATGCGCTCAGAAGGGTTACATCCAGCATAATTGCAAGGTCTTTTGCCATTAGTGTTTACTAAACATAAATAAACATAGTACATACATTCTAGTCAGAAACAAACACTATATGAAAACCAAAAGATTTCAACTGTACAGAGATATAAGTACAATGAAATAATTAAGTAGTTAATAAAACAGGTGCATATAAGGTTGAAAACAACGCAAGCATAGGGCAACGAGTACTTGCCCTACAGTATAACCAAAGGGTTACATTATTAATTTGTTTAATGGATTGGAATACCTCAGAACCATGGGTTATTGCATTGGTTAAATAGACTTGCAGTGTATACTGTAAGCTGTTGTTCATAATTCAGTCAGCGGGCTGCCATGGAGGTGTGTGGAGTGCTGTGCTGCTCACTGACCAGCAACCATAATGTGGTGGGAGAGCAGACTGGGATGTTCTTACCAGAGTGGATGGGGGGTTGGGGGGACCACTACATTATGGAAATCTTTTACATGGCATATCGGGTGGGTGATCAGACACTGAGGTAGCTGTACAGTTGGGATATGGTTTCTTTACATACAGGTGGGTGACTGGGCAACAGGGAGAGGCTGTACAGTTGGGATTTTTTTTTATATATGGGTGGGCAATCAGGCAACATGGAGGTACACTACACTATGGAAAATTGAATTTATTATTGGGTGGGTTATCAGGTAACCAAGGATGGGGTGGAACTACTATAATACAGACTTTTTTTTTAATTAGGTCCATGATTGGGTGGGAGCACCACCTGACTGTAGGGGAATGAGACTGTGTGGGGCTTGGGCTGGTTTGGGGGCACACTGCCACAATAATAGCATGCAAGGGAGCCCATAATGGCATGCTAATGGCCTTTAGTACCTTGCATGCCCAATGGGCTCATTTACATGCCAGCCATTGTGAATGGCACGCTGGAGCTTGAGTGCTATTGCTGGCAGCCCATTCACCTGGCTAGCCATTGGGGGCAGCACTACTAATTTTCCCGGTGCTTTCCTTGGGTTAGGGCTACCCCTGCCTGCAGCTTTTCACAGTCAGATACCACAGTAGGCGATCCCATTGTGAATAGCACTTTTTCCCACTGGGCAATAGAAAGGTATGCCCCAAACATTTGCACTGCACTTTGCCCTTTTTTTGTGAATCTAGCCATTGATCTAGTATTAGATTCAAGCTTTTTCTTTGTCAGATTGAGATTATTGAGATTTGTACTTCTGTGGCCTCATTAACTTGAAGTGTCATGATATGATTTCAATGGCTTCCACCTTCATATTCAACATGTCAATTTTATTAGTAAACTCTTATTCAGTTTAAGTTAACGTTCTATTTCTTTGTGTGAGTTTTGTAGTTGAGTGAGTAGGGTTTTGTAGCACTGATGCTAGTTCTGCCTGGAGTGGGAGAGCGGGAGGAAAGACTATTGCACTGAACTGGAAATCTCTAATAAATGTGAGGATGCTAGCAAGTGCTTTTCTATTAAACAAATATTAGCTGTTCATGGAGCGACTGCAGTTCAGCACCTGCCCCAACCCCAGACTTTCAGAAGTGAGGCTATTGGGCAAATGAAAACATGACTAACATGATCTGAAGCCTGGCAAGCACTGATAGAGGGTGCTGGCAAGTGTTTTGCTATTTACAAATAACATTACATTGCCATTCATGGAGCAACAGAAGGCCAGGGCCCTTCGCCCAGCCATTCAGGAGTGAGGACATTTTAAAAATGGGAGGATGAGTAGTGTCATCATCTGAAGCTTCACAAGAACTGATGCAGAGTGCGGGTAAATGTTTTTCTACTTTAAAAAATACAGTGCCCATTCAGGGAGAAACAGCAGTTCCACCACCCCAGACTTTGAGGAGAGAGGATGTAGGGAGAAAAGGGAGTATGACGGGTGTGATCTGAAGCCTCAGAAGACCTGATATAGCATGTTGGCAAGTGTTTTTCTACTTTAAAAAAGACATTGCCTATTTATGGAGAAACAGTAGTTCTGCCACTCTAGACTTTGAGGAGTGAGGATGTTGGGAGAACTGGGAGCATGACTAGCATAATCAGAAGCCTCAGAAGCTCTGATACAGAGTGCTGGCAAGTGTTTTTCTCTGTTTTCAAAATAAAGGTAAATGAGCTGCTCAAAGAGTTAGTACACATTCGCTTTTGTGTAACCTGTGCACAAACAAGACAGATCGTATTTGTGCAGAGTGAGATTTATAGGGCAAACAACAGCATCCACTGACATTCAAAGATCATTGCCATTTTCAATGTGTCCTACAAGAAGCAATGTTGGGTGAAAATGGACACTAAGTAGTCAGCAATATGGTGGCCATTTATATCTGCATTTCCAACATGGAATTACTGTGTGTGTGTGTGTGTAGTGAACTTTAGAACTACATAAGGCTCAGGAAGATTCTGTACCTGAACTTACTGCTATGAATTATACAGCTCAAAGCATGGCTATAAGCCAAATAGATTGCAGGGTTTTACTAGCCTATTTATATAGTCTGTCAACTACAGATATATGTTTTTTTCATTTAAACATTTTAACATGAGTTGCCTAATCAATACGTTTAGCACAGCAATCGAATTCAGTTTACCTATCCTTGATTCCTCCTTTGCCCTCTTAACTCATTGTTCCATCTGTTTTTGTAGATATTGTAAAGCTTTTTTTGTATTCCTTGCACCCACCCCCTGGGTCTCATTTGGAAGTGAGCCCTGGCTCAGTGTGCCTTTCCCGGTTATCAATTTGAAATAAAGCATCAATAAATGCACCCTTATCTGACAAAGTGAAACTATCCCCATAGTCCTGTTTACACGTCTTTCATTGCTTGCTCTCATGGTTCACTATCGATTCCCCTGCTGGTCTGCTCCAAGGATTTATTTCTCTTTTACTGCACTCACCTGCAGCTCTGCACTACTCCCCTGTGAAGTTACATCTGCTTCTCTTCTTCTGCCATCTCAGGGGTGAAAAGAGACACAGTGGGCCAGTTCAAACTACTCTCTTTTGCTCTTGTTCCCTTTCACATGATAGAAATCCACAAAAATGTCCCCCATTCCCAGTCATACATTTTAAAGGCCACTGCGTTTCATTTTTTTACCAGAAAACCTGGTAAAATTCCAGAATTTGTACTGTCCGCACTCCAATAAAAATAAAGAATTGGACAGATTTCAGCACTTCATATGGATATCAGTAAATTTGAAGAACTTGTATTTTTTTGCTTTCTACACAATTTTTAATTTGCTTCATTTAATGGTCTGTGCATTAAGCCTTTTCTTCCTGGTTGTTCATACACATACTAAAAAATGACAGTAGATTGTCGGTAAAAATCTGAAAATTGAAGTAAAAATCACTGGTGCAATTCCCATACTTTCAAGTCTGGGAAATGCAATTTTACTACTTTAATCATTTCAGATCAAGTGGCATTGTACATTTAATTTACATTTTGTTGACTACTGAAGCTGCTACTGTATTTTATGTGTTTTATTCCCTTTGGGAAAATTATTTTATATGTTTTATTGTACAAGCACCTTGGTTTGGAAAGGCGTCTTTTATAAATAAAGATTATTTGATTTAATTTGATTTCAGTATTACCCTGTATCATTATTATTATGTAATTTCTCACCAACTGTGTCCATGGGCTGCTCCATCCCAGCCTTCTCCTTTGGTCTCTTCCTGTTCCCCCATCTTGTCTGGCCTTCTGTCCTGTGGCTTGTCCTTCTCTCCTCTGTTTGACTTCTTCTCCTTCTTGTTGCCTTTGATCTTCCATTTTCCCTCTATTTCCTTTTTTTTCTCTCAAATGGCTGCTTGGATAAGTGTTGAAATGTGAAAAGTGGGGGCTCTGAAGTTTAAATTAGTAGATGATTAGTCAAAGTAGCAATGAACTGAAAGTAGTTGTAAGCAGAAGTGAAACTGCTGTTTTTGGGGGTTTTTTTCACTAGAGGTTTTAGTTCACTGAAGCTAGAATGAGTGGCTTCTCAGCCACATCTCCAGATGTTTTGGACCCTTCCTACCCTCCTTACATACTGGGGGCTAGTTCCCCTGCTACTCCCCCTCCCCGCAACATGGCCATGCCTTCCCCACAAGAGTGCACGTATCCAGAAATGCCTTCCAGCTAGAGTGAGAGGATGGGTCCAAGTGTCCAGGTATGGCTTCATGAAACCTGCTCTGCTCAGTCTTTCTCCATGTTAGTCTTCCCTGTAGCTCCTGAAGGCATGGCAGCACAGAGGACTCATGCCTATGGAGGTACACATGAATTACAGAGCCATGGCTCCCTCCACCACCACACTCAACTACATCTATCTCTTGTATGCTGGCACTACCACCGGGCTTTCAACTGGTTGTAGCCAAGAATGGTGAAGGCCCATGACCTAAGCCCGAGAGGGGAGAGCTGCTGGGTAACAGATGATCCTGTCTCAGCCCTCACCCCTGCTGACCCCCAGCAAACCAATCTGATTCCTGAACTTGTGTTGCCAGCATGGTGAGAGGCGAGCTGCTTTACAATGCCTCAGCACTCTGTGCCGCCAGGCTGGCATATGACAGTTTTTTTTTGTTGTTAATACAAAGAATGTACCGGCACAATTTTAAATACAAAAACAAAGAAAAATACAGCATCACATTTACAAAAGCAAATCAAAAAATTAATTTCATGAGTCTTTGGGCCTGTAGGAACATAAACAATGCCTTCAGATAAAGTCAGCAGAAGCATAGAATTTGACGGCAGATAAGGACTGCGTGGCCCACCTAGTCTGCCTATTTCCCTACCTAATGGAAAAGCTGCAGATCCTAGTTAACTAACAGCCTACTTCCTCTTACCCGCCACTAGAATTGCCTTACGTCTGTCCCATGCATTCCTGAATTCCACCACTGTTTTTGACTCCATGACCTCCTCGGGAAGGCTGTTCCATGCATCATCAAGTCTCTCCATGAAAAATGCTTCCTCACAATACCTCTGAGCCATCCGCCCTCTATCTTCAAATTCTGTCCCCTTGTTCTTGCACATCTCTTTTTCTGAAAGATGATACCCTCTTAGACTTTGTTGACTCCACTGAGGTACTTGAAAGTTTCCATCATGTCCCCCCCCATGACCACGGGTCCATCTAGTCTGCCCATAAAGAGCATCCTGCTTATGCCATTGACCTGCCAAGTTGAGAAAATTTCGACGTGCCTCCATCCCTCTCCCTCCTTCCCTACCTTCTCATCCATAGCTTCTCCTCTTGGAATTATCAGCCCATTACACTGCGTCAGTCCCAGCTGTTCATGAACCCATTTATAGTCCCTCCCCCATCACTTACACAGGCAATCTGTTCCATAGGTACACGGCCCCCCCCAAAATCAACCCCCATTTCCACTACAGCCATATCCCTAGCTTCCCCCTTAGGAATTATCTGCTCTCCATACTTTACCAGTTCCAGCTGTTCATAAACCACTTTTTAGTCCCACAACCTGCACTTACACAAGCAATTTGTTGAGGGGGTACTCCAATCTGAACAGTCCCCCCACTCCCTACTGCCACCTCCTTAGCTTCTCCACTTGGAATTATCAGCCCTCTGTACTTTACCAGTCACAGCCATTCATGAACTTGTTTCTAGTCCCTCCCCCACCACTTACATAACCAATCTGTTTCTTGGGTACCCAACCCCCAAATCATCCCACGCTCCATTGCTCCCAACCATAGCATTACTAACTTCCCCTCTTAGGATTATCAGTCCTCTATTCTATACCAATCCCAATCATTCAGTAACCCATACACAGTCCCTCTCCTGCCATTTGCACAGGCAATTTGTTGAGGGGGTACTTCGCTCAGAATATGCCCCTCACTCCCTACCACCACCTCCTTAGCCACTCCACTTGGAATTATCAACCCTCCATACTGTACCAGTCCCAGCCATTCATGAACCTGTTAATAGTCCCCCCTCCACCACTTACACAGGTAATCTGTTCCATGGGTACCCAACCCCCAAACCATCCCATGCTCCATTGCTCACAATCATAGCATTACTAACTTCCCCTCTTGGAATCATCAGCCCTCTATTCTATACCAATCCCAACCATTCAAGAACCCATACACAGTCCATCTCCTGCCACAGGCAATTAGTTCCATGGGTACCCACCCCCCCACTTCCTAAAGCCATATCCCTGGATTTTCCACTTGGAATTATCAGCCTCTGTACTGTACCAGTCCCAGCCATTCATGAACTTGTTTATAGTCTCTCTCACACCAATTGCACAGGCAATATATTTCATGGGTACCTTACCCCTGAACCCTCCCCCTCTCATCTTCTTCAACATCCCTAGCTTCTCCATTTGGAATTATCAGCCCTCTATACTGTGCCCATCCCAGCTGTTCATGAACCCATTTATAGTCCCTCCTGTCACACTTACACAGGCAGTCTGTTCCATGGACACCCCAACCCAGAGCCCTCCCATTCTCCCTTGCTCCCTACTGCAAAATCCCTAGCTTCACCTCTCAGAATTACTAGCTTTCTATAGTATGCCTGTCTCAACTATTCATGAACCTTTAATAGGCCCTCCCCACCATTTACACAGGCAGTCTGTTTCCCTGGCACCCCACCCCGAACCCTCTCCCTTGTCTGCTCATTCCCTACCTTCACATTCCTATGCTTCACCTCTTGGAATTATCAACACTCTATGATATACCAATCCCAGTCATTTATGAACCCATTTGCAGTCCCTCCCTAGCACTTACCCAGGCAATCTGCTCCATGGCTACACCGCCCCCAAACACTCCCCTTCCCCTACCTGCACATTCCTAGTTTCTCCTCTTGGAATTATAAGCCCTCTATACTGTGCCGGTCCCAGCCATTCATGAATCCATTTATAGTCAGCCTCCACCACTTCCACAGGTGATCAGTTCCATGGTTACCCCACTCTCAGACCCTACCCCTCGCCCCCTATGGTCACATCTCTAGCTTCCCCTCTTGGAATCATCAACCATCTATACTGTACCAGTTCTGTCCATTCATGAGCCCATTTATAGTCCCTCCCCTACCTCTTTCACAGGCAGTCCATGGCTACACCACTCTATCTGCAATTAACAGATTAGCACTCAACAACTTAACCCTTGAAATACTTCCCCTATGCTGAATCTAACCAGAAGGTCTGCACGCCTGAGCCCTCACTTTCCAATCCACAAAAGAGTAAATTCTCAAACCAGCACTTACATTTCGAGCTCTCACAGAGCTTTACTGAGTCTAACTGCCTGTGATAGGCCGAATCCTGAAATTAGCACTTTCACAGCCTGCCTAAACTTCCTTCCTACCCAGTTTCCCTGTGCTCCCCGGTGAACAGATTAGAGCTCCACAAATTATTTAAACACTCATGCTCCCCAATACCATTTCTTATTTTAGGATCAGCACACCTGGAACCCTCACTCACAAACATGCAAAGGATTCCAGTGAAGGCACTAATCAAACCTGCATGATGCAAGGTAACACCAGCAGTTACTGCATAGACATGGTGATGAACCTGCACATTCATTGTGTTTGCCTGCAGAATTCAGCAAGTCAAACATATTGCAGAATATTATATAAGCCAACAATATTGATAAGCAGTTTTGTGAGTAAAGTGGTAATCAGTTGCGATAATGACAGCATATGGCACAGGTTTAGTAGCAACATGAGTAATGCTTTATTTTGAATGTATAAATTTGAGTAAAAACATAACAAATGTTTAGCAGTTAAGTGCTATGCAATTCAGAAAATGGTTAGCATTACCCTTTGTGTGCCTCTGTGTTTTTCTATACTATAGCAGCTCTTTAATACCCTGGGCATTGGGTGAGTCAAAAAAAAAAAAAGTTGATTCTAGAGATGTGGCAGTCTTTGAGCCAATGATATGACTGGAAATCAGCCTACAGCCAATGGTGTTGGACCTTTCAGATGATGTCCCAGGTCCTTAGCAAGTTCAGTTTTCAAAGGGGTTTCACTGTACTGCTCACTGAGCTGTCTTTCACCATTCTGTATTCTAATGGCACTTTTTGTCCACTTACAGTATATAACTCTTGACAGTGTTTTAGCTTTTCTCTTTGCCCAGCTCACCAAATCCTACTAACCTGCTCAGTGACTGTGAAAAATACCTCCCTGCTCCCAGCTCAGCAAACTCTCTCAGCCCAATCCCTGACTGAAAATGATCTTTTCACCAATAGCTCACCAAACCCTTCCAGGCTGCTCACTATTTGTGAAAAATATCTCCCAGCTGTCAGCTTTCAAAACCCTTCCAGCCTGATCTGTTTGAAACAACGGAATATCTCCCTTTCTGCACATCACACCCTCCAGGCCCGATTTTCAGTTATGACAAAAAAAATCTCTTCACTCCCAGCTTAATAAACCCTCTCATTCTGATGTCCATTTTAACAAAAAATACCTCCCCAAGAGCTAACTAAACTATACCCGCCACATTCCTATTTGGGACTAAAATACTTCCTCACATTTAGTTTGCCAAACCCTCACAACCTAATCCCTGTTTGTGTAAAATACCTCCTACCTGATCTAATTTTATGAAAATACTTCCTGCCTGATCCAGATCTGTGAAAAATACCTCCCGGCTCTCAGCTTACCAAACTCTCCTGGCTTAATCCTTATTTGTGAGAACTACCTCCCCACTCCCAGCTCTCTATACCATTCCAACCTGATTGCAGTTTTTGAAAAATACCTTGCCACACCTAGCTCAATCCCCATTTATGAAAATACCTACCAGCTCCCAGTTCACCAAACCATCCAGCCTGATCTCAGCTTGTAAAAAATACCTTCCCGTTTCACATTCGCTAATCCCTCCCAGTCCAGTTCCTGTTTGTGAATAATACCTCCCCACTCCCAGCTCACCAACTTCTTCCAGCCCAATCCCCATTTGTGAAAAAACATACCTCCCGACTCCAAGTTCACCAAGCCCTCCCAGCCCATTTTTAGTTTGTGGAAATACCTCTCCACTTAAAGCTCAACCAATCCTTCCAAACCAATCCCAATTTTTTTAAACATTAGTTTTATTAATAGAGTTTTGTGTACATCCTTTGCGCAGTTCAACAATTAAATATAGGGTACAGTGCATTAGGTGTTTACATTGAAAGTAATTCTGTGTATAGCATGGCACAATGCTATTTCCAATTATAAAAATGTTTTTGTCAATGGTGAATTGCAATCTGCTGATGGCATTCCATAAGCCCTACATTAATCTTTTAATTAATATACTTGTAGAGCCAATCTTCATGTGTGGTGGTTTCAAATTTGAAGTGGCAACCTTTAAACCATTCTTGTTTTAGAATC
The DNA here is from genome assembly GCA_016271365.2 of Neoceratodus forsteri. Lineage (NCBI taxonomy): Eukaryota > Metazoa > Chordata > Ceratodontiformes > Ceratodontidae > Neoceratodus > Neoceratodus forsteri. Next base: position 418,377,050 of record CM057457.1, read on the forward strand.
TTTATCCACCGTTACCTAAACTGTCTTGTAAGAGCAGCGACTGATTTTGAGTGGTTTAATAAAAAGAGTGCATTATCATTTACCTGACCCACAAATGCATGCTGTTTGAAGAAATCCTTGAGCACACACTGTTAAATGTTGCAGGACAACTTTCTATGGAGTCACGGTAAGTGCCTCAATAACTCCTGAATCCCAAATTCCAGAAATTGCTCTATTTAAAAGAAAAGAAAAGTCATGGAGCACAAGCTGTAAGACACCTGAGTGTCTCAATTATCTGCAACCAGACATTATACAATTCTCTCTGCTAACCCAGCCCTACTGCATTAAACTGTAAACAGAAAAAAAAACACTAAGAAGAACCCTGGTTATCCGAACCCAAGTCTACTGAGGCAAACCCTTGTCGGCCTTTTTTCCCCTATACTTCTAGTACTTGCCGTTGCCAAGGTTTAAGCATAGTGAAACTGATCACATCTAATCTATCATAACATCTTTTTCATTCACACAGCTGGAGGCTGTAAACCGGTGCCATGGCTTAGTATGAAGTTTGAATTGGCAGGTTTCTGTTCAATTACTGGTTTTGATGTCATGCAGTTTGGCTTGTGGTTACCAGCATTTTCCTTTTTTTTTGCTTGCACACAGCTGCTCCATTTCAGCAATGAATGATGAAGGGGGATATTTTAAAATTAAATGTATTAGAGATTTTAAAAATATTTGTATTTTTATACTAGCAATAAGTAACTCTCAGGGGTTATATTAATGTTCAAGTTAATCACCTCCTGAGTGAAATATGGCACTTGGCTGTGCCTTGTGCCACATTACACCCCAGTGGTAATTATCTAGAACAGTAACATAACCCCTGGTCACATATTATTGCTTAATCATGTTTCATTCACATTTTTCAGGTGGCTATGTATGTGTGACATGAATGTTTGGGAGAGAGTCTGGGTGAGGGAACTGAAGGACTAGACCTTTCTCCAGGAGTCACTGGGAGTGTCCGGCTCAGCCATCTGCATCTGATCAGAGCTGCCTCACCCCACCTCACCTCCCTCCAGAGGAATCAGCCTGGGCCTCTTCCCTTGCTGGCGTTCAGGAGATAATATCTGGTCTGTGGCCTATAATATGGAGGAGTTAGCTATTCCAGCTGTTCTGATGTTTTAGAAGTTTATTTTCCAGTTGTGACATGAGTTTCTCCATTCTGTACATGTCCCAGACTGTATCCTCCCACTGGGTCTCAGTGTGGGGCACCAGTTTTAATCAATTATCTAATTGTTTTTGCCAGCTATGTGTAGGATACTCATGAGATACATGTCAATTTTGTTTTTGATAGGTGGCAGTGGATGTAGCACTATGGCTTCTGCAAGGGTAAGACTGCCATAGGTCAGAAACAATGAGTTAAGTGCTTCCTTGACTGATTCTCAGAATGTGGTTAGCACTGAGCAGGACCAAAAGATGTGTGTGTGTAGCCACCTCTGCATCCACTCCAACAGGAGAAACTGTGAGTCTGATGAGATTTAGCTATAACTGATGAGGTCCTAAAATAACAGATCAAGGTTTCCAACTTAACTTCCTCCATTAGTAGGAGCCCATTGCTTTGTGTTACTGGTATGATATGTATATCCACTCCTCTTGTGTGATTAATTTCTGCAACAAACCAGGAGTAAGTTTAAATGGTATGATGCAGTTACAAAGCAGTAGGGCAAGTAAACACAAGATCAATACAATGTAAGAAAACAGGCATTGCAAGAGAGGGCATACATAAAAACAATATAATACAACATATGTGCAAGGTACATCTGAAATAGGGAGAGAAAACCATTTACACTATAGCAGTAGCAATAACATCTAAGGGGAAGAACACAATAGTTAATGATAATTCGAAGAACATATAACAGTTTTTGTGAGGCAGCACTACCATGGAGATAGAAGACAATTTAAACTATGACAGTGGCAATTTGACAAGTGGGGGGAGGACACAATATTCAACTATGGTAGTAGTGAAACAATTACCAGGGTTTCTGTACAGCCCTATACTGTGGAAAGTAGCCTATAAGAAGAGTGGCCCACAGACCAGTTGAATATTGACTGACTCCGGCAGACTCTAAGTAGATTACTTTCTTTAGCAGCTATGGTCCTTTGCATGGACAGGCTTCTTCGTGGACACTAGATAGTGCATGACCAAAATATCATGTGGATCCACTAAATGGCTGGAAAGGAGGTGGGAAGGACCTCCTGGAGTTCCCAAAATGGCCAAGTCCAGCCGTTAGTACATCGAGGCTCCTTTTGCTCTCTTCTGTGCTGCTCCTGTTCTACCTGCCTTTGTGCTCTATGGACCACTCTTGCCTACTCATTTTCTCCTCCCTCTCTCCACCTGCTGCAGTGCTTCCACCCTCCACAATCTCCTTATTTAGAGTTCCCTTATCTCTGTATTCCATGTTGCTTCTGTTCCACCTGCTCTTCTCCACTCCTCCACTGTTGCCTACTCATTTTCTTCTCCTCTCCCCTCCTATCTATATCTAGTTCTGATCCAACAGCCTCTCTATTATGGTGTGTATCACCCTCTCTCTTCTTCACTTCTGTTCTCTCTAACTTCCCTCCCTCCGGCTGTCTTTCCTTCTCCCTACCCTCCTTCTCCCTTCCCCCTTCTCCTACCTTCCCTATCTCGGGTCTTTCACCTCCCATTCCCCTTGGCTTTCTAGCTGTTCCTCTACCACCTCTTGGTTCCACCTGGACACTTCTAGATGCTCTCCCCCTGCCCTCCCCACTCCCTCTCTCCTTCTCATCCACCACACAAACACATCTCTGTCTCCATCAAAGTCTTCATCTCATTGCAGCTCCTCATGGCAGAAGATATTGAACCCAACCCCAGCTCTGCACACTCACCTCCCATTGGTATCCCCAAAGGGCTGAGAGTGTTACACATGAATGTCAGAAGCCTCTTCCCTAAGAGATATCAACTGCAACCTCTAATGGTTACTCTGCAGCCTGATGTATTAATCATCTCAGAGTCTTGGTGTTCCCTCAAGATCCCAGATACTGCAATCACTATCCCTTGGTACACTGTTACCCAGCAGGATTGTGCAAAGAGGGGAGGCAGTGTTGTCATTTACCTCTTTTCCACCATCTGATTTACTCCTGTATGCTCTGTCACCTCCCCCTCTGCCTATGAACTGTTTCTCCTCAAACTCTATCCTTTTCTGTCTCCCTAGCTTTGTAGTTGATGTCTCCTGCTGCTCTGGCCTGTCCCCCTCATCAGTCATGGAGCGTCTTACCTCTCTCTCATCTCATGCCTCCCATAGTGAGCTACTAATCCTTGGTATCTTCAGTATTAATTGGTTCTCACCTTAAGAATCAAAACGTTGCCAATATATTAAGTCTTTCTGGGATATTCAACTAATCTCTGACCCAACCTGTCACAGTCCTAGATCTCTAAGGAACTCCATTCTGGATTGGGTTCTTACCTCTCACCCACACCGTATCACTGATGCTGGCACCCTCTCTGATGCACTTAGTGACCACCACATGGTCTGTTGCACACACAAAATTCATTGCCCCAACCCCACCCCCAAAATGCTCCAGATTTAATCCTTCTGGTTGATGGACTTGTAATCGGTCCATGCGGACCTGCTAGCCACCGATTGGTCCCTCATTTGTGCAGCCAGTACCATTGACTCTGTTCCAAGCTCCTTTCACTCCTAATTTATGTCAGTCTGGGATCTGCATGCCCTTATCAGGAAAACCAGGGTCTAAAGTTCCCATCTCTCCTGGATCTCAGCTGAATTACTAGCCGGCCTACATGCACTTGATCTAGCCTGGAAGACTCACAAGTCCTTTGGTTCTTTGGATGACTTAACAGGTATTGAGCAATTTGGAATGTGTGTACCAGAACCATCAGGCTTGCCAAGGCTGAGTACTTTTCCTCCTTCTTCCAGAATAACCTTAACTACCCTACCAAATTCTTGAAGATTATCCATGTCTTCTCCCATCTACCGATTCCTCCTCTCTTGTCTTTAAGGTTAATGACACCCTCATTTCTGACCTCCTTTCAGTTGCCTCAGACTTCAACTCCTTCTTTACCTCCTGTGCCTCATCCCTTCTCTCCTCCCTCCCCATACCCTCATCCGTACCCTTCCCCCCTTGTACCTCCATCTCACTCCTTCTCCTTCTCTCCTATCACGCCTGCTGCTTTCCTCAAGACTCTCTTGGCTCTCAGTCCTTTTAAGGGCAGGAGCCCTGATGTGCTGTATATCAAACTCCTACACCTCTCTGCACCTGCCCTTGCTCTTCCAATCACTTCCTTTCTCAATCTCTCCTTCTTCCTTGCTCCTGTCCCTGACTCGTGGAAACACGGCACTGTCATACCCCTTCCTAAAGGTGGCGACTCCTACTGCCCTGAAAACTACCAACTTATCTCGTTGCCTCCCACTAGCTAAGCTTCAAGAGCATGTCATGCTGTCTCCACTCTCCACCTTTTCTGATCCTTCTTTTTTCACCCCCTTCCAGTCTGGTTTCCATGAACAACACTTCACCACCTCCTCCTCCAGCTTACTGGCTCCAATTATTTATTTATTTATTGAACATATCGGAATTAATACTTTTGAGTCAGAGACTCCTTTACAAAGGCTCCATGTCATAAAATACAATAGTAAGAAATTGAATAGATATTACAGGGTATAAACAATGATGCGAGAAAATATCACACCTTACAAAAGATACAGAGTATAGTGCATACAAGAAATGTGACTTAGGATATTTACAACAGTCAGGTGAAAAATAAAATATTGGTGCAAGAGGAATTAAACAGTGAACAATAGTTACAGTGGTGCCACACAATGGCAGGTGCTATACAGTGCAAGCCAGTGAGCAGCAGCTAGACAGCAGCCTGAGTAAAAACAGAGGCCAGTAACAAATACCTACTGGCAGGTCCAAGGGGGTATGGATTCAGTGTTGCTTCTTCTCTGTCATCTTTGTCAATTTGGCCAAAGCCTTTGACACAGTTGCCCACCCACTCCTACTTGAAATGCTCAGGTTAGTGGGGCTCTCTGACTCTGTTACTTATGGTTTCTGCTCCTACCATCAGGGTAGATCACAGTCTGTTAGGATTGGTGATTCCCTTTCCCCCACTTCCTGTCAGCATGGGTGTCCCCAAAGCTCAGTTATTGGCCCATTACTCTTCTCTGCCACCCTTAGTGATCTTCCCTCTGACTGCTCATCTGTGTCCATCTATATGTACTCAGATGACACTGTCATATCTGCCTGTGGCTCCAGCTCCTCTGAGCTGACAAGCCAGGTTGCAACTGGATTTCAATAATGTCCAGCATTGGTTCCAGTCTAATCTGCTTTCTTTAAATGCCAAGAAAACAGTCTCTATAACCTTTGGCACTAAGCAGAAACTATCCAGACATACCTACTTCCACATCTCAGATGGGCGCCACTCAATGATGTTCCCGCTTTCAGGTACTGGCTTGACTGGCACCTCGATTCTTCAGAGCATGTGAATGCCATCCACAAAAAAAACTCCACCCTGAGCTCAGTGTGTCATACAGGGACATAGGCTGTATCCCTCTTCCTGCTCGTCAAGCTATTATCTAGAAAATTGTCCTCCCCATTCTTGACTACGGCGACATCATTTACAGTGATGCACCAAAGACTAGCCTAGCCAGGCTGGACCCGCTGTGTTACTCATTCTGCTAATTTGTTTTGGACGGTCCTCCACACACTCACTATTACTCCTTATATTCCTCGCTCTCCTTTCCCTCCCTTGAAGCTTGATGCCTTGTTCACTGTGCCTCCTTTATCTTGAAATTCTGTCTGTACTCTCTCTACCTTCCTACATTACCTCTGACCTCTCTCTTTTTTTTTAATTTAACATCTTTTATTTTACAAACCAGGAGGTAGACAACACATAACATACTCTGACCACTACGAGTAGTACATTTCAAAGTAGGAAACATTAACAAAGTAAAGATGTGACATTCAGAAAAATTAAAAACTAACTCTACAATTAAACAAAATAAAAACACTACCACCCCCACCACCCCATTAGTGCTCTTTCCCATACTGCCTAATTTAAAACAATATACAAATGAGGACCAAAGTGGCTAACCAGTTTGTAAGTTAATAAAAGAAATAAAACCAAAAAAACAGAAGGTGGCCATGACAAAAAACAATGGAGGAAATTATACCGGGCATATATACACCAGAAGAAAGGGAAGCCAAGAGAAGGAGAAGGAAGAAGGACTCATGAGCCATCTGCCATGCTTTGTCAGAACAAATAAAGGGCATTTAGCTTCCCCCATTTGTTAATGAATGATGATTGATGGCAACATACGCTCGCAATTAGATGCTCAACATGAAGTGCAAATGATACTTCGTGCAGCCATTCAGTATAAGTAATAACAGCCTGATCCATCCAATATCTAAGCACCAATTTTTTGACCGCCATTGAGATTAGGGCCATGTGGAATCTTCTCTCCTTCACTGCAATGCTAGATTAGTCTCCCAGAATACATATGATGGGAGAGAAGAGCCCTGTAGCCCCAGCATTGGATCTAATGTGGACTCAATTTGCTTCCACAGTGGACATATCTTGTCACACGAACAGAATATATGTAGGAGCGAACCTTCCTCCTTGTTGCATATAGAACAGATGCCAGAAGGAAGGAGTTTAATTTGAACCAGTTTTATGGGAGTGTAATACAGGTTATTTAAGATGCAGTTAACCTGTAATAGTCTTGAGTATGGCATATGTATAAATCTTTCCAAATCTGTTGCCAATTAATAACTATATCAGGGAAAAAAGTCTGCTAGATCTTGGACCTGACAGCTGAGGGAAGTTGTGGGAATGTGAGAACCAGTTTGTACAAAGTAGATATACCATGCAGTTTGGTGGCAGAAAGCCTAATTTGCTGAAGAAAAGCATCTATGTGGGAGGGTTTGGGTATTTTCCCAAACACTTTAACTAGTATGTGTTTGAGCTGAAAAATTTTAAAGACTGCCCGAGATGTTAAACCAAACTTGGTAAGAATCTCCTCTGTGGTCAGAATAACATCTTGCGAATAGAAATCAGCAACTATATGCTCTAGAGAGAGTGGCAGCCAACTTCGGGATATAGAAGCCCCTCCTATTTTGATATTCAAATTGTCATAGATTGGCTGAGAGAAGTGGGCATATGTTACAGTATCTAAACAGTTGAGAGACTCTAAAAGAAATTCCAATCGGGAGAGACTGTAGGGCTTTAGGTATGTGCTTTATGGATGTGTAAAACAGTGTGGAGGGGGCTAACTTATGAGCAGCCAACATGTCAGATTCAATGAATAACCAAATTGGAACATAGTCGTGGTGAGTGAGAAGATCGGGGAAGGAGAGCCATTTCCCACCCTTGTACAAATGACAAGCCCAATAATAGAATAAAAAATTGGGAAGATGCAAGCCGCCTAACTCCTTGAGTAAAGATAGCTTAAGATAAGACCTTCTGATTGCTTTATCCCACCAAATGAAGGAGTTAATATCAGAATGGATACGTTGAAAGAACGATAAAGGTAACCATACGTACAACATATTCAATGGATAAAACAGTCTGGGAGGGACATTCATCTTGATGGTATTAATTCCTCCTCATAATGATAAAGGAAGCTTTTTCCATCTTACCAAATCTTGTTGTCTATTATTCTATAGGTTCTCTAAATTAAGTTTATGCAGTAAAGATAAATCCGAGGTGATGTAAATACCTAAATATTTAATGGACCGAGAGGTCCATTTCATCCTAAACTTACTAAAATCCGAGCTATATGTTAAATGATTAAGAGAAACAATTTCAGTTTTACTAACATTAAGTTTGTAATTTGAAAGTTTCCCAAAACTCTTGATGATATTCAATGCCTCTGCTAGAGAAGAAACTGGATTTGGAAAGTGAAGCAATATATCAGCGCAGACCAAAAGTAGAGGAGCCCTATCGCCTACTGGTATACACCAGTGATTAATGGAGAAGATTTCAGTCGCCTGATGAGGGGTTCGAGATATATGTTAAAGAGAAAAGGAGAGAGAGGACAGCCATGCTGCATGCCAGAGAAGAGAATGAAAGCATCTGAAAGTACACCATTGCAGTATATTCTAGCCTGAGGGAAGAAATACAGAGCTTGAATCCATTTGATAAAGTCATTAGGGAAACCCATTATATGTAGTGTTGCCCACAAGAAATTCCAGTCTACCCTGTCAAATGCTTTTTCTGCATCTAGGGAAATTAATGCCATGGGGAAGAAGAGTTTTTTTTCTGACTGAACCTGATACGACAATTTACGGAGATGATCTGCAGGGGTTCTACCTGCCACAAATCCTATTTGCTCCGGACTAAGAAAATGGACCCAGACTTGTTCAATTCTACTAGTGAATATCTTGGCAAGAATTTTAATAACACAATTTAATAGGGAAATTGGGTGGTAACTCACTGGGGACTGGAGTGGTTTGTCTGGTTTAAGGAGAAGAACGATCAAGGCTTCTAGCAGGGATGGGTCCTGGGGTTGCCCGGAGAGAATGTATTGGTACAGTCACAGCAGGCTAGGTGCAAGATCTTTAGCAAAAGCTTTATAGAAGTTTGATGCTAAATCATCTGGGCTGGGGGCCTTATCCATAGCTAAATTATGAATAGCCGATAGCACTTCTTTAAGGGAAATGGGAGCAGATAGAAAGGTCTGCTGTGTGAGAGAGAGTGGGTAGAGAAAAGACAGTCAGGTATTCTAGTAACTCCCTTTGCAATGGAGGTGATGGACGTTGACTGTAAAGAGAAGAGTAGAAGTGTTTAAAGATAGAAGCTATATCTCTGGGATGTGTTTTAGTGATCCCGCCAGGATCATTAATGGAAGAGATGAACCTTGACGCCTCTAATTTCCTCAGACGTAGGGCTAGGAGGTGACTCGCTTTCTCCCCTTGTTCTATGTATTTTGCCTGAGTTCTCAAAATGACAAATTCTGCTTTTTCTTGTACTAGACGAGAATACTGATTCCTTAAATGCAATAATTTTTTTCAAGAGATCTGGAGAGGGAGAAGAGGGGAGGGATTGTTCAAGTAAACGGATTTGAGCCAGAAGTGAGGTGATGGTGGCTTCTCACTTTCGTTTGTGAGCAGAGGCTAACCTGATGAATTCACCTCTCAGAAAACACTTCAAGGCACACCATTTCTGATCTGCTCTTGCGACTGAGCCTTGGTTGTTTGCAATAAATACTTGAATTAAATCGGAAATTCTGGTGACGACATAGTCATCCTTTAACAACTGCGTATTAAGTGCCATACCGAATCCCTTTGGAAATTATGGTCTAACAAGACTGTAACCCAGACAACAGCGTGATCCGATATGACTATCGGTTCTAAAGCGGAGTCATTTAAACCTTGTTTAAGCGAGTGGCAAAGTAGGATATAGTCCAGCCGGGACCAGGTGAACTGCACATTGAGTGAAAAGAAAAGGAACGGACTGTGGGATTTTGTAATCCCCATGGGTCGCACACTCTCTCTCTCTCCCTTCCTGCCTTATCTCTGTCCACCCTCCTTTCCTACCTTACCTCTGTTCCCACCTCCCTTCCTACCTTAACTCTGTCCTATTTTCCTTCATACCTTACCTCTGTCCTCTTTCTCTTCCTACCTTACCTCCGTCCTCTCTCCCTTCTTACCTTACCTCTGTCCTCTCTCCCTTCCTACCTTATCTCTGTCCTCCCTCCCTTCCTACCTTACCTCTCTCCTCTCTCCCTTCTTACCTTACTTCTGTCCTCTCTCCATTCATACCTTACCTTTGTCCTCTTTCCCTTCCTACCTTACCTCTGTCCCCACCTCCCTTCCTACCTTACCTCTGTCCTCTCTCCCTTACCTTTGTCCTCTCTCCCTTCCTACCTTACTTCTGTCCTCTCTCCCTTCCTACCTTACCTCTTTTCTCTCTCCCTACCCTACCCTACCTCTGTCCTCCCTCCCTTCCTACCTTACCTATGTCCTCTCTCCCTTCCTACCTTATTTCTGTCCTCTCTCCCTTCCTACCTTCCCTCTGTCCTCTCTCCTTTCTTACCTTACCTTTGCCCTATCTCCCTTCCTACCTTACCTCTGTCCTATCTCCCTTCCTACCTTACCTCTGTCATCTCTCCCTTCCTCTTACCTCTGTCCTCTCTCCCTTCCTACCTTACCTCTGTCTCCACCTCCCTTCCTACCTTACCTCTGTCCTCTCTCCCTTCCTACCTTACCTCTGTCCTCTTTCCCTTCCTACCTTATCTCTGTCCTCCTTCCCTTCCTACCTTACCTCTGTCCTCTCTCCCTTCCTACCTTACCTCTGTCTTCCCTCCCTTCCTACCTTACCTCTGTCCTCTCTCCCTTCTTACCTTACCTCTGTCCTCTCTCCCTTCTTACCTTACCTCTGTCCTCTCTCCCTTCTTACCTTACCTCTGTCCTCTTTCCTTCTACCTTACCTCTATCCTCTCTCTCTCCTTCTTACCTCTGTCTTCCTCCTTCCTACCTTGCCTCTGTCCTCTCTCCCTTCTTACCTTACCTCTGTCCTTTCTCCCTTCCTACCTTACCTCAGTCATCTCTCTCCTTACCTTATTTCTGTCCTCTCTCCATTCCTACCTTATCTCTGTCCTCCTTCCCTTCCTACCTTACCTCTGTCCCCACCTCCCTTCCTACCTTACCTCTGTCCTCTCTCCCATCCTACCTTACCTCTGTCCTTTCTCCCTTCCTACCTTACTTCTGTGTCTCTCCCTTCTTACATTACCTCTGTCCTCTCTTCCTTCCTACCTTACCTCTATCATCCCTCTCTTCCTATCTTACCTCTGTCCTCGCTCCCTTCATAGCTTACCTCTGTCCTCTCTCCCTTCCTACCTTACCTCTGTCCTCCCTCCCATCCTACATTACCTCTGTCCTCTATCCTTTCCTACCTTACCTCTTTTCCCACCTTCCTTCCTAGCTTACCTCTGTCCTCTCTCCCTTCCTACCTTACCTCTGTCCTCCCTCTGTTTCTGCCTTACCTCTGTCCTCCCTCCCATCCTACCGTACCTCTGTCCTCTCTCCTTTCTTACCTCTCCCTCCTCTCTCTTCCTACCTTACCTCTGACCTCACTCCCTTCCTAACTTACCTCTGTCTCTCTTCCTTTCTACCTTACCTCTGTCCTCATTCCCTTCCTACCTTACCTCAGTCCTCTCTCCCTTCCTACCTTACCTCTGTCCTCTCTCCCTTCCTACCTTACCTCTGTCCTCTCTCCCTTCTTACCTTACCTCTGTCCTCTCTTTCTTCCTACCTTACATCTGTCCTCTCTCCTTCTTACTTTACTTATGTCCTCTCTCCTTCCTACCTTACACTGTCCTCTGTCCCTTCCTACTTTACTTATGTCCTCTCTCCCTTCCTACTGTAACCCCCTTGTTACCCAGGGTTACAAGAACCCCAGTTAGACCTAGTGGCAGGTAGGGACAGGCAGCAGTGAGACACCAGTTAGATGGGTTTCTCTTTGTCTTGCTCTGTGCTCAGTCTCTGCTGAGCTGGATAAATGACATCATTTAGAATTCTTGCAGCAGCATAAGCCAGAATAGAATGCTGCAGCTGGGAGTTAGGATAGAATGTTGGGAGATTCTGAATGAGTCTTGCGCAGTCTGAAGTAACGGTAGGAGGTGCTCTGCTGTAAGCAGGCCCTCAGAGCCCTCAGCTGTGATATAGAGCTGCTGTTTAGTAGGGTGTGTGTTCTTACCATAAGAAGGACACAGAAGTACTTCAGTTGAAGTGGTAGAGACTGCTCCCCAGTTGGTTCAGGGCTCCATCCTTGCGGGGATGGGGGGAGCCAACAGCCAGCTTCCAGAGGCAATCCCCTGGCCCAGATAGAGAGAAAGAAAGCTGCATGATATTGAGCTGTGGCACCATGAAGATTTGTGATGGTTTTCCTGTGAGAGAAGCCTGTGGGGCACCTGCAATCAGGGGTGAGCCTGCTCTGAAAAAGGGCCAATGTTTCACCAGAGATTCTGTGTATTAAGTATCTGTTGCTGTGGGTCAAGAAAGGACAGCCAAGTACAGTGCTTAAAAAGTGTGGTATTTGGACATCTTTAATCAGTGGGGGTCTGCAGGGATAGACATAGCCACTTAACAAGTATGCCTCAAGTCAGTGCACTGGAATTTCAGAGACTGTAGATTGAATCTGATATACACTTAAAGTATAATCTTCAACAGTAGAGTTCTTTCAGGGAAGAGGTGTTAGAGTCCAAAGGAATGACTGGGTATGAGTTATGGAAGCAAGAGATGGGAGACCCCCCCATCTGGAGTAACCAGATTCACCTCTCTGGGTTCGCTTTGGGACACCTATTGCTTTCTGTTTGGTACTGGCCAGTGCTCAAAGAAGGTACCCAGACATGGGATTGTTGAGAAGATTCCTTTTGGAGCCTGTATGTGCTCATGGAGGTAGTAGGGAGCCACCAAGAACTGATCCATGCCAAAAAATAGTAGTCCAGGATGCTGGCCAGAATCCCATACTGGAAGTCCTGAGAAGAGTACCAGTAGGGCTGAGAGCCCAGAGAGATTCAGAACCTAAGGGTTACAGTGGAAGAGATGTGTGTCTGTCAGGAGTAATCTGTATTACCGGGGAATGTAACCCCATGGGTGTCCATCTATGCTTTACTGTTCAGTTGTGTTGTGAATAAAAGCCACACTTTAGAATTCCAATTTCTGGTTTGGACATTTCAGTTATTGCTTCCTGTGTCTGGATTACTTGGGTGCCCATGTGCAGAGTGTCAAACCTAGCCAAAATGACGAGTAACATTTTTTTCCCCTAACCCAGGTCCCTGGTTGGGGGTTACATATGGAAGCACCACACAATGCTAATAACACAAAAAATACCATCAACCCGACCCCTGGGGTTACAAAAATGGAAGCTACTGCTGGGATTTGGCTTGCAATTTGGGAGAAAAACAAGAAAGGTTGCGCGGATGGTGGCTAGAGTTTTGGTCATCTGGCAGTGGGTAGCCCAAAAGTCTGAAGCAATGCCAACTAAATGTGCCACTGTGTGCTGTGGTCTATGTGCTGCTGTAATATTGGCAACTGTTTACCATGGAGCAGTAAAGCCCGAGAGAGTATGCTCTTGTCCTGCATTGTAATTACAGTGTTTGCCAGTTTTTTAAGTATTCTGTGACAGTGAAAGTATGGAAAACTGTGGGTAGCAAAAGAAGATTTGTGCCCTAAAAGTTGGAAATGCTTTTTGTATGGACTAAAAGTAGTCGCTGACTAAAATGCCATGATAAATGGTTGAAATGGGGCTCCTGCCGAGGAGTCACAGTAAAAAAAAAAAAAGTGTGGTTTGCAGTTTAAATTTTGCCTGCTTGATGATCGCCGTGAGGAGAAGAGCATGGGAAGACTGAGGCATATTTGCATGATGTTGAGTGACTGGTGAGATTGTAATCAGTCCTGCCCCCAAGCCACCTCAAGAGCAACTGCATAGCATTCGAGAGGAAGAGGGAGAGGGAGTGAAGTGTGTAAACTGGCTTGCCAGGAGAAGCATCGTGGTGAATGAAAATGCTGTAACTTTATTAAAATCAGACTTTTCTGTTTAAATTTGGGCTCAACCCGCACCTGAATCATCTGAGAAGAGAGCAAGTTGTTTAGAGGGACAATCGCCAGGACTGCCAGCCCGCTTCCTTCCAAAGGCCTCCAAGACTGGCTGCAGGCCAGTTTTTCTATTGGAAACAACAAGCTACTGATAACAGTGAGTACCAACTAAACTAACAGCTCAAACTGGTGTGATTCAACTAAAGCCCGCTGAATCTGTGTGTAGCAGTGGACTGTATGCAAAGAAGGACTGTGCAAGTTAAAAAATGCTAAATCTTGAATTCTGAGCATTTCTGTGAGCATGATGATAGGTTCAGCACCAGTATATTGTTCAAAGTCATGAGAGAGACTGTGAGTTGTATGAGAGATGCAATGCAAATGCAGGCAATTCTGTGCGATGAAATACTGAGGCTTAAGGGGACTGTAAGCTAGAGCAGTGTCTTCAGTGAGTGAAAAGTCTGCAATAAATCATATAAGTGTGCTGAGAGAGAGAACAGTGCAAGTTTGTGCAGTTTGAGCAAATTTAACAATAGAGTGCGTAAATCAGATACACAGTGGCTTGACCCAAATACAGAACGTTGATGTGCCAGGAGTGCTACCGCCACTATTACAGGGTGGGGTAGCAATGTAAACACAGCAGGAAGAGAGCCATTTTGTGAAGAGATTTTCCAATGAAGTGGCACTAGAAATAACAGTGAGTGTTGTTTTTTTTCTCTGCAGTCATGGCTTCGGGACCAGCCCGCTACCCAGATCATGTGCGGGCTATGATAGCAGAAGAAGACAACAAATTGAGACATTGAGAGATATTACTAAGGAGGAAGATTGCCTCCTCATGTGGCGATTACTGGTTATCCAGTAAGAGTATGTGTGATGTGCTTAAAGGCTGGATGGGACGTCATTCTGGTTCTTCACTGTTCTGGGTGTCTTGAGAAATATGGCTTGATGAAAGCACCCAAAATTTGTTTGGCTCCCACATGAACAAAGTTACAAGAACCTGCAGTTGGCAGCGCACAGCACCAGGTAGAGGCTGATGAGGGAAGTTCAGCAGAGTGTGGCATAAAGTTAGAGGGTGCAGATCAATAGACAGCATAGAGTACTGATGTGTCTGAGTCTGAGTCACTGAGAGACAGTGTGGAGAGAGCATCAGCAGATCCATGGGCAGAAGGGCCCAGTCCAAGTCTCATAGGAGAGGATGAGACGAGAGAAGCCATTGAGTGGGAGGTGTCGACCTCCGCATCTAGTGAAGAGTGGACAGTCTCAGGAGTGAGGATGACTGCTCATTCCTGGGCACAGATTCTTAGTGAAGAAAAAGATGAGGGGGAACCTATGTGGCCTTATGAGGAAGGTGTGGGTTCACAGCCTCAAATTCCTGGCTCAGAGAAACACTTAGAAGAGAGTAGTGACTCTACAGCTCTGTCCTCACAAGGAGGAGTCAGGGATCCATTTTGCGTTCCATTGAGAATACGTAGCTGGCAGAACCAGGACTGACCACTCCCAAGCCAGGCCAGAGGTCTCAAGTTGACCAATAGTAGCAAAGAAGAAAGACTGGTTCATAGGAAAGCTAATTAAATCTATGAGATATAGTTTCCTACCTTTCCTCGAAGGGTCGGGGAAGAGATAGAAAAAAGCAGGAAATCCTGGATAATGGAAGAGGCAACCAAGCATGTGCATCCTGGTGCAAGCAGATGTATTAGAGACAGAATCTTGCAAAAGAAGTGCAAACAATGGAAAGTAGGCAGGACATTGTTTATAGACACTGTTCGAATTGTGGCTGGATAAGGACATGAAACCTTTCACAGTGTGAATTATGAGTGCCCAGATGGGGTAATAATTCTTGCACCTGACCCACTGTGCTGTTTCCCACAATGCAGAGACACTCCTGCAAATGTGCCCATGCCTACCAAGTGGAAAGCAGAGCAGTGGTAGCCAGTGCTGCCGTCCAGCCTTACCTATGTTGCTCCGCCAGACTGGCATTCCAGGCATAAGGTGCCCCAGATTCATCAGTCTTGTAGTGTACTGGCCTTCCAGAATCCATCACCTGGCCCTTCCAGATGACTTCATATCCAGAGAGGTCACCAGCCCAGCTGTATCCTAAATCACTGCCTGGGATTGGATGACTTCAGACCAGCTGTTTTTCCTTTTTTCCTGTTCCAAGGTTCCATCTCCTAGATTACATCAGCCCAGCTGTCTCCAGATGTTCCATTCTGTCATGTTCTGGAAGATGTCCACCCAGCTGTATTGGAAGAATGCTGCCAGGGAGAGTCTTCGGAGGGAACCCAGGTGTCTGTTTTTCCATTTTTCAAGGGATTGGTAAGTCTAGACTTTTCTATTTCTGACATTTGCAGTACACACCCTACACCAGCAGACTTCCAATGTGTGAACTGTCCTCAAAGACTCTCCCCTTTGGGATTCTGGCCTGCCAGAACTGTGCTTCACTGGGCTCCAGCCCAGGAGAGACTCTTTTTTTGGACTTGCCTTTGGGCACTGTTGTCACTAGAAGAGACTTTTAGGGCACTCCATCCCCAAAAATGTGTATTGTAAATAATATCATTTTTTCTACTGTTTTTTTTTTTTACTTTTCTATAAAAAAAATTTTGGGGGGATTCTCCAGTGTTAGATGGTAGGGGTTAGATAGACTGTGTATACAGATTAGGAATGAGTTTTGTTTTTCTCTTTTTCTTGCAGGTGTTCCTGAAGAAGTCAAGAAGAGGATGAGGAACTCATCAGAGTTCCCTTTGTGCATTTAAATGTATTTGTGTTTAAAGTACTGTTGTTGTGGTTTTCTGTGTGTAACTTTTCCTTCCACAGGTATGGTTGTGGGGGAGTGTGCGAGTAATGCATAGTGTATGGTATTAGCTTCTGGTGTTTGATTGCATGTGTCCAGGGTTGGGGGAGGATCCCCTGTTTTGGTTTCTTTTGGGTATTTAGTTAGAGGCAGATAGGTTTTCCCTAGAGGGCTAGGGGGGATAGACTGGCTGTGGTCTTGACCAACTGTAGGAGCAGCAGTACTGATCTACTAAGGCTATACTCTGGACAATTCTTCTAGAGCCACTAGGTACACATAGTCAGTGGGTAGAGTAGAGGCTGATGTGTCAGCCGAATGCCTCTAGGCCCTTAGTGTTGTCTACCTGTGCTGGTACATGGTAGGGAGAACGTAGCGCTACCTCCCCATAGTCAACACATAGGGTGAGATGGCCTAAGCCAGGTGACTAATGACTGTGGACAGTCATTTTTCTGGTCCAGGGTGAGTGTAACCCTCCAATTATCTGGGGTTACAAGAACCCCAGTTAGACCTAGTGGCAGGTAGGGACAGGCAGCAGTGAGACACCAGTTAGATGGGTTTCTCTCTGTCTTGCTCTGCGCTCAGTCTCTGCTGAGCTGGAGAAATGACATAATTTAGAATTCTTGTAGCAGTATAAGCCACAATAGAATGCTGCAGCTGGGAGCTAAGATAGAATGTTGGGAGGTTTTGAATCAGTCTTGTGCAGTCTGTAGTAGAGGAAAGAGGTGCTCTGCTGTAAGCAGACCCTCAGCTGTGATATAGATCTGCTGTTTAGTAGGGTGTGTGTTCTCACCATAAGAAGGAAACAGAAGTACTTCAGTTGAAGTGGTAGAGACTGCTCCCCAGTTGGTTCAGGGCCCCATCTCTGCGGAGATGGGGGGACAACAGCCAGCTTCCAGGGGCAATCCCCTGGCCTGGCTACAGAGAGAAAGAAAGCTGCCTGATGTTGTGCTGTGGCACCATGAAGATTTGTGATGGTTTTCCTGTGAGAGAAGCCTATGGGGGCACATTTAAAGTATAATCTACAACAGTAGAGTTCTTTCAGAGAAAAGTTGTTAGAGTCCAAAGGAATGGCTGGGTATGAATTATGGGAGCAAGAGGTGGGAGATACCCCATCTGGAGTAACCAGATTCACCTCTTGCTTTGGGACACCTATTGCTTTTTCTCGGTTGCTTGGTCAGTGCTCGAATAAAGTACCAAGACGTGGGATTGTTGAGAAGATTCCCTTTTTGGAGCCTGTATGTGCTCATGGGTAGTAGTAGGGAGCCACCAAGAATTGATCCATGCCAAATGGATAGTAGTCCAGGATGCTGGCTGGAGTGCCATGCCGGAAGTCCTGAAAAAGAGTACCAGTAGGGCTGAGAGCCCAGAGAGATTCAGAAGCTGAGGGTTACAGTGAAAGAGATGTGTGTCTGTCAGGAGTAATCTACATTACCAAGGAGTGTAGCCCTGTGGGGGTCCTTCTATATTTTACTGTTCAGCTGTGCTGTGAATAAAAAGCCACACTTTAGAATCCCAACTCCTGGTTTGGACATTTCAGTTATTGCTTCCAGTGTCCGGATTACTTGGGTGCCCCTGAGCAGAGTGTCAAACCTAGCCAAAATGCAGAGTAAGATTTTTCTCCCCAAACCCAGGTCCCGGTAGGGAGTTACATATGGAGGCACCACAGAACACTAATAACACAAAAAATACCATCAATCCAACCCCTGGGGTTACACTGCCTTACCCCTGACCTCTCTCCCTTCCTAACTTCCTACCTTGCTTCTGTCTTCCCTTCCAATCTTACCTCTGTCCTCTCTCTCTTCTTACCTTACCTCTATCCTCCCTCCCTTCCTACCTTACCCCTGTCCGCTCTCCCTTCCTACCTTACCGCTATCCTCTCTCCCTTATTACCTTACCTCTGTTCTCTCTCCTTTCGTATCTTAACACTGTCCTCTCTCCCTTCCTACCTTACCTCTGTCCTCTCTCCCTTCCTACCTTACCTCTGTCCCCACCTACCTTCCTACCATACCTCTGTCCTCTCTCTCTTCTTACTTCTGTCCTCTCTCCCTTACTACCTTACCTCTGTCCTCTCTCCCTTCCTACCTTACCTCTCTCCCTTCCTACCATACTTCTATCCTCTCACCCTTCCTACCATACCTCTGTCCTCACCTCCCTTCCTACCTTACCTCTGTCCTGTCTCCCTTCCTACCTTACATCTGTCCCCACCTCCCTTCCTACCTCTGTCCTCTCTCTTCCTTCTTACCTTACCTCTGTCCTCTCTCCCTTCCTACTTTACCTCTGATCTCTCTCCCTTTCTACCTTACCTCTGTCCTCTCTCCCATCTTACCACACCTCTGTTCTCCCTCTCTTCCTACCTTACCTCTGTGCTCTCTCCCTTCTTACCTTACCTCTGTCCTCCCTACCTCCCTTTCTACCTTACCTCTGTTCTCCTTCCCTTCCTACCTTACCTCTGTCCTCTCTCCCTTCTTACCTTTCCTCTGCTCTCTCTCTCTCTTCCTTCCTACCTTATCTCTGTCCTCTCTCCCTTCCTACCTTACCTCTGTCCCCACCTACCTTTCTACCTCACATCTGTCCTCTTCCTTCTTACCTTATCTCTGTCCTCTCCCCTTCCTACCTTACTTCTGTCCTCTCTCACTTCCTGCCTTACCTCTCTCCTCTCTCCCTTCCTACCATACCTCTGTCCTCTCTCCCTTCTTACCTTATCTCTGTCCCCACCTCCCTTCTTACCTTACCTCTGTCCTCTCTCCCTTCCTACCTTACCTCTGTCCCCACCTCCCTTTCTATTTACCTCTGTCCTTTCTCCCTTCCTACCTTACTTGTGTCCTCTCCCTTCCTACCTTACCTCTGTTCTCTCTCCATTCCTACCTTACATGTCTCCTCTCTCCCTTCCTACCATACCTCTGTCCTCTCTCCCTTCCTACCTTACCTCTGTCCCCACCTCCCTTCTTACCTTACCTCTGTCCTCTCTCCCTTCCTACCTTACCTCTGTCCTCTCTCCCTTTTTACCTTACCTCTGTGCTCCCTCCATTCCTACCTCACCTCTGTCTTCTCTTCCTTCCTACCATAACTCTATACTCTCTCCCTTCCTACCATACCTCTGTCCTCACCTCCCTTCTTACCTTACTGCGGTCCTCTCTCCCTTCCTACCTTACCTCTGTCCGCTCTCCTTTCCTACCGTACCTCTGTCCTCTCTCTCCCTTCTTACTTCTGACCCTCCACCTCCTCTGATGACGTCTTCTCTATTCTGTCTCTCACACGGTGCTGGTCCCGACTACAGGTGGAGGCACAGAGGAGAGCAATGGCACACACTGAGCACAGGGTTTTAAAGTAGGGCTACAGTCAGGCACAAGCAAACAGGTAACAGTTCATTCAGTTTGCAGATCTAACAGATGGCAGTTTGAAGTTATCAGCTGCAGCATGATTCAGGGACATCAAGACACTCTCTACAAGTCAGCCAAGTGGCACTGAGGGTTGATGCACTGGATGCCACACTTTGCACCATGCAAGTGACCTGAGTTTGGGAATGAGCCTGGGCAGCCAGTGGTCAGCAGGGGGAGAGAGAATTGAGTGCCTGAAGAATTGCTGTCCTCTCACAGGGGAGGGGGACTAGTAGTCCTACTCACTGATTTCCCTCTGGTGGTGGCTGGGGGGCATTATGGGTCAGGAGGCTTGATCCAGCATCCTTACATCAGAAGGGAGGGGGGCTGGTTGAAAAAGAAAAAACAAGCCTGGCAGACACGATGATGGTCAGCCATTCTTGGGAGCAGTCCCCAGATTATGAATTGTGTCTCTGGGAGGGGGAAGAAGCCAGGAACTTCCTCCTGGCCCCATCATGGGGGACAAACCTTGAGGGAACTACCAGGGACCACCTGGCGTGGGAGAGGAAGGACCGGAGAAAGACTCCCTCTGTTCAGAGGGCCGTAGCTGCCTGCCAGGGCTCCAGTGGCTAAGAAAAAGATATATCTTGCAAAGAAAGGCTGATGGACCTTAAGAAGTACTCACTGCAAACCAAATGGGATAGACACAGAGTGAGAGGACATGACAGATACATTCATGATTCTACAGAGGGTAAAAAAGCTGTCCCAAAACAAAGCTGGAAGGCTAAGCTCACAGTTATGGGGTTTAAGAATGCATGCGATAGGCATATGGGAATCTTATGAGAAGGAAAGAGGGTGAATGGATTGACAATCAAGTAGGATCTGCAGTGATACTACAGGAGAGAAAATTGGGCAGATGGGGTAGGCCAACCAGTTCTTGTCTGTTGGCAAATGTTATGTTTCTATATGTCAATGTACTTCACACACTGCATTTTCAAAAAAGTACAGGCCTGTTATAACAGACCACGAAATATACTTTGTTCATCCCTTCTCCCAACATGTTATCAGACTTGAAGTTGCTAAAAGTAAACCCATCCCCTCTGAATAAAGAGCCTTCCTCTGAGACTAAGTTGATCCTTACCTACTGAAACCATGGTTTCATAGTTCTGCACTATCACTTCCATGTGAAGCTCCTTCTCCCGTTTGCTTAACATCTTCCATTCCTCTTCAGAAAAATCAACAGCAATGTCTTCAAAGGTTTCTGGTACCTGAAAGAACATGAGACATGCTTAATTGCTCTTGGTTTCACAACATACATTGAGAAATCTGCAACTTTTAAACACAATGGGGATGGGCAACGTTAAGATCAACTGTCTAAAAAAGCTAAGAAGCTTCAGAAACTGTAATGTAGGGCAGACAAGGGGGAGGCAGAGATGGAATAATGAGATTAGAAAGGTGGAAGATGGAGTCAGCCAAGTAAGGGGAGAGAGACCCAACTAGTAGAAAGCAGTCTGTCTGAACATCAGGCACCTTGGAAATAAAATGGGAGACCTACAGACAATGGCGATGGAAGCCCAGCTGGACATAGTTGTCATCACAGAAATGTAGGTGACACAAAATCCTAACTGCAGCAGTAGTAGTAAAAAGATTTATTTTCAGGAGAGAGATCTCAGTTCACATCTTTAGGACAAGCCTTTCTTCAAGATGGTCCTGACAATGCTGAGATAATAAATTGTCATCAAGTACAAACATACTTAGTTCATTCACTTACACATTCCAAAATAAATCAAAAATACAACAATGGTACTTACTAACACAAGTCATACATCCCATACATATTTAAAACATGATTATTTCATTTAATTTCATGTACATCATCTGTTACGCATACATCTTACTCTCAATTCTTCTGTCAGGTATTTGGTAACCAGAGGTGGTTATAACCCAATTTCCTTTTTATAAAGTTTAACAAATGTAATTTATTGCATAATCTGCCCTGAATGTCATTTTAGAAAAATGTTTTTTTCATTTTGGGCTTGTGACAGAGTTCCCCATTATTTCTTAGATGATAATCATGTGTAATAGTTTGCTCTTCTATTTTACCCATCAAGTACTTTGGTTCACCTGTCTTTAGCAGTCTGTGTATTTGTGATTCCCCAATTATTTTTTTCCTATTCTCTAATGTTAACCAATCCAATATTTGGTATAATTCACAGTGATGAGTTTTGAAATCACACTGTAGGATAAACCTATCTAAATTATTGTAAGTAACTTCTACTTTTCTTGAAAGATAATTTGTGGCCTTCCCATATATATGACTACCATAATCTATAAAAGGAATTAATAGTTGGTTTACAATAGCTTTTCACCTCAGAATATCTGTCCAATACCTATTTCTTTGAAAAGCCCTGAGTTTTCTATTTACTTTCCACTGGGACCTTGCTATTCCAATATGTGCCCTATTTTGAAAGGACATGAAAAAGAGCAGGAAAAGGGGGTACACTCTACTCTGAGACTGTAGAAAAGCAGTAGAGGTTAAGAATCTTGGGGAGTGGGGGTAGAATGAATGTGCATTCAGCTAATAGTTAAAATAGGTAAGAACCTTAGAGTGCAAGTGGTGGTGGCCTGAAGATCTCCAAATCAGTTCAAGGAGGGCTTCAGGGCACTAGCAGGACCACATTAGAAGACCAGTGACCATGGAAACACAACTGTGATGGATGATCTCCTGCCAGATTAATGTTCAGGGGTTAGGAATACCAGGAACTAAGCTCTTGTAGATTCAATGCAGGATGGCTTCCCTGTACAATGGGTAACAGAACTAACCAGAGATGGAGCCATCCTCAAATTGGTACTGTCAAATCAGGGCACAGTA
Organism: Neoceratodus forsteri; assembly: GCA_016271365.2. Classification (NCBI taxonomy): domain Eukaryota; kingdom Metazoa; phylum Chordata; order Ceratodontiformes; family Ceratodontidae; genus Neoceratodus; species Neoceratodus forsteri. Next base: position 418,399,572 of record CM057457.1, read on the forward strand.
GGAGAGACAGAGAGAAACAGCCTCTGGGGATGAATAATAATAACTCAACATGGTACAGTAACAGCCCTAGAATCCCAGCACCCCAAGTCAAAGACAATGGTCCTTGAATTTCAAGACAACAGTTTTTGAAGACATGGGGGAGATCCTCTGTGACAAAGTCTGGCACACTCTGGACCCCAAACTGTGTTTTCTGTCTGCTCTTGTTATTTCAGTCCCACTGTCTGACCTCCTCAGTCTTTCCTTCACAACTGCTTCCAATCCAGCTATGTGGAAGCACACCATCATTCTTCACCAGCCAAAGGGAGGTGACCCTACTTCATCTGCAAACTACTGTCACATCTCTGTCCTTCCTACTCTTGCTAAGTTTCAAGAGCACCTAGTCCTCTCTCAACTCTCTTCCTACCTTGCTGCCTCTAATTGTTTCACCCCATTCCTATCCGGGTTTCAGAAGAACCATTCCACTACTACCTTCCTGATTAGACTCACTGGCTCCATCATCTCAGGGGTGGACACTGGCCAAATCACTTCTGCCATTTTTGTCAACCTAGCGAAGATGTTCAACACTATCTACCATGCCCTACTCCTGAATATCCTCTCCGCTGCAGGTATATCTGCTGTCTGTGCCACCAAATGGTTCAGTGCCTACCTGCAAGGCAGAATTCAGTAAGTCAGAATAACAGACTGGACCCCGCCCACTCCCATTAGCACTGGTGTCCCACAAGGGTCCATGCTGGGCTCTATACTATTCTCCATATTTCCAAATTATCTTTCCTCAGTCAGCTCATTCTTCTCCATACACATGTATGCTGATGACACCATCCTCTTCTCCTCTGGCAAGACCGCTGCTGATACCAGATTCCAGCATGATTTTAATAAAGTTCAGCTCTGTTTATCTCCCATTAGCTCTCACTCAATGCCAAAAAGACAGTCTCAATGACCTTTGGCGCTAGGCAGAGACTCTCCAGGCTCCCTCCCTTCCTTCTATTTCCTTGATTGGACAGTCCTTGAGAATGCCACTTCCTTTAGGTATCTAGGAGCGTGGCTTGACCAATACCTCTCATTCTCTGGTCATGTTGATGCAATCCTGAAAAAGCTGTGCCACAAGCTTGCCACTTTATACAGGAACCGTAGTAGCCTTCTGCTACCGGTTAGATATAAATGTTTCCAGAAGATGATCCTACCTATTTATGACTACTGTGATGTAGTCTACATTGTTGCTCCCAAGTTTCCCTTATCCAGACTGGACACTATCTTTAACTCCTTCTGCCACTTTGCTTTGGATGCTCTACCTCTCACTCATCACTGTAACCTTTGCCATTCCCTGGCATTCCCATCATTAGAAAATCACCACCACCTCTATTGTGCAAAATTTGTGTCAAAATATTGGTCTGGCACTCTCCCCTATCTGGCTTTCTCTCTTGTCTCCTTCCCCCCTCCTACTCATGCCTTTAGATCATTTGACCTCTGTCAAATGGGAGTCCCCCATTGGCTGACTACTGCAGGTCAACTGGCCTTCTCACACCACTTCCCAAAGCTATGGAACTCTCTCCCCCTCCAAATCTGCCACTCATCCCCCCTACTCCATCTCCACAGCCCTACATAATTTCCTCTTGATAAATTGTACCTGCAACTAGCCCAACCTCAGCTGTTCTCCCCTAAGCTCCCCCTCTACTCCAGCTAACTACTGTATAGCTCTCCAACCTCAGACCAGGCCCAAGCCCACCTTATAAGCTGGTTTCCTGCTAATCCCTCTGTGTGGTGATTACCCCAACACTAACACTTACTTGTTACCTAGAGTTATTTTCAGGATTATCATTCCTTTGCTGCACTTTACTGTACAGTAAGTTGACTCCTCTATGCTCTTCAGCTCCATGCTCACTGTACATGTTGTATTACTGCTTTTGTATATATGGTTATATTGTGTTCTGCTGACTGTATGTTGATTCCCCCTGACACCATCCCCCCAGGACACACCGTGAGATGAGCAACTTGTTGTTCAGTGTGCCCTTCCTGGTGGAACATTTCAATAAATAAATAAAAAGTAAAGGAGTGGAAGGGACCGAGAGAGTGGAACATCAAAGTGGGTCTGATAGAGGTCACCAAAGCCGGTCTGAAGCAGAAAGGAAAAAAAAAACACAAGGTACATAAATCTAATTTAGTATACCAGAGAAGTCAGAGAAGTAGTAAGAGCAAAAAGAGTAGCATGCAAAATGTACAAGGAGGATCAGTCTGAGGGCAGTAGGGAGGTATACCTAGGAAAGGTAAAGGAGGCCAATAATACCATCAAGAAGGCAAAGGCGGACACAGAGTTATGGACAGGTGATGGCACTGAAGAGAATAAAAAGGACTTGTCTGGGTATATCAAAGAGAAAAGAAGAGGAAAGCCAAAGAGGATATGGTGGGATTACAATCAGAGAGGGACTGGGTAAAGAAAGCTGGGAAGAAGGCTGGCATTCTCAATGGATACTTCTAACTGGTGTTCACAGAGGATGGAGGGGTCAACTTAGTGTGTAGGGTAGCTGAATATAGAGGGTATGCAGAAGCTGGAAACTGGACCAGAGCTAGGGGGAAGGGTGCTTAAAGGGCTAAAAGCATAAAGGATGGACAAGTGTTTTATTTCAGATGGGTTGTATCCTAGGGTGATAAAGGAACTGGAGCATGAACTCAGAGGTGCCTCTAGTGGAACTGTTCACCTGTTCTCTGGGGTGGTTGTGACCAATTGCAGGGTAGTCGATGTTGTCCTCTTCCACTGGAGTGGGAGCAAGGATGATCCAGGGGACTGCAGGCAGGTTAGCGTGACCTCTATAGTGAGGAAGCTACTTGAGACCATCACTGAAGAGAAGATATTAGACTATATAGAGCAGTGGTGCACAATTTGTTTTAGGGGAGGGCCAGACTGAAGACTTGAGTCTAGGCCAAGGGCAACTGTAAAATGGCTCAAGCTGACAAATATCCATCAAGGAATTACATAATGTTCATAGGTATCTACAAGTTCGAGAGAAAACCCATATTAAACTAGCAGCCATTAAACCTAATGGCAAAAAAGGAATTTTCTATTACCCATATACTGATCAAGTCTGATTTTGAACTGTTCCAAATTATCACTAGCTACTACAGACATGGGTAGGAAATTTCATATGGGTGATAATCGTTGGGTAATAAAGTTATTTGTTTTAATTGTTTTATTAATACTGACTTTTAATTTTAGTTTGTGAGACTTTGTGTTGCTGTTGGATACTTGCCTCTTAAGGCAGATAGTTGTAAACAGGGCAGGATCTTGGGAGGCCCTGTATGCCAGACAAAGGTCACCTCTCAGCAATCTGTATTCAAGAGAATATAGCCCCAAAGTCTCTAGTCGCTCTTCATAGTCAATACTTTTTAATTTATTAATATTTCTTGTAATTCTCCTCTGTACTTTTTCAACTATAGCTTTACCTCCCAATCAGGTGAGCACACAGAATTCGATACGAGATCTGACCAAACTGGTGTATAAGGGAACAAGGACCTCAGGTTCTTTGACTTTTAATATGTTGTAGAATATATGCTATTATACCATAATACTTTTAACCATTTTATTTACGTGGGTATTAAACTTTAAATAATTTGCAATGGTGATAACAAGGTCTATTTCTGAGGTAACAATCTGTAGTTGAATATTATGCAGTGTATAGTTTGTCTCCCCATACGATGCACTGGGGTAATGCCAACCTCACCCAACAACTAACACACCAAAATATGGCCAATAGAAAATCATGTACACAAATGCTCACAGCCTGGGAAATAAGATCCCAGACCTGCAGGCAACAATGTCAGAGGCTAAACTGGACATAGTAGCAATTAGTGAGACGTGGTTTACCAGTAACCACACTTGGGAGACTTCAGTACCTGGCTATGTATTGTTCAGAAGAGACGGGGGGGGGAGGAGTGGCCCTGTATGTCAATGAAAATATCAAAGCTACAGAAATTCAGAATACACACAAGGAGCCAGAAGAACTGTGGGTCACCCTGGAAACAGTAAAGGGGACAGCCATAAGAACTGGGGTTGTCTACAGGCCCCCAGACCAGGGGGAGGACATAGACACATTACTGTTAGAAGATATACAAAACATGACAGCTAAAGGGGAGGTTCTGATAATGGGAGACCTCAACATGCCGGATACAGATTGGTCAATACCAGTAGGAACATCTGCCAGAACTAGACACATAGTGGATTCCCTGCAGGGGGGCCTCAAACAACTGGTACAGCAACCCACAAGAGACAGGGCTATCTAGATCTAGTACTGACTAACAGGAAGGGATCACAGATCTCCAGGTAGAAGGTCACCTGAGGGCCAGTGACCATCACATGGTATGATTCAATTTGGCTACTACATCTAAATCATCCCAATCCAAGGCAAAAATATGGGACTTCAGAGGAGCTGACTTTGATAAGCTGGCCAACAGAGTTAAGCTAGCCCTGGCAAAAAGAAACACAGGTGAGGGGGTACAGGCAAAGTGGACAAGCATTAAGCATGCAATACTTGAAGCAACATCCCATTGTGTTAGACAGAAAAGGAAGTTCAAAGAAGAAAACCACTTTGGTTCTCAAATACAGTAGCAGAAAAGGTCAGAGCCAAAAGGCTGGCCTTCAGGAAATATAAGGGAACACAGCGGGATGAAGATAGGGAGGCAACCCAAACTACCCTAAGGGAAACAGGGAAGGCAGTAAGGCAGGCAAAGTCCCAAACTGAGAAAACACTAGCACGAACAGTAAAAGAAGGTGACAAGACTTTCTATAGATACATTAGTGAAAGGAGAAAGTCCAGAGGGGGCATTGCTAAGCTTAATGGAGAAAAGGGAGCATGTGAGGAGGATGACCCTGTAAAGGCATGTATCCTAAATAGATACTTTTGCTCAGTATTTACTGAAGAGAAGGTAGGGCAGGACCCACAGCTCAGCATCATGGACACAGGGGGGAGGGAGGTAAGCACTACTCCCTTCACAAAAGAAAAGGTCCTACAACAGCTTGCTAAGCTCAGGGTGGATAAGGCAATGGGACCTGATGGCATACATCCCAGGGTACTTAAGGAGCTAAAGGTGGAACTAGCAGAGCCATTAGCAGAACTGTTTGGTGAGTCTCTGAGCACAGGAGAGGTCCCAGAAGACTGGAGAAGGGCTCATGTGATCCCGCTCCACAAGAGTGGTAGCAGGGAGGAGGCAGGGAACTACAGACCAGTCAGTCTTACCTCAGTAGTGGGCAAGATTATGGAGGCACTCCTTAAGGAAGGGATAGTGCAACACCTGGAATCCATAGGGGCACAGGATCCAAGACAGCAGGGGTTTGCAAAAGGAAGATCCTGTCAAACTAATCTCATTGATTTCTTTGACTGGGTAACCAGAGTGGTGGACCAAGGGAGAGCAGTTGATGTCGCCTACCTTGACTTCAGCAAAGCTTTTGACACTGTTCCACATAGAAGATTGATAAATAAGCTGGGTAGGCTCAGGGTGGGTCAGAAGTTCGTCAACTGGGTGGCAAACTGGTTGACGGGCAGAAAACATAGAGTGGTGGTAAATGGTATATTGTCAGAAGAGATGCAAGTCACAAGTGGGGTACCTCAGGGATCCATCCTGGGGCCAGTCCTCTTCAACATCTTCATTAGTGACCTTGCAGATGGACTAGAGGGTAATAGTTGTCTGTTTGCAGATGACACCAAGATCTGCAACAGAGTAGATTATCCAGATGGGGTGGGCAGAAGAGATCTGGATAAACTAGCAAAATGGTCAAAAGAGTGGCAACTGGGATTTAATGCAAAGAAGTGCAAAATCATGCACATAGGGAAGAGAAACCCTGAAGCCACCTATAGGCTGGGAGGGGAGTTGCTAGCAGTCACAAAGGAAGAAAGAGACTTGGGCATCATCATTACTGATGACCTGAAATCATCCAAGCAGACCTCTAAAGCAGTAGGTAAGGCTTAGGGGGGTGTTGGGGTCCAATGATAGTAGGGTATCACCAAAGTTGTAAGAGGAGGTAATAATCCTCTTTACAAGACACTGGTTAGGCAAGCATCTGGGGTATCATGCGCAGTATTGGAGGCCACACCTTCACAGGGACATTAACCAAATTGAGGCAGTCCAGAGAAGGGCAACAAAATGGTGCAGGGACTGCATCAGAAGACATATGAGGACAGATTAACAGAGCTCAATATGTATGCCCTTGAGCAAAGGAGGGAGAGGTGATATGATCAAGGCATTCAAACACCTTAAGGGCATTAACAAGGTGAAAGAGTCTAACATGTTTAAATATAAAAAAATAGCATGACAAGAGGACACAGCATGAGATTAGAGGGAGGCCGATTAAGGGGGAATGTGAGGAAATTCTTTTTCACAGAAAGGGTGGTGGATGCATGGAATGGCTTACCACAAGAAGTGGTGGCTATGAATACAGTGCAGGGCTTCAAACAGGCATGGGATAGGCATAAGGGAGCAATACAAATGACTATGAATAGATAGGCCACTGACAGAGCAAAGGCCAATAGCACATTTATAAGGTAGAAAAAGAAATGGGCAGACTGGATGGGCCTTGCGGTCCTTATCTGCCATCAACTTCTATGTTTCTATTGTTTTTGCCTAGGTGCATTACCTTGCATTTGGGAGTATTAAACATAATTTGATTGTCTATGGCCCAGCATGCCAAATGGTCCACGTTTGTTTGTAATGATTTTATGGAGTATCATTCACAATACAGCCGAGCTTACTGTCATCTGCATATTTGTTGATCCATACCCCTTTTGTAGTTTGCATGCTGGAAATCAATATATTAAATAATATGGGGCCTAATACAGAGCCCTGAGGCACCCCACTGTTAACTCTGCCCCATTGAGATGTTTGTCCTTTGATGTTAACCCGTTGCTTTCTATCTCTTAGCCATGAATCAATCCATTTGACAATATTTGGATGGAGCTTAATTCCGACTAACAGCTTAATCAGCACTCTATGGGAAACAGAATCAAAGGCCTTTCCATAATCAAGAAAGATAATGTCAACAGGTAGTCCATTATCCAAGGCCTTACTTGCATGTTCAGAAACAATTAATTCAATTATTTTGACAAGATCTCCCTTGAGTAAAGTCGTACTGAGCTATATCAATAATTCCCATGTCTTGGATATGCATAATAATTTTCTGCTAAAGTAGTCTTTCCATTAATTTCCCTAAACAAGAGGCAAGGCTAATAGGCCTCTAGTTAGCTACATTTTACTTTGTACCTCATTTATGAATAGGTATAATGAAGGCTATCTACCAATCAGATATTGCAGTCCCATCTTTAACAGGGGTATTAAATAAGAGGGTAAGTAAGCCTGACAGTTCATTTAAAAGTTCTTTAATACATTTTGATGGAATGCCGTCAGGTCCTGCTGATGAGTTTGCTTTCATAGATTTAATAGCAGCCATGATGTCTACATTAGTAAAAAGCAATGCTTCTTCCTGATTTTTTAAGTTATCAAGACATGTGGTTTCTTTTGGTTTGTACACACTGAGAAAATAGGAATTGAGTTATTTAGCTTTTTTTTTGCTCATCTGTAATGAGGAATTAATCCTTGATTAAAGGCCCAACTTTAGATGCATTACCTTTTAGGGATCCTACATAATTAAAGAACATTTTTTATGATGTTTTGTTCACTAAAAATACCACCAACAGCTTAATCTGGTTCAAAGTCAGTTGGCATTCATCTGTATCCTCCTCCCCAAGGTCGTGCCTGAAAATAGGCAGAATTTGTCTAGTGTACTTACTTGGTCAACAAAAACTAACTAACTAAATAAATAAATAAAAAGTTGCCAAATTAAGTTCAGGGCTCTTTTTAGCAGATTTTATTGCTCCCCCCCCCCCCGCACTCCGTCGTTCCCCCGGCGCCATCCCCGGACATGAGACCCCCTCCCTTCAGCACCCCGCGACTTACCCTTTGCGGCAGGGTGGTGGGGAGCGACTCAACCCACCCCAATGGATCCATGCCGCGCCTAGGAACAACGCCGTACAAGCCGGACTCCATTTTCTTTATTTTCCTCCCAGCGGGCATGGCGTGCAATGATGCCAGTGACTGAGTGCGCGTATGCTCCTGTGCGTGCACCAGTCAAGTGTCAGCCACATCCCGCCCCTCCCTTGGCTTGTGGCTGCGTGTTGCTGATCCCCAGCCTCCGCTAGGGGTCAGGCAAGCACCGGCCGCCCGAATCCCCCCACCCCGTAGATGGAGAGCAGTCCTCCGGATGCTCAATCCATGTCCGCCCCGCCGACCCCCAGCAACCCATGCCCGTTCCCGAACACGGGTCACCGGCATGGCGCGAGGTGTAGCGACCAGCGCCTCAACCCTCAGTGCCACCAGGCCGGCCTTTATTGCTTTTTCAGTCTTGTTTGCTTTTGCTTTAAACTTTAGCCATCTTTCCTCCGAAGGATTTTTCTTATATTTATTGAAAGCCCTTTTTTTATTATTGATTATTCTCTTGATAATTGTGTTCAACCACAAGGGAACTCTTTTTTTTTCGTTTTTACTGTGTTTAATATGCTCTGGGACCTAGTTCTCGATACAGTATTCGATTTTCTTGAGACTAGCCACCCACATATCTGCAGAATCCAGGTCACCGAGTTCATCCTCCCAGTACCAGGTGGTTAGATATTGTTTAATTATGAACTGGGAATCGTAAATGGACATCGCTGATTGGCCGAAACATTTTTGAAGCTGTGATGATATCGAGCTACATCATCACGGCTTCAGAAAACCTCCGGCTACCAGCCTCGTCACCTGCAGCACCACACATCGCTCCACTCCGCCAGTATTTCCACCTCACACCAAACTGTAGAAAGGTACAACCACTGACGGAGACCTGCTCCAAAAATCGAAATAAATGCCATCCCTCCTACAACTGCTGCTACTGCCAATACTTTACAAAGCCTGCCATACAATTTCTTACCTCAGCCAAACTCCTGAAGAATATGATGTTGACAGAGTGAGTAGTGTCATTTCCACAGCGTCACTAGTGCTTGACTGTCATGTTACAAAATTTAAAAAAGAAAATCACAATCGTGGCACCAACAAGCTCTACCTAGCTACTGAAAAGAAACCGCAAATTAAGCACACATTCACTCTGTCCCAGACTAGGCAGCATGACCACGTGAAACCCATGGAGAGCATACTTGAGAGGACCAGTATTACCAAAGTGATACAGTGTTAGTTATAACAGTGCCACCTGCTGGCCCGAGCCCTTCAGGACTATTTTGTCAAAACATACTCTTCCAACATGTTAAAAGAGGCAATTTCACAAGGTTTTAAAAGTATTTTTTTCTTGAAAAAAAAAATTCAATCCAGTTCATAATAGCAATAAGTCACTCCAAGGTGTAGTATATCATGGGATATCATCACTTCTCGGATGGTTGGACACACTTGGCCTGCGGCCTCGTGCCCAATCAATTGAGGCGTGATGATATCCCATGATATACCACACCCTGTCATGCCTTATTGCTTAATTCTGACATAGTCAGCTTTGAAAACATCTTTTTGTTTTTGTAATGCCTCTAATTGCATTTTTATAGCATTTAAGAGTCCATGATACTATGTTGTGGCCGCTATCTCCAAGTGGCTCAAGAATTTTAGGGGTGGCCCCCGTGTCTTTGATATTTGTGAAAATGAAATCTTTTTTTTTTAGTTGTTTAACCAGGAGTAGCACACTAAGCTGAAAGCTTTTTTACAGGTGCGACCTGTGAGGACAGGGAAATTAAGGGACTTGCTCATGGTCACACAGTATGCAAATGGAAGCTGTGGGATTCAAACCCAGATCTGGTCTGCTGGATATCACCAGATTTGCAGCTCAGAGCCTTAAACCACTGCACTATACTGCCTCCCTGTACAATAAATCTAGAATATTGTTATTTCTAGTTGGTTCAAGAACTAGCTGCTCAAGGTTGTGCTGTAGTATTACATCAATAAATCTACTTTCCAGTCCACTTTGCCCTACAAGTGATTGCCAGCATATATTAGGCAAGTTAAAATCTCCCAATAATATTAAGTCATCATAATCTTCCATATCCTCAATAATTTTCATAAAGCCTTCATTGTCTGGAGCATCTAGATTAGGAAAATAACAGAGATCTATAGTTAAAATTCTGTCATCACTTTTGATTTTTGCTCAAATGATCTCAGTGTCAGTACCCGAGTTTATATTATTTTTTATTTCATAACTATTTAGATTATCATTAATATAGACATCACATAAAACAAATCAAAACCTGCATTTATCTGTTTATTTATTTATCAACATGTTACTAAAACTAAGAACAACAACAAAAAGACTGCAAGTGGAAGGTACTAGGTCCTCAGGAGCCACAGACAGCTGCTGTAGGGGGCCATTAGTGACCCCTGAGCCACATGTTGTACACCCCTGATCTAGAGACACATGATTCACTCATGTCTAAACCCTTCACTTTTTTTTTTTACTACAACCTGCTAGTCATTTAGTGGTTCTGGTTCTTCAAAACTGCCTCTTCTGCTTTTGACCCATTGCACCTGGTAAACAGTTCCTAGCAGACTACCTTGTTTATTCCTTTCAGGAACTTGGCGGCATCTATTATGTCACCCCCTCTCTTCATGTCTCAAGTGAATACATGTTCAGTGTCCTAAGCTGAGCCTCATAAGATCTGCCATTCTGTCCCTGAATCATTGTTGTTATCCTACACTGGACTGTGTCCAGCTTGTCCCTGTCTTCCTTTGGGTGGGGACTCCAGAACTGAGTACAGTATTTCAGTAATGGGTTATTTAGGGTGTACCTCCATTTAGCACAAGGAGGGGGCAGTTCTCACTCAGGCTACTTCAACCAGGATAGAAGGATGTGGAAACAATAGGGAAATGCAGATAACAGCAGATAACAGTTGGTAGACTGGAGCATTCTGGCTACAGCTGCAACAAGAAGCAGGGCCATTGTTGACTCCTTTAAGGGTGCATTTCCCCAGCAGCTGGTTATGGAACCCCCCAGGAATCAGCAGTGCTGGGTCTGGTATTTATGACCGAGGCAGCACTACAGACATCACACTAGGTAGTCTCCTGTGTTCAAGGTATCACCATACAGTGTGGTTTGGCATACAGATTGGGTAAGAGAAAAAAATCGCTAAGATGGGAAACCTGGACTTTAAGAGGGTAGATTCTAAAGAAATGGGTGACTGCCTCAGTAAATACCTTGGGGGTGATTGCCAGGGTGAGTGGAGACCCAATGAAAAAAAAGATCAAAAAGGGAATAGCTAAGACAATGGCATGAAGTTTGAAGGAAGTAAGCAAGGGAAGGAGGAGGACAAGGCTACTTTGGGTCTCAGAGGAGGTGGCTAAGGTGGTGAAGGAGGAAAGAAATGCATTTAGGAAGTTGAAAGACACTCAGACAGATGTGGACAGGAAGATGTATCTGGAAAAACAAAGAGAGGCAGGAGGGAGGGTGAGGGCAGCTGAAGCACAAACATAGGAGAGGATTACCAAGGAGATCAAAAAAGGGGTTAATACTTTCCTCAGGTACATGAGTGAAAAGAGGAATGCAAAGGCTGGGATAGTGAGAATCAGCAGAGTAGGGAGGGGTATTGTGCAGAAGATGATCAGGAAAAAGCCAACATTTTATAGGAGTACTTCTGCTCGTTCTTCACAGTAGGGGGAGAGACTAACATGTATGAGTAGGCATGGTATGAAGAGAGTGGACAAAAGTCAATTTTCAGAGGAGAGAGTCCAAAGGTGACTCTGGGCCTTAAAGGAGAACAAGGAGACAGGACTGGACAGGATTCATCCAGGGTTGTACAAGAACTAAACACGGTGCTAACTGCCTCACTAGCAACTCTTTTCAGCACCTCATTGGAGATGGAGGTAGCTCCAGAGGACTAGAGGAGGGCTCATGTGGTTCCTCTGCACAAGAGTGACAACAAGGAGGAACTTAGCAACCACAGGCCAGTCTGTCTCACATCAGTGGTGGAGAAATTAATTCAGGCCTTGCTGAAGGAGAAACTGATGGAGTACCTGGAGGCAGTTGGGCTGCAGGACCATCACCACCATGGTTTCATGGGGGAAGTTCATGCCAAACAAATCTCATAGATTTTTTGACCGGATGACTAAGAAGGTGGATCAAGGAAGAGCAGTGGATGTGGCCTAACTGGACTTCAGTAAGGCCTTCGACACAGTGCCACACAGGAGGCTAGTAAAGAAATTATGTAGCCTGCAGGTTGAGGAGAAAGTGGTAAGCTGAGTATTAAATTGGTTGAAGGCTAGGAGGCAGAGGGTGGTGGTAAATGGCAGACAGTTGGGATGGGAGAGTGACTAGCAGAGTACTACAGGGACTGGAATTGGAACAGGTCCTCTTCAATGTCTTCATAGGTGAGATTGCTGAGGAATTGGAGGGAAATTTGAATCTCTTTTGGATGACACAAAAATCTGTGACAAGGTGGATCATCAAGAAGGGATGGAGAGAATGCAAAGGGATCTGGGGAAAGTAGAGAATTGTCTAAGGAGAGGCAGCTAGATTTCAATGCCAGAAAATGCAAAGTGAGTCACTGGGGGCAGGGAAGCCCAGAAGTTGTGCATAAGATGGAGAGGAGGTACTGCCGGTCATCCCACAAGAAGGAGCTCAGGGTACTCATATCTTTTTTTAAAACTTTCTTTATTTTCAAGTTTTTACTTTTCATATCAACTTACAACCTATATATAGGCATAGGAGTTAATTCTTGTCTTTATCAATTTGTTACATTCATTTCTGTGGAATATCTCATTCACCCATGTTCTTTTGTTCTTTCCATGCTCTCTCCTTTTCAGTGTTTACCCAGACATATTTGTATCAAAATCAATCTTCCTGGCATGTCTTTTCATTATTTCGGGGTACAAAATATTTTCTCATTGGGGTAATATATAATATCCACCTTCTCCATAACTCAAATTGAGCATATCTCTTGTTTGCTAATGCTGTCAGCCTTTCCATTTAATATATGTCTATTACTACATTTTGCCATTGTCTTATTTGGAGTGGGTTTGGGGACATCCAATTTTTCGTTATTTTTTTATAGCTAAAATCAATATCAGCAGGAGTTTCTTTGTCCTGATAGCCCTACTTTCCTCTGGGAAGTCCAGTAAAAGTATAGAGGTACATTCAATATTATAGAGGGCAAAATTATACTCTTAATCCCCTCTTGTACCTCTTCAAGAAAATGTTGTATCATTGGGCACCTCCAAAAAATGTGTCCATGTGTTGCCTGATTCTTGCCACATTTCCTGCAGCATGTTACTCCCTTCCCCTTACTAAAATGCGTCTGGATTGCTGGTGTTCTGAAAAACCTGACAGCATTCTTCTATGTGAATTCTCTCCAACATGGTGATGATGTCTTTTTATGTATATATGATAAATAATTTCTCCATTTATCTCCTGTTATTATAACATTTAGATCTTTTTCCCAGGCTCTCCTAATGGAATCAACTGTATCCCCTTCCATTTCTCTTATTGCCACATACAGGTAAGATATTGTGTGGGTTAGCTCTGTCCTGCCATCTAAGCTTTTCTGTATAATATCTATAATCTTGGGTACAGGATATAGGGTCCAATATTCTTTTTTGATTCTTTTTATATAATCCCTAACCTGAAATATTCAAAATCTATCTCTATTTGTTATCTCATGTTTGATTTCCATTTCTGAAGGGCTCATTACATTTCCCTCTTTCAAGAATTGGTACACTATGTGTAGTCCTTTTCTTTCCCATCTCTTATACCCCAGGTCCATTTTTGCTGATATAAAATTCTGCGTGTGTGTCAGTGAATGGAACATGGGCCTCCATTCAACCATATTCTTAGTCTCCAGACTTGGAGGGTTGATAGTGTGTAGGGGTTATCAATATCTCCCCCTTCCTTATCTCCCTTGTCTGTAAGCAGAACCCCATGTGGTCTTCTTAGATCGTCTTCTGCTAATTCTATTTCATTCCATTTTGCTTCATATTTAGGGTGTAGCCAATATATCACTGTGCGGATCTGGGCGGCCATGTAATAATTTTTTTAATTTGGTAGCGAGAGACCCCCTTCTTCTTTTGAGAGTTATAATATGGATTGTCTTATTCTTGGTCTTTGCTTCCTCCATATATGGTGTTATTGTCTTGTTTAATTTCTTATAAAAAGTCTCTGGGATTATAATAGGAATGGTTTGTGCCAAATACAGAAAACGTGGCAGTAATACCATTCTGACTGCCTCTATTTTCTGTATGAATGGTATAGGGATCAATGTCCACTTATCTATGTCCTTCTGCATTTGTATTAGAAGCGTTTTGTAATTAAGACCATATAATTTTGTATATTCTGGGCTCAGCCAAATACCTAGGTATTTAAGTGTAGGGACAGTCCATTTAAACTTATAGTGGGATTCCACCTGAGCTGATGGTTTATAATTCACCCCAACACCTCTGTCTTAGTGATAGTAATCTTATAGCCTGCTTATTCTCCAAAGTCTGTTAGGGTTGACCAGAGTGGTTCCAATGATCTCTCTGGGTTCGTTAGGTATACCAGCAGGTCGTCTGCATATAGGGCTAGTTTATGATGTCCTCCCCCTAATTGTATCCCCGTTATCTCTCTATGTTGCCTTATAGCCTGTGCCGGGGCTCCAGGCATATCACAAATAAAAGGGGTGACAAGGGGCATCCCAGTCTGGTTCCTCTTTTAAGATTTATTGGTGATGAGATTGAGCCATTTACTTTAATGTATGCCTTAGGGTTGTCATATAAAGAGTCTATTATCTCTCTAAACTCTGCTGGAAATTCCATTTTCTCCATTGTGGATCTCAGAAAAGGCCATGCCACCCTGTCAAAAGCCTTCTTTGCATCCAAACGTAGGAGCAGGAAGGGTGTTTCGGACAAGGAGACATAGTGTAGTACATGCAATGTTCTCTTGATGTTGTCTTGTGCTTGCCTACTTGTCACAAACCCTGTCTGATCTTGATTTATCAGATTGGGTAATAATCCCTCTATCCTTCTAGCCATAATAGATGTAAATAATTTATAATCTATTTTTAATACTGAGACCGGTCTATATAAACTACAGTTTGTACTATCCTTTCCCGGTTTTAAAAGACTGGTAATGGAGGCATATCTCCATGTATCTGGACAGCTCTTATTCTGTTGTATTTCTTTAAATGTCTCCCTGAGGGTAGCCATCAATCTCCCTCGAAAGCACTTATAGAACTCCCCTGTATATCCATCAGGGCCGGGAATTTTTGAATCTTAAGGCTTATAATGGCATTATTTAATTCTTTCTCTGTAACTGGAGATATTAATCCCTGTTGTTGTTCATAAGTGAGATTAGGTAATTTTAGTCCTCTCAGAAAAATCTCAGTCTTATTAATATCTGTTTCCTGCTCTAGAGTAAATAGCTTTTGATAATATTTCTTAAAGACTTTTTTAATCAGCGTTGGTAATCTCACTAGCTGCCCCTCCTCTGGATCTCTAATCTGTGTGACTGTTGTTTGAACTATTCTTCTACGGAGTCTCTGTGCCAGCAATCTAGTGGCTCTCAGTCTCCCTTCATAATATTTTTGTTTTAAATTTTGTAAAGCTTGTTCCGTTTTAACATCCAGTATATGTTGTAATTTACCTTTAACTTCTTGTATTGTACATTTGCAGTTCGTCTCTCCCGCTGCATGCCTCTCTTGTGCCTCCCTCAGTTGTTTTTCTACATTTTCTTGCTGTTGAGTTTGTTGTCTTTTATAGTATGAGGTATATTTACCAGGTATAGAACCAGGGATAAATGACAACCAAGGAAGGGGCTGGAGTAGAACAGTGAAGCAGTCTAGGGAGGTCAAATCATGGAAAGCCATGTGTGCAAATGCCAGGAGCCTTAGCAACAAGATGGAAGATCTGGAGGCTGTCATGGTACAGTCAGACCTGGACATTGTGGCCATCACTGAAACCTGGTGTAATGATAACCATGACTGGGAGATGGCCATACCTGGCTACAACATATTCAGAAGAGACAGAGCAGGCAGGAAGGGGAGGAGTGGCACTGTAT
This sequence comes from Neoceratodus forsteri, assembly GCA_016271365.2. Lineage (NCBI taxonomy): Eukaryota > Metazoa > Chordata > Ceratodontiformes > Ceratodontidae > Neoceratodus > Neoceratodus forsteri. The sequence continues at coordinate 418,415,596 of CM057457.1, forward strand.
GTGAAAAATGACATAAGGGCCACACAGATCCAGGAGGAACAAAATGGGAGAGAGATACTGTGGTTAAGCTGGAAAGGAAAATGGGGCCAGCCATCCGCACAGATGTGTGGTCTATAGACCACCAGCCCAGGAGGAAGAAACAGATAGGGAGTGATGCTAGCCATCCAAGGATGGCAGACAAGAGTGAGGTAGTACTGGTTGGAGACTTCAATATACCAGACGTGGACTGGAGCATCCCAGCAGCAGCAGCATCAACTAGGAGCAGATTTATCCTGGACTCCCTTCAGGGTGCCTTCCTCAAGCGACTGGTCATGAAACCAACTCGGCAGAAGGCAATACTGGACCTTGTGCTCACAAACAGGGACAGTGTGATGGGGGTAACAGTGGGGGAGCACCTGGGTAACAGTGACCACCAGTCATTGTGGTTTGAAATCACAGAAAGAGCAGAACCAAACCACACAAAACACGTATCCTGGATTTTAGGGGGCAGACTTTGGGAAAATGGGAGATGCTTGAAAGAGGCATTAAGGGAATGGGACAGGAATCAGGGACTGAGGAACAGTGGGCAGTATTTAAAATGGGGATTATAAGAACAACAGAATTATGCATTAAGCAGGTTAGCAGAGGAAAAAGAGGAGACCATTATGGTTTCCAAGAGGTAGCAAAGAAAGTGAAAGCCAAAAGATTGCATTCAGGCAATACAAAAGACACAAGCAGAAGGGATAGGGAGAAGTACCAGGAGAAACAAAGGGAGGCAGGAAGTCAGTAAGGAAGCCAAAGCTCAGACAGAAGAACACATTGCAAAATCAGTGGTTAAAGGGGACAAAACCTTTACAGGTACATAAGTGAAAAAAAAAGGACAAAGGAGGGATAGTGAGACTGAAGGGGAGGATGGGCAGCGTGGAGGATGACAACAGTAAAGCTGACATATTGAACAGGTATTTCTGCTCAGTATTTACTAAGGAAGAGGGGTAATGGGTCTGAAGGGGTACAAGGGGTGAGAATGGTGCAGAAATGGACACAAGTCCCTTTACAAGAAAGGGTCCTGAAGGAACTGGAAGTAATAAGAGCTGATAAAGCAATGGGGCCAGATGGGGTGCACCCAGGGTCCTTAAAGAACTAAGAGAGGTGGTGGCTGAACCTCTGGCTATCCTGTTCAGCCAATCACTGGAAACAGGGAGGTACCCAAAGACTGGAGGACAGCAGATGTAGTCCCCTTATACAAAAGTGGGAACAAAGAGGAAGCAGGAACTACAGACCAGTCAGCCTCACCTCGGTAGTGGGAAAGATCATGGAAGCACTACTGAAGGAGAGATTGGTGGAACATCTGGTTGTCAATGGACTACAGGACCCAAGGCAGCATGGTTTCACCAGGGGAGGTCATGTCAGACCAACCTCATTGAATTTTTTGACTGGGTGACTAGGGAGGTGGATCAGGGGAGGGCAGTGGACATGGCCTATCTGGACTTCAGCAAGGCCTTTGACACTGTGCCACATAGAAGACTATTACACAAACTGGGGAATATGGGTGTGGGCAGGACAGTAGTGTGGTGGGTAGGTAACTGGCTGGGTGGCAGGACACAGAGGATGGTGGTAAATGGCTGTCACTCCACAGAGGGAAGAGTGACCAGTGGGGTACCACAGGGATCAGTGCTGGGACCGGTCCTATTCAACATGTTCATCAGTGACATTGCACAGGATATAGAAGGCAGAATTTCACTGTTCGCTGATGACACAAAGCTCTGTAACAGAGTAGACACACCAGAGGGTGTAGACAGAATGAGAAGGGACCTGCAGAAACTTGAAGAATGGTCAAGGGTTTGGCAGTTGAAATTCAATGCAAAGAAGTGCAAGATAATGCATATGGGGCACAAAAACCCTGGCACAATATATCAGTTGGGGGGTGAGGATATAGCATGCACCAAGCAGGAAAGGGATCTTGGGGTTGTCATCTCTGATGACCTCAAGGTAGGAAACAGTGTGACAAGGCATCAGGTAAAGCAAATAGGATGCTGAGATGTATAGGCAGAGGGCATCACCAGCAGGAAAAGGGAGGTCATAATTCGCTATACAAGACACTAGTGAGGCCCCACCTGGAGTACAGTGTACAGTTCTGGAGACCATACCTACGTAAGGACATAGACAAGGTAGAAAGGTTCAGAAGAGGGCAACAAAGATGGTGCATGGGTTGCATCACAAGTCCTATGAAGACAGGTTGAAGGAACTGAACATGTACTCCCTGGAGGAGAGGAGGGAGAGGGGATATGATAGAGACATACAAGTATCTTACAGGGAGGAACAGGGTGCAGGAAAACACTATTTTTAAGCGAAAAAGATGTTCCAGGACTAGAGGGCATGGGATGAAGTTGGAGGGAGGACGATTCAGAGGAAACATGAGAAAGAATTTCTTCACAGAATGGGTGGTGGACAAGTGGAACACCCTGCCAGGGGAAGTGGTGGGGGCTGAAACAATCACGGGATTTAAGAATGCATGGGATAGACATAAAGGAATTCTAGAGGTCAGGGGTAAGGGGAAATAGACTTCTAGGAAAACAAACTGAACTTACAAGCTCAAATGGGCAGACTAGGTGGGCCATAGGCCCTTATCTGCCGACACTGTCTATGTATCTATGTATCTATGTATTTATGTCCCCTCTCAATACTACCTTAATCATGTCCCATAACGTTACCTTTTTTTTAAAATCTGGAGTCTCATTTTCTTTAATAATTTGGGAAATCCTCTGTTCTATCATTTCTTTAAATTTCTTATGATTCAGGAAAAAGTTATTAAATCTCCACACTGTCCTTCGTTTTTCACTTGGCCATTCTAATCTGAGGGTTAACATTGAATGATCTGAAATGGGGATAGGAATAATCTGGCATTCTTGTACCATATATAAAGAATCCCTGGAAATATGGTAGTAATCTATTTGTGCATATATTTTATGTGGGGCTGAATAATAAGTGTATGCCCTTGTATTAGGGTGTTTATATCACCATATATCTACCCACTGTACATCTTGAAAATATTTGATGGCCATCCTCTGTGGTGCCTTTCTCTTGGGAGGTTGTTTTGTAGATGTATCTAAAGAATCATATATCATATTATGATCTCCTCCAAGTATTAGGGCTCCCTTCTGTTTTTCTGTTATTATCTGACATAACTTCCTCGCTTCTTTTGTTTCTGTTCCTGGTGAGATATACAGTATATTGATGCCACCGTAATCATGCATCCTGCTAAGTTACCTACTACCAATGTCAGCCATCCCTCTTTATCTGTATATACATCTGTCTGTTGAAACTGAGTATTATTTGGAATTAATACTGCTGTCCCTCTTTGTTCCCCCCTCTATATGATGAGGCTACTATTATTTTAAATCCAAATTTCACTAATTTGTTGTGTTCATCCTTAGTTAAATGTGTCTTCTGCAATAGTAGGAAGTTCAGTTTCTGTCTCTTCATTTAGGCTAATATCTTACATCTCTTTACAGGATTGTTGATTCCATTAGCATTGAGAAAGCATACATTCACTTGCTTTTGACTATTCATTTTTAACATAATACACTCTGGCGTTCTATATATTCCATTTCCCCTTTCTTTCATTCCTTGTCCCTTCTGTAATCTTCTTGTTCTCACATTCATTTTTCTCCTATGCATCGCTATATATCTAACAACATACAAAACATATATAACAGCACTAAACATTTCAACCATATGACTATTTACAAAATCACTTCCAAGGTTGGAGGAAGTATAATTACTTCCTCTATTACTTCTGAAGGGAGTCCCCAGTCAGGAGATCCCCTTAGTGGGAGGGTCGTAGGAGTCCACTTGAATCCCTCCTCTCCTGGTCCCTCATTCTTCGAGACCTTGTTTTATTTTGTTAGCCCTCATCCCCATCTTCTCTCCCCTTTTCCTTCTCTATTTCCCTAGGGATTATCCTTGCCCCTTTTCTTCCGACACTGAATCTTTCCCTTTCTCTTAGCGTTACCCCCCTCGATAGTTGTTACCCTTCTGTCCATCCCTTGATTCCCCTCTTATAATTTGCATTCTGCCATCTATCTTTTCTCATATTTTCATTTGCCCTTCACTGCATTCATTCATTAATTTCTTCCTCTGTTTCTTTGCCCTTCTCCTCCTATTATGTTGTTTCCTAGCCCCTTTCCATGTTGAGGATCCTCCCCCCCATCTCTGCTATTCGGAGCTCTCCATTGTCTTTTCCTTATCCATCATTGCTGCTCTCTTCATAGCTTAAGGTCATTATTTTTCTCCCTATAACACTTATGACTGCCCTCTGTGAGTGAGATGTCTCCATGCAGTCTACGTATTATCCCCTGTTCTTTACCTCCTCATTTTCTTTATGGCCTTATACAACCCCTAAATTATTTCTTTAAATACTAGTAAGGATGTGCAGTATCTCTCTCTTTCTAGAGCTCCCCACCTTTTGATCTAATATATTTATTCTGCCCCTCTCCTCCCCTTCCCTTCCTCATTTCTCTTTAATTTCTTTTACCCTTTCCCATTATTCTTTCCCTTATTTTATCCAGTCTCTCATAGTTCTTGTCTCTCTTGTTAAACCAATCAAGGGTGATTAAGTTTTATTCTGGGCTCTGCCTAAAATCCATGACTTTCAAAGTTCTTGCTCTCCTTGTAGCAAAATGCTACTCTATTACTTCGTGTCCCAATTATTTTCTTCTACCTTTCAGGTATCCCTGCTCTACATTTGTCTCTCTCTTCCTCCTCCGTTGTTCTGTCTAGCAGTTTTCTTAAGTCTCAAAGTGACTGCAGCACTGTTTGATGTGTTTTTCAGCCTTGTCTGTTCCTCGCCATCTTCTTCCACTGTGCTCTTTCCAGTTTTGAGTGTTGCGTTTCCTCTCCTTCCAACTGGGCAACCCAACCTCTTTGCTGTAGTTCCGTCAGTGCTGTTTCTGGGTTTTCATATATTATTGTGCCCATGTCCCACATAATTCTCAGTTTCGATGGGAATGGTGTCTGGAATGTCACTTTGTGCTCCCTCAGTATTTTGAGAATTGGTGAATATGCATCTCTTTTCTTGGCTAGTTCCACTGAGTAGTCATGATCAAATAATAATCTGGCAGTAGTATATTTCACAATTCTTTTCTGCCATGCAGTACGGAGTATATGTTTCTTTTTCCCTATTGCTTGATAATTTCAACACTACTGAATGCGGTCTTGCTCGAGGGCCTGTTTGGCTTGTTTGTTAATGATCTGTGGGCTCTCTCGATTCTTAACTCAAAAGTAGCAGGCAGTTCTAATACGTCTTTTAACAAGTCGGACATGAAATCCTCCATACAGTCCACCTCTGCATCCTCCGGGAGGCCATAAATTTGGATGTTATCCCTACGGGATTGTGCTTCTAGGTCTAGCAGTTTTTCTTGTAATTTTTCTTGTACATTTACTAGATAGCCTGCCGCAGTGTGCACTTCCCTTATCTCCTCTTCCACTTCTGTTATTCGTTGCTCCGATCTCTCTGTCCTTCTTTCCATCTCTTGCATTTTCGTATTTAGTATCTGAAATTCCGATTTAGTTTCTGCTCTAAAGGCTCTTAGTTCTGCCATAATTTTTCAAATCTCGATCTCAAGAGGTGTTCCATCTCTTGGTCTGTATCTAGATCATACGCCATGCTGCTAGCCAGGAAGGCGATTCTGCTGGTATCTCTTTCTGGTGGTAATCCTCCTCCATCCTTTGTATTTGTTCCCTTTTTCCCATGGGATCTGCCTGATTTATGTCCCCCAGACATTTATTTTATTATTTTAATGATTTTTAGGCATTCTGTCTGCTATTCTGAGGGTTTTTGTTAGTTGGGGAGATTAGAGCTCTATTCCAAAGCTGCTATCAGCATGATGACATCACCAGAAGTCCAGTGTACTCATATCTAATGATCTCAATGTGGCAGGGCAGGGTGACAAAGCAAATGGCAAGGCTAGTGGGATGCTAGGATGTGAAGGAAGGGGGATTTCCAGCAGGAAACAGGAGGTGGTATTACCACTGTATCACTCACTAATGAGACCCAACCTACAGTACTGTGTCCAGTTCTGGAGGCCACACCTCCACAAGAACACTGACAAGGTGGAAGCAGTCAAGAGGAGGGCTACCAGAATGGAGCAGGGGTTGCACAAAAAGCCCAATGAGGACAGGCTGTGGGATCTCAACATGTACTTCCTGGGGATGAGGAGAGTGAGATGGAACATGATGGAAATATGTACTTCACAGGAGTGAACAATATGCAGGTGGGGGGTTTCTTTCATCAGAGGAAAAGAACCAGAACACGAGGGCATGCAATGAACCTGGGGTGGTTAAGAGGGAGGTGAGAAAATATTTCTTCACAGAAAGTGTGGTGTGGTAGATGCCTTGAACTGCCTGCCAGCAATGATGGGGGAGAGAACATTGGTGAGTTTCAAGTATACATGCGATAGGCAGTGCAGCATAATAAAGGAGGTGGAATGGACATTGGTGGCCAAACAGGGTATGAGGTGTCGAAATAAGAAGTGAAAAATAGGGTAGCCTCGAAGGGCCTACAAGTCCTTTTCTGCCAACAAATTCTATAAGGTACAATAAAAGAGGAGGAAGGGAGATTACAAAGTCAGGACAGGATTAATTCAGTTCTAAAATGCAGAGTGCAGGAACAACAAAGGAATTTATGATACTAGGAGTGGGAAGGGGAGGTGTACACAGGTCAATAAAAGTAGTGTAAAAAAGGAGAAGGCTACAGTGTACGGGGAGGGGAGAATAATGCTTAGATCAAAAGAAAAGGTTATGTTCTTGCCAATCCAGTGGTGTAGACAGCTGAGGCGTGATGTGCCTTACCTCCTATCATGCCAGAAACTCAGATTCAGGAATGAACTCAGGTCACCGGAGGTTGGCCAGGAAGGGAGACGATTGAGCGTCCAACTGACAGCTGTTCCCTTCTGTGGTCAGAGCTTTGCTAACTTTGTTCTTAGCTGCCCTGAGGTGGAGGCTTAGGGGTGGTTCCAGCAGCTGGAGCAGCACTAAGGGAAGGACTGCAGTTCCTAGCATGTATACACCTTCAGTGTGCATACTGATGTGCTGCCATGATGAGTGGGGACTAAGGGAGAAAGAAGAAAATGGACTGGCACAGGCTACATGAAGCCCTGTCTGCCTGCCTCTGCCCCATGCCACTGTCAGTCCAGGTAGGCCCACAGATCTGGATTGTGTTTCCAGGTGGGGGGAGGATGGCCCTTCCCTTCCCAGCCCCACTATGGGGGTGGGGATCCACTCCTCCACCCTGTGCCACTGTTGGTCTGCCTGTCCTACAAATCTGGACTATGTCTCCATGTGGGGGAGAGGAGGACAGCCATCCCCTTCCTTGCCCCACCATGGGGGGAAGGGGGATACAGGGCTCAGTGTACCAAGTGGTGGATGCCAGGCAAGAGGGTGTGGGGGTAGGGCTTGGAGCCCGCCTATGCCAACCTGTTGGGAAAGAAGTTATATAAAATAAAAAGAAAGAAAAGGTTACATTCTTAAGGTGGTGTCTGGTGATGATCATACCAAATGCAGCCAGAATATTCAGGTCAAAGAAGGTAAAAAGAAAATAAAAAACAGCTTATCAAAATAGTCTCCAGTGAACCTACCCTGGTAAGAAATAAACAAACCTGTCATAATGTTTCATTTGTAGATTTCATGCTGACACTTTTCTACAATTTATTTTCTGCACAAATTTATAAGTAAGCAATAACTCATGACAGGGTGTGCGTTTACTGGGGATTAATCAACACCCCGGGTGCACTGTGAGGCACAAGGCCACAGGCCGAATGTCCTCACAGTGCCAGGGGTGTTGATTAATCCCCAATAAATGCACACCCTGGAGTGGGTTATTGCACTTATAACATGGGCTAAATTTGGGGACAAATGGACAAAAGCTGTTCCCATAAGACAGAAAACATGTGGAAACTACTTAGTGTTCTTCCACTATTTTTGGCCATGGAACCACAGTTTTATGTCTTCTGCCACAGTATAAATTATTCCACAGACAGAAGTTTGTGGTGAACAAGCCACTGATTACTGAATCAAGCTGCATCTGGAACTTTTTACTGTGATGTGAAAATTATACAGGGTGCTACTTTTCTAGTTCTTGCTTAGACTGCGTTCTGTGATTTTACATATCCCCAACCCCCCAAAGATACTGCCATTTGAAAGTGCTCAGTGTGGCCAGATTAAGAGACAGGTATTATTTACTGCAATTTCACAATGACAGTTGACACATTATGGTGCACGATGCACATTCGGTTGTTACATGTTGCACATCGGACACCCGCGACGCCTCCACAACTACTAGAACCTCTGCAACTGCACAGTGCATGCAGATGATGCTATTGCTAAATTATTGCTTACAGATTTCACAACGGCACTTCTTGTCACTTGAGTCACTCGCACGCTCTGTCTCTCTTTCACTGGGTGTGTCTCTCTGTCTGACAGAGCGGTAGCTTCCAGGATTGTTGACTGCGACGGAAGCAGCGATGGTACCTGGGGTTACAACCGGTCAGAGGTCTCCCGTTACTGGCAACTCTATACCACATGCACTACAACTACTAACAGTAGCAGTGCAGGGGAAAGGAGTGGGCAATGTGACCGATGGGGTTCACATCAGCGAGGGAGCACTCAACATTGTCCATGGCACTTTTGTCTCTGTGCAGCATGTGCGACTGCTATGGTACGTATATAGTTTACTTCTTTTATTTCTGCTTTGAACACTTCTAACCTCCTTATCCGACAGGAAATGAATGGTATGAGCGTGCGACTGTTCAGAGTGGGAGGGTGTGTACATATGGCATTATGCGACTCACTGCACTGCCTTCTTAAAAATGCACTTATGCTTCTCTGTACTTTTCCTGATACACACTTGAATTCTGCAAATAAGCACTTTATAGTGTGATTATCAGTGTCCTCCATGTGGGGAGGGGGTAGATTTGCTAAGCTTGATTTCAACATGGCTACTACTAACATTTTTCTATAGGGCTTAAAATTAGTCCCGTATGGCATCTCTCGGTCTGCTTGGGTGCCTTTTCACCACTTGCAGCTATGTTTGTTTATTAGGAATTAATGAATGGTCACCTGATTATGATTGACCAATCATTTTCCTAATATATAGATGCTCATGTTATAAATTCTATTAATTACCATGGCATGTCAAACTGACCCCATTTTTATCTTAAGTTTGATTTGGTTTGTTTACACAGCAGCTCAACGTACCTTGCCTCCAGCTTCATGATCCTCTGTTTCAGTCCCCAACACCACAAACTGCACTGTTCAGAAACACAAGCAGCTGCTGCTCTTCAGAGTGTGGGACTAGAAGGACAAAGGATATCTGTCTACAGAAAACTAGTTCCTTCTGCAGCTCCCTGTGTGCTCAGCATTCCTTACCTCCAACTTCATGATTCTCTGTTTCAGCCTCCAACACCACAAACTGCCCTGTTCAGAAACAAGCAGCTGCTGCGCTTTAGAGTTTGAGACTAGAAGAACAAAAGATTATCTATCTATGGAAAACCAGATCCCTCTTCAGCTCCCCATGTACTCAGCATTCCTTTCCTCCAACTTCATGATCCTGTTTCAGTCTCCAGCCCACAAATTGCACTGTTCAGAAATAAGCAGCTGCTGTGCTTTAGGGTTTAGGACTAGAAGAACAAAGGATATCTACTCAGAGAGAAGTATAGTGTACACTGCAATCTAGAGTCTAATTTCAGTGGTCACACAGTATATATCGAAGTACTGCTTTTATTAACTGCACTGTAAATTCACTGAATTGATTTTCTGCTACACTCCTTTACCACTGCATTATTTGTTATTTTTAGATGTACACAGTAGTAGCACTGCAAACATTTAATTTTTCTTGTACACTTCTTTACGACTGCATTACCTTTGTTATTTTTAGATGTGCACTGTAGTAGCACTGCACACAGTTTTACATCTTCTCGCACATGAACAGCTATAGGTGCCTATTTCATACATGCAATGACACTCTGGGTGTGTGTGCTAGACACTTCTAGTGCATGGCCAAAGGCTAAAGGCACAGGAAACTGCATGCCCCTGGCCATGCGCTAGAAATGTCTAGCACACACCTCATCATGTCTTATTGCTTATGTGTTCGCACAGAAATGTGTGACTGAGCATTCACCAATGCTTCACCTGTAGTAGGTTGAGCATCAAGTAAAAATGCATTGACATGATAAATTTTGTTGAGTGCTAGGTGTTGAGCACTTGAACTAAGCCAGCACTTAACAAAAACTCAACTTATGCCGTTGACTGCTTGTTGAGTATTAAATTAGTAGCTGAGTACTGGTTGTTAATTGTTTTAAAGGGAGATTGGGGCCCTTAAAAAAAAGTAGTATACTTAAGTATGCACTGGAAATACACATTTAGAGTATTCATATACTTAGTTTATATAGCATATATACTTCTGATATACTTACGAAAAGTGTACTGGTGTCACTGTACTTTTAGTACACTCAATTACCTACCAACAGCCCTCAAACAATCCATTCTACCTACAGCATTTCTTTTACTGCACTACATAATAAATCACAACCTTGTGGCTTTTTACTTGCACTCTTCATCTATCGCTCTCCAGTTTTTATGTAATTCCCATACCCCTACTTCAATACGTTAACACCGATCCTCAAAAGCAAGCAATTATCCACTAGAGCTACTGTTGTAATTTGCCCCAGTCCCTCTTCATAGCTAGCTAATAGCCCACCCCCAATGTAATGACCCCTCCCAGGATCCCTGCAAATCAAGAAGTCATTAAATACCTTTCCTGGTAGTGAGCAATTAGTAATGAAAACCATTCCCTGGGAGAACCCACCACCTTTGATATAGTAGTGAACACACAGTACCTAACAGGAGTCTGAGAGAACCTGCCACCTTTGAATTAGTAGCGAACATGCAGTACCTAACAGGGTCTGGGAGAACCCACCTTCTTTGATGCAATAGTGAACATACAGTACCTAACAGGGGCCTGGGAGAACCCACCTCCTTTGATGTAGTAGTGAACATACAGTACCTAACAGGGGTCTGGGAGAACCTGCCACCTTTGAATTAGTAGCGAACATACAGTACCTAACAGGGGTCTAGGAGAATCCATCTTCTTTGATGCAATAGTGAACATACAGTACCTAACAGGGGCCTGGGAGAACCTGCCACCTTTGAATTAGTAGTGAACATACAGTACCTAACAGGGCCCTGGGAGCACATTTCTTCATGTTATCTCTAAGGAAGGCCCAATTCCCATCACTTTGGAAACAGGAGACTATCACAACTGTTCACAAAAGTGAAGACAGGTCACTGCACACCAACTACAGGCATAGCTCCATCCTCCCTCCATTATCAAAAGCTGTGGAGTGAATTGCATCAGACCAGCTAGCTGAGTACCTAGAAAAATATGAAATCCAATGTTCCAAACAGCATGGCTTTAGAAAATGGCATAGCACCACTACTGCACTGTTGTAAATCATGGGATTTATCCATGCCACTCTCGATCAAGGAAACTGTGTGGGGGCAATGTTCATTGACCCAACAAAAGCCTTTGATACCATCAATCACCCACTTCTACTCAGGCAACTATCAAATAGTGGGCTCTCCAAAGACGCACTGCTCTGGTTTGCAAGTTACCTTGGGGGAAGGGTCCAGTGTGTTAGGATGGCCGGTGTCACCTCAGAAGAAAAAAACGGTCCTCGTGGGAGTTCCACAGGGGTCCATCCTGGGACCACTACTCTTTAATCTCTTCCTGAACAGCCTCCTTAGTGTTTGCCACCAGAAAATACTGCCCTACACAGATGACACAGTCTTGTTCTCCAGTCACCACGACACTGAGTTCCTAGAGAGTCAGATGCAGCGTGACTTCATGCACATTGAAGAATGGTTCAGCTCACACAAACTGGTCCTGAACTATAGCAAAACAAAAGTCATGTCATTCTGCAATGCTAGGAGCAAGCATAAATCTCTGTCCCTCGCCATCAAGAACCATTCGGGGACTATACTTGAACATGTTCCAGACTTTAAATACCTTGACATCACTCTGGATAGTTCCCTCTCCTACGATCAGCACACTGACTATGTTGCAAAAGCCACCAATATACGGATAGGTCTGCTGTACAGGCACAAACACTGCATGACTGCTGATACCCTTAGACTGGCTATCTTCAGCTCTGTCACAGCTAATATTTTTCCTAGCCAAACTATCTCTTGTTGGGAGCTGCAATATTGAACACAGGATTTGCAAGAAAGCGAGTTGTGCTCACAACAGAGGAAGGGGAACCTTTCAATTGTCTGTGGTTTGTACCAGATATACTGCAGGTGGAGGCTGCTTCTAACTGAAAGGTGAAAGAAGGAATTTACAATTATCAGGAAAAGACAGTCTTGTTACAATTCTTAAGATTTTCAGTGCAGGAAGCACAGCTGACTTATTTTGGGGCTGACTGCTTTCAGAGCACAAACCATCAGGCTGTTTTGGGGCTGGGGAGGTTTACCTGTGTCTGACTTGGATGTCTGGATTTTTCTGTTTGATTAGCAGGGGATTTTCTCTGTCAAATTGTTGTGTATAGTATCTTGCAGACAGGAAGGCACTCATTGCAGCGGTGGGTCAGAGCTCTTAGCTGATTGTTTTGTGAGGGCACAGTTTGGGCCCAACTCCTTCCCACCCCTCACCCCACCCCAGAAATAGTTCCTTTATACCTAGGGTTCTGACATCATTTCCTCAAGAGTGCAAGGTGCATATCAATGTCATATCCTCTCTAGCACACAGCACTGAAAATATACATACACATTATATAATATATATATATATATATTTCTATATAACAAACCAATCACACACACAAGCACACACACACACACACACACAAAAAGTACATAGTCATGTGGGGAGTAGTGCAATGTAATGTGGCTGTGGGGCAGCAGTCTTCCGGGAGTCTTTCTGGAGGCTGAGATGCTGCCCTATTTGCAGACAACTCTCTGCCCTGAGGGAGGAGTTGCCCGTCTTCAGGCCACACTGGACAGCAGTGCGAGAACCTTCCCCAGGCCAGACTTGATGGTAGGAAGGACCCCCATCCAGGGAGCACCAGAGCCACCACCACTACCTCAGAGGTTGCAAAGAAAGCACAGCAGTTGGACCACAGTGGGCTCAGGGAGGGTGAGGAGGGTGGAACAGAGGCACACCCAGTCAGTTGTTCCACTCCACAATCCATACACCATTCTGGGGGAGCACAGCTCCCCTATGGATGCACCCACGGAGGAGATTAAGGAGGCTGAGGACACCTGTCACAAGGGAGGCCCACAGGAGGGAGGCAGAGGATGCCACAAGGAAAGGAAGCAGCTCCTGGTGGGGGACTCAATTATTAGGGGGATAGAACTGGGGAGCAGGAAAACTGAAGTAAAGTGCCTGCCTGGTGCCATGGCTTGTAGGGACAGGAAGCGCATCCTCAGGATCACGAGAACAGCTGCATGGGAGTCTGAGCTGGATGTCATTGTCCACCTAGGGACAAATGACTTGGCTCAACATGAGATTAGAGCAGTGCAGAAGGACTTTTTAGAACTGGGGAGGGGCCTAAGACAAGTAGCACACACAGTAACCTTCTCAGAGGTGCTGCCTGTAAATGGCATGAGTGAGGCAAGGGTACTATGCACCATGCAGTTTAATGAGTGGTTGAAAAAATGGTGTGGAGCACAGGGGTTTGGCTTCATTGGGGACTGGGGTTCCACCTGGAGGGACACCAGCCTATACTGGCAGGATGGTCTGCATCTGTCCAGGAAGGGAACAAGTCTTTTGAGCAATCGGTTTAAATGCTTCATTGGCAAGCTTTTAAACTAGTCAAGGGGGGAGGCACTGATGAGCAGCAGGAAAATCCCAGCCTCTCCCTACAAAACAGGGTACTAAATGAGAAAAGACCGGTAGAAAGGTCAGTGGGGATGCTGCAACAGAAAGTAAAGCCATCAAAAATGGAGAGCAATGAGTACCAATGCACGTAGTCTGAGTAACAAGCTTCCTGAATTAGTGGCCTTGATGGAGGAGGAACATCTGATATCGTGGCAGTCACAGAAACATGGTTCAGCAAAAACCATGACTGGGACATAAACATACCAGGATACACTATCTACAGGAGGGACAGGGAGGGTAAGAGGGGAGGAGTAGCTCTTACATAAGGAAGGAATCAAAGTAACAGAACAAAAGAAAACAGGGAGGAGAAGAAGCACTGTGGGTAAATTTGGAGACTGGCAATGGCACCACAGTCCACACAGGGGTTTATACAGACCCCTTCTCCAGGAGAAATGGACAAGAAAATGATAGAAAGTATACTTAGTATGGCAAAAAGGGAGATATTGCTGATGGGTGATCTGAATATGCCAGATGTTAACTGGAGTGCAGTTGCAGCAGCCACTTTGAAGAGTGGGTTATTCTAGATGCCTACAGGGGGCATGCCTTAGACAACTAGTATTGGAGCCCACTCGAGAGGGAGCAATCTTAGACCTGGTTCTCTCAAATGGAGATGAAGAGAGGATCACAGATGTAGAAGTGGGTAGCCATCTGGGAACTAGCGACCATCGAACAGTATGGTTCACAATAAACACAGCAATAGAGTCAAGCCATACAAATGCAAAGGTACTGGACTTTAGGAGGGCTGACTTTGCCAAAATGGGTAAGTGCCTAAGGAATGCACTAGCACATGGGCAGGAAGGAGGGGTGGAAGAACAATGGGGAATAATAAAAACTGCCATCACAGAGGCAACAAGCCTTTGTGTGAAGCAAATAAACAAAACTAAACGATGTAAGAAACCACTATGGTTCTCAAAGGAAGTGGCAGTGAAGGTTCAAGAGAAAAAGAAAGTTTTCAGGAAGTACAAGGAATCATGAAGGAGCAGGACAGAGAGAACTGTATCAGTTAAAGCAAAAGGAAGATGGGAAGGCAGTCAGAACAGCAAAGGCCCAAACCGAGGAAAAGACAGCCAACTCAGTTAAGAAGGGGATAAAACCTTTATAGGTACATCAGGAGCGAAGGAAGACCAAGGAGGGATGAGTGAGGCTTAATGGGGAGAGGGTGGGCAGAGGGAGACTGTGAATGGCAGAGATACTAAACAAATATTTTGCTCAGTATTTACAAAGGAAGAGGGGGTACCTAGAACAAACAGTAGAAACACACTGGATACAGAAGTGATACCAGCCCATTTACGGAAGAAAGGGTTCTGAAGAACTCTTAAAACTGAAGGTGGACAAAGCAATGGGGCCTGATGGGATTCATCCCAGAATTCTAAAAAGAACTAAGGGTAGAATTAGTGACACCACTGACTACCCTGTTTAACAAATCATGGGAGGATGGGGTGGTACCGAGGACTGGAGGAGGGCAGATGTGATTCCCTTCACAAAAGTGGGAGCAAGGCAGAAGCAGGAAACTACAGACCTGTTAGTTTAACCTCAGTGATAGGGAAAATGATGGAATCACTTCTGAAAGAAAGAATTGTTGAGTATCTAGAGGCCAGAGGGCACAGGACCCAAGGCAGCATGGATTCACAGCAGGAAGGTCATGCCAGACAAATCTGATAGATTTATTTGACTGGGTGACCAAAGTAGTAGATCAGGGAGGGCTGTGGACATGGCCTACCTAGACTTTAGCATGGCATTTGACACAGTCCCACACAAAGATTAATATACAAGTTAGCCAGCCTGAGAGTGGGTCCCAAGATGACAGCCTGGGTAAAAGAATTGGCTGGAGAATAGGACACAGAGAGTAATAGTAAATGAGTCCACTCTGAAGAAGGGGTTACTAGTGGGTGCAGCAGGGTTCAGTATTAGGACCAGTCCTCTTCAATGTCTTTATAAGCGACATTGCAGAGGGACTGGAAGGAAAATATGTCTCTTTGCAGATGACACAAAGATCTGCAACAGAGTTGATGCACAAGGTGGGGTGGAAAGGATGAGAAGGGACTTGGCAAGGTTAGAGGAATGGTCAAAATGTATGGCAGCTTAGATTCAGTGCTAAGAATGCAAGGTAATGCACCTGGGAAACAAAACCCAGGGAAGAGTACACAATGGGGGTGAGAGACTAACAACAACAAAATGGAAAGGGACCTGGGGATAGTCATATCAGATGACCTAAAGGTGGGCAAGCAATGTGAGAGGGCAGCAAGGAGGGCTGGGGGATACTGGGATGCATAGGAGAGGCATCACCAGTAGAAAACAGGAAGTTATTATCCCTCTGTACAGACAGTTGGTGAGATCCCATCTGAAGTACTGCAGTGCAGTTCTGGAGACCCAATCTCCGCAAGAAGACATAGACAGGATGGAAGCTGTCCAGAGGAGAGGCACTAAAATGGTGCAGGCTCTGCACGGAAGACATATGAAGAGAGACTTAAGGAGCTAAATATGTATAGCCTCGAGGAAAGGAGGAGAGGGGGACATGATAGAAACTTTCAAGCACCTCAAGGAATCAACAAAGTCCAAGAGGGTAGCATCTTTCAAAAGCAGAGGTGTGCAAGAACAAGGGGCACAATTTGAAGATAGAGGGGGCTCAGAGGTAATTTAAGGAGTACTTTTTCACAGAGAGGGTTGTGGATGCATGGAGCAGCCTTCCGGAGGAGGTTGTGGAGTCAAAAACAGTGGTGGAATTCAAGCATGCATGGGACAGTCATAAGGCAATTCTAGGGGGTGGGGGTAGGAAGAAGTAGGCTGCTGGTTAACTAGGATCTGCAGCTTATCCATTAGGTAGGGAAACAGGCAGACTGGGTGGGCCAAGCGGTCCTTATCTGCCGTCAAAATCTATG
Source organism: Neoceratodus forsteri (assembly GCA_016271365.2). Lineage (NCBI taxonomy): Eukaryota > Metazoa > Chordata > Ceratodontiformes > Ceratodontidae > Neoceratodus > Neoceratodus forsteri. The sequence goes on from CM057457.1 coordinate 418,432,384, forward strand.
TTTCTATGTTTAGATATGGGCAGCTTTGTATCGACTGAGAAAGAACTTGCAGGCATTCGAGCCCTGTCATAGGCAATTTGTACCTTGTAAGATAGACCTTCCAAGTATATGATCATTCTAAACATAGTAACTGGACCTATCACATTTCTACCAGTACCACTAATTAACAGGGTGTCAAAAAATATAGCAACATATTCACAACAGTTTGTAATAAATTGCTAACACTCTAAATTATTATCATAACAAACAGAAGATGAAAAGGCATTAAACTTGAGTCATTCACATATTTGTGGCTGTCTAGTACAGTATGCCCTGCATGCCCATTGGTCCACAGTGTGGACCAATGGGCTTGCAGCTCATACTGTAAGCTGTCATCCGGCAGGTGGCCGGGCGGTATGTGAGCAGGTTGCAGCCACCCACCAATGACAGGGGGGCGCTAGGTGGGCAAGGGGTCCTGTGTGTGTGAAAGAGATGGAGGTGCCACTGGACCACCAGGGAGTATGATCTGTAGGGGTTACCCACAATCAGAGTCATGGGCAGGGTGAAGGGGCCACTGGACTACCAGGGATTGCAGTGTTTAATTTTACCAGTGATCAGGGCTAGAGGTGGGGGGGACCACTGGACTACCAGGGATTGCATTTATTTCATTTTACTGGCAATCACTGCTAGGGAGGAGGGAGGGAGGAAACCACTAGATTACCAGGGATTGTGTTTTTACTATTACCCATGATCACAGCTACGGGAGGAGGGGTACCACTAGACTGCCAGGGAGCATAGGGGTGCTTGTGGATGGTGTTCAGGGTGGGTGGGTGCCCACCCATGGCTGGTGGCCGCTGTGTTGTGCCCTGCAATACAGCAGTCCACCTGTGGACAGCCAGGATTTGTTCCTCCTTTTCATGGGCTCAACTTTGAGCCCCCTATGTGGTGCAATGCAAGATTGTGCCAGCATATGCGTCGCGCATCCTAAGCTGAATATCAGGATGTGCTGCATATGCATGGGCACGCCCCCTTCAGATGCACCGCATATAATTGCAGTGTGCCACAACGCATCAGAATTTGTGCAGCACAAATGCTCCTTTTAAATATCATGCTGGGCTCATTGCGGTGCGCAACACTTTGAATATCTGGGCCTTAGTGTATTATTGTATTACTGCGCTTCATCCCTTCCCCCAGGATGCATCTAAAAAGGAGCTTCACAGGTCAGTATGTCTTGCCTGGTAAATCTCTTTTTAAATAAAATAAAAAAATACCGCTAGTTATCTGCATTTATTCAGCATGAACAACAGTAAAATAAGTAAACATACAGCTGATTTAACTGGGAATATGAGATCTTGCATATCAGCATAAATCAGTAAATGTTAGCGTATTTGAGTTATAAACACTTTATAATATATAATAATTAAAAATAAAGCAAATACTATATAATAGCAAATATTAAGTAAAATAAAATATTAAATCAGATATTGTAAATAGAGCAATTTAGTGCCAATACATGCTAAAAACCAAATAACACCAAACCAAGACAAAAACAGATGTATGTGACCGAATAGAACCAGATTATTAATGACATCATTACAGCAATCCCAATAAATTTGGGATTGCCAACAAGCTTTTTAAGTACTTTGTTGTATGCTCAATGCCATGAAATACATGAATTACTTGTTCCCCAGGGTACATTTTTGAATGTCAAATGCCATCTCATTATATGGGAAATACAGTATTTCTACAGAGAAAAACATAAATTCATTTGAGATGAAAGAGATCACACAGAAAAAAATGGAACTAATGGGGGTGCAGGAATATGTAAGTATGGAGACAATAGGGGATGCAATAATATGTAAGTATGGAAAGTATAGGATGTGCAGGAATATGTACATATGGAAAGAGCAGATGGTGTTGGAATATGTAACAACTGAGAAAACAGGTGCAGGGATATGTACATATGGACAGAACATAGGGTGCTGGAATATACAAGTATAGAGGGAACAGTGGAGTGCAAGAATATGAAAGTACGTAGGGAATAGTAAGTGCAAGGATATGTAAGTGTGCAGAGACCAGGGGCACATGAATATGTAAGTATGTAGGGAACAGTGAGTGCAGGGATATGTTAGTGTGGAGAGACCAGGGTACAGGGAAATGTAAGTATGGGGGATCAGGAGTGCAGGAATATGTAATTATGTAGGGAACAGTGAGTGCTTGGATATGTAAGTATGGAGTGAACAGGGATGCTGGAATATGTAATTATGTAGGGAATAGTGAGTGCAGAGATACGTATGTGTGGAGAGACCAGGGGTACAAGAATATGTGAGTATGTAGGGAACAGTGAGTGTAGGAAAATGTAAGTATGACGAGAACAGGGGTGCAGGACTATGTAAGTATGTAGGGAGCAGTGAGTGCAGGGATATGTTAGTGTGGAGAGACCAGGGGTACAGGAATATGTAAGTATGGAAGGAACAGGGGTGCAGGAATATGTAAGCATGTAGGAAACAGTGACTGTAGGGATATGTAAGTGTGGAGAGACCAGGGGTACAGGAATGTATAAGTATGGAGTGAACAGGGATGCAGGAATATGTAATTATGTAGGGAATAGTGAGCGCAGGGATATGTATGTGTGGAGAGACCAGGGGTACAGGAATATGTGAGTATGTAGGGAACAGTGAGTGTAGGAATATGTAAGCATGAAGAGAACAGAGGTACAGGAATATGTAAGTATGGAGGGAACGGGGTGCAGGAATATGTAAGTATGTAGGGAACAGTGAGTGCAGGGATATGTAAGTGTGGAGAGACCAGAGGTACAGGAATATGTAAGTATGGAGGGAACTGGGTTGCAGGAATATGTAAGTATGCAGGGAACAGTGAGTGCTGGAATATGTAAGTGTGGAGAGACCAGGGGTACAGGAATATGTGAGCATGTAGGGTACAGTGAGTGCAGGGATATGTATGTGTGGAGAGATCTGGGGTACAGGACTATGTAAGTATGTAGGGAACACTAAGTGCAAGAATATGTAAGTACAGCAACAACACGGGTGCAGGAATCTGTGAGTATGTAGGGAACAGTGAGTGCAGAAATATATAGGTATGGAGTGAACAGGTGTGTGGGAATATGTAAGTATGGAGAGAACATGGGGTGCAGGAATATGTAAGTATAGAGAGAACAGGGAAGCAGGAATATGCAAGTCTGGAGAACAGGGGTGCAGGAATATGTAAGTATGTAGAGAACAGTGAGTGTAAGGATATGTAAGCATGGGGAGAACAGGGGTGCAGGAATATGTAAGTATGTAAGGAGTAGTGAGTGCAGAGATATGTAAGTGTGGAGAGACCGGGGTACAGGAAAATGCAAGTATGTATGGAATCGTGAGTGCAGGGATATAGACATGTGGAGAGACCAGAAGTACAGGTATATATAAGTATGTAGGGAACAGTGAGTGCAGGAAAATGTAACTGTGGCGTGAACAAGGGTATAGGAATATGTAAGCATGTAGAGAACAGTGAGTGCAGGAATATGTAAACATGAAGAGAATGGGGTGCAGGGATATGTAAGTATGTGGGAAACAGTGAGTGTAGGAATATGTAAGTATGGAGTGACCAGGGGTACAGGAATATGCAAGTATGTAGGGAACAGTGAGTGCAGAGATATGCAAGCATGAAAGACTAGAGGTTCAGGAACATGGACAGATCATGGGGTTTAGGAATATGTAAGTCTGCATCGAACAGGGAGTGCTGGAATATATATGTATGGAGAGAACAGGGTGCAAAATATATAGGTACGGAGAGAACAGGGGGCAGGATTATGTAAATATAAAGATAACATATGGTGCAAGAATATGTAACTGAGGAGAGAACATGGGATGTTGGAACATGTAAATATGTCGAGAACATCTGATGCAGGAATATAAAACTATGGAGAGAACAGTGGTGCAGGTATATGTTGTGTAAGTATGGAGAGCATGGGATACAGGAATATAAGGCTATGGAGAACAGTGGTGCAGGTATATGTTGTGTAAGTATGGAGAGAGCATGGGATGCAGGTATATAAAACTATGGAGAGAACAGTGGTGCAGGTATATGTTGTGTAAGTATGGAGAGAGCATTGGATGCAGGAATATAAAACTATGGAGAGAACAGTGGTGCAGGTATATGTTGTGTAAGTATGGAGAGAGCATGGGATGCAGGAATATAAAACCATGGAGAGAACAGTGGTGCAGGTATATGTTTATATGTTGTGTAAGTATGGAGAGAGCATGGGATGCAGGAATATAAAACCATGGAGAGAACAGTGGTGCAGGTATATATTATGTAAGTATGGAGAGAGCATGGGATGCAGGTATATAAAACTATGGAGAGAACAGTGGTGCAGGTATATGTTGTGTAAGTATGGAGAGAGCATGGGATGCAGGTATATAAAACCATGGAGAGAACAGTGGTGCAGGTATATGTTGTGTAAGTATGGAGAGAGCATGGGATGCAGGTATATAGAACTGTGGAGAGAACAGTGGTGCAGGTATATGTTGTGTAAGTATGGAGAGAGCATGGGATTCAGGTATATTTATTTTTTTATTTACTGAAATCATGGAAAACACTAATTGAGCTAGAAACTCTTTACATAGATTCCATGTCAAGGAAGTTACAGAGAGGTGCAGATTATGCTGCTAGCTGGACATGGCTAAGTGGGGTAGGAGGGAGGGGAGAAAAAGAGGCAGTGACTGAGGTAGGGACGGAGGGTGGGGAGTCATGGGGATGAAATGAGGGAGGCAGAGGTAGCAGATGTGTAAAGATTAGACATGGGGTGGACATGTGGGGTGTGTGGAGGGAAATGAGAAGGGGAAGAGGTGGAGGTATTATGGCAGGAGGAGGAGGAAAGAGGGTGAGGGGTGAGTAGGAGAGGGCGCAGAGGAGGTACAGAGGGTAGGCAAGGGAGCTGGGGGAGAGATGTATGAGGGAGATGGAAGCTGGGTAGGTGGGAAAGAAAATGAGAAAAGGTAGTGGGATTGTGCGGTATGAAATGCAGCAAGTCAGTGAGGAGAGGTGCTGAAGTGCTAGGTTCAGTGTTAAGGAAGGTTAGCAGAAGCAGTCGCAGCTGGCATTAGCAACTACATATTACTGCAGCTTCTTAAAAG